>OY978459.1:13801276-15005943 GCA_963854805.1 Plagodis dolabraria | reverse complement strand
CGGACTCCAGCTAAGGATATTACTCTACGATTTTTGAAGACATTTGAAAATTTCAGACTAGATCGAAACGTCGGGGTTAGTCAAAATACGATTTTGATGTTAATTCGTGTGTGAATTGAAAAATTAAAGATTTTTTTTCATGAATACATTCTATACACTTCAGACTCGTGGCATTTTTTTATTTTACATCATTCTCCAACTTATCAATATTCTTCCTAAAGGGAATTAGCCTAGTGTTAGTTATACCGTAAAGCTAAAGTGAGTCCATACTTATATATATATATATATATTCTCCTTATATCTAGTTTGTTAGTACGAGTATATTACGTTATTCAGTTTGAATTAATGATTTAGAAACATACATTTTCGCACATATACATATTTACGCAATACTTATTAATATTTATTGTTTGTATAAAATATAAATATCTATGCACGTCATTTGACCTATACGTCGGAAAGAAAAAGAAGCCCGCAGGTGTGTAGACTGTTCAACTATAGAATATTCAAATTTTATGGACGATTGTCAGGTCGTGTCTGTGCCGTGATCGAGTAATTTGCTCAATTACTAATTAACATTATATATTAATTTATATTATTATTATGTCCATGTGGTGCCGGGCTAGAATGTCACCTTCCCACCATCTCTAACCGTGGATGTCGTAAGAGGCGACTAATTGTAACACACATCAAGGTGGGCAGCAGCGCTTAGTGAGGAACTAATATATCACACTGCGATCCCCAAGACGTCTGCCAAGCGTGGCGATTATGGCAAACCCCCCCATAATGGGGGAGGCTGTGTTTAGCAGTGGACAATCCGGGTGATACAGTACAGTATTGGTTTAATGAGACAGCTTTGATGGTGATGATATAGAATTCGGTTCATTTATGGGGTTCTTTGCCCAAAAGGTGAAAAAAAGGCTTGCTAATGTCAATCAGGTCTCTAGCTCGTAAAAGGAATAATGAACCACAAAGATATAATTGGGATATTTTGAGTACTGTACTGTATCAGCCGGATCGTCCACTGCTGAACACAGCCTCCCCTATTAAGGGGGTATTTGCCATAAAGCCCACGCTTGGCAGGCGGCTTGGGGATCGCAGTGTACGTTGGCAGTTCTTCAGAAGGCACTGCTGCCCACCTTCTTGTATTTTTCCGTTACTCGCCTTTTACGACACCCACGGGATGATATGGGAAGGTGCAATAATTATATAAGAAAATGAACGTTTTTCCTCGGGGTTCCAATACATGAAAAGTAGCTGATATTTTTATTGACCCCTAGAACGTTTTGTTTTGTTGTCAAGACCTAATTGACCAGATTTCAAAACTATTGTTTTCTCTATAAAATTTAAATAATGTGAGACCGTATTTTTTTCTTATTTAGAGCGTTTTGAGGGATCTCTCTCCGAAACTAAACTAGTTGTCTAGAAATCTGGAATTTCTGTTTCTTATTAAAGCAACCATATATATTGCGCCGAAGACGACAGTAAAGTCTGTATAAAACGCCGTTTCATGGTGTTTTTTTGAAGCTGAAATCTAAACTAATATTGTTTACTCGCGAATTGTTATTATATGATCATAACTGGTTATTAAAGGTTATTGCAGTGAAATCAAGATATGTCAGTGATCCTAAATGAATCTCATCCTTCACCGACATTTTCTTAAAGCAGGTAGGCGTAAGGTCTAGGTCCATTGCATTTAAAATGAAATTCGCGATGACCTTAACCCTAAAGACGTAATTATATTAGCCCCTTTACATATCATCAGTCAATCATTGATTGAACCGACCTACTTTTGCTAATCGGAGTGGCAAACGACACTTACGGTACTAAATTTACTATAGACTAGCTATCCAGCCGCGGCACCGCCCGCGCGTATTTCGGTTATCTCGAAGCGAGGTTTGCTTAGCGGTTCTTAATCGATCAGTAAAGTTAAGCAACGTCCGCCGTGGTCATGATTTGGATAGGTCGTAATAGCATGGTGGTAGGGCATTTTGCGCATGCCCGGCTGGCTAGCTACCACCCTCAAGTAGAAAATCTGTCACCAAGCACCTAACGGTGTGTTCTGACAGCTGTCCTTGAGAGACAGACATTCTAGGTTAGCTTGAACAACACCTTCGACCTATCATCACTTACCACCAGGTGAGATAGTAGTCAAAGGCTAACATATCAGGCATAAAAAACCTCTTTTTGCGCAGTTGGATTTAAACTATCATACCTATGTCCTTTCCTGGGTCTCAAACTATTTCCGTGGCAAATTTCATCCAAATCGGTCTAGTAGTTTTTAAGTTTATTCGTTGCATACAAAAATACAAATCTTTCCTCCTTTTAATATTAGTGTGGATAGATAAGTATAAAGTTCTTTCTATACATGTGTTGTACTTTCAATACGTTCTATTCTTTGTCATTCTGAAAGTAAGAAATTTCTATTTTGATTCAACCTCGAAGAATGTATTAATTTGCTGCTCTTTTAGTTATTTACATTATTAAAACAAAGTATTACTTCGATATATGTATTTATGTAACCGACTTCAAAAACGGAAGAAGTTTATCTAGTGTCTTGTTAGCAACGACGGTACATTTTAATGTTTATACAATTTACTTTTACTAAATAATTTTTGGATTACGTAATCATTTATCTAAAGAGTAAAAAAAAGTAGTTTGTTGATGAAATAAATGGAATGGACTAGAATAAAATACGATATGATGCACAAAATATCATACCTACGTAAATACAACTTTAATATGTTAGATTCGCTGTGCTAAAAGTTATAAACCATTAAATATGACAATAAGCAATTTAAAAAAATTAAGGACTTGCATTATAATTATACAGAGGCACATTACAACGAGCGAAACTGAATCTCCAGTTTGAGTCTTTGAAGCGCTGGTAGAGAAGTTTGCTTAGCCGTTCTTAACCGATCTGCTAAGCAACGTCCGCCGCGGACATGACATGGATGGGTGACCGCTACTGAGCGCGCTTCGGAGGGCCTTTGGTCCTGGATGTTATCTTAGGATGGACATCATTACCGAATGTTGGTAGAGCATTTTGCGATTGCCGCCTGGCTAGCTACCATCATCAAGTAGAAAATCTGTCGCCAAGCACTAAACGGTGTTTTCCGATAGCAGTGTTTGAGAGTCTTCAATTCTAGGTTAGACTGAACAACATCTTCGACCACTTCATCACTTACCATGAGGTGAGATAGAGGACAATCCTATCTATAAAAAAAAATATGAACACACACTGTAACTTTTTAATTATTTTCAGGAGCTAATATTCTTATTAGTAATCGGCAGCAGCGTTGCCATATCCTACGCGTCGGAGAAGCAGCAATGTTGCGAACACGGGGAGATCATCGTTGCCAAAGGGATATGCAACGGCGGCGAACCCGTCATTAAAATGAACTGCTCCGCTGGTCGTATGCTCCTCAGAGACATCGTTCTTACCGGTGACAAGGTGTCCACCTTAGACGCACCGCAGTACACTTTCGTCGAGGACGTTTCACAGTAAGTGTTATTTGAGACATGTGTTGAAACTCCACATTTGTTTATAGTTTTGTATTCGCAGGACCTCTACTGCTGTAAGCTATGCGGGACATCGGTGTCCGATTTCTGGTATAGTTGATTTTTACGGCACCCTCGGTTAAAATGCAATGGAACTGGGTAAACACTGGCTGGCACCGGCACCAACGGCAGTATTTACTTATATAAGAATAAAGTTTCTGAGTTGCCTATACTGTCTTCTGAAAAATACAACTTGGGAGTTTTCAAATACAAAGTAAAAAGCTCCTTTTTGAGCTATGCTTTACTAAGAGTGCTTCATCGCAGACCACAGCGTTACTTAATATGAGATAAACAGTGGTCAAATGTGAATAATCAGTCTGCAAGGATGGCAATCGCGAACGAAGTCGCGGCTACAGCTATAAGAATAAAATCATTGAAGCCAGCTGGTGTTTAGGAGGGCAGATAAATTAAAGCTCATATATTTTTTGCTTATTACATTCACTAAAATGTGACCAAGTAACTTTAACAGATCTGAATTGACTTTTTGTATCGGACAATCCATGTTAAAAGTAATATATTATTTTCCATAAATTCCATAATCGGACAAGATTTCTTAAGGCTAGAGTGCTTGTGCCGCTTTCAATACATTTTTTTTTTTCATTACGAGCTCCTAAATAAACTGATTTAGGCAGGATTCTAGTTAAGCGGACGCCTTCTGCTCGGTAGTCCATAACGTGTCACTGTGCCATCGGCTCCAGAGATATTACATTTACAGCGCTAAAGATACACTACTAATGCTGTATTGCACCAAATTTGACTGTGGTCAAATGCACGAAAACACTCTATATTCGACATTATTCCCATGGAATAAAGATTATATAATAACAAGTAGTAAATCTGTCGCCAAGCACCTAACGGTGTGTTCCGGCAGCAATCCTTGAGAGCTAGTGAAATTACAGGCACATGAGACTTAAAAACTATGTCTCAAGGTGACGGGCGTAGTGCAATTCATGCCTTGTGACGAAATTAATCTGTTATAGGCAGAGGTTAGTCCGCTTAACATCAGGTGGGCCTCGAGCTTGTTCCGTCAAAATAACATAAAAAAACGATTGTACGTTTACCGGATATGGTTCAACCCAGCCTAAAAATTGAATGAGTATGTTCTTGGAAGCCAACGAAACAAAGAAAATGTGTGCTATAATAATTATTATTATTATATTTCAGATACTGTATTGCAAGGATGTTTCGCAACTTTAGTAATCCAGAACTTGGAATAATACCAGTAGCTTTGGTCTGCTTCGAGAAGATGACGACCACAGACAATAGTTTTGAAACAAGTGGTATTCTGACGCTTATTTCGGTCTTTTTTCTCGCCGCCACGTTATTGGTATACACATTTTTGCCCCAGATGAGGTGAGTAAGACGGCTTTAGCCGTACATTCAAATGGAATTTTCTGAATTCTTACGATTCTTTGTAAAGTTAACTTCAAGGAAAATTTTTAGTAGCAGAACTTTTAATGCCAGTTCGTCCAGGGAATTACTGCCATCATACCTATATCTACCGCCAAGCAGTAATGTTCACATTACTGTGTTCCGGTTTGCAGGGTATGGATGCCGGTAAATTATAGGTACATGAGACTTAACAACTGTATGTGTCAGGGTAATGGATACAGTGCAGTTCGTCAATTGTGTCGAAATGCATCTGTTATAGGCAGAGGCATCGAGCAAATAACTCATAAAAGGTTTAAAGCTCGATGGGCAGAGGTTACCGCTTGATATCAGTTGGACTTCGTGCTCGATCCGTCACAATACAATTAAAACAATATAGAATATGTATCTCCATAAATTGTTGATTAAAATCACAGTTTTATGAGTCCCGTAAATAAAGGTCAAAATGCATGCTTATTTTGAGACTCCGCAGTATATGTGCCTATTCGTCTGTAAGTATTTCACTGGTCTCTGGCTGTTAAACAGAATTAGTTGAAAACCTAATAATTTAGATATTTTCTGTAGAAGAAATGGGTGACGTGTTGACCCCAAGGAGGAATATTGGATTATAAATTCAATTAAATTATTTTATATGGGGACTCGAATACACGAAAAGGTACCAGAAATAAATCATTGTTTTGCATTCTAGCAAGTGGGATATCACCGCCTAGAGCTCACTGAGCGGAGTATAGACAAATCGGGGCCTTCAAAGTTGTCAATTACAGATTATTTTCTAAATGGGATTTATGTCCATAACTAAACCAGTTAATAATTTGAAACTTCGATATATTATGTAGGTATACATATCCTTTACTTGAACAACAAGTATAAAATTGATTAAAAAACCCGACTGTTTATTATTTATTTTTATGAAACTTTTTATCGTTCCATTGAAATTAAATGGTTTTTAAAGCCCTTCAGGTTTATATTTTTGTTTATTTTATTTAGCTAAGGTCACTTGCGCTATCATGACGAATCTAACGATATATCTTACATATAAAACGGTTAAGCCGTTTAGAAGTTATGGTGGAATAAAAAACTCACAAACATACATACATGAACCCAGAAAACATAACTCTCCTTTTTTTGGGCAGTCGTGTAAAAATACATAGAAACGGCAACATGTACCTAATGGAGTTTTGATTCTGAGAACAAAGCCAACAACCATTTTTTATTATTTTTAATGCAGATACTCATCGACTTTTGCTTTCAGAGACCTCCAAGGCCTATGCTATATGTGCATGTGTATCAGCATGGCTTTAGGATTCCTGTCCTTGGGAGTGTTGCAGTTGAGCCCTGGCTTCAGAGGCGAAATATGCACCATAACAGGTACGGTACATTTATTATTTTCAAATTTGCTTGGAGATTCATTACTTGTTTTGTCGGCATTTCTCGAGGTAAACCAATATTGCTGCACTTGTCAAAAAAAACAAGGGCATCGGCTGGCGAAGTTAGTATCAAACCAAATCTATAGTGTTTTGCATGCCAAATATATTAACATCGGGAAATCATAGTTTTTATATATCACTATATATTAATAGTGATATTTAAAAACACAGCGAACTTTTATGAACTCGAAGAAACATGGCAACGTAAAAGAGTGGACGGGGCCATCGCTTAACTAATCCAATATTTTAATTAAATTTTGAACTAACTTGCGAATAGAATGATAACTCAAATTTGAAACAATGAAACATGCATATATAAGTTAGTGCTAAATTATTATTATTTGACATTGACTCTGGAATTAATTATAGTAAATTTCATAGGTACTAGGTACTTAGTTTGATTTTCTAGGCATTACTTGGGAAAAGTATAATACCATACAAGCCTTGGCCTCAAGCAGGCATTGATAGACTTTATTAGGGATGTTTCACATTCATCCATTAATAACCGGACTGTCCACTGCTGAACTCAGCCTCCCCCTAGGATTTGCCATCATCCCTACGTTTGGCAGGCGCCTTGGGGATCGCAGTTTCAAATATCAGTTCCTCAGAAGGCGCTGCTGCCCACGTTCCAGTATTTTACATTTAGTCGCCTCTTACGACACCCACAGGTGGCAATGGGGAGGAGACATTCTAGTTCGGCACCCCACGGGCTAATACGGCAATTTAACATAGAAAACATATATTAATCAGAAAAAGCCCACTCAATGCCTATTTACTTGCAGGTTTTATGGTGTACTCATGGATGATGGCTACTTTCTTCTGGATGAACGTTATCTGCATCAATATGTATCGCACTGTCATGTAAGTAATGAAGTATTAATACTTATAGCATTAAGGTTTAATTTAAATTCGTGCGAAAAAATATGCGTGAAACGGGATACGAACGCGGGATCGAGACGAACATTTTAAGCTCTGAAAATTTTTAAACGTGTTGTTAGCTTAGCGTGCTATATATAGAAGAGTAGCGACATAATTACGCGAGTATTTCAAAGAACACTTCTTTCGATCAGTTGCCAGTCTCCGATCAGATGACCGAGAGGTGAAGGCCCTCGGTGCGGGGACGCGGGTTTGAATCCCGCTGGAGACGTAAATTTTGTGCTCCATAATATAGTAATATTTTTTATTATTTATGAAAAGTTTAATTTTATTATTTAGAGACCTTTTATTTTATCTGTTTATTCATTTGTATTAAATTTTATATAATTGTGAATGTTATTAATGTAAAAATGATAAATTAAGAAATTATGTATCAATGACATACATAGTATAACGTACCATTGTTATGAGGTGATCTGAATCTGTGCTCTAAAAATGCGTACATGTGATGTTTGCTTTCCATGCGATAGAGAACCTTTATAAATATATTTGTGTAATATTTGTACGACTTTCCGTTGGGAAGTAAAATGTGCTACTATATAAAAAAATTTATTTCGATACATATATTAATACGTTGTTTTTGTCATGCAATTACAGAGATGCTAGTTACATGAAAAAGACGGAGAGACAGCAGTACTTCAGATACAGTTGTTACGCTTGGGGCAGTACGCTGTTGCTGCTAACGATTTCTCTCATTAGCAACTTCATCGACGGCGAACATTATAAGCCTGGCTTCGGACACAATAGTTGCTGGTTCAGCGGTAAGTTGTTCTGACTACAAGATAGATAGAATGTTAAATAAATAGAAGATGGAAGCAGAATTACTAAGAGAGAGGAGTGCTAAAAGCATAGGGAAGTACAGACCTTTCACGAAATTGTTGAGTCAATCTGCAACTGTTTTTGCGCACCCAAGCGATCATATGTTATTTCTATATATTATGATTACAAGCACTACCGCGTACTAAGCGAAAATCATAAATTTACAAATTATTGGAATACAAAATGTTTTGCCCCGGGCGGGAATTGAACCCGCGTCCTTCCGATTTCGCGCCGGATGCTTTATCTATTAAGCTACCGGGGGTACGGCTGTGTCGCCGAAATTTCGTACTCCAATCGTATTTCTTAAACCGTCATAGGGGACGGTGCGCGGCCATCAACCAGACTACTAGACTTCATCTGACCGAAAGAAGTGTTTTTTCAAACACTTATCTCTCGGAATGATGTCGCTACCCTTCTATATTTCTATATATTATGATTACCCGCCCGGGGCAAAACATTTGTAGCGAAAGTTTGTAAGTGTGTTTGTTAGTTCTTCACGCTCAAATGGCCGGGCAATTTTGATGAAATTTGGTATGGAAGTAGATGTGGCGCTGGATTATCACATGATACTTTCATCATCATCATCCATCACCACGTTGGTGAAACCGCGAGGCGTAACTAGTATTTAAATATATGTAGATATAGGTATAATATTAATTCAAATTTAAAGTTTACTATTTCTGAGCATTTTTTATCTGTTTACATTAAAACAATGATATGCTATGGAATATGACCATAGAATCACGTAAAGCTTTTTTTGCACGTAGCTGAGAGGTTAGCCTTTGACCACTATCTCATCTGATAGTAAGTAATGATGTGGTCGAAGATGTTGTTCAGGCTAAACTAAAATAACTGGCTCTCTAGTTAAAGTATTAACGCACATTACAATCGCAGAGGTTTGTTGGACTTGTTTGTATTAAACTTGATTCTACAAATCTTATTTTAGTGTCCCAGCCGTTAAATTTATAGATTAACTAACTTCGTTGGAATAATGTTGAAATATAATACATAATGTTTCATACAAAATAATACTTTCTATTTTAGGAAGAGCCGAGACCTGGATTTTCTTCTACGGCCCTATCGCTGTTTTAATTTCTGCAAATGTCTTCTTATTCATGATGTCCTCATACAATCTTTGGAGGCAGACGAGGAAATACGAAGTCAACAGCTTAAATAATCTAAAGCACAAGTAAGTAACAAAGGGACAATAATTGAGGCCGCGAGAACCAGAGCCTACATTTTGCAGACACAATATTTTTATTTATTGCTAACCAATAACTTACTGGCTCTCAAGGAATAAGTAATTTTATTATAATTTACAAAATTACTGGCTCTCGAGGACAGCTGCCGGAACACACCGTTAGGTGCTTAGCGACATAACTTCTACTTGAGATGACGTCCGTAAGCAGTTACCGTAGCCTATGGGCGCTTGCAACACCAGGGGTATCACTCGCGCGTTGCCGACCCTGAAGAAATCTCTTCACAAATATAGGCTACTGTGACATTCACTGCCTCAATTGTGCCTGTGGATTACTGCCTAAGCGCCCAGCCTAGTAGTTTTTCAATTGAGAATTACCTTTTCGTCTACAATCATTCAAATCATTATTTCCACGGACAATGAAGTGTTACTCCATAGTATAAGTGTTTTTATCAGTCTACAGCTGTACAATGATTTCTTTTCGCTCCTTCCTTTCAGGTTTCTGCTATCTTTGAAGTTATTCCTAGTAATGGGGATTTCGTGGATATTTGAAATCGCAAGCTTTGCACATGGCGAATCGCACATTATTTGGTAAGATCACAACTTTATCTATAGACAATACCTTTTGTTTCAAAAAACTAGATTGTTGAGACCACATCGTTCTTTGTTCCTTACGTGTTTTTGTTTTTCAGGAAAATAATGGACACATTCAATTGTTTGCAAGGAGTCGTCATATTCTTACTTCTTGTGGTTCTAAGGAGGCGAGCTATTAGAGGTCTCGCGCAGGAGAACTGCTGTTTGCCAATCACTCGTCCGTTAGCAGAGAAGCTGAGCCCCCACGATGATCCAGACGACCAGCATATCTTGACCGATGACACCACAGAGGTTAGGCTCAACTGATAGCGAATATCATCAAACATAGTATGTAAATATTGCCAGAGCTAAGATGCACAAATGTAGCATTACCAGTTATAAGTTCTTTTAATTATTATATGAAAGATATTGTTTGCTTATGATTTTAATTCAAAGAAATGATTTTTATTTCTTCTTTCAAAAAGTTACTGTGCTTATGACCAGTATACTTAGTTAAGTCTCAATCTTAAAGGTGTTTAAATAATATAAAATCTTTGTTTAGTATAATCCAAACACATTTTCAAACTATAAATAAAACATATCGAATCTCAAATATGTTACATTATATACAATTATTCATATTAAGTGTTAGTTATCTATTAAATTACATAAATTATACAAGTATATTGTTATCATATACCTATAACATGTCTCTGGAAGCCGATAAAAGTTCAGATGCTAGGTTATCTAAAAAGTACGTAGTAATAGGTTATAAAAAAAGTGTTTGTGTATATTATGAACAAATTGATGTTACAAGAAATGATTACTTACCAAAATTATGTCTGTTTTATTGATGTTACAAATATATTTACTTAATTTTATACATTTTATAATACTCTTTTACGAGATTAATAAGGTGCCTTGATTATAAGATTAGTTTGGTAGTATTGTTTGATAATTTACATTTATATTAATAATAATAATGAATAAGTAAATATATACATATGAGTACATTGGCCCTTGATAAGCCAGCGTACAATGCATCAGTTGTTTAAGGAAGATCTTTTATGATCTATAATAAAAAAGAATATTAAATATTATGTATTATTTATCGAAAGATAAATTAATTTCCATTAACATATATTGTTTTTGTATAATAGTTTTAAATAAAAATGTTTTTACGAAAATAAACATTTAAATAAAAATGTGTTAAGTATAATTAAAATATATTGCAGGTCAATCTCTAAGTGGTGCCATAATATGAAATAAAGTCGATGTTGCCAAATTTTTATGTATTAGAATTTACATAATGTAAATACTAAGATAAATTTAATGCATGATTATAATAAAAAACTTAATATACGATTATGTTCCTGATTAAGTATATTATTTTTATTTTCACCTAGCACTTTTTGATAACTACACATTTTAATTGAATGACGGTAGATCAATAAAATGCTCTTACCTATATCCTGTAAATATAACCAAGGCTTTGTCTTCGACAGTTTCGGTGGAAATGTCAAATCGCCCATTTATGGGGCGAGCCTATTGCCATGTACAATGCACCTAAAATTAATTTGTCAGATAAATAAAATTGGGTATCGAATCCACATTCCTAAGCAACTCATTACCCTACTCAACCAAAGAATCAGTCAGGAACTGGAAATCAAAAGTTCGATATTATCTATTTATATATAGAGCGTTTCTTTTTAAATTATTGTATTTATATTCAGATGGCCTTTGACCCTTATCTCATCCGATAGAATAAAATAGAAATAGAAAATCTGTCGCCAAGCACCTAACGGTGTGTTCTGGTGCGGTGCTGAAACACAAAATGAGACTAGGCTACAGGCGTACAGCAGTGCGATTTAGTGATGTCTGATGAACCAGATAGTCCGTTCCGTTAAAGTAAATGAAACCATCTCGCAAAATGAAACCTTATGCCTTATGGGACTTTATCATCATAGATACTTATTTTCTTAGCGTATGCACAACGACCATTTTGACTACAAAATAAGTTTTTTTTTATACTGAACTGGTTAGCACTTGACCACTATCCCACCTGATGTTAAGTATAATGATGCGATCGATGATGGAGCGCACTTACCCAGAAGGTCTATTCACTCACGTTTTGATGACCCCCATATACATAAATGGTTTCTTGTTGAAGATGGCCTAGAATGGGAGCTATACATAGGTACTACTGCATCATCACTTACATGACATAGACGGTAAGGTCGGACAAACTACAAGGCATTTATTGACCGAGCGAGAACTTAGTTTGAGCAAAGCGTCTCTGCTTTAACTTGCACAAAAATGTTTTCGCATATCCGGTTGTTCTCCTCTACAGGTCGCATTTCTCAACCGATTCTCACGAAATTTTGTAAGCATTAGATGGTGTTGAAAGTATGGACGCCTGCGCTTAATTTATTGGCTATGTCCTGAATCCTAATACGCACGTCAGTTGCCTATAAGTGATAGTCTCTCTCTCGCATAACCAATTATTTATTTTCAATGTTTCTGCAGCCAGTATTCGAGTATCGAGACAAATGGGAAGAAAATAAAATCACAAACAACAAAATTATGTAATTATAACATTACCAAGTAGGTATGTAAAATTATTGTATATGTACTATTTACCTACCTATTTCTGATACAACTAGCTTTCGACGGGGCCCGCGTGTCATAGATTTTCTTGGACATAAGTACAAGAAAATAATTTATTATTTAAGTACATTACGTACATATCTAGATTTTCGGATTTTGTGACCCATTCATCCATCATCGTGCACAGTGAATCTTTCTCTGTAAGCTATGCAAGGGCAGACTCGCGAGGTTTACGGAGAGCCACGAGTATTTTAAATTAACGTACATAAATTATGCTATAAAAAAGCTAAAACAAGTGGGGCTGTGAATGTTTGTCGTCTCTATTTAGCTTTTGATTAAAAGTTTGTTCAAAGAGGTTTAGTTCGTACTACATATCATTGAGGAAGTTTGCCTGGATCTTACATAATACCCATATATTAGGGGTATTTAAGATTCAGACATAGGTACATCATTATTTCGAAACAACGACACTCAAATAGAACATTGATAAAATGTCGAGTAAATCTTTTTTTTTTTTCAAATATAAGCCAATTAGGTACACATAAATATTTAAAAAGTTAATACAATACATACCTATTAAAAATTAGAATTCTTCAGCTGTACAAAATAGTTGTTCCATGTGAATGTCAATTATTTTAAATTGTGGCTTAATTTTGATAATTGCGCTTACTTATTTTTCATCGTGAATTTATTCTCTCTAGTATTATTTTATACGATTTTAGGTGTAATTTGACAGCTCAACAGAGTTCATCCAAGTTCAAACTGGCTGAAACCTGAAATATCGCCTGCTAAAGGAAACATGTAGGTAAAAACTAATAGTAAGTAACTTGGAAACGGTAAAAGATAGGTAGAGTGCGTTTAACAAACTTTCGTAGGGATTGTGAGATCAGTCAAATGACACTCATCAAACGAGCACATCATTCTTTATAATGAATTTGGAGTAATTTCCCTACGTTTTATCTATTTTTTAAACTTATTTATGAGATTTTAAACTGAAATAGGGAGTTACTGTCCTATAATGGATAACCGAACTAATTCAATAGTACAGTGACAAGTACCAATCGACCTATTGCCACTTAAAAGTTTGGCAGCCAGACTATCAACCGAACTGCCACTAAAGGCAGATGCAGAGATGGGTACAGGGAGTATGGTTGGACCCAATGACATAGGGTATAGGAAGAGTAGTCAAATGACACTTGGCGTTAGATTAAAGTGTACAACTTCTTGTCTCCGACCCTCTGCGGGCCGCTGCTCTTTTTGACTCGTTTCGCACAGTACAAACAAACAAACAGAGGGGGCGCGGTGCGGCATGCGGCAGGGGCTAGGCAGTGCCGGTCGGTGCAGTGAGCACTTGACAAAGCGTGGCCACTGTATAAATAACCTTACAGAATAAAAGCTTCACTACTACACGCACAGCAATAAAGATGCCAGACTGTTGTTGTTTTTTTTTTCAAATAATAGTAGGGAAATATTGTTTGCTTATCAATACATAGTATAAAACAAAGTCGCTTCCCGCTGTCTGTCCGTCCATATGTATGGTTACGTCTTTAAAACTACGCAACGGAATTTGATGCGGTTTTTATTAATAGATAGTGATTTAAGAGGAAGGATTATATGTATTATACATAGGTACATAATATAGTAACGAAACACTAATAATTTTAGTCATTTATGATGTGATGTCGTAAATAAACAATTTTTTTTGCGTATTTTTAATTTGTACCCGTGCGAAGCCGCGTTGCTAGTATTAAATAAAGTTTAACAAGTTAACTGCCAACCTGGTAAATTTTATCGAGGTTTTTCGGTTCGGTTCTCACAAAGAAATCGCTGCAAGGAACAAGACCGTCTTTTGTATATGTTTCATTGTAGTGTTATTTTTAAGGTACCTGTGTCAATATTTTTTCTATAAATGTATACATCAATCTAAAACATGACTGGAACACTATTGTGATTTATTTACTTGACTTCTACATTACTGGGACTTGAGGGCTACTAATTTATTTTATTACAAATATATTATAATTAAAGAGAACCAAATGTACAAATCATACGAGTCCGCATTAAAACTAGCATTATCTTCTTATTTATTTTGGCAACACGGCTGTTATCTAGCCGTTATGTCTTTTGTCATTGTCATTGATTAGGCAAATGTCAAACTTAGGGCAAGTTCGGAAATCACTGGGTGAATGTAAAGTTACCCGAGCGCTGTCCTTAAATCACCTGGGTAAATAATTGTTACATTCACTTAAAGCCGTTCAAAAAACAAGTAAAAGTTCTCTGGACAGTTCACCAGATTACCAGATGCAAAACAGGGTGTGATTTCACCTCTCTAGTGAATGGTAGTCAGTTGTTATTCGAGTCCATTTATTGCATGACTTTTTTAAAGATATACATTTCTCTTGAAGTATTTGTTTAAACAAAGCAAATAAGGTGCAGCTGATTTTATACAATATTTTTCCAGTTTTTAAATGAATAAATAATTTTAAATTAGTGAAAACCACGTTAGTTTTTATAATAAAAAGAAAGGTATGATTACGTATATAGTATATGACTACTAGTTACTCATGAGTTACTCGAAAACGACAAAGTTAACGTATGTATTACAACTAAGTAACTGACAAGTAATACACTGTTGAGATATCACTCGTTTCCGAACGCAGCCTAGAACACAACAAACGTCAGTCAAATCAATCGCAATCGAATCAACGAAGCCCAAAAGAATTCAATTCAACTGCAAAAGCAAACGGTGTGTTTAGTAAGTTTTGCAATAAATTTCGATGCCCAATAATAGGGACGTACCTACCGGTGGACATGATTTTAAATTAACATTTATGTCCCTGTGCCTTCTTAAAGCATTATAATAATATTTGGCTTTGTGTGTAGAATCAATAGCTAAGTAGCGGCATAACTTATCAGAATGCATTTAGCATCTGGAGTTCTCTATTTACTATTTGCGACGAGATCTTTACGAGGCGAAGCGGAAGTTCGAGACACGGATCTCAACGAATTATCAGAGCAGCAGAACTCTGTGAAGATAAATAAATGCTGTGAATTAAATGAACTCATGGTCGACTCGGTATGCCGATTAGCCGAACAATACAATCAGAGTAAGTACCCGGCGAGGCACATTCAACCAATCTTGCAATCTTTGCATAAGCTACATATTGTATACCTGCTATCCACTCTTGTTTGCATTCAGCCCTTGAAACTTGAGAACTTGTTTACCTTAGCAGATTTGCAGGTACTTTATAAGTAGTTTATAATCTCTTAATGACAAGTCAAGTGTGTTTAGATTTTCAATGTTTAAACATTAAGGTGTTAAGTGGGTTGGTACCTAGTTTTAAGAGTTAACACCAATGTATATTCTATCCAAAGCTATTAGAAGGCAATAAGGTGATTAGTGGAGCCAATAAGGAGTTTAGTATGCAATATCTTCATATTATGATTTTTATGTAACTGTTCAGTTAAACACATAAAACTTACTATTTTCATATTGATTTTATATGGAGACTCAATGTTTTTTATTGACAGTAAGTTATGAATCATCCCAAGCAAAAAACAGTTATCTTTCTTATATCCCTTGATGACTCACAAACTTAAGCACTTACTTTCTGTATCAAATTGACAATAAGTTGGTGAACATTAAATCTAACTTCAGGTTTGTGGGCACCGCAATTCAAAACTGAAGATGGGAAAAACACTCACGTCAAGTATTATCAGTATGTTCATGGTATACCAAACTGCGAGACAACTCAAAGGAGGCCCATATTTGACTTTGGAAAATCTGAGGATGAGTATGTTTAAAAACTTATTTAAGAATGTTAAGTTGTAATAAAATCATTATTTTGTAAATCATTTATTATTGCTTATTTATTCATGTGAATCATAGATAATGATAACAATTCAATTTCATTCATAAATGGACAATATCAGTTGTGAGTGATATGTAACCGTTACACAGGAGTAAAACAAAATGCAGGGTTAAAAATGAAACAGATTGATAAAATGTGGGTGTTACTTACAAATTAAAGATATTTTGTGAAAATTATTTGGAAATTTAAGACTACAAACAGCTATATGTGTATATGATTTGTATTATTTACTTATTCCTAAAAGAAACTTGTGTAATTTAGGCTAAACCTACTCGCCGATGGCAGAATGCGGCATCTTATCCATCATGAGCATAGTTCTGAGAGTACAAATAATGAGCCAGTGATCAACACATTACATGAGAACATACCAATACCAGTGGTGAAAGAGCCATCGTCATATGTTCATGAGCAAAACAAATACTGTTTGGATAAGGTATGTTGGTTACCTATTACTATCCTAATAAACCACACACAAAAACTAATTGCATTCAATATCTAGGATAATTCTGCATCTAATGTATTAATGTATATATCTCATCCCTTCGGCCTGGTTATCATCTGATAAAAATACCAGAATATTAACCAACCAATATAACAACTGAACTATTTTTTAAACAACCAACATTACTTGTTTGTTTTTGGTTTGTATTTTTGTTGTTGTACATTTATTCTCATGAATAGTAACTATCTGAAGATTCAAAACCAGGGCTATAGACCATTGACCACTGATGATCAGTTGTGAATATATTATATATTTATAATATTTTATTCATAAAATTAGAAAATTATTGTTTTCTTGTGAATATATTCATAGCCTATCCTCAAAATTTTACTTTACGCTGCAATAAAACAAATATGCAAAAGTAACCTTACTAAGTTTTATATGAAAACAGGCTCTATGAGTAGACATATTATGTATAATGAGATATAGATTGCTGTAATCTTAAAATAAAGTTCATGACAAGAACATTATTTGAGTTTAAAATTATGATTTCTAAAATGATTACCAGGATTATTGCATGCTAATTGAAAATTAGAGAATGCAAGTTCGATTACTGCTTGAGGTAAAAATTGTGTACCCAAAAATTTGGAAATTTAAATAATGGTGTTTGTTTATCACAATTATTTATAAAATGGTTGAACTTGATATTCTGTTCAAAAATATTGTGTATGGATTACAATGGCTGAAGCTAAAAACTGTGAAGGAAATATATTGTTATTCTATTTTTTATTGCTAATTAACTATGTGTATTTTTCTTATTTTCAGATACTAATAACTAACACAAACATCACTGGCCTATATGCAATGGTATGTGTGCCAGAAGTGAAGATCAATTGGAAGGAAACAGGCTTTCTTATGAAGAAAATATTGAATCCACTCTTCCATGCCATTTCAATGGTACTTTTCTTAGTAGTAGCAATTATATACTTTGTACTGCCTACATTAAGGGACTTGGCGGGAAATATAATAACTACTATTATGTTATGTTTGATTGTGAGTCAAGCAGCTGATTTGGTCAGGATATTTACTGAATTCAGTAACCATATCAGCTTTTTAATAACAGGTAATTTTCAATTCCTTTTAATTTTTACAATTATGTTTTACCAAGTGGTAGGCCTCTTTAGCAAGACCACTGCTGTGTCAGATATTCTGTCTTAAAGCAGTATTTAATTAGCATTTAAGCGTGAAAAGCACTCCAGCAAGTAGGATTTCAGGGGGAATAAGACATAAAAACTAAGATCTTTAAGAGACAAGCGCAGTATTGACAAGTGAGTCAGGTGATATTGCTATTGTAATGAATGCTTACCATCAGGAGGGCAACTGGTTTTTCTCATCACATTATATAAGAAAAAGAAATAAAAGGAGAAAAGGAGCAGAGAAAGCAGTTTCACCAAATTCAAGCTATTTTATGCACTTCATACCCATGAAAGTATAAAATATGTAATCAGAGTTTTGAGGATATAATTTAACATGTACTACCATCATGGTGAATAAAGCTTTTGGTACCTACCACTAGGTGGCCGAAGAAATCTTAAAAGTCGCGGATAGTAATTTTTTACAAGTGGTTAATAGCAGATCATTGTAGCATCTATGGGGGAGGCTTTTGTATAACAGTGGATGTTTTCCAGCTAAGCATGATGATCATTTGAATAATGGTCAGGCAGTGATATCCAAACATGGCTAGCTTCACCCTCAAGTAGAAAATCTGTCGTCATGCACTTAATAGTGCGTTCCGGCAGCAGTCCTTGAGAGCCCGTAATGGTGCAAGAGACTAAACTATATGTCTCAGGGTGACAGGCGCAGTGCAATTCGTCACTTGTGTCGAAATGCATCTGTTATAGGCAGAGGTTAGTCTGCTTAAACTCAGATGAGCCTCGGGCTTGTTCAGTCACAATACCATAACAACATTTACAAATGATGATTGCTAAATTCACTAGTTTTATGATATAACATTGTATTGATAATTACTTTTTCACATTTTGCAGATATCATTTTGTACATCAGTTTATTGAGTGCCTTTTTCTGGCTAAACAGTTTTGGTTTTTACATATGGAAGACATTCAAGTAAGTATATTGTATAATGTTTGAATTTATTTTCAAGATAATTACGTTCTTACTGAATTTGGTATACAGTATTTAATTTAGGGCCCGTTTCAGAATGTCCTTATAAAGTTTCGGGTTGCTATGCAACATACAAAATAACTGAATGATAAAAATGACAGTTGACATGCAGCACGTTTCAAGCTTTAACCGATGGATAGGCTAAATTGATGACACGCAAAGATAGTGTTTTATTTAATAAATATGTTCTGGGTAGTATAACCGGAACTTACTCGAACATTTTGAAACAGGCCCTTAGTCTATCGCACACCTCTGAAACGGTGCCATACATTTTCACTATTGATGTTAAGCAGCGCGCGGCTGAGATCGGCCGCGATGCATAGATGGCACTTTTTCACAGAATTTTCAAACATACTTTTATTTGCGTTGAATATTTCTAGCAAGTTAAACTAGTATAACATATACTGAGAGGGAATTCCTGTAATGGAGTATGAGTTTGCAAAATAACAATTTTCTTTCCAGATCAAGAAATGTATTCCTTCGAGTGACAGATGTGCGGAAATATTGCTATTATTCAAGTGTAGTGTGGTCGTGTGTGGCGATAATGGCTGCAATGGCAATTTGTGCACATTTCCTTCTCGACACCAACCCTCATAGAAAGTTCTCTTCTTCAATATTAGTCGATGATGTTGAACAAGAGACTATTGGTAAGTTATTCTCATAGCATTCCACTGTTTTATAAGTAAATTAAATTTATGGTTATACAGGACTAAGTGGAGTACAGGCCTAGAATTGCACCCACTTATTTCCTCATAGGGGTTGTAAGAGGCGATTAAGGGAAAAATATTAGAAGGTGGACGATCCCCAAGACGCAAGCATGGGAATTACAGCAAACTCTAATGGGGAGGTAATTGTTCAATGGTGGATGTGGTGGCACTAAGAGGTCTATTCACAAATCGACTTTCTGATCAAGGTTATTCCCAATGCAACTTGATCTTAACATTGAGGTAGAATAGAGGCTAGTTAGTGGCATCAATATTATATTGGTAATGCATTATTTTTCCCTATAATGGAAATGGCTGAATAGGTAAAACAATCTTGAAGCGCTTGTAGCTAAGTTTGCTTCGCTGTTCTTAATCGATCAGCAAAGTTAAGCAACATCCGCCACGGTCATGACTAGAATGGGTGACCGCTGGTGACCTTACTACTGAGCTCTTCCGTGCTTCGGAAGGCACGTTAAGCCGTCGGTATCGGTTGTTGTCTTAGGATGGCAGTCGTTATAGACTGGTGGTAGGGCATTTTGCGAATGCCCTTCTGTCTAGCTACCATCCTCAAGTAGAAAATCTGTCGCCAAGCACCTAACAGTGTGTTCCGGCAGCTGTCCTTGAGAGCCAGTAATTCTAGGTTAGCCTGAACAACACCTTCGACCACATCATCACTAACCATTACGTGAAATAGTGGTCAAAAGTTAACAGGCATAATTATTTCTTGTAGTTATCATAAGTTTTTTTGGTATTACTTTAAAGTTCTTTTGAACTAAAATTTGAAAATGCGAATTATTAATTGCCACATGCGTTAACACGACCCTCCCACATCCAAGGGTATTGTCAAAGTGGGATCCTCGACGGAAACTACTATAACTCCAAGCGTCCAATAAGAAGTCCTTTCCGAACAGTGGTTTTTGGCGTCCTTGATTGGTTTCTGGTGCCATTT
Organism: Plagodis dolabraria; assembly: GCA_963854805.1. Classification (NCBI taxonomy): domain Eukaryota; kingdom Metazoa; phylum Arthropoda; class Insecta; order Lepidoptera; family Geometridae; genus Plagodis; species Plagodis dolabraria. The sequence goes on along the minus strand of OY978459.1, from coordinate 14,985,285 downwards.
CACTATTGTTCTATAAGCTCCAAGAACAAAAAACACTTATGCTCTTTGATGTCACAGGGAACCAGAGCGCTGGTTTATTCCTTGCTCAAAAACTGTCATAAGCAGTTCTACGCGTCTTTTAATATAATAAAACAGATTTTCATTTAAGCTAGACATATTTAACATTCTACTGTGATTATTTTTACAGGATTACTTGGGATCGCAATATTCTTTACTCCAGTGGCCTTTACAATTATATTCAACATGTTTTTCTATGTTACCACTTTAAAAATCATAAAGAGGATAAACATATATGGGAGGATCCATCATAAGCTGAAAGGATGGTAAGTTTCGTATTATTTAGAAACAATTTCCTCTGCTATTGTTTTTTTTTTACTAATAAGCTCGACTACACTACGTCTCACCTGAGACGTGGCAATGGGAAGTTTTTTTATAGGTTTGTTTTTGCGCACTTTGTCACCACAATGGTAAGTGATGATGCCGAAAATGTTATTCAGACTGACTTAGAATGACTGGCTCTCTGAAGCACAAAAGCGCCGAGTAATAATTACACTAGCGGTCACCCATCCAAGTAATGACCGCAGCGGACGTTGCTTAACCCAGGTGATCGATTAAAAACGACAAGACAATATGAGCTACAAATTGAGTTCTCAAAAAAAAAAGATGAAATAAATCACAAAGTTACCTAGCATTTTTATAAACAACCAAGAATATGTTACGTACTTTATTATAGGGACAGATGGCCGCGGGTTCAAATACCTGCTCGTAGTTAAAATTTTTCCTTTCGTTCTAATTTTGTAATGTTATTCGCTAAGCAGGCGTTAATGCAAGTGTAAAAATGTTAGAATCATCGGGTTCCGTCATCGTAAACGAGTTTAAAACTAGTCTTATTTGTAGTTCAATTCAGTTTGGCTGCAGATATCGCTGCTCCCCTTAAGACGATTAACTAATAGGAACGAAAAGGTAAATTTGAGCTATGACTCAATCTCTACGATAGTGCAATTGGGAGAGCTTTTCCTGGCTATAGGGACGGATGTACGGTAGTTAAAAAATCCTTTCGTTATAGTTTAGCCTCTGATCACTTTTTCACTGGTATGGTGAGTGTTGATGTTGGCGAAGATATTATATTATCAGGCTAAACGTATAACCGAAACTGTCTCTCAGTTAAGGACAGCTGCAGGATCACAAGGAATTTCTGCTTCATAATTACTAAAAAGACTCACAATATTCTCTACCATGCGGTAAAGTTTAAGTCCGCGGCCAGATCAAACACCGCGCACGACAGTCTACTTTTACGGTCAATGAGCTAATTACCTCGTTAATAAAATTAAAATAACATTGTTTCTTTTCAGTTTCAACCTATTTCTACAGCTGTTTTTTATAATGACGATATCGTGGCTATTCCTTCTACTCTCGTGGCTCAATTTCGACGGGCTGGTCTACGCGCATATATTCGTAAACCTGTTCCAATCTGTGCTGATCTTCTATGTGTGCGTGCTGCGTCAGTCCCACGTGACCTTCTTGTTGCGCAAGAGTTGCTGTTACGCTCAACCCGTACCTACAGGTGAGTGGGGTGACGAGATGACACATATGAATGGCGGAAACTACTAATGCTACGATCAAAATAATAATCTTGATCAAATACTTTATATCAAACAGGCCTGTTGGCTTCGCCTCCATTGTACATAGACTCTAATTCAGAAACCTGGATAATTTTTGTAAACAAAGAAATGTCATCATATGTCACTATCACAATGACAAGTCAGGGGTAGGGTATTTTTTTACCATGGATTAATTCATTAATTAATTGTAATGGCGTGCGGTTTTGATTGCGCATGACTGCTTAAATATTTCCTAACCAATCTTCAGAACACTGAAATGATTCTAAGATATATATATATAAGGTTTTTGATTGTGGCATTGTCGCGGTCTCGTTTCCCTGTGTCCATAAGGAAATATAGCTAAAACAAAATACAATAATTACATATTTTTATTGCATAAAAAATATTACATTATTCTGACATCTCAGAACCTTAAATTTATAATAAATCTATTTTATTGGCATATTTAATTTCAACTTTTTTACATGGTTGATGCAGTTTTCCAATTTTTCGGGTGTGAACTCACTCTAACAAATCATTTACAATGACCATTTTAATTGTTCTATTTTTTTTATGCCACATGCCCCTTTACCTGAGCCTAGCTCATTAGGGTTAAGCTCGGAGGTAAGGGGGCAGTCGCAAAACGGTGACCACCCGACTAGGCATTCAGCCAGCTCATCGACCAAATATTTGTTATTAAGTGATTTCCATTAATTGGCCTTTAATCAATCATAGTTTCTACCAAGGTAATGTTTTTAGAGCGGAGCAATGCCTGTATGTCTGCAGTAGTTGGGGTCCGTTCCCCTTTCCTACTATGGTATGGAGTATTATCTATAATAATGAGCACTGACTTCGGTTTTACTTTAGGAAGAACCTGCTTAAACCAATCCTCAAAACACTAATTTTTTTGTGATAATCCTCAGAATTTGTTTTTAATTCAAATAGGAGCAGAGCTCCGTTTATAATTCCTTTATCAAATCCGATATAGCTTATGATAAGTCCTTTCCCTTTTCCTGAAAGAGCCATTAGCCCTGTGGTTAGCCCCTCCAGAAAAGCGTCTTTTGAAGACGTAACTTCAGTATCCACCCAAACTTTGTTGACTGTAGGCCTAAAACAAAATAATGAATGTCAGATTATTAATATAATTATAGATTATAACTATAACTAATATTATTATAATATGTCAGATTATAAATAATGACAAAATCACAATCATAGGATTTTTTTATAAAATTACCTTCATTTATCAAGGTCTCCTCTTGGTAGTAAATAAACTTTCCATCCCTGTGATGCTGCTTTATAGTTGAAAAAAAATACGAGTACTTTTGTCGCCATAGTTTTATATCTTCCCTATCCATCTAACAGCTGTTGAGTTTTCGGCTGGTGTATTTAAACTTTGTTTGGTTTGGCAAGTTTGAGTCCTCATTTTCATCTTGCAGAATCTGAAAATTTAAAATAATTAGGAAAAAAGAAAACATAGGTAAGACTTATCCTATCATAACACTATGTCCATGTCTCAGTGCAGCATGATTGATATGAGAGGTATTTATAAGTTCAATGTTGGTTATCTTGTGGAGCCATAATACCATTACTATTTAATATTCACTTGGGATTGCCATAAAATTCATTTCTTTATGAGAATTTAGATTGGTTATATTTAAACAATAAACCAATCGTACCCCGTGTTTGGGGAATGCATGTTGAGCAGTGTACATATGAGTGGTGATAGATGTAATAGAATTGATACACCGAACACAGTGATAATAGGTTATCATATCACTGTGTTGATGTTGTCCCTACAACCAATGGTTCAGTGGGTAATAAATAAGCAACTAAATTCTTACCTTTGCTACAGTAGGAATCTCATTTCTACGATAAATTCGTCTTATTGTTGAGTACGTATATTGGTCCATTTTTGTAGGAGGTTAGTTTTAGGACCAGCTTTTTTGGGAGATCTGAAAGTGCCAGTTGTTTTGCGTTCTTTCAAGATTCTTTTCACAGTTATTGCAGAGAGCCCCAAAAGCTCGGCCTTTTTTTCTCTCACAAGCTACAAAAACCTCACCATGTGGCCACTTTTTGTATGTATTTTTATACACGTCCATCACCATGAGTTTTTCAGTGGAACTCATAGCTTTCTTTGGACGTTTTTTTTGTGGCAACAGATAGTCACTAGTTGTTGATTGATGGACTCGGCATATCCGCTGCCGTGGGCGGCGCGGGTTGCAGATTAAACAGATAAAATAAAAACAAAACTCAACAACGCACAATTGCACACGAGCAGCGAAAAGTAACACATTCGACTTCGATGAGAGAGAGACGAATGAAATGTCGTGTAATGACAAAAGTGAAAATTGTTTAACTTCTGTGATTTGCTCCCATTTTCCTCCAATGATACCAGTGTCGTAAAATATTTTCTGATAATATTTCTTTATCATTGATATTTTTGTTAATAAAATGAAATAAAATATACTAGATAGCACAAAACCATTGCTACTTTCCATTCTATGGATATTGATTATAAAATATACCCTACCATAAGTATTTAGGAAAATTGAGTGATCATCTATAAACTTCGATTTTTTTTTTATATGGTGACACATTTGTTTACAAAAAAATATCAGGGTTTTTTATTCAGAGTTTACAAAATCGAACCAGACCTTTTAGTCTGATTTACTTTAGAGATAAATTGATATTGAGAGTTAAATTGAATAAATTAAATGATAATGTAAGAAAAATAAAAAAACAATACAAAGTTAACGTGTGCCTAGCGAAAAAACAAGTATTATTGAGCTCTCGTAACCATCGAATTTAATTTTAAGTATAGACTACGAATAAACATGTAAAGAAGTGTAACTCTCATACAGTTGCTACTTTTTCGGACTCATCAAGTTCACAAAACAATACAGGCACAATCTTCCAAATTCTTAGATTGATTTTTCGCTCAGAAATGATCGCACCGATTGGTCGCGTCAAGGTAATGTTGTTGCGCCGCACGGTACACTTTTAAACCACTCCCGCCACGGTAATATTTCTGTTCTGTTGTTTTTGAGCTTGACTTACATTTCTTTACATATTTATTCGTTAATTATAGATGTATAATACGATTAGACGAAGTGTACAATTCCAAATATATTCTAGTGTAATAGATAATATTAGTTCAAGTAAATAATTATTGTAAAAATTGGGACGACTGTGTTTACACCTACGACAATTTCTTAACTATTTCGAAATCACTAAAAATATGAATCTCAAAATAGTGAAATTTTAAAGCTGGTCTTACCTACTTATAATCACTATGGACACAAATTTTTATGTACTCACAAATTTTAGCACAACACAACACAAAACTTTTAAAAATAAAATGCACAAAGTATTCTGACTTATCAAAAATTGTGATGGTTTGTGCCTTAGAATAAATAAGGCCTTGATTGTGCCTTTTTAATTAATTATGTGTTCTATACAAGTTTTATTAATTATGTAGAATTGTGAATACACACAATGTAGATAATATCATTTAATTATAAAACTAAAATGTAAGTAAGTAGCTTTAAGTAAAATAATACAATTAATATGCTGATTATTAGATAATCGATATTATTCGGCTCACAAAAGATACTTAACTTATTATAAGATACGACCATTTAAGCATTATTTATAAAATTGACAAAGATTATATTTATAGTAAAATTAGCAATCAATGTTATGTATTGAAGTTAATAAAACTTTATGTTGATGGCGAACATGATGGTTGATATGAAAAGAATGTGGTTTCTGTATTATCTCATTATGTTAGTTAGGAATAAAATTTAACATTGCCATTATATTTTTTGACCCGATAGACTAGGGTCATGTCTTCTGTATAAGGAAAACAAGATAAAAAAAATGTCTTTGGTTTTCTCGATTATAACACATAGTAATTAAACAACTTAAAACGGTTTAAATCGCGTATATTTTTCATTATTTTATTCCGATGTTTCAAACACCCCGTGACCACGATCACTGCAAAGTGTTTGAAACGTCGCGCGTCGGGATAAAATAATGCAATATACGCGATTTAAACCGTTTAAAGTTGTTTAATTACTATGTGCAACAATCGCGAACACCTAAGGCAACATTGGGTATATAGACTTTTTCTAATTATGATTACAAGCAAAATATATACCCATCATCATTCTATATATCAGAACTAGCATTTAATAGAAGTTAAAAGAAATAGTTTTAGAAATAACTGTTTACGATGATTTTTAATTGTATTGATGTCTTATGAACGAATCAAAATTCCGTCCTGCATAAAATCTGGCAGCTTTATATGGTTTGTGATTTTATAAAAATGTTAATGGTAATAAAAGTATTGATTGTATGCTCTCTAATGTAAATAATAATTAAGAAGAATCGTTTTGTTTTATTGTCTACAATACTATTATATTTCATGTAACTGGTACTATACTCCTTTTGTTTGTTTTTAAATATTGCAGCATTTATTTTTTATTCTCATTTAAATTCTAATAAAACGATATAAACCATTTTTCATGTCGTCTTATTGCAACCGCAACATCTGCATAAAATATAAAATTACTTTTTATAGAGCTGGTAGGCTAATTAGTGAAACATTATCTCACCTAATGATAAGTGATGAGCAAGCTAACCTAGAGTTACTGGCTCTGAAAAGCAGTCGCCGTTAGGCGCTTGGCGACTGAATAGAGCTAGCCAGGTGGGCTTTTTGCATAACCCAATGCTGGCCGTGCTAGTATTGGCTAGCCCTACCACCATGCTATAACGACTGCCGTCCTTGGACAACCGGGACCGACGGCTTTATGTACGCTCCGAAGCACGGAACGGCTCCTCAGTAGTAAACGCTTCTCACCCATCCAAATACTGACCGTAGCGGACGTTGTTCTATTTAGCTGAACGACTAGGCAAACTCCGCCTCGAGCAGTCTCGACTCGTTTATTATATCTATAGCTGATAGTCTAGCCTTTGACTACTATCTCGCCAGATAGTAAATGGTGATGTGGTCGAAGATGTTGTTCAGGCTAACCTAGAATATCTGGCTCTCAAGGACAGCTGCTGGAACACACCGTTAGGTGCTTGGCGACAGATTTTCTACTTGAGGATGGTAGGTAGCCAGATGGGCATTTACAAAATGCCTCATCACCATGCTGTAACGATTACCATCTTAATACAACAACCGAGACCGACGACATAACGTGCCCTCCGGAGCACGGAAGCCACGTCATTACATGGTTTCCGTGCTCCGCAGTAGTAATGTCGCTAGCGGTCACCCATCCAAGTCATGACCGCGGCGGACGCTGCTTAGCTTAGCTAATAAGAACGGCTTAGCAAACTTCGATGCGAACGCTTCGTAGTTATATAAAAGGCGCAAGCAAGGAAAAATATATTTTAAACAAGGAAGGTAAACTTTTTACGTTATACCAGGTATTATGATTTTTTGCAAGAATCCGTTTTGTTGATATCATATTTCGCGATGTGAAATATTATGCTTCTAAGCAATAGTGTTTGTAAGGCACGAATGGCACTCTAGCCTTGGAGTGGAGAGCTCCATATGCGATTTCACAAAGAACGGTGAAATTGCAACTTTGATGGGCAGGCGTGAAGATCATCAGGCGGACGACTTGTCCGTCTTAGATAAAAAAATCAACGATTACAAAGCTACGGAGCCGTCAAAAATAATTTCGATACACTGATCTGTATTAATTCTCTTACGCTGGACATGCAATTGTAATAATCTTATTCCTGACCTGTGTGAAATAACCACTTAAAATTTTAACATGGTCTTGACAGATTTTATGGGTACTATGTTGAAAATTATGTTAAAACAAAAAAAATAAATTTACATACTACGGAAGTTGAACTATAGATGTCGCTCCATCCACTAACGACAGTTATGAACGAAATATTGGACCTGCGGCACGGCAGTCCATAGTTGTTGTGTGGATGGCGCGGGTTCGTATCCCTCACATGACAATTTTTCCTCTCGCTGTAATTTTGTAATGCGCAGCATGTGTCATTGCAAAAATAAAAATATTAAGATAAAAATATAAGTTGTTTTCACTCGTGAGATATTAACTAATTTTACATAATAATATGCGCTATGTAATTAAAATCCTGAAAAGTTCAACTTATAAAGGATCAAAGAATTTGATTGGATTGTAAATAACATCTGATATACAAAATATAATTGCCTTCTGGGTGGTCATCTAACAACTTCAAAATAAGTTAGCCACTGTTTCGATCACAGTGTCAGTGTGCGGAACTCAAAAGAAATTCTTACGCTGAATATACTATACATTTTTCATAATATTACACCACATATAGGGCCGCTTAAAAGTATAAGTCATTGGATTGTAGAATTGTCCCTATAGCGGAATAGGCGCATTCGTCATTTTCGAGGACTTTTCGTCAAATAGAAGTTTTTTTTTCGAATGTTCGTTATTTAAGTAAAACTTCAGCAGACAACAATTAGTTATTTAGCTTCTGTATGACCTATGTCATAAGAAAATTTGATTTTACACAGACAAACTATAAGCCTCTGTATTAGTACTTTTAAGACCTCATGAATGGCGTATACAAGAAATGTTTGCTGTTCCCAGCTTTCGTACTAAAGTCGATAATTTAAGATCTTTACGTTTAATTTTATACTAGTCTTATATTCCTCTGAATAGATTTGAGCTCGTGATAGTCTACTTAGTCTAACACTCACCTGTGAGAACAGCTGTCCTTCTGGTCTCTCTGCAAGCGGAGCGAGTTGGCACCGCACCACTAGGTGACAGTCATCCATCACAGTGTTGAAGAAACGCCGCGTCGGCAGCAAAGCTTCTAGGTCTATCATCAGCTCCAAGAACCGCTCGCAGTATCTGGAAATGTTACCAATTTGTGAAACTATGCCCAGTCTAAACAATTCCACATCATTGTGGCAGCGATCTACAACCTACCAACAAGCCTAAGTCAAATACTTTGTCGTGTACTTTATAAGTACATGAACGCGCCAAAAAAATTGCATCGGCCGGGAATCGAACCCGGGATTATTAATTGTTCTTGTTAACTCTCGTAGGAGATGAAAATACAGTAAAATTAATTGGGAAGATTTAAGGGATGCACTGAGCGAACAAGTCATAAAAAAGGATTATAATATTACAATGTATACCTACCAATATAATATAATTTATCACAAAGAACAAGAATAAATAAATTAAGTAACTACGTATAAACTTTTACGTTATATAACAATAAAAAAATATATGCTTAAATCGTGTCATAAAATGCATCGGCCGGGAATCGAACCCGGGCCGCCCGCGTGGCAGGCGAGCATTCTACCACTGAACCACCGATGCTTATTGTTACTTTCTAAATCATGCAAACCCATCTTCATTATACCTTTCACATTTACAGATATGACGCATTATCACTCTTGTACGTGTTGATCTAGGTGTTTTAATTTTTGTAGAGAAATATGCATAATTATGTGCATTCATAATGTGTTTATATGACTTGTAACTGCAAGCATCGGTGGTTCAGTGGTAGAATGCTCGCCTGCCACGCGGGCGGCCCGGGTTCGATTCCCGGCCGATGCATTTTTGACAGGTATTTTGGTATTTATTATTTACTGTTATATAACGTAAAAGTATAACGTAGGAACGTAATTTAGTGATTCTTATTTTTTGTGATAAATCATATTAATTTATTATATTCATAGATGATTCAATGCAAGAGGATGGTTAAAGGTTAATTACTTCGATTGATGTGTTCATCTTACAGGAGCATTGTTACTTTCAGTGTAATTCGCAAAAAATATGCTCGACATTAGTGATAATCGCATTAGTGATAATTTTTGCATGGTGGTAGGGCATTTTGCGAATGCCTGCCTGGCTAGCTACCACCCACAAGTAGAAAATCTAACGGTGTGTGCAGCTGTCCTTGAGAGCCAGTAATTCTAGGTTAGTCTGAACAACATCTTCGACCACATCATCACTTACCATCAGGTGAAATGGTGGTCAAAGGCTAACCTATGAGGCATAAACAAAATCAAAACATTTTTAGTCCATATGACCATAACCTAAATGTGGTCAAGTTAGAAATATCAAATAAACTGTGTCATCGAAACCTGATGAGGTGGTAAAAAGTTATGCGAGGACATAAATTTATTTATCTCCTACATTAGTTCGTTTTTTATACCTGATAAGTTAGCCTTTTACCACTATCTCACCTGATGGTAAGTGATGTTGTGGTCGATGATGTTGTTCAGGCTAACCTATTACTGGCTCTCAAGGACAGCTGCCGGAAAACACTGTAAGGTGCTTAGTGAAAGATTTTCTACTTGAGATTGGTAGATAGCCAGGCGGGCATTCACAAAATGCCCTACCACCATGCTATAACGACTGCCATCCTAAGACAACACCCGGGAACGACGGCTAAACGTGCCTTCTGAAGCACGGAAGCGCTCAGTAGTATTGTCACTAGCGGTCACCCATCCAAGTTATGACCGCGGCGGACGTTGCTTAACTTTGCTGATCGGTTAAGAACGGCTAAGCAAACTTCGCTACGAGCGCTTGGAGACATAATGAGCGCCTTATACTATTAATACATCGGTAATCTATCAATGCCACCGTGTTGCAGGCACATATTTTACCCCTGAAACGTCGTGACTAGCAGTAAAAAAATTATAATACATGTCAACAACTTTTATAGGTATCGAGATGCATCTATGTAAGTCAGGTCAAATACATAAAGAGCTGCATCATCATCAGGTTGATAACATGCAATCGTTGCAGTTATAAGAAAGTGCATAGTTAAGATGAACCGATACATAATTTAAATCTACGAATAAATATATGCTATATATATACGATAAAATTTTACAAGCATCGGTGGTTCAGTGGTAGAATGCTCGCCTGCCACGCGGGCGGCCCGGGTTCGATTCCCGGCCGATGCATTTATTTTTGGTATATCTTTTTGTACCTTTACTAAACCTGTCTATTACAAAAATAAGTGGGATATTGCTTTTAATTATGGAATTCATGTCATGGTATTAGTAAATTCCACGTACACCAGATTAATTTTCATGTTCTAATGGTTACTTTTAAACATTCAGAAAGCAATGATAAATAATGAGCAACTGCAGTTTTAATTAATTGATACAATAAATAATAAATTTTGAAGCAGTGATGGCTCAGTGGCGTTTGCTATGGACTGCCGCGCAGCAGGTCCTTGGTTCGAATCCCACCGCGGGCTTGAGCTTCAACGCATGGTGGAAGGGCTTTTTGCGAATGCCCGCCTGGCTAGCGACCACCATGAAAGTTGAAAATCTGTGGCCAAGCACCTAACGGTGTGTTCCGGCAGCAGTCCTTGAGAGCCAGTGAAATTACAGGCAAATGAGACTTAACAACTATGTCTCAAGGTGACGGGCGCAGTGCAATTCGTCACTTGAACGAACGATGAACTGCATCTGTTATAGGCAGAGGTAACCGCTTAACATCAGGCGGACCTCGAGCTTGTTCCGTCAAAATAACGTAAAAAAAAACCAGGTTTTGCTTTAACGCTTCCATATCGGGTTATTCCAAAAAGTCGTCATAAAATATCTAAGAGGTCGGTAGCGAGTTGGGGTCTGGGGACCGTCCATTACACGTGAGGCTTGAAAGGGAGAGGGGTGAGGGGTTTTTTAGCAGAAATCATTAAACATCATGGCCAGTCTTAACCATCACCACGTATCACCAGGTTAAAAATACTAAAAATCACTATTAAAAAAAAGTAATGAAATGTAAAAAATATATATAATATGAAAATATACACAGACTTCCTAATAATTTCTTGTAGAATTCGGAGCTACAATTATTCCGGTCCTTAGAGCTTCATTACCCATAAATGGATATATACTTATTCATAAACTAGTAGTGTATAAAACCAGCCGAAAATCTACCTTTATGTACTAATGCATAACATAACAAGAATCGTTTTTTAGGGTTCCGTACCCAAAGGGTAAAAACGGGACCCTATTACTGAGTCTTCGCTGTCCGTCCGTCCGTCTATCACCAGGCTGTATCTCAAGAACGGTGATAGCTACACAGTTGAATTTTTTTACAAATGATGTAATTCTATTGCCGCTATAACAACGAATACTAAAAATAAAATAAATATTAAAGGGGGGCTCCTACATGATATTGTTAGTATTGTTTTCTACAGAACGAGTTTTTATTTTTATATATATTATTGTGACGGAACTAGCTCGAGGCCCACCTGATGTTAAGCGGCTACCTGTGTCTATAACAGATGCATTTCGTCACGTGTGTGTGTCAAGTGACGAATTGCACTGCGTCCGTCACCTTGAGACATAGTTGTTAAGTCTCATGTGCCTGTAATTTCACTGGCTCTCAAGGACTGCAGCCGGAACTACCCCTAGGTGCTTGGCGACAGATTTTCTACTTGAGGGTGGTGGCTAGTCAGGCGGGCATTCGCAAAAAGCCCTTCCACCATGCGGTGAAGCTCAAGCCCGCGGCGGGAATCGAACCATGGACCTGATACGGCAGTCCATAGCCAATGCCACGGAGCCATCACTGCTTCAAAGATACATCTGCAATCTAATACTCTAAGGAAAGGGTTAACCTATCACTGGGTTTTAAAAGGGTAACCTTTGCAATTTGGTAACATCATCTAAAGGATTTTTAAATGGCCTACCTCAACACCGGGGTTGTGCGGTTACTGAGTACTATAGTAAGACGTCTATCTATACTCAGTCCATCGCAACGACACCATTTTTTATTTAATGTTTTTAATTTGCTGCCGTGTGCTGCCGTAGACGTTATTGTTCACTATAAACTGTAGTATCACTTAATGACTGTGCTTTAAAAAATTATAAATATCAACTCAACCCACTAAGATTACAATCATTTTGTTTCTTTGTATCACATGTGGGTGGACGGGGCATCGCCCAAATATCATCATCATCGCATCAACCGGAATGTACACTGTTGAACAAGGTCTCCCCCATTGAGGGGTTTACCATAATCCCCACGCTTGGCAGGCGTCTTGGGGGTGGCAGTAGAGTTGTCAGTACGTCAGAAGGCGCTGCTTCCCACCTTCCGGTATTTTTCCCTTAGTCGCCTCTTACGATACCCACTGGAAGAAAGGGGGAGGTTACATTCCAACCCGGCACCCCACGGGAACATCACCGCGGGTAAAATATTTTCAATATTTAATCGATTAGCCACCAGTACTTATTATTAACTTTTTTTATTATTTACAAAAACTTTTATGTGTTAATGTAATGTAGCGTAAGTAATGCTTGAGATGATCAATAATTTTAATCATCATTAGATCGTTCCGATAGAAGAAACATTTATCAACTGTGCTTACATAACTGAAAATCAGTTATGGTACAGAATAACCAAACTTTAAAAAGAATTAACTTGGACTTCAAATGTTTGACATCACCATAATCGGTGATATATATTTGATGATCCAGTAGAAAGTCCAAAAAATATGCATCGGCCGGGAATCGAACCCGGGCCGCCCGCGTGGCAGGCGAGCATTCTACCACTGAACCACCGATGCTTGTAGAAGCTAACATAATCATAGAGACCCCATCTTCACGTCACCTTACACTTTTATCATTATGACGCTTATCATTCATTTACGTGCTGATTTCGTTGTTTACTGAAATATAATGCATCTGTAAATCAATAATGGGTCATGTGACTTGTATCTGCAAGCATCGGTGTTCCAGTGGTTAAAGGTTCGCCTGTCACGCTACTAACCCGGGTTCGATTACCGATTCATGAAAACTTTTTAAATGGTCATATAGTCTGGATTAGAAAATATCGTAACGAAATGACTTAATTGCAGAATGACTGTGTAGGCAAAACGGTTTTATTGCTAAATTACTTGACTAATGCTTTTTTATGTTTAGACAGGTCGCATTGCTTCACTGCGAAAATGCCTAGATAGGCAAAACATTGTGTTGCACAAAATCTTGATTGCAAAATGACTATGTAGACTAAACGATATAATTGTACTACCTCCGCCCGCGGTCACACCCGCGGTAAAATGTACTTTAGTCTATTTTTTTAGCAAACGAGTACCGAAAATCTTACTGCGTTGCTATTGGCCCGCGTAATCAACATAAAGTCCGTCTACACGAACTCTGTAGTTACATGTTGGTACATTCAGTTGAGTCATTTTGAATATTTTTGATTTATATGTTGTAGTGCATAATATATATACTATTACAATATTGTTTTATATCATGAACGCGAACAGAAAATTTTATAAATACTAATTTTAATAAAACTTAGCATGCATATTTAAATCTTAAAATAATAACGTAATTTTTTCAACAGTACATTTTAGAAGTATTCAATATGAACGGGCCTTGACAATTTCAAAACAAGACCAATGACCAATGACGGCAATCACCCATCTCACTCTATCAATATCGGAAACGTGCGAGAGACATATTCAGTACTCGTTTGTTAGAAAAAACAGACTATACGCTATAATCATAAATATGGTTAAAATAAAAATAACAAATAATAAAAATATTTTAAGAAAACATTAAAATAATAAAAAAATATTATATCAAGTGACAATTCCACCTAATTATCCTGTTAAGTCAACGTGACGTCACGAACGCCACGCAGCCAAACCGGAAGAATTTTTGATGCGTTTCAATTCTACACAAAGCATTCTCAGATGGTTCTGACTCTGCGAGAATTTCTCGATCGTGCGCTCGTGTTTTACATAAATATATGTTATTTACAAACATGGATAACCGCAAAGTAACGCCTGAATCTATTTATTTTCATACCTATAAATATAAATAGAAGAATATATAGGGTTATCCTGGGTAAATTTTATTTAACTCAATTGAGACGTTTCAGTATTTTATATATAATATTTATATATAATTTTTGCATGGTGGTAGGGCACTTTGCGAATGCCCGCCTGGCTAGCTACCACCCTCAAGTTGAAAATCTGTCGCCAAGCACCTAACGGTGTGTTCCGGCAGCTGTCCTTTATAGCCAGTAATTCTAGGTTAGCCTGAACAACATCTTCGACCACATCATCACTTACCATCAGGTGAGATAGTGGTCAAATGCTAACCTATCAGGCATAAAAAAAAAATCATGAAAGCAAAAGCAGTACAACGCTCTTCGTGTGTAGTACTAACAATAATGCGTTTAGGGCGCTGATGGGACTGCTCCGGTACTGCAGCGCGTCAAAGATGTTCGCGGACTCCCGTGTCGACTTCTATGCAGCGATACGGAAGCAGTGCACATCTCTGGGGCGCAGGCTCCGGGCCAGATCCAACACTATCCCAAAAGGAATTTGCGAATAGGTTTGATTGTCACTACATTAACTATTGTTACATGGTCCAAATGACGACGACAGGCGAATTATTAATATGATGACATTTTAAATTTATTTAATTATTTATTATTTTATTTATTGTAATTGTATGGTGCTGTACTTAATTTCCATAATATAACTTTAAAATGTTATCTAATCAATAAATGTATTTATATGACTTATGGCTGTAATAAATTATTATTAAAAATAGAAACCATGAAGAAACTGAGAAAATTTTGATGAAAGATGATGATAAACGTTTTTGAAGCAATGATGGCTCAGTGGCATTGGCTATGGACTGCCGCGAAGCAGGTCTATGGTTCGAATCCCGCTGCGGGCTTGAGCTTCATCGCATGGTGGAAGGGCATTTTACAGGCACATGAGACTTAACAACTATGTCTCAAGGTGACGGACACTGTGCAATTCGTCACTTGTGATCAATTGCATCTGTTATAGGCAGAGGTTAGTTCGCTTAACATCAGATGGGCCTCGAGCTTGTTCCATCAAAATAACATTTAAAAAAAAAATATTCCAGGGTATAAGCTATCTTCATTCCAAATGTTATCCGAATCTATTTAATTTATTTAACCTTTTGGGGTGAAGTAAGACGGAACAAACCTACACTCACATGCACTTAGGTGCACGGAAACTTTCGCATTTATAATAATAGTGTTATATTGACTAGACCAAAATTAAAGTAATTTTAATTAAATCCTATATTGAACACCAAATGTTTGCGTCTGGTGAGAATTTTCATCATAATAAACAAATTTTGGAATCTTGAGATCCTGAGTTCGATGAAAAATTCTGTGTCAGAAAAACCCAATAACGGTGGGACAGTTATCAGCAGAGTAAACATTTTTCATTCGAAGTGTGGCGGCGTAATGAGGAGGTTTTTTGTCGATATTGGGCTCGTACACCCGGCATCTATACTCACGTATAGGCGAGATCGGCGTTGTAAAATAAGTTATAGCAAGTGATAGGCAAAGAGTGGTAGAATCCGGTAAAAAGCGATGTAGGTAGATAATGGTGATAATTTTGTACCTATTCAATAATTTGTAAATTTATGATTTTCGCATAGTACGCGGTAGTGCTTGTAATCATAATATTTAGAAAGATTATAGTTCTAATACCTATCTATGTATTATTTGATATTATATATGCTTCTGGGTTATAGGTTTTTTTATTTAATTATTTATTTATTTTATCCCTAAATGTCATTTTTAATGCTTGATATGTTAGCCTTTGACCACTATCTCACCTGATGGTAAGTGATGATGTGGTCGAAGGTGTTGTTCAGGCTAACCTAGAATTACTGGCTCTCAAGGACAGCTGCCGGAACACACCGTTAGGAGCTTGGCGCCAGATTTTCTACTTGAAGGTGGTAGCTATCCAGGCGGGCATTCGCAAAATGCCCTACTACCATGCTATAACGACTGCCATCCTAAGACAACAACCGGGACCGACAGCTTAACGTGCCCTACGAAGCACGGAAGCGCTCAGTAGTAATGTAACTAGCGGTCACCCATCCAACTCATGACCACGGCGGACGTTGCTTAACTTTGCTGATCAATTAAGAACAGCTTAGCAAACTTCAATACGAGCGCTTCGAGAATAATTCCCATACAAAACGATTTTTCGAATTATTTTTGAAAATAAGTACCTACTTTATTTTACGGAAATTTTGCAAACCAGGAGAATAGATATTAGGCACAAGGACATACATGCCAAGTTTCACCAGTTTTAACACATAGTATTTTAAAATATGACGATACTAAGTTCGTAAAGGAAGCGCCACGAGCACTCTAGCCTTAACGGAGCGTAATGTAAAGTAAGTATCGTTACGTCCACAGATCACAGAATCTAAAGGAGAGATCTAGATCTCTATGGTTACGTCATTTTAATTTGATGCAATGCTCCGTCATGATAATATTATAAGAATAAGAATAAGAATAAAGTTTATTTGTAACAGAAAAAATAACACATACAATATTTAGCCTGACGTATTATAGGTACAATACCTAAATACATCATAAATTTGCCTAAATGCTTCAATTTTCTGCCACAAATCGGTTCCAACTCAGCATAATGCTAGTTGTAATCAACTAGCGCTGATCTTCCGTTGGATCCGGCGGTGACGTCACGCACGTCACAATCTGCAGTGTACTCTCACAATATCCATAAACAGATTACTAAAAAAATTAATAAATAACGGAATACAAAGGCAAGCAGAGAAAAATTAACAGGAAAAAACAAGATAAGTATCTTAACTCTAAACTTCACAATTAATTACAGCAAAATGTAAAATAATAAAAATATTAGATAAAATGATTACAGATTCAATAAATAATCAATGTAAAATGTAAGAAAAAAGGTACGGTTTTTTATATGTTAATATTACAAGTATTGTGTTAAATAGCACTTGTGTCATTTATTAAGGGCTCTTCATTTTTTTGATGTTCGTAAATGAATTATATGAAATAGACTTATACTAACATCAGTAACTATGGATATTTGGAGCACTAATTCCAGTGGCTATCTACGCAGGAAGATTGTGGTTCTATTCCCTATCTTAAACCTTTTCATAATTAATTATATTCGAAAATTGAAAAAAAAATTTTTTTTATTCTCAATATGTATAATCAAAGAAAGTTTATTGATTGAAAAGATACCATCTTATGTCAATTATCAAAAATGAATGCATCGGCCGGGAATCGAACCCGGGCCGCCCGCGTGGCAGGCGAGCATTCTACCACTGAACCACCGATGCTTGCAGTTACAACGTAAATAATTGTAACTTTATAATCTAACCGATACAAAAATGTGTAACTCGACCAATTAAAAAAGACTTAATCGGCACGTAGGTACAGTGCACACTATAATGACAGTCTATGTATCTTTTTACGCTGTCCTATAATCATAAAGAAATCTATTTTTGTAAATGATTCTTTTAAGATTCACCTCTCCCTGTTATTCCAGTACGTCACTCACTCTATTATAATAAAAAAACGCTGCAATATTTTTTTTAGTTAAAACATACTACGAGTTATCTATGTATAAAATAGGTGAAAATATCTGGAACATCAGCACACTCACCATGATCATCTGGAAGACAGCTCTGATGAACCTAAAGCTCTTACAGTTTATTTTGCGTATTTCCTGTATTATGTGTATTTATTGTTGTGTATTGTTGTGAGAAAGACACCATCTTTACCTCACAAAAAACTTGCAATTCGTACTATATTATGAAATGGATCGTTGCGATTTCTTTTAAAGAAATTAGTATTTTAACTTTATGGTTATATATATTATGTTATAAGTCACGAATTGCACTGCGCCCATCACCTTGAGACATAGTTGTTAAGTCTCACGTGCCTGTAATTTCACTGGCTCTCAAGGACTGCTGCCGGAACACACCGTTAGGTGCTTGGCGACAGATTTTCAACTTGGTCGCTAGCCAGGCGGGCATTCGCAAAAAGCCCTTCCACCATGCGGAGAAGCTCAAGCTCGCGGCGGGATTCGAACCATGGACCTGCTGCGCGGCAGTCCATATCTAATCCCACTGAGCCATCACTGCTTCTTTTTATTTGAAAATTTGATTTACCTACGCTCGTAAAATGTACTTAACAACCACAGCTATAACACTAGGAATAAAGATAAGATAGTGGAGTCAGATTTTACATTATCAAAAACAAAGAAACATCCTTCTTATGGAATTGTGTGCAATTTTAATAGTGGAATAAAAGTTTGTTTTGTTTTCAGGGGTTTAATGTATCATATAAGGTATGTTCTAGAAAAAAATGCAGCTGTATCGCATCTGGAGGAGTCCAAAGTTGGTATGTTGTCTAAATGTATTTTTTTAACACGCTATGATGTGCATTGAAAGTCCTTTCATTTAATAAGGCACAGGGTAGAAAAAGATAACGTCAATCTCCGTTACTAAGTGAAATATATTTGATAACTGCGAGTCAAAATGATTGTTTTTATATCAATCTTACGTGTCCGAGACGGCTATCATCATGTACATCGTTTTGCAATTTTAATCGACATTGGGTTCGTACGCCGTCAAATATAAGTTTATGGCTCGTTCTTGCAGCAGTGGCTCCAACCGCTCGTAGCTTTAGAAGCGCTCGTAGCCAAGTTTGCTTAGCCATTCTGAATCGATCAGCAAAGTTAAGCAACGTCCGCCGCGGTCATGACTTGGATGGGTGACCGCTGGTTGGGCATTACTACTGAGCGCTTCCGTGCTTCGGAGGACACGTTAAGCCGTCGGTCCCGGTTGTTGTCTTAGGATAGCAGTCGTTACAGCATGGTGGTAGGGCACTTTGCAAATGCCCGCCTGGCTAGCTACCACCCTTGAAAATCTGTCGCCAAGCACCTAACGGTGTGTTCCGGCAGCTGTCCTTGAGAGCCAGTAACTCTAGGTTAGTCTGAACAACATCCTCGACCACATCATCACTTACCATCAGGTGAGATAGTGGTCAAAGGCTAACCTATCGGCATAAAAAAAAAAAAAAAAAAAAAAGCGGCAACCATTTCTTTCATGACTTGTGCTCAGTCACGTGTAACAATAGGTATATATTATAAAATGTATTTATTGACTTTGTCCATTCTATAATAACTGTAAAAGAAAATTGACATGATATTTTTTAATTAAATAATCTTAATTTGACGCAAATAATTATAATAATTGAGTAATATTTATGATACTGTATTAATCCAGATTTTTATTTTTACAAATGCGTCGTTAAATATGTACACTCAAGCTTGCAATGCCCTTACAGGGCACATAATTATCACCAGCCTAAGACACATATAACTGTCTGTAATCACCTATATTATGTTGAATGAATACATGAATAAATAAATGATGTAGTCGCAGTAAAATGTTATTTTGTATTATTTAAAGATTTAATGGTAAATTTTGTAATTTACTTTCATCATATGAACTTTTTATACGTCTAAATTGAATAGATGATTTTTATTTCAACCCCATGGACGCATGGAGGATGAGAATTATTGTGAGCTAATCCAGCTTAAGTACTACAAAAAATTGGACTTGGTGACATTTGCAAATTTGAACTGGATCTGTGTCACACATGAGTTCTACAGAAAGTGCGTATAAATCAAAAGTTTTACTTTTCATATCCTGGAGAACGGTTGGAAGTTATGTTTGGAAGCAAACCTTTAAATGAGTTTTAGGGCTTTCTGTTGCAGCGATGATTGTACGGCATAGAGCAAATCGGACCTCCATCGACAGATAAATACTATGTAATCTACCTTACGCAAACATTTGAAGAACGATCGTCTAATGTTATTACGTTAGCATCAATGTAAGGTGAAAGGTGAAATAAAGATGCGGCACGCGAGGTTTTGATAAATTCAGATAGAGTTTTCAGGCATCGGTGGTTCAGTGGTAGAATGCTCGCCTGCCACGCGGGCGGCCCGGGTTCGATTCCCGGCCGATGCAATTTTCTTGCGCCACATGAAGACTCAGTGGTTTTTATGCACTTTTTAGATATTGTAACTGTCGTACCAGTCATCATCACAATAACAAGAGATGCTTTTACTAACGTTTACAATTCCTCTTTAAATTTGGGAATTAACAACATTTAAAAGTCTTTTATATACACAAGATTCGTTAAGATAATATTGGATTGTTTATATATCATCGTTGATCTTTTAACGTCCATGGTGCCTGTTTCATAAGTGCCCCAGTTATTTTCATATGCAATAATGTATCTTGATTTTAGGTGTAACAATGGGATGATACAAAAGATTCCTGCAGCTGATAGCTTTTATAACTGTACACTCGAAAGAAGAATGACACCTATTTAATATATAGCTAAAGGTTAATCCTATGATAGCCTCTCAACTGTTAGTTGTGTACCTAAGTCATGATGTGTAGAAGATGTCATATCATATTTCAATGATTGTTTATGTTATACGTGACGCGACAGATAATTTCCTTACCTAATGGCTAGCCATCACACCTGTCCTGTCCATTACAAATGCAGTGTCCCCATCCTTGTACTGCTTGACACTGCACTGCGCACGTCACTCCAAGACGTTATGACATTGTTATGTCTCGTTTGCCCATTAATTCCATTTTCTTGAGTGCCCTTTACCTAAACTTTATTATTTTATTTTATTCTATTAACTCTATTAGTAGTATCTGCACACAACTGCTTCCAGGTGGAATATCTGGGACTGCAGCGCAGTTTCTAAGTTACCTACCACCTGGTAATGGATTGACAGCTGTCGAAAAATATTGTGAAGTGGTCTAGCCAGGTGAGCATTCGCAAAATGTCCTTCTACCATGCTGTAAATCCTGTAAAGCTTGGGAATCAGGCAGACAATGTAGAACGGGGATGATACTAAGATGTCTTCTTATCTTTAGAAACTATTTTTTTTCTATACCAAGCTTTCTTTTTAAGATATGAAACCGATCAAGAGTGAGTGGGTCTGACGTAGTACTTATTTCCGCTCTTTTTTAACCCCTATGTTTTTATTTCTCTGTAAACTACGATTAAAAGACTTATTACTCTGCATATTTTTTTTAATATTTTGTTAACAAAGAAGCTATTTTTGATCTTAAATCCATTAAAAATACTACAGTATTAGTAGGTATACTGCCAAGTTTCTCTTTTTAAAAATTTTAATTTTGATAAGTTCTTTTTGTCTTCATTCGCGGTCATAAATATCTTCATATCGCTCCTTCTATTGTAACTAAGTATTACTTACTCTTTGATCGATGTAGCCTATTAACAATGATTTGTCGAAGAACAGTTTTTCACGGAAGCGCTCAGTAGTAGGTATACAATGATAGCGGAGCG
The DNA here is from genome assembly GCA_963854805.1 of Plagodis dolabraria. Taxonomy (NCBI): domain Eukaryota; kingdom Metazoa; phylum Arthropoda; class Insecta; order Lepidoptera; family Geometridae; genus Plagodis; species Plagodis dolabraria. The sequence goes on along the minus strand of OY978459.1, from coordinate 14,963,489 downwards.
GCACTAGCCGTGCCCCACGTCCTTGGTACGATCCCCACCGCCAGCTTGAGCTTCACGGTTCATCGCATGATGAAAGGGCATTTTGCGAATGATCACCTAGCTAGCTCCACCCTCAAGTATAAAATCTGTCGCCAAGCACCTAACAGTGTAATCCGGCAGCAGTCGTTTTGACTACAATTACCTACTATATTTACCAGGAATGCCAGGAGTGCCTTATAGAACAATCAATATGCTTATCTAGTTTACAATCCTTGTAGTACCTACTCATGGTAGGTATTTAGTTAGGTATACTAACTGTCTCAACTTCATATCAAGAAACATTATGATTTGCTAGCCAGGCGTATATCTCTGACATAGTTAAACCAGATATGTATTCACATTTACAAAAAAGGTGTAATGCATCGGCCGGGAATCGAACCCGGGCCGCCCGCGTGGCAGGCGAGCATTCTACCACTGAACCACCGATGCTTGAAAAACTTCCTTAAATATTATGAAAACAACAGAATAATTACGATTCAAGCTAAACCGTAATACGTGACGAGATTGCTTTATGTTTTGAAATAAAACTAACACGAGTTAAATTTTCTACTTTATATTATAAGCATCGGTGGTTCAGTGGTAGAATGCTCGCCTGCCACGCGGGCGGCCCGGGTTCGATTCCCGGCCGATGCATCACATTTTTTGGAGAAGTTAAAATCTGCAGCTGGTTTTACTTGCGATGCTGAAGCATCACGACCTGTTTTGCAGCGATTATAACCTCTTCATGTAACAATAGTCTTCACCATAAAATGATTTTAATAAAGTTATGTATATAGGACACAAATTCCAAATTAAAAAAAAAATAGACACAAATGCGGTAATGAATAAAAAAGGAGGATTTCACAGCGCAATCACAAATTTAAAGTGAATGCCTTTTTAACTACCACCCCTTGCTTCACCCGCAAAGTCAGTTTGCGATCCTCGAAAACTATTCAGCAAATCAGGATTAAGGGCATATGGGTTGTTTGTATCTAGGATTTTAATATTCTGACAAATTATGAAATTTTATCACCATCGGACTGCGTGGTAGTGAATTGGAAACTCCGTGGTAGTGAATTGGAGACTCTTTATCGATCACAGGAAATAAAATTAAAAATAATTAAGCGTGAAATAGTGAGCAACGTAATCAATGACTGAACCACCGTCATCTTCTAATACCCTCACCCCACTTCCTTATTATGACCTAATGAAGTTCACCGCCATCCCTTGGATCTCTGCAGTAATTTCTCTCCTTCCAATGGTTGTCTGGATCGCTTTCAGCGATAAGACCGCCTATTGTTGCATTGTTTGTAATTGTGTCTGTGTATATTTTTTTTTTTTTTTATATGCCTGATAGGTTAGCCTTTGACCACTATCTCACCTGATGGTAAGTGATGATGTGGTCGAGGATGTTGTTCAGGCTAACCTAGAGTTACTGGCTCTCAAGGACAGCTGCCGGAACACACCGTTAGGTGCTTGGCGACAGATTTTCAACTTGAGGGTGGTAACTAGCCAGGCGGGCATTCGCAAAGTGCCCTACCACCATGCTGTAACGACTGCTATCCTAAGACAACAACCGGGACCGACGGCTTAACGTGCCCTCCGAAGCACGGAAGCGCTCAGTAGTAATGTCACCAGCGGTCACCCATCCAAGTCATGACCGCGGCGGACGTTGCTTAACTTTGCTGATCGATTCAGAATGGCTAAGCTTGGCTACGAGCGCTTCAAATTATGTTATTTAAGGTGTTTCAATAAAGTGTATCTTATCTATCTATCTATCTAAAGTTGGGGTCTGAAAATGTCCCTCGCTAACTCAACATGCACAAACGTAACGGTTTTGGCTTTTGGTTTTAAGACCAGCCACCGTCCTGAGGTCAACCCTTTAAGAAAATGCTCTCGTTGGCAGTATAATCTTTATCTCTCCTTGTAAAGATGGTAAAGAGCCCGTTTCTTTGTCGCGAATAGGACGAAACATTGATGCTTGTTACATCATAATAAACGTCATAACGTCACGCTTGTTTTTCCATAGGAATAGACAGAAGTATCTTAATAAATTTACAAATTATTGGAATACAAAATGTTTTTGCCCCGGGCGGGAATTGAACCCGCGTCCTTCCGATTTCGCGCCGGATGCTTTATCTACTAAGCTACCGGGGGTACGGCTGCGTCGCCGAAATTTTGTACTCCAATCGTATTTCTTAAACCGTCATAGGGGACGGTGCGCGGCCATGAACCAGACTATTAGACTTCATCTGACCGAAAGAAGTGTCTTTTCAAACACTTAACTCTCGGAATGATGTCGCTACCCTTCTGTATTTCTATATATTATGATTACAAGCACTACCGCGTACTAAGCGAAAATCATAAATTTACAAATAATTGGCATACAAAATGTTTTTGCCCCGGGCGGGAATTGAACCCGCGTCCTTCCGATTTCGCGCCGGATGCAAAAACATTTTGTATTCCAATAATTTGTAAATTTATGATTTTCGCTTAGTACGCGGTAGTGCTTGTAATCATAATATATAGAAAAAAAAGAAGTATCTTAAGCTCCCTATTTTCGCAAGATATTGGTCCCATGTAATAGGGTGCACGCCTGTAGCCATCTATCGGGCTCGAGACTGCCGACTGCTAATAACATTTTCTTTGTTAGAAAATCCTAATTACTTCTCCGACCCGAGAATCGAACCCAGCAAGATTTCGAGTGTACGTGTATGTGTGTGAAATTGCATCTTTAAAAGTGATAATGTGGTTAAAATGATTAACAGTTAATAATATAATGTAAATTAAACATACGAGCAAATACGTGCCTATTTCGAGGTAAATTGTTCTAGAGCAAAATATGTCGCCTGTAAGTAGATATGTAGATAGGTATATCTATAATATTATGTTATTTAAGCTTTGTAACTGCAAGCATCGGTGGTTCAGTGGTAGAATGCTCGCCTGCCACGCGGGCGGCCCGGGTTCGATTCCCGGCCGATGCAAACTTTTTACTGAATTGTAAGACTTTATTATTTCTTTTATTTTCGAAAACTGAACGAGATAATAATTGGCATAGGTCAAAAGTATTGTATTGTGATAATTTGAAACCTAGCAGCAGATGATAACGTTAAATTTGATATTTCTAACAGATTCTTATGTATATTGAAGTAGGATAAGCCCATTGACCTTTAAACTTGCTCGATGGATAAGGCCAACCTTTATGCGGGACACAGATTACAATTTATTTTTACATTAACAGCTGATACTTTGCCAATTATCATCTGTTGGAAGGTGATGATCTGATCGAGGATTGAAAACAGGTTTAAGCTGACAATAGGAAGTGGCTGTCAAAAATTGCTGCCGAAATAGATCAGGTTCTTGGTGACCGTTTTTAACTTGAGGTTGGAAGCTTTAGCTGCTGATTATTGCTCAGTACTAGCCTTTGTTTCTTGCACCTGGCGGCTAGGGCAGGTGAAGTTTCGATACTTTAATCCTTTTTTTTCCATTCAGTGTTTAACTTCTATTTCATATATACCTATATAGGTGGAGTAAGCGTTGATTTTACTATAGTAAGTTGCATGGGCTTCGTAACGACGTACTACAATTACAAGCAGCATATATACAGGGTTATTGGAAAAATGCTAACAACCTCTTAGGGCTGATTCTGCTAGTCCTAACAAACATTTTGAGATGTTTTTTTTTTGTTTGGTATTTTTAAATATTTTTTTGTTTTTATGGTTTTATGACTAAATACTTACGAGGAACATCTGATTTTAAAAGGGTCTTGTGGCGGTACCTGATGTATTATTTCATATATTTGATTACTCTGCTCGATGTAAATATTCAAAACTCTATTCAAAGGGAGCATGGCGTGGCCCAGTGTTGCCGCGGCGGGTGCTAATGGCTCAGAGTAGGCATTAAAACACAAAAAAAATATTATTAAAAGTTGAAAAAATACAATTTTTTTGGAAAAAATATATATCTGATAATGTTTGTTAGGACTAGCATATTACCAACACCCCTGTATAAAAGCCAACTGCAATTATCCATGTTTAACCAAGTACCAGTTAATATTCTCTAGTTCGGCCCTTACGTTTTCATATTTGTATGTTTGCAATAGCGCATGCTCGGCGGATTACATTACAAAATTACAAATTTACTATTTTATTTTACATAAATTTGTAATTTAGTCCTAACGTTGTTTTTGTGTGCATGACCATCGTACGTGAGCGTAACGAGTTCCATTGTTTTGGTGATAGATGACATCTGTTTACAAATTGAAGCAGTGATGACCTAGTGGCAATAGCTTTGGACTGCCGCCCAGAGCTTCACGGTTCGAATTTCGCCGCGAGCCAGACCTTCAACCGCACAGCGATTAGGCATTTAGCGAATGCTTGCCTGGCTGGCTTCCATTCTCAAGTAAAAATCTGTCAAAAAGTACCTAACGGTGTGTTCCGGGAGTTATTCTTGACAGCCCATTCCTAATCTAGGTTTAAACCTGGCTTACAATCTCGACCACATTATCGCCTACCCAAGGTGATATAGTGATCAAAGCTGAAATTATCACGTGTAATAAAGGGTTACTTAAAATAAAATATAGATAATGTTAGAAAAATCAAATTAAACATTCTCTGAAACACATCTGCTGGTAGGTTTGAACCTATCGCAATACTTCACCAATATAAAATACCGAAGCGTTCAAGTTTTGATAAATAAAACATATTATAATAATATATTACAATTCAGTAAACAGAATACATCGGGCGAGAAACGAACGCGGGCGGCCCGTGTGGAAGGCGAGCATTCTACCCCTGAACCACCGACGCTTACACTAAACATATATAATAAAAAAACGTTTGTTCATTCCACCTTTCACTGCTCTTTTTATGTCATCATATTTATTAGATTAAATTAAACGCTGACTTCGATCGTTTTCAAAATGCAACCTGCATTATTATACATTCGTAATCATCACGATTTCTTTGTGTGTAAGTACCATGTAAGGAAAATAGTTATGTTTAAACTGTATTCTTTCCATAAGCATCGGTGGTTCAGTGGTAGAATGCTCGCCTGCCACGCGGGCGGCCCGGGTTCGATTCCCGGCCGATGCAAACTTTTTACAAATTGTACTAATTATTCAAATATTTGGCTACAATTTTTTTCTTATTATCTGGGTAGGCTTCTAGTAGGCTATTTATATCAGATAGTTACTAATTTAGAATGCAATGTTTGTTCTTTTGTATTTTGAGCGTAGGAGCGCTGCAAAGTCTACTCCAAACGAGGGTATCGCGGAAATACTCCTTTCCACACTAAAGTAAGGTGGAGTACGGAGAGTTTATTCTCTATGGTGTTCCACATGTAATAAACTCCTTAATAATAACACATTTTTTATAATTAATATTTAAGAAAAACATTTGTCGAGAAATTTTCTCGATTGTGCGCGCTAGAAGAGACAAGACCTGCAGATGATGCTTCGTGTAGAATCAAAACGCATTGAAAGTTATTACGGTTGGGGCCACGTGGCGTTTATCACATCGACTTAATAGGAAAATTAGGAAGAATTGTCACTAGATATGTTTTTATATTTTTTTAACGTGTTTATGTATTTTTTATATTTGTCATTATGAATCATGGATTTCCGCAGAGTAACACCTGAAACTATTGATTATAAAATTTTGTGTATATTCCTATGCCCGTCTCTGATGGAGCAGGCTCTACGAATTCATCTTATTTAGATGATCACAACGATATCCATCGACGAGAAGTCGGTAAGTATCGCTTTATTAAATATACGAAATTGATGTTTAAGGGCCTGTTTCTGAATGGTCTGAGTAAGTTCCGGTTATACTACCCAGAACTTATTTAATAAATAAAATACTATCTTTGCGTTTCACAGTCATCGATTAAGCCATCGGTTAAGGCCTAGTTTCACCATACTCTGTTATTTATTTGACGCCTTGTTAATCCTTTTAACGGACTGTTAACTGAACCGAGTGTCCCACCAACTGTTAATGGATGATTAATTCAGTTAACTTCATAGAACGTAGACTGATTTAACAGCTCTGTTATTTTTAAAGACCCATTAGCTAATGCCTGATTTAGCGTAAACAAACATGGTATGGTGAAATTAGGCCTTAAGCTTGAAACGCGCTGCATGTTAACTGACATTTTTATCATTCTGTTATTTTATGTGTTGGTTAGCAACCCGAAACTTTTTTTGAAGCAGTGATAGCTCAGTGGCTTTGGCTATGGACTGCCGCGCAGCAGGTCCATGGTTCGAATCCCGCCGCGGGCTTGAGCTTCACCGCATGGTGGAAGGGCATTTTTGCGAATGCCCGCCTGGCTAGCGACCACCCTCAAGTTGAAAAATCTGTCGCCAAGCACCTAACGGTGTGTTCCGGCAGCTGTCCTTGAGAGCCAGTAATTCTAGGTTAAGCCTGTTAACACCTTCGACCACATCATCACTTACCTTAGATTAGATTGTGGTCAAAGGCTTACCTATCAGCAATAAAAAAAAAAAAAAAAAAACATTCTGAAACGGACCCTAAATGTAATATATTCGATAAGGATCGACTAACACGTGAAATGTAATACCTACTATTTTTTGGAGAGGAGAACGCTGCGAATGCCTATTCCCCTCCATACGAGGGTTTTAGAATAAAGTTTTAAAGTCAAACACGCAGCACACACGTCATCCGCTTACCAGCTTACCATCAATATCAGGATATGCTCGTCTCGATATCTGTACTTCTATGAGAAAACATAATGTAAGTCGTAAAGTTTGAAATGTTTACCGCCGTTATTCTAAGCTGTACCGCGCGCATAGCTGGCAACAAGTAATAAATAATAGATATTCAATTTAGATGCAAAAAACATAGTAATTAAACAACTTTAAACGGTTTAAATCGCGTATATTTTTCATTATTGTATGCCGACGTTTCAAACACTTTGCAGTGATCGTGGTCACGGGGTGACTAATTGATTTTAACTGTGAAATAATGAAAAATATACGCGATTTAAACCGTTTAAAGGCGTTTAATTCCTATGTCTAACAATCGCGAAAACCTAAGACAACATTAGATACAAAAAGTTTGCATCGGCCGGGAATCGAACCCGGGCCGCCCGCGTGGCAGGCGAGCATTCTACCACTGAACCACCGATGCTTGTAGAAATAAGTCAAATAACAGAAACAAGTTCAGCTGCGCAAACATCGATAGGTCACGTTACATAATACGCTGTTGATATTATGTAAGTGAAAGGTGAAATGAAGATGTTCGTGTAATATGAATCATTCTCTCAAGCATCGGTGGTTCAGTGGTAGAATGCTCGCCTGCCACGCGGGCGGCCCGGGTTCGATTCCCGGCCGATGCATACTTTTTTGAACTTTCTACTGGATCATCAAATATATATCACCGATTTTGGTGATGTCAAACATTTGAAGTCCATTCCCGGCAGATGCATTACACTTTTTTTGTAGAAGTGAAGATCGCAATTAGTTTTAGTCTATCGGAGTATTGAAAGCATTAAGAAATTATTACTGAATTAAAGTTCTGCTACGTTTTACTTTTTATATTGATTATATATATCAGGCGCTCACAATCTCGCCTTATGGTAAGTGTTGATGTGGTCAATTATGGCATACAGGCTTAACCGATAATGTGAACGGGCTCTTAAGGAAAGATAACGCGTAAAGCCGTTAGATGCTTGGCAACACATTTTATATCTGAGGGTGGTAGCTAACTAGACGGCAATTTCCAAATGCCCTACCACCTTGCAAAATTTATGAAAGCTGATATAATATAGGGCTATTCCACTGGCTTGTCGTCCGTTTCCGTGTCGGAATTTAAGGTCTCCAATCTAGTTTAAGACGAAGTGGTCTTTGAAAAATATCACACTGAGGGCGTAGGACGGAGAGACCTAGTTTCGCCGGCGAGTGAGCGAAACAGAACTACGCAATATTTAAACACTGTAAACGAATTTTATGAAATTAATATTAGCATTTTAAAAAAACGGATAAAATCTTTCAGTTATTGAATCACAGTTACATAGTAATTAGAAAAAAAAAGTGTGTTTATACGATTTACTGTATAGACACAAAACTTGATGAAGCTAAATTTTTAGAGCTGTATTCATTTTAGATTTCTTTCCATCGACAGAATTGTATGGTATCGTGTTTTCGGAACAGACATAGTATTTGTTATATTCTCGAGAACAATGATCTCCAACCCGCGCACAGTGGTCCGAAAATTGGCCTTCCATACTCATAGAAATCAAAATTCCTAATTAGTGAAATATTTTGCTGTAAATAGATTGAGTTCACTATTAGCTATAATATATTCTGATAACACCTCAAAAAAATGGCGTGAAAAATAGATAAAAAATATTTTCGAAATTTTTGTATGGAAAAAATCATATTTCTTGCTTTTTCTCGCAGCTCGTTCGAACTGGGAGCATTATCTCTGTAGGGATTAATAGTGTCCCTGAGGCGGTTCATATGAGATATAACACGCGCGCCTATGTCTGCCTATGCTCCTGCAAAAAAACATGTTTTTTTTTAATTCTTTGCTCTAAATTACTATCGACAAATTATATTATTAATTATATGTAAGTGCATATAATTATGTAAAAAAGGTACATATTTTAATTTAACACCTCAAAAAAATGGCGTGAAAAAAAGATAAAAAATATTTTCGAAATTTTTGTATGGAAAAAATCATATTTCTTGCTTTTTCTCGCAGCTCGTTCGAACTGGGAGCATTATCTCTGTAGGGATTAATAGTGTCCCTGAGGCGGTTCATATGAGATATAACACGCGCGCCTATGTCTGCCTATGCTCCTGCAAAAAAACATGGTTTTTTTAAATTCTTTGCTCTAAATTACTATCGACAAATTATATTATTAATTATATGTAAGTGCATATAATTATGTAAAAAAGGTACATATTTCAATTTAACACCTCAAAAAAATGGCGTGAAAAATAGATAAAAAATATTTTCGAAATTTTTGTATGGAAAAAAACATATTTCTTGCTTTTTCTCGCAGCTCGGTCGAACTGGGAGCATTATCTCTGTAGGGATTAATAGTGTCCTTGAGGCGGTTCATATGAGATATAACACGCGCGCCTATGTTTGCCTATGCTCCTGCCAAAAAACATGTTTTTTTTTAATTCTTTGCTCTAAATTACTATCGACAAATTATATTATTAATTATATGTAAGTGCATATTATTATGTAAAAAAGGTACATATTTTAATTTAACCTTTAAAGTATTAATATATATCCCGCAGCATCTAGTATACTTATAAAGATTGCATTATTTAGAGAGTATAGACATTTAAAATGTTTTATCAATAAATACGACACCTCACCATTTCGATGTTGATGTTCCAACAGAACATTGAGATGTAGATATATTCGCTTTGTCGCCAGTAGTGCTTGAAGTGGACGGTTGCTCCTCTGATATCAGCATACCAATTTCACATTTGGATTTAAAGAAATCAGGCCATTTGATTTCTTCCTGCAACCACGTCTCGTATTTTTTTATAAAGGAATGGGTAGTACGGTTACATTTGCCCCACTTTTTATATACACAAACATATGTCTGACAAAACTGCTTTATCAGCTTATTTTCTTCCTGTGTCAAATCGTTGACCACTTCCAATAACTTCTGAACCAACACATTAGGTTTAGAAAAACAACTATTATTTTTGATAAACATGAACAAATCCAAATTTGTAACAAAGCCTTCCATAATAGAACGGTTTTAAGAAGCGTATGATGTCAATGCTTACAAGTGCAAGAGGTGACTGATATGTTTCAGAACCAATTATCAGTATTTATTTGAATTTGCACTCGTCAACAAGCATTATCCATAAGTCGAATGTTATTAATTAGTTTGAAGTGACAATTCACTTAACTATTTAAAAAAATCTATTGTTGTTAATTAGCCATTGTCAGTATTTTCGCGGTACCTTAATCACCTATAACCATAATATAACTCATTACATTAATTAGCGAAGGCATTATCCGAAAACAGAAAACCTATTGTTATAGCCTATCTGTTTTGTAAAGCGTTTTTTTATTGCCATATCATTGTAATTACTTCTTGGTAACTAATAATGGTATTCTCAATATCCATATATAACCTGGTCCTAATCCCAAATTTCAATGTACCTAACTGATAAGAAAGTAAGTACCCTTAACCCTTCCTAAATCTTTTTCATGGTGAGGTGTCGTATTTATTGATAAAACATTTTAAATGTCTATACTCTCTATATAATGCAATCTTTATAAGTATACTAGATGCTGCGGGATATATATTAATACTTTAAAGGTTAAATTAAAATATGTACCTTTTTTACATAATAATATGCACTTACATATAATTAATAATATAATTTGTCGATAGTAATTTAGAGCAAAGAATTTAAAAAAAACATGTTTTTTGGCAGGAGCATAGGCAAACATAGGCGCGCGTGTTATATTTCATATGAACCGCCTCAGGGACACTATTAATCCCTACAGAGATAATGCTCCCAGTTCGACCGAGCTGCGAGAAAAAGCAAGAAATATGTTTTTTTCCATACAAAAATTTCGAAAATATTTTTTATCTATTTTTCACGCCATTTTTTTGAGGTGTTAAATTGAAATATGTACCTTTTTTACATAATAATATGCACTTACATATAATTAATAATATAATTTGTCGATAGTAATTTAGAGCAAAGAATTAAAAAAAAAACATGTTTTTTTGCAGGAGCATAGGCAGACATAGGCGCGCGTGTTATATCTCATATCAACCGCCTCAGGGACACTATTAATCCCTACAGAGATAATGCTCCCAGTTCGACCGAGCTGCGAGAAAAAGCAAGAAATATGTTTTTTTCCATAAAAAAATTTCGAAAATATTTTTTATCTATTTTTCACGCCATTTTTTTTAGGTGTTAAATTAAAATATGTACCTTTTTTACATAATAATATGCACTTACATATAATTAATAATATAATTTGTCGATAGTAATTTAGAGCAAAGAATTAAAAAAAAAACATGTTTTTTTGCAGGAGCATAGGCAGACATAGGCGCGCGTGTTATATCCCATATGAACCGCCTCAGGGACACTATTAATCCCTACAGAGATAATGCTCCCAGTTCGACCGAGCTGCGAGAAAGAGCAAGAAATATGTTTTTTACCATACAAAAATTTCGAAAATATTTTTTATCTTTTTTTCACGCAATTTTTTTGAGGTGTTAAATTAAAATATGTACCTTTTTACATAATAATATGCACTTACATATAATTAATAATATAATTTGTCGATAGTAATTAAGAGCAAAGAATTAAAATAAAACATGTTTTTTTGCAGGAGCATAGGCAGACATAGGCGCGCGTGTTGTATCTCATATAAACCGCCTCAGGGACACTATTAATCCCTACAGAGATAATTCTCCCAGTTCGACCGAGCTGCGAGAAAAAGCAAGAAATATGATTTTTTCCATACAAAAATTTCGAAAATATTTTTTATCTATTTTTCACGCCATTTTTTTGAAGTGTTATCAGAATATATTATAGCTAATAGTGAACTCATTCTATTTACAGCAAAATATTTCACTAATTAGGAATTTTGATTTCTATGCGTATGGAAGGCCAATTTTCGGACCACTGTGCCGCGGCCCGCGGGCCGCTTGCGGCATGCCGATATGTTCTCTGCGGCCCGACAACAGCACTCTCAATAACGACTACAATTAAGTTTTAAAAAGTACCTTTAGGTTGCCGAAATTAGTGAAAACTGCACAGCTGTGTACGTTCTTTTGTCGCTTTATTATCCTAGCCGCCAGCCTGTAATTATCTCGACAGTCGGCATCATGCATACCAAAATTTCTAACAAATTCGTTATTTTGTTTACAAATTGGGATTGCTTGCACAGACACATTTGAGACATCTCATTGAACAATCGCATTGTATTGATTTTTATTTGCCCCTTTTGTTGATGTTGGCTCAGTAAATAAACGTTTTCTACTTATCTACTTGTTTAATCATCCTAACAATTGAAAATAAAAAATCCTTATAAAAATACCTACGGTATGCAGAAAAAGAAAGTTTTTAGGCCCTTGATTTGTAAAACGTTGAAGACCGCTATAGATTATATTTCATAATAGTTGTTAGGCGTACACTCTTTCTAAGAAACAGGTAAAAAATTTGCCTTTTTGGGACTCACTTCCTCTTAACGACTGCCTTAGTTACAACCTAGTCCGGCACCCCACGGAATATTACATGTGGCTTAGTACAGTTTTAAGCTTTGGACTTTAGCTGATAATGAGTTTTTAACTAATTTTTTATTATAAATTCACTCAAATTAAACTTTTTCTTTATTAAAAGTTATACTATTAGGTGAATGGTATACATTCCAATAACAGCAGGGGTCGAAACTGATTGTACAGTCAAATATACTGATTTTACTGACTGTAACACTAAAAAATACTGACCTATTACTGACCTTTTACTGTCTTAACTTTAATCTCTGAAATGTATAATAATTAATACTCGCAAAAGATGACTTGAGACTTCGCATGCAAAAGTCAACTTTATAAAGCTTAAACAACTCTTACGGGTTGTAAATTAAGTAAAAGAATATTTTGTTTTCTGTTTGGCCTCCACCATCCCCATAGCAAAAAGGTATTTAGACAAAAAGGTTATGTCAATGCATTCGAGCTCATCTGGTACGGGATTTTCTAAAACATTTTTTTTCCACAAAAAGGCAAAAATCACTGATGAAAATGCCGCCTCTGTGGTAATTAGCGCTTTCGTCACACATATGCGATGAAGCAGAACTTTAATCGGCCTAGTCAACTCTTCCCACAAATGTTCATCACGTAGAAAAAATCCAGTGAACTTCATCGCATCAACAGCTGAGGATATTCTTGTAGGCCATAGATGTCGGCGGCGTTTTAGACTTAGGTAAACGTTATGTAAAATATTCAACTATTGCCGGCCATTGTTCTAAAACCCTCTTCGAATTCTTCCAAAATACTGACTTTACTGACCATTTTCAGGAAAAACTGACTTTTACTGACCGAGGTTAAAAAACCTGAGTTTTACTGACTTTACTGACCATTTTCGACCCCTGTAACAGTTAAGACTAACGGGTATGATTGTCACTTAAATCGAGCTGGATACATTAAAGTGGATGACTATGATGATGACACTAATACCTAATATAAACAAAAAAGAATCTGCGCCCTTGTATGATGATAATTATAAAACTACTCTGTGCAAAACATGTAAATTGAATCCTGATACAATTATGAAAGTCAACGGGGTTCTCAATGCTATATTTCTTAGAGTTCCTTATAAATATTGAAGAAAGATTTTATTCCAAACTTGGTGTAAGGACGATTTTATTAACTTTTTCGTTCTAAATTGTCCTGAGAAGGCATTTAGTAGGAAGCGCTCCCGGATTCATCCCCTAAAGATTTTTAAATTCTTTTGGCAATTGATGGCATAGAGTCAATGACTATGGACTGCCGTGCATGGTCCTCTGCCATCCTGATACGACTGTAGCAATTGACGCTTAACAATTGTCAAATTTTCATATGTAACAAGACTAGCAAACAAACTGCACGATACTAATATTCGAAGACAACTTCGATTTAGCACGCTTGTAACTTGTTATAATTTTTGTACACTTTTACAACAGTAGATTTTAAATTATTTTATTTAACTTACACTAAGTATGTGGATACCAGCAGTAAATAATGAAAGCATTTGCCTACCAAAAATAACAAGTTCTTTTTCTTTGGTATGATATTGAGAAAGATGAGTTCTAATTGGAGCATTTCGGCGGGATATACAGTAGTACAGAATATTTGTTATTGTGTTATTTTCCAAAGTTTGTGTTCTTTCCAGTGTTCATGATTAATAATAATGTAGCAATATTAATCGCTATGTGTTAGAGATTATGTATACTAATTTTGTAAACCATAGAGTACAAATTAAAACAAAAAAACTCAAGGAGTAATTGTCTGATAAGGTACGTAAAGTTATTTTAATGGTGCGAGTGTCGACTTTAATTGACAAATGCAAAATGTACAACCCATACGAGTCCAATCAAGTACTAGAAAAAAGCTTGACAGTAAATATTTTATGTTCAACAAGTGATGAGTTAAACAAGCGTAGCTAGTGATTCTAATATAGACTACTGAGCACACAGAGGGATTTAAAGGCAAGACACCAATAAAAACTTCTCGTGAGAAACATACACCTTTTGCCTCTACTTACTAGCGAGTAAAATATAAGGTTTAAGGTATCTACACCAACATTTTTTGAGCTGGGAGGTGAAAACGTTTTTGTGCAAATGCTTTTTGTCAAATTGAAAAATCTTCACAACCAAGTCAACAGTTGGGAATGTTTGAAAAATAAAGTTTTACATATATTTTGTCGTAAGAGAAATAAAAAACACGCAATATATTATAGAAAAAATTAAATGCTGTCTATTCACCGCATTTTTTGACTACTCACAAAGTTACCATACCACACTAAACGGGAAAAAAAAATCTTAGACATTAGTGGACAAACATTAACCTATAAAAAACGAATGATATACCTTCTACTATATACGGCCAAAGACGACACATAAATGGATTCAAAAAGAAATGCATCGGCCGGGAATCGAACCCGGGCCGCCCGCGTGGCAGGCGAGCATTCTACCACTGAACCACCGATGCTTGTAAAAGTGAAATGAATTTTAGAAAGATATATTAATAGTTCACCTGCGCTAACATCGACAGATCACGTTATTATATAAATATTAGACTAATGATGGTAAGTGAAAGGAAAAATGAGGATGTACGTGTAATATGATTCAATCTTATAAGCATCGGTGGTTCAGTGGTAGAATGCTCGCCTGCCACGCGGGCGGCCCGGGTTCGATTCCCGGCCGATGCAATCTTTTTGTATGCCAATTTTTTTTTAAACATATACTTAGTTTGAATTTGCATTATATCAAAGCATTCTGTATTACATAGCTTTGTCGCTTCAACTGTTGTCCGTAATTTATTGTTATGTAGACGCAAATTATAGACGATCGTTATGCCAAACACTTAATAGGGTGTTCACCAGCTGCCCCTGAGAGCCAGTGTTCATTCTAGGGCAAACTGTTCCATCCACCATCCTTGATCACATAATACCCATCACGCGAGATAGTGGACAAAGGATAATAACTAATAGTTGTAAGAAAATCAATGTATGAAAAAGAACAATAAACACAAAGAACAGCCCTTTCCTTCCCTTTTTAGTGATGATTTTTGGCAACTGTTTAGATTTCCCTCTAATGTAATTATGGTAATACTGCTGTTTTAGGTTATCAAAATTAGCCTCAAAATTCCTAAGTGATGTGTTTGTTGTTCTTCATAGTTTTTAATTTCTTCGCGAAGGCCACAGAATAGTGCGTAATATACGTGCTGTTGCTTTTTAGGCCTTTTAAGGCTTTAGACTAGGCCAAAACCTTGAAACACTTATTATATGAGCAAGCGCAGGATACTTTAGGTCAGCTTTTTAGAATCGCAGCATTTTTAAATTATTATAAACTAGCTTTCCGGGCGCGGCTCCGCCCGCACGTATGTCGGTTATCGCGCGAAAACATTAAACTCTTTTTGCGCAGTCGGATAAAAACTATCCTATGTTTTTTCCCGGGTCTCAAACTATCTCCATACCAAATTTCATTCAAATCGGTCCAGTAGTTTTGGCGTGAAAGCGTAACAGACAGACAGACAAGCGACAAAACCATGTTATTGTTTTATGATTTGTCGATAAGTAAATAAATGTCCCTATTCATTTATTTAGTAACAATCAAAGCATTCAGGTGGTTCCAACTGCGTAAATCAGATGGTATTTTATGATTCTGTTTCTAATTACCTAATATCTATAAAATTATTAGATAACGGAAAAAGTACTGCTCATATCTTTTAGATGTAGTTATTTTAAATAATAAATTGTCAACAAAAACTTGCTTTTTACCTTACGCTTATTTTAAGGCTTACAGAAAGATCGGCCTTAATATTAAGGGGCGATTATCAACGTCAAGTACACTTTGCATGTTGAATTTCCTACATATTAGTAATTAAAAGTGACTGTACCTTATCTTATGTGGATCGACATCACCATCCCCAGGGATGCTTTCAAGTATCCTCATGAACTTAACCATCAACCGCTGGAGGTACCGCCTCTCCCAGTTCAATTTATCTAGCAACTCTGGCTTGTCTTTCTTCTGTATGGCGCGCCAGTACTTCCGCCATTTTGGAACAGCTTTGAATTCTTGGTTTCTTCTACCTGTATAGCAAAAAGATAACGGTTTTTTTATGTTATTGAGACAGAATAAGTTCGAGGCTCACCTAATGTTAAGCGGACTAACCTCTGCCTATAACAGATGCATTTCGTCACAAGTCACGAATTGTACTACGCCCGTCTGTGCCTGTAATTTCACTGGCTCTCAAGGACTGCTGCCGAAATACACTGTTAGGTGCTTAGCGACAGATTTTCTACTTGAGAGTGGTCGCTAGCCAGGCGGGCATTCGCAAAATAGCCTTCCACCATGCGTCAAGCCCGCGGCGCGATTTGAACCATGGACCTGCTGCGCCGGCAATCCATAGCCAATGCCACTTAGCCATCACTGCTTCAAAAATTACGTATTAGTATATTTTATAATCAATAGGTAGGTCTTTTTGGCAAGAGTCCATTTTGATGGGTACCACCACAGTATACTTTCAGATATTCAGCTACGAAGCAGTAGTGTGCTACAAATGTACTGTAGCAAATTATATTTATACTTCACCTGCTCGGAAAGTACCTTGATACTTTATCAAATTTACGGTAGAAAGTACGTCATTGCATATCGAACAAATATGCGGGGAGAAAACGCATCTGAGCGGGAGAGAAAAGTGTATGAAAATCCATTTCTTACGTGGTTTTTCTTTTTTAATTTTGGGTAAGACTATGCGCTGGTAACCTAAATATCAAAAGCCAAAAAGTTTTTACAGTGAGTTTTTATCTCCAAGTTCGCAAAATGACACTGGCCACTAGCCGTGTGTTGGATGGTGTCAAACAATTTGAAAAAAGAACATGTGAAAATTGCAGACGCCATTGGCGCCATTTTCAATTTGTGTGTTGTTTGAGGATTCAGTTTTCGTAGAAAAGTAAAATAAAAGGTAGGTGTAGTATAAAGCACTATGTATCAATCGAGAGAAAGTGCGATTCCCGATCTCGGGTGTTTTAAAGCGACACCCTCGACGGTAATCGGTCACTTTCTCCACTCGGTGAATAATGTACTATACTCTAAAACTAACTTTTCATTGTTGATTGGAATCTCACAGTATACGAAATTTCCCGCCATTAAATAGATTATAATAATTAAAATAACAATAATTTAAATTCCATTACATAAGTTTTTTATTGAACTACCTACCTGACCTATTTAAGGATCTATCTTTATAAGGATTTACCTATAGTTTTTTTAAAGGATTTTATCCACTTAATTTCTCCTTCAGGATTAGGTACCTACACAGGAATTTGTAAGCTCCTATTTTTCTACATTGAGCAACACTTCTTTTATTAAAATATGATATAAATGTAGTAAAATCAACATTTTAAATATATTCCTAGAAATTGTCCTTTTCTATGTAACGAACACTTAGCGCCATTTAGGTGGAACTAACTTGAGAGTGGGCTACCCCAATGCGTGAGTTAACAAGAAGAAAATTGTGTTATAATTTATTTTGTTTTATCAAATTGAATTTTGATGTGCCCAATACCACAATAGACATATATACAGTAGTTCGACTCCGCGGTATCCTGGATTTCAATGACAAATGACGCTCAGAGCTCTAGGGTTACTACTATCGAAATATTAGAAAATTTATGTATAAAATTATCTATTAAATCATATTTTTTCTATTAAAATGATTAAAAGATTACAATCTCTATAGTGTCAATCTGCTGACAGCTTATTAAAACTAAACTGTAAGTAAACACCGCAGCAAAGCATGTGAACATCAGTCTAGTTGTATCTTTTTGTACCTCCTCGATGTAGGGAAGGCCGCACGGTTGATCACGTGACTGAATTCGGGTTAATTTCTTCGTAGTTAAACCACTGCTTAAGAAGCTCCATGTATCTATTGTGCCAATACTATGTTTATTTGTTATTGCTGATAAGTTAAACTTTGACCACAATCTCACCTGATGGTAAGTGGAGATGTGGTCGACGGTATTAACAGGCATAACCTACAATGATTGGCTCTCAAGGGCAAATGCCGGAATACACCGCTAGATTGCTTGCCGATAGAATTTCTACTTGAGCCTGGTAGCTCGCCGAACAAGCTTTTGTCAAATGCTCTACCACTATGAATGCGTGAAGCTCAATACTTCAGCGCGATTGTGTGAAGTCCAAAGCCATTGCTCCAGGGCTATCTGCCATACTGCTTCCATTACCAAGAGGTTAGTTGCAAAATCCATAATCAAGTGCGGACGTTTCTCATCCTCTTACCCTCCTGCAAGCTGATCCACATGCTGAGTGACACCAGCCGCTTCACCTGGTCCCGGCACAATTGGACCTCCATACTGCCAAAGCAGTGGTTCATGAACAGAAGCAGACTGGTCTGTGATCGCATGTTGTTGCTCGAGGGCTCTTCCGATACACTGGCGCGGAGTACTTGCTCGAAGAACGCTGGGAAATGCTCTGGCTTCTTTAGAAAAGGCTGCAAAGCAAAACAATGAGAAATTATGAATCTTTATAATCTACATTTTGTAAGTGCTAGGATTCAATTAGGTCCCAATCTGTAGTTACAATTATAAAGTTGAACATCATTGTGTGTCCTATTTGTTTCTTGTTTTTTCATTACATCTAATTGGCCGATTCATTAATGAGATTCGTTTCTTTAGGAGAGGAAATTTGTTCATTACAGATTATTTTATGTCCGGTAAGCCCTACGCAGGAAAGGGACCTTGGTCCGAAGCATGTAACACTAACAGAGATCCACCGCGGATTCAATTCATGAATTCATCAGATTGCAATCATTTTAACATTAGAAGACAAAGTTTTTGAGGAGAAACTGGTTTCCAGAATACTTATGTATGTATATTCAGTTTGGTTCATGTATATAATTTAGTGTTTAGGGGACAAAAAGTTAAGCTGATCATTCTCCTTCGTTTGCGCAGGCCACAACGAAGCCGTTTCTTACTACCGCTATTATTCACTTTTCAGTAATAAATCATATTATTAAACATATCAATTTGTCAAATTCATGACAAAATATTCATTTTTTCTAAAGGCATCTTTGTCAATATGAAAATCATTCCACAGGTGTAAAAAAATATGTAAGTAACTTGTACTGCATAATTCAATACATTTCATTTTATGTTATAGCTTGATACCTATCAAGCTTGAACCCTTTGCAGCATTTCTCATTAAACATGAAGATGCAGAACATAACATCAGAATGCGTGGATATTCGTCACCTTGCCGCCATTGTATTACGGCCAAAGCTTGTTCTTAGAAGTAAAAATATTTTAATATAGCACTAAGGTTATACCTGCCAAGCTGGTACCCTCTCGCGGAACTTCTCATTGATCATGACGATAATGGACATCATGTGCGCATACGACGCTTTGCCGGCCTCGTAGTATGGCCACAGATAGTTCTCCAAGTACTGCGAGAACTCCAGCATCATGATGCGCCGAACTGAAAAACTGACCACATAATATTGTTTAGAATATGTACACCACTACCTACCACTTCGGAGATAGAATAGAATTATTTATTGGCCTTATAACATCAACAGCTACATAAATATATGGATGTGACGATTTTTTTCTACAGACATAATGGTAATAGATGAATTTGCTTAACTTTTCACAAACAAGTACATGCCGAGAGTAAAATCAAATATACTAAAGTAGCTAGTTACATAATTATGTTGTTACTATAGTGATGATCCAACCACTTACGATTTTCCAAAAGTACAAGGTTGAGTTCAATCTTAGGATTTTCTTCATCAAGCATCCAGATGTTGAAGTGTATGGTAGCATACATGATGCATCTCAAACATTGGCATAAAAATATACTATTATCATTCACTTCCTACCGATCTGGTACCCACATGATGAATCCATGTAATGCTAAGTAATTTGTCTCAGGCGCATTCAGGTAAATTGAGGTTTAATGACCTCTTAATCTAAAATTGCCTTGGACTGACACTATTTACTATGCATTCCATGGATTCACCATGGGGTGTTGGGACAATCAGGTTGCAAAAGATGAAGCTCAAGTCTCAAGTGATAAACCAACCACAAGATTTTTCTAAAGTACATGGTCGAGTTCAATCAGAGGATTGTCTTTATCATGCATCTAGATGTCCAAGTGTGTGGTTTACAAACATTGCCATAGATTTTTTTTATTAGCCTCAATTTGCTACCGATCCTGTACCAATGATAAATCAATGGAACTAATTTGTTGTATTGAAGTAACTTGTTTTAGGCTTATTCTAGTATATGAAAGTTTAATAACTTCTTAATATGAAATCTCTAATCTTGTATTACCTTGGACCGACACCAATTACTAAGTAATCCATGGGTCATCATTCAGAAGCATGTAGGTATGATATTCACCAAAAGCAGATTTTTATATAGTGCACAAGCTAATCTAAAATCTATCAGATGGATGCTGAATGTGGCAGTACAATGTTATTTCAATATTAAAACCTCCAATTGACCTTCATAAGGGCGTCGTAGACGCCTAAATTAAATAAATGGTTTTGATTTTGACTTAATCGATTTTACGTTTTTCTGAACAGACGAAGGTCTTTTAGGAGGTGATATACAGCAACATAAATTGCATTTCAAATCAGAAGCTTGTACCTATGATGTTCACCAAGATAATATTCATCCTGAATATCAAGGAAACTGTCAGTTAGATTACAAAATTAGTTCAGCAGTTTGATAGGTATGATGTTATGAGACAAAATAACACAATACACACACCTAGACAGGCTTTAAACCTCAAGCACTCTTTTTCTAATAATACAAGTAAAGAAATAATTACTTCAGTTTTATTACCATCGCATCACCATAAGTAGTAAGTAGTATAAGAATAAGTAGTAAAGCACTGAAGTAGTTATATAAGTGTATCCAATATGCAGCAAGCTTCCTTAACAAAAATGGCATATACAAGACAATAGTTGTAATAGAATGGGGAATGCTGATGTCAGTAGTTAGCCCTTTATCTCTCTTAGGTGATGAGAGCGTCATGACAAGAAGCCTGATGTGCAGCATCTCTCTACTCACACCATAATGATTATTGGCATGTTGTTCATTTGGCGCATTCTTTGCCTCAGTCACCTTTTACGACATCCAACACGAGGTGGATATGTTGGAAGAGTCAACAGAAATCAATACAGTTGGAATCTATTGTTATCCTACGAGTTTATTAACAGACAATCGTCAGTGATGAAGCAGAGAACTGTATGGCATGAGTGGAGAAAAAAAATCACAAGGTTGAAATTTTTAGACTTAACATTTTATTGTACAAAAATCTTGATTTTACAATAAACAAGTAACAGGAAGAATTGGTAGTTTAGATGTGAGCCAAACTTCATTCTAAAATAACAAGAAGTTTTATTTCTCATATCCTTACTCAAATAGAAAAGCAAAAACTTAACTCTAACAAGGTGGGTACATATTGTACAAAATATTACTTTGCTCTATAAAATCATTACATTCTAATATTTCATATAATGAAAATTAAATAAATTTCACAAAACATGTTTCAAAATAATAGTTATGTGATCCACACCAATAACATTTAAATTCATGTAGCATTGGCAGGCACAATATTCCAAAATTTATGAAATAAAAAGGTCAATAAACCCATCTATTAGGCCACTGACCCTGAATTCTTCATTTATTAAAATCAGTTAGGCTCTGACCATTGAAAGGGAAAGTGTCATTTTGAAAAGAAGAAAAGTGGGTGAATACTTACTTGGATCCAAGAATTTCAGCTTGGTATATAGACTCCACAATAGAGGCATCATATGGTAAGTGGTTGTCTTTAGTCTGCGGAGACCAGTATTGATTTGCAAGCTGAAAGTACAGAAACCATATTGATTTTAAATCAGTGAGGAGAGGTGTCTAGATTTACTTTACAGCTCTTGTGTAATACCAGTAGGCCTCTGCAGGAAATACTTTTATATTAACATTATACTAGTAGGTTTGTGTTTTTAGATGGCAAAGAGATTTTATTAAATCTAGCTGGTTTCCATTGTATTCTAGTTACAGATGAGCTTTGATATAAAACAGTTTCAAGGCTAAATATTAGTATGTATGATTCAATAAAAGTTTACCTAGCCACAAATTGTCTTAGCCTTGTTGCACCAACAATAGTCATGCTTCCAAGTCAATTTATCCAAGTCCAAGTCTATCCTATCTTTCAATTTGATCCAAATTGAAAGATAGGATAGCTTACATCCCAACTTATAGACATTTGCAATCACCTGTGCGAAGCTTGGGCGGGCTGCTAATAGATATATAAGTTCAAAATTTAGGTTAATTGTATTAATTGAAGCAAGTTATTGTTTACGTAAGTTTACTTCGATTATGTATAAGTAGTTACACACAACTAAAATTTTAGAATAATGTGTTTGCTTCTTTTGAATTCAATATACAAAGATTATTGATAGATTATTTATTCAAGTTCATATAATGAACCTGATTATGGATCAGGTTCATTATTTGAACTTGAATTGACGCTTAATAAAATTACATCATTCCACTTAATATTAAATATCTATCTACTATGAACAAGGGTATTTATTCCCAAGGAGACATTAGCTAGGTAGCCGGGCATAACATGAAGCAAAAACATTTAAAAGTATGTCCTTGTGTTGTTAGAGAAGATATTGTATCATATCAACATAAGTAAGATACAGATAGGAAGATGATGCATTTATTACACAACTGCCCAAAAAATGAGTGTTATGTTTTCAGGGTTCATGTATTATGTAGTTTTATGATCTTCTTTATTCAAATAATCAATTTTAATGAATGATATACAATTAGATTTGTCTTGATAGCGTAAGTGACACTAGGTACTTAAACAAGAAACTGAGGGATTTTAGATACCATATTGTGAGATAAAACATTGTTTTTTTCTTCCAAGTCCATCTAGTGGCGTATCATAATAAAGGGCTTGAAAAACGAATCCATAACTTTATACAACCTGCACTTTTTAATTTCATTGGAATGATAAATTGTGTAGTAAAAATAAATAATTTACAGTCAGGTTTATCTATAGCTTTGTTTGCTAAAACTTTTTAGATACCTACTCTGTTTGTTGTAGTCAGCTGTACTTTGAAGTTTTTTTAGATCAAATAGTGTTAGTTTTATATGGTTAGTTATTTATGGAAGTTAGTTTTCCAGGTCCAATTTTATTGCAGTTTTTAGAAACCTTTAACTTTATGACTTGATTTGGCATTTCAATTTAAGAATAAAAGGCTAAGTTATTACTTTAAGATATACTTACTTATGCTTCTTTTGGTTAAGATCTTGAGAAGTAAGTAGACCACAATCCAGAATAATCTAGATACATATTACAATTTGACATGAGAATGCCGCTGATACTATGATCATACCATGTAGTTACTCTTGTTTTGTAATGAAGAGAATTAAGTGAACGAAATATTAGGATCTTGTCTATAGTATGTGTATGTAACTTTGATGTAGTACACATGACTTTATATTTTAATAGGTGCCAATAATGTTTTCCTAGACCATACATGCTGATAAGAACTAGCAGGCTATAATCCAGTGAATCATTAAAATTTTACACATGAGGATGTTGCTACTGATAATATGATCATACCTTGACGTTACTCATAAAATTTAATGAATACACTAAAATTGGAATATTTCAAAGCTAATATATACTTATAATTGTGCAGACCACTCTAGCTAATAATTGTATTGCATCTACAATGATAAAGTTCTCTGTCATTGATTTTTGAACTGTAATTTTCTATCAAGGCAAGGAAAGCAATAGTATTTGCATGGTGGTACGGGATTAAAAAATAAATAAATATAATGGCCATCTAGCTAGCTAGCACCCTCAGGTGTAAAATCTGTCGCCAAGCTCCTTAAGGTGTATCCTTATGATGTGGTTGAAGATGAAGTTATGGCTAATAAGCCATAACTACACCTTCAACCACACCATAACTTATAAACATGTGAGATAGTGATCAAAGGTCAGCATAATTGCATTAAATAAATAAATCAGAATATAATCATGTTGTATGAAATGTAAACAAACATTTTTTTTGTCATAAACTGGTAGTGATTATAATGTGATACAATCAACTTACAAGATGATAATTTTAACCATTTATGTAAAAACACCAAAGTGCGTTGAATATCAAAGAATCTGTATTTATTTGTACTAAAAACAAATTTAATAAGTAATATTGTGAAACACAAATTATAACCTATCATACCTGAGTTATCCTATCAGCGTTTATTTGGGAAAGCGTCGGTAACGGTATTTTCGGCTTTTCCGAAGGCGTGGATGGTGCCTCGGTCTTCATTTTTTATTCAGCAAGGCTTCACAATAATAAAACCATACACAGCACTGCAACAACATAAACAAACGAGAAATCTATGAGTGACAGATCGCCGCCGGTTGATCCTAGGGTATGTTCAGAACCAAAGATAGAGCGCACTCGGGGTAGGTGTGCACGTTATATATCGATATTACAAAAAATATCGATATATGAATACGATATATCGCTTCCACCCGATATAATCGAATAACCTTGTATCGATATGTATATCGATACATCAATCGATATAATTCAACCGATATAGCACCATAGCTCACTTGACGTATTGGACCAAAACCTACATTTTCATAAGGGATGTTGGCAAACTTGTTTTTTATAGCAAGTTGATTGTAAACATTGCTAACACCACTTTAATTTTATCATTTTCAATTAACTTTTAACAGTATAATATAAATGTATATTGCTAATTATGCTGATCATTATGTGTACACATATTTAGGAATATAGTATAGGTTGTTAACCTATATCATATGTGTTCTTTTTGTGATTGTATTCAGTTTTGTGTATCAATTTAATAAATAAATAATTAGATGCTGATTTATGGTTGGCAACTTGAGAAAAATAAAACGTAAAACCAAGAATTGTGAATAATTAGCCTTCGCTGTTACGAATGTTGTCATTTTTTTTATGCAAGCCTATTTTTTTTTTAATGCAAGGTCTAGAGAAAAATATTGGAAATTAAAAATAAATAAAGTTTATTTATTGCTTTACTCTAGCGGTTTTTACTTATACCAGTCAAATATTTAATATTATAGACTAGCTAAATACGATAAAAACATTTTTTACGATATATCGAAAATATTGATATGTTTCTCCGATATATCGCAAAGTATCGTTAGAACACTACGATATATTATATCGAAAAAAATATCGATACTTTTTTTGTTTGAACATCCCTAACTCGGGGTGCAATTTTTCACACTATCACCGTTCACAATTCACAACCATAGAGTAGAGCGTTCGCTTGTTGGCGACTCGATTGTACCGACACTTGAAGGTTGCAGCATTGTAAATATCAAAATCGGTCGTTTTTCGTTGCAATCTTTCTTGACTTGGTAATGTTAGAGTTATAGGTTCTTATTGGAATTTTGCAATAGTATTTTGCACTATTAAATCTTAGAACATGTATATTATTGCTACTTCTCTACCAAAAAATAAAACACAAACAGAACTGGAATCACCGAGTGATTCCTTGAAGGGATCACTCGGTGATTCCAGATTTAATAATAATAATATATAATATTGTATAATATAATATTGTAGTGTATAATAATACCCCAAGCACTGGGCTACGTTCAGAGCCTCAGAGTGTTTGGTTGTTTTATAGCCTATATCCTCAACTAACGATATTGATAATAAAATTACCTTTGATAAGGTGTTTGTTGCGTTTTCTTTTTTACCCGCAAAAAAATGGTATTTGAAAAGGATAATGTCACTGTTACGTGCAAAATTCATACGAGGACCTATAATTGTAACATCAATGTCAAAGTAATTTCAGGCAAGTGTTGCAAAATCTTAACGACCGATTTTGATAGATAACAGGTTGCAACTTGCAACCTT
This sequence comes from Plagodis dolabraria, assembly GCA_963854805.1. Classification (NCBI taxonomy): domain Eukaryota; kingdom Metazoa; phylum Arthropoda; class Insecta; order Lepidoptera; family Geometridae; genus Plagodis; species Plagodis dolabraria. Next base: position 14,937,278 of record OY978459.1, on the reverse strand, counting down.
CAGAGGTTCGGAATCCAACAAGCTAACGCTCTATAGTTGTGAATTGTGAACGGCGTTAGTGTGAAAAGTTGCACCCCGAGTGCGCTCTAGCTTAGGGTCTGAACGTATCCCAACTGACAGTATCGGTTTCGTTCATAAAGCCAGAAAAACAGTTTTTTAGTAGGTATCACAGGTAGAAACTAGGAGGAAGAATATATTCTTAGAAACCAAAAGATGTAAAGGTAGAAACGAACGGTCACCCAAACAGCTAACGGTATATATATTCGGACAGCTGTCTTTCAAAGCCAATTCCTTTTTAGGCTACGTATCCACCAAAGTTGTCCAAAGAAAAGGAGCGGTGTAAGCGAAAATAGGCACTATAGGTATACACTGCTAATATAGGTTTTTTCTTCCTACACTGCTAATTTTTCACGTAGATGGTGGATACGCAACCTTAAGGTTTAACCTGATGTTATATTTTGCTATGACCCTACGAACTATCTTTTCAACTCATCCGTGATTTCAATAATAAAATTATTAAAAATTTGAATTTTTACATATGGGTAACATACTTAGTACCTCCCTAGATACTTATGTACGTGATGTTATATTTTTCTTAATATAGCTATGTATAGGTATATATTTCATTCCAGCCGCATACAAAAAATGATGTTCGATCCTCCTGATTATCCCTATAAGGAGCTAGCAGACACCTATGATGATTTACTACTAAGTAAAAACAGCACAGACATACCCAACGCTGTAGTTGAGGATTCTATTCTAAGCGAAACCACGAACCCTGTGACATTTCAATCCAATGACTGTGGAAGATTTTTTAATGTAGAAAACCCATATCTAGAGGCCAGCTGCTGTTCTACGGATGTAACACCACAGAACAAGGCATTTTATGTTGTACAGCCCGAAAACTTGATGAACTATGAACCGACTTTGCTTGATGAAAAAACTGTCAACCAGTTTCTGCTACCTCTACAGGATTCAGCACAAAATAATGATAAGGTATTGATTAACTTTCTTGCCCGAATAATAAACCTACTTACTCTTTGTATACCTACTAACTTTACCCAATAGTAATTTTTTATTTTAATCTTTTAAAAACCGAAAAACGGAAACTTAACAAGGATGTTACAGCTTTACGCTACGTGTTACTAATAATTATGTACCTATGGTCGATATTGAAAGGCAAAGGTTTTGTTCATACGGTTTATTGTGTACTAGCTAGGGTCAAGCGGGGCAAGAGCATCATATATTTTTCATAGATTAATATTATTTCAATGCAAAATAAATATTTTTGTTTGTTAATTTACTAATGCCGAGAATATATAGTATTTTGTAATTACAACTAATTTATGTTCAACTTAATTTTCAACGTAATTTATGAACATCACCTCTGTTTTTTAAGTTAATAAAGTTTTAGGCTTTTTAAATTTTGGCACCAAAATAATTTGTATTTAGAGAAACTTGAGGAACTATGTTGTAACTATTTTTATTATTATAACAATACGTCGACTAAACCTTATTAACACTTTCCCCGCAAGGGTATTACAGCGCGCGCTAGTACCTATGATTTATGCCAATTACCTACTACATACCACAAGGTCATCACTGGACGCTAAAAGTAAAATTATCAGGATGACCAGAGCCATCTGTGATTGTGAAGTAGAACTTTATATGAGTGTGTAGCAGTAGCATGGAAAAAGACGTCGTCAATTATATCTTATCAGTAGTTTCGTTACATGTACCTTAGGGATTTTAGGGTAGGCGCTCTCACCTCGTCCACGTTTGCCCCTCTCGACTAGCACTCCATGATTTATATTTTGGTGAAGTCAAGATTATTCACTGCTGAATATAGCCTCTCCATCAAGGGGGCGTTTGATATAATCCCCACGCTTGGCAGGTGTCTCGGGAACGCAGTGTAAGATAACAGTTTCTCAGAAGGCGCTGCTACAAACCTTCAGGTATTTTTCCTCAGTCGTCTCCTAACGCTCACGGGAAGAGATGAGGAGAGGGGTGGGGATGACGTTCTAGACTGGCACCCCACGGGCAGCTTTGTAATAATTTCACTTAATAAGGGAATACACCAATTATACTGTACTGTATCAGTCGGATCATTAACTACTGAACACAGCTGTTTTGACATAATCCTCACTCTTGACAGGCTACTTGGCGATTGCTGTGTAAGATGGCACTTCTTTTAGAAGCTAGTTAGTCGCCCCCTTCTATAACCACGGTAAGGTATTGGGTTGCAATTCCAATCCGACACCCCGAGGAGGAATCTCTTAGTACGATAAAATATATAAAAAATTACGCCATTAGCTCTAATAATGGCTTTAGGTCTTATTAATATTTTCGGCGCATATCAGCTTATATTTTAGATTATGTACGATTAAATGACTTAGCTTCTTTCTAGGTAATTTATAACGGGCATAGGTACCGGTTAATCGTCACTTGGATGAAATTTCACGGGAGGCTTATTTATTCATCATGTAAAGCGTATATTTATGACAAAAGATATCAATATTATGAAAAATGTTCACATTCCTTACTAATTTGAGTGCGTATATGTTTTAGGAAGCAGATAGCATTGGGCCAGATTTGCTAGCATTGCATTCTTGCGTTATATGCCATGATATATTTACGACGGAGAGCGATCTTCTGGATCATACTATAGCTTTTCACGCGTCTATGAACATTTTAGAACAAGACGCAGCTGAGGGGACTTCTTTTGAACAAGTAGAAAGCCCAACAACTGATGGTAAGCATAATAATATTTAACACATTACTGATGAAAAGGCAGGTAGTTTTTTTTTCTGGACTCCGTGCGCCTAATGTTTAGCGAAACCATACTCACATTATTATTTGATCAGGCATGCTGCTCATTTGGCCCTTTTTCCTCAGTTACCAGTTACGAGATCCAATACAGTACGAAATACCAGCCAGTCAGGCATTATGTAATTTCTAACCTGTGGAATGACCTATGCGGCTATGGTACTTCTTAAATAATAAATAAAATTAGTATTGTTACACAGAACCGAGGTGGTATATATATAATGAAAAGAATTTTGTTCTCGTTATTTATGATGCTGAAGGATTAAAACTAGATGGCGCCACACGTTACTTGGATGAGTAATTCGATATTTTTATTTCTTACAGAATCAAGCAACATTGTAGATGCCAATTTTGAAACAGACTGGCTTGTGTGTCGTGTTTGTGAACGGGTACTTTCAACTGCCCTTGAAGTCGAACCAAAAGGTACTTAATATATAACATCTCAAATGTTGGTTACCTAAACAAAATTATAAATTTACGAGAGGAAAGTGAAGCGCTCGTAGCGAAGTTTGTTTAGCTGTTCTTAACCGATTAGCTAAGTTAAGCAACGGCTGCCGCGGTCAGGAGTATGGGTGACCGCTAGTGACATTACTACTGAGCGCTTCCGTGCTTCGGAGGGCACGTTAAGCCGTCGGTCCCGGTTGTTGTCTAAGGATGGCATTCGTTATAGCATGGTGGTAGGGTATTTTGCGAATGCCCGTCTGGCTAGCTACCACCCTCAAGTAGAAAATCTGTCGCCAAGCACCTAACGGTGTGTTCCGGCAGCTATCCTTGAGGCCAGTAATTCTCTAGGTTAGCCTGAACATCATGTTCGACCACATCATCACTTACCATCAGGTAAGATAGTGGTCAAAGGCTAACCTATAAGGCAAAAAAAAGATTTGATTTTTCCTTTCGTAAATTTGTAATTTTGTAATGTAATCCGCAGTCCGCAGAGCATTCGATATTGATAAAATATTGGGAAAATAAACAAGTTAGTAAAAACGAACGAACAAACTATCATTAGATAGGTACACATCCATTTTGCCTATGTTTGTATAAAGAAAACTCATTTCTACATTATTATTATTCTATTTCACACTTAACAGGTGTGACCATAGCTCAAACTGAGTGTACATATTTCTTTTGCTATAAGTTATACCTATATTGTTTCTAAGAACTTGTATGTAATTTATTTTATTTTCTGTAGCAATAAATAATTATTCTATTCTATTCTAGTCTTTGATAATAGAACCAGCGTGACAGACTGAGTTTCTGATTTGTACTTAGCGGCCCCTTGTAATGGCAGAGGTCATTGACCGCTCGTTACAAACTTAATCTATAAGCTGTATAAGCACAAAGTTTATCGTAAACTACCTTTATTAGGACTTAATACCAATGTACAAAGATGTCCTAATACTACTTATACCAAGCCATCGAAGTGCGGGTATTCGTCAGGTGCCTAGACAAATAATATATACGGACCCTTCTGCGCAATGAGCGTACGAGTTGCTTGAAGGGCGCAGGCGCTCGGGCCCGGGCTTTCCCCGTATGCTGAAGGTCTCTAAATTTCAACTTCTTATACTAATAACTATATATACGACACGCAGAACAGCTATGCTGCGTGGACATGGATGGAGAGTGCGGAGTGTCTACTCGCAGACTAAACACAATGTTCGTCTGCGATCTCTGCAGTGGGCTCTTCGCAGGTGGCGATGCACTGGACAAACACCGGTTATCGTGCTACGTCGAGGATAACAATATTTACGACGAAACGGCAAGTATCCCTTTTCATTATTATATATGTGTTCTTTCCCGAAGGCTGGCCCCTCCCCTCGACAGTAATACCTACCCTTAACAATTTTACGGGTAGCCTTTGTGTTCATGCACTACGTCTTAGTTTGAGTGTAAATGCTAATGGTATGGCTCAGAATACAGAAAACTCTCTATTCTGAGTGGTAAGGTACATACAGTCTGTCACCAGTAGCGTGTGTTCCAGCAGCAGTCCTTGAGAGCCCGTAAGTAGTTATGATAATACAGGCATATGAGAATTAACAGCCGTGGGTCTATTGCTGTTAGTAATGCGTGAAGTGCATTTCGTCCCTTGCGCCTTGTGACGAAATGCATCTGTTAACATAGAGGTTAACGGCAGAGGTTAACATCAGGCGGGCCTCATGGGTTTTCCGTCACAATACCATAAAAAAGCAATTAAGTTATACAGTGTACAATGTGATGACTTGAACTAATGAATATATTTAATAAATAAAAGAAATCTTTGTTATAATATTAGTAATAACCAAAAAAGTACCTACATGAACACTTTTTTTAAAAAAAATTGCTTTAGTAATAATACATAAACTTACATTTCGTTGCCTCGAAAAGACCGCATTCGTGCGTTCTTCAATTATTTTTATTTCGCGCCACTTTTATAACCGGTCAGTTATATACTTTTTTCATAATGAAGATTCTCTTAATAAGTTGAGGGTCTAGTTGGTCATGGGTGGTGAGCAGCTAGATGCTATGCAAGGAACAATATACATGTTCTCATTCAAATTTCAAAATTTTTCCGCTCTCTATAAAACACTCAAACAGAAAAGACCTACTTTGCTCGCACTTATAGACAATCATTGTTTTCGCATAGATAGAATGAAAAATATTATAAAGAATTATGTAAGCCGACTGATTATTCTAAGAGCATTAAATAATAAATTGTAGAATTCAGCTCTTCATTGTAGCTCATAATGCGTAATGAAGGTCCCAGGGTAATCATCTACCTATGCAAGTATGAACCCGACAACAACAATATTGTATTTTTTTTAAATTTCATTATATATACTTATCATAACTGCATTTAAATTACATCTTAGGGCATAGGACCACGCAAGATACACTAAAAATAGAAATATATCTATTACCTTATTAAACTTGCAGACGCTTAATTCTGCAAATACCGCCTACTGTCCTGAAGTGTGCTTCACATGTGACATTTGTGGAAGGCAATGCTCGTCCACAGAGCAGCTGAAGGCTCACCTGATGGAGTGCCAGCGCCCCGTGAGGAGTGGTAGGAGAACCAGGGCTTACACTGGAGTAAACAACAACAAGATGTGGAACTGTGGGTCTTGCAATCAGCTCTTTGCTACGGCGAGGTACGTTTCAAGAGCTGATTGGTTGTCTCTGTATAAGCTGTGGAAGTCACGACTTCAAAATCCAAACACGTCAGTTTTAAGATGAAAAACAAACCCAGAAGTACTTCAGTACAATTATATGTATCCAGCTGCGACACCCTTGTGCTGTTAGGCCTAATTTTTTAACCGACTTCCAAAAAAGGAGGAGATTCTCATTTTTTTGTTAGCTCAGAACTTATGACTGGGTGAACCGATTTTGAAAATTCATTTTTGTTTGAAAGCTAATGCTTGTCGTTTGGTCCCATTTAAATTTCATCAAAATCGGTCAAGCCGTTTTTGAGTTACACTACAATAGCTGAAAAATATTTATCTATCTTGATGATAGAGTCGTTGACAATGAATGACAATCGATCCCGTAGCAAGGGGCCCTTAAAAGAGTGAAAAATTTTTTAACCAAAAAATGGAACCGTCTTCAACACCCAAAAGTGTGAAATAACTTGTCGAAGTTGGTACCATGCGTACAATATTGTGATAATAGGTACTTTTGAACTATCATGGTATGACTTTAACAAGTTGTTTCACATCTTTTGGGTGTTGAAGTCGGTTCCATTTTTTTTCATTCAAACTGTATTCTTTTATAAACTGTAGTTGCTTTCATGATTAAAATAATTTCATGTTGGATTGGCAGAGAACTATATCGGCACAAGCGTGGTGAAGACCGACCAGAAGGAGCTCCTTTGACGGCTTACGTTTGCGAAGAATGCGACAAGGTCCTAGGAAGTATGTGCGCGTTACATACTCATAAAAAAATGCACAAAGTCTCTAAGCCGGTAAGTGGGTATTTTATAGATCAATTCCCTGTAGCATGGACAATTTCTGGGCAAACGAGGCATCAGAACTGTGAGTTGGGAAGAGAGTTGGGCAAAACTTATCACGCTCTCAGTGTATTGGGCCGGCGACGTGACGCCTATCTTCATGTAGGTGACACCTAAATCTCAGCACTTTGGTACTATCATATTTAAAAAAAGAACTACCTCTAAGTGTATAAACATAATGCATTTGGAGTACCTACGTGGCGAGGCAGAGGCGGAGCTAGAAAGCGCATTAGCATCTTGTATTGCGATCTTTAACAATTCCGTGTTTGGAAGCTGTACTGCGCTGTATAACGTCAAATTTCAAGACAAGAGTTCTTCGGGCGCATTTTGATGTGCGCCTGTCAAATACATTGCTATAAACAAGTTGTCACTTGATAATATAAGTACCTAAATAATATTGTTCAACGACTGCCTTCGTACCTTCTTTTAATTCTGTCTGCATCTTATAAACTTATATTTATTATATCTGTCTCGATCGTGCGCTCGGTAAGTCAAGACCTCCTGAAGATGCTTCGTTTAGAAGCGAAACTAGTCGGGTATTCTTCCGGTTAGGCTGCGCGATGTTTATGACGTCACGTAGATAACAGGAAAATTAGGCGGAATTGTCACTAGATATATAATTTTATGCTTTTTTAAGTGTTTTATTTAAATATTATTTAATGTTTTTTAGGATACTTTTAAAAGTATTTGTTAATATTATATTTATTAGTCATCGAAGCAAGGTGCATCAATGACGATGATTTGTCAAGGTGTTGTATTATATTTGTAGGGTTACCCCTGTCGAATCTGCGGTCGTCGCTTCAACCAGTCAGGTCATCTAGCTATCCATATGCGGATGCACACTGGGGAGCGGCCTTACCCTTGCGACCTCTGCCCCAAGGCATTTAAAGTTAAGGTAATAACCATTTCGTTATAATCAACGGCAGGTGGGTATGTGATTAAATGTCTTTGGCAACAGTACCACAAAGTCGGGACTAAATGATTAAAAAATCAATCACTTTTTTTCTAAATATGTTTACAGACACTACCGCGTGCTAAGCGAAAATCACATTTTACTAATTATTGGACCTCAAGAAATTTCGGCAGAAATAGCCGAGCCCCGGTGGCCGAGCGGCTTAGGCATCCGGCGCGAAATCGGAGGACGCGGGTTCAATTCCCGCCCGGGCCATAAAATTTTGTGCTCCAATAATTTGTAAAATGTAATCAATGACTTTGTTCAATGATAACAAAGTGTTCCTTGTAGAACTCTCACCTAATGATTTGTAATTATGTGCCAAACCGAGAATGGTATTAGGTTCCAAATGATATACCTAGTTGATGTGACACACCGCTCAGCGTGCTTAGCAACATATTTTCTAGTTGTGTGTTTTTGCAAATATCCTTGCCTATAGGAACTACTTTGCTTTAAAGCTCAAGATTTGATTCACGGATCCCCACTCAGCAGCAGAAGGACTCACTAGTGAAGTGGCAAAGCGCTCCATACGTAGGCTCATATGTATGAAATTTCAATAAATTTCGAATGAAAAGTCTAGGTTGTCTACAGAGGGCACACTCATAATTCGCATAAGCACTGGGTTTTCACTGCACCGCAGGAAAATCTCAAAGTTACGTTATAATTTACTGCTAGTAGAAACAATAACCTTAAGGTAATATTATATTGGCTTAAATAAACAATAAAGTAGTAGGTAATGCTCTATCTTTATACGAGTATTTAGTTATAAAGTAGAAAAATCGTAAAAATGCATTTCACTTCGGGGACATAGAATAGAAACCCCTCTCAGCTTTTTCCTTTGCTAGGTGCGATTAATAAGCGTAGATATCTATTTTATGGCCACTGCAAAGAACGTTGCCACTTGACTGATGCAAAGTTCCCAGCACTTTTTCCATGTGATAATAGTGTGGGAGCCTGTGATAACTTTTGTTACATCTATGGGGATTAAACTTATGTAGACATATATAATTATATATGTCGACATAAGTTTAATAATATATTTATTATCTAATATATAATTGTTCAGTGTATTCAGCCTGCATGCAGACGTGCAAATATTTAAAAATAAAATAAGTATTTTACAGACATATACTAAGTACTTAAATAATCCTTAATATCGTAAAAACAATTACTTAATAACCAATTCGACAGAACCATCTTAAATCTATTGCCATCTAGTAATTTAATGTCATTTGGTAATGCATTATAAATTAAAATTATCATATTATATAAATTTTTCTTATAAATATCCTTCCTACAGGGGGGTTGATATAGTAGGTTTTTGAATCTTTGTCTTTTTTGTCTCGTTATGACTTCACAGTGTTTTTTGATATATTCTGGATGAGATTGCACTCATATGTGGGAGGAAAACTTCTATGAAAACTCATTATCAACGTGCTGTTTTTGTTTTACTTTACGTAAAGTTAGCCTAATTACAATACTATAGAAAAAGGATGCATCCTCAAGTTCGTAAATTGATATTAGGCACTTGCATATTTTGGGGAAACTCCGTTGACAAGGTTAAAGCTTTTAAAGCCCAAAAAAAGTGAGTAAGACCCATATTTGGTCTTAAACGGAGAGACAGCTGTGTACCCTATTTTCAAAAGTTTAATTTAATTACCCTGCCCTCTCTGTACATATATGAAGTCTCGGTCTTTGCAAGATTGAATTTGTATTTATTTGACACATTACACAGTAAAAGACATCAAAATAAAATAAAATCCATGAATCTTAACACTGCTCTACTAAGAAATAATATATTTGGTATGATTCCTAAAATTTATAATCATCTACCAAATAGTATATTACAAGAGCAAAATATTCTTACGTTTAAAAATAATTTAAAAAAGTTTTTACTGTCTAAATCTTATTATTGAGTTGATAAATATTTGAATGATAAATTAATGTAATGTATGTAATCTGAATAATAAACTTATAATGCAATTCTAACTTAAGTCATATAATAATATAAATTCTTTTAATATCTAATTTAATTTTCTTTGACTATCTAACATTTTGAATTTTTACTTTATTTAATAATTTTGACATTGAACTTGATTTTTATTTGAATTTGTGACGTAAATACCTATTGTTCTATTATTTTATTATATAATTATACATTTGATTTTATAAATAGCATAAGCATACTTAATATTGCATGCCTCATGTAAAGGCCGAATAGAGTGTAACTCAAAATGTTTAATGTAAGATCTCTGTATCACCTTTATTCGCAATAAATGATTTGAATTGAATTTCATATATATGTATCAATCGATAAAAATCACGATTCACAACTCATACTCAACTTTCGCCCTACGAAAGAACATATGTTATGCAGTGCATATGCCCTACAGTGAAAAATGTTTTTTTTTCTAGTACCTAAAGCATATATTTTCTAGTACCTAATAGTAGTTAGATCACAGCCCGACTACTACGGCGTGCTTTTATTTCATCTTCGATTAATTTCGTTTCTTTGCAGTACTTACCCAAAAGGTTTCTGAAACAGATTTCCCGCATTCAAGTGCAAGTTATTTTAATTAAAACTTTATTAATTGAAAATGAAAGGCTCCACCCTAAAACTCATATACCAGGTGGTAGTGCGCGGTCAGCTGAAAAGTGTGGTATAGGTGACGAGTTTCTTAATAGGCTTAGCGTACGCCGCGCCGTTTTATAATGCACAGATCCGAGTGATATAACGATGTTTATTACGAGTAATAATTCTGTACATGGATTCCCGTACTAACCCTACGTATGGAACGGTAGGTGGAGCGAGACGACCATCGGCGCACTCACACCGGGGAGCGGCCCTTCGCGTGCGCCGCCTGCCCCAAGACGTTCACCGCTGCAGCACGCTTGCGTGAGCACGCACGCATTCACACAGACCAAAGGTTACACCATGCTTTCTATAAAATAAATTATTTTTAGCTAAGTATATTACTTGAACTATATTTGCGATTGTTTCAAAGAATGAGTCACTAAGCATTTAATAAGTACTTTGGAAAGATATCATAGATGCTTACCGCCCTAGCACGCTTACGTGAGCACGCATGTATCTACACTGACCAAAATTTACACCAGGCTCTCTATGAAACACCACATAGGTACATGAATATCTTATCAAGCTAATTTACTTGAACTATTCGTTCGATTCACATGGAATATGGCATAGTTTTATGAACTCCATAGTAATGGAGAGGACGACTAAGGGCCGGCGCTGGCTGATGGTACGGCATTCTGGTCCTGATTAAGTTATTTTTAATTTTATTACAAATATTGAAGGGTTCATATTTCATTGTTTCGATACAATGAGACAGTAGCTTCTCGTGTCATGCCCCTGGATGCCACAGGATGCCGCGGCATAGACATTATATCGTATATACACTATATAACTTAATCATTACATTACAAGACAAACAGCCATTATTTAGCATTATTACTATGTCCGAACCTATTACCCAATAATCAATCCCTTATGAGCATTGGGAATAACTATGGAGCCTAACTTTTGTATCAATCCATGAGAGGGCTATATTTTAGAAAAAGGTTCAAGCAAGACGTACGTAGAGCACCGCGGCCAGCACGCCTGCGTGAGCAGTTGAACACGCATTCAAATGGCCCAAAAAACAGTACGGACTAAACACAGAGAGCGATAAAAGTGAATGGTGAAGCCAAAAATAACCATGTTCAATTTATGCTCAACCCAAAAGATCATGCTCTGTTCGGGACAGATCGATAGGAGCATGGCTTTTTGGCTTCACTTCTATCGCGCGCTTTGAGTACTCTGTCTGAACTTTTTTACGAGTCTAAGCTCCAAACATACTTAGTTTTTACCTAGATAATAATTTGAACTGCATTGGAAACTATCACAGAATGTCACTAGCCTTCAAAGCTTAGCGCTCTATACGTGTTTTACATCAACAACCATGTCGTCTGTCCATAATGTACGTCCACTGTTGAATAAAGCACTCCCCATTCGGTTGTCATTATCCCCATGCTTGGCAGGCGTCTTGGGCATCGGAAGTAAGATACTTGAACATGATTACCCCTGGGCATGACATAGGTACTACATTTACTTAATTTTAAAACAGAGGTCCAAGGCATAAAGTCCGGTGGCGGTACAGCCGACAGCGGCATTGAAAATCCTTGTCCTCCTAAAACAAAAAAAAAATGGGTCAAGACTCATCTGTTATATTTTTTGTATATGATTATTGACATCTGATACACGTAGCATAAAAAATCACAATTGAAAGAAAAATATAATGCGGTTCCAAAAGTAAAATCTTTTCGTTATGATTTTGTTAAACGTCCAAGAGTTCACAAAGCGAAGTTTTGCCATGCACACTTATTCGACCCGCGAAAGACCTGCGATTGTTGTTCAACCACGACCAGATGATTTGGGCGTGTTACTCATATCCACGAACCAGAAGATGTCATAGATTGAAATCTTTTTTGTTCGACCTGTTCCAGAAGTCCTTTCGTGTAAACTTGCATCTTTCATGCATATAGCAGCACGCATTAAAGACATATTCGTATTTCAAAAGGAAAATATACGGTAGGTAAGGGAGGAGGACACATTATGGAAAGGAAGACATGCCCTTTTTTAGGATACCATCTGGCAACCCACCCGGAGAGCCGCAGCACGCTTGAATCAGAATTAGAAATCGTTCACTTGCGTCAGTAATATGACTAACAAATTTACACAAAAGTACCAAAAAATTTTGTTCTATGGCATCTCCTGATCCGTGGAAATGAGTGTTAAGTCCAAATCATTAGGTCGTGGGTACGTTTCCCGGATCGAATAAGAGTGCATGACACCTTCTCTTAGAACATCATAGATCAGTCCGAAGTTTAAAAATACTTATGCCTGAAAACCTGGTATGCAACACTAGGCTCGCTCTGCATTTGGATTTTTATAATACTCTTTTATATTGATGTTTTGATTTTTATTTTCTGTTATAAAGTTATCTTTAGCAATATACAGCACTACGCTTTTCTTCCTGGGAAACGTTTTGATAACTTGTTCCAAAAATCGCACCTTTCACTTTAAATAATTGTCTATAGATTCGTTTACAGCGCCCCTAGCATAAAACTTCTGAAACTTATTTGGATACACGGAGCACTAGATGGCGTTACTAGTTTTGATTGTTTGTGAAGTTGAAAGTTGAAATCGCTTTGTTCTGTTGTTGTGTGCGAGTAGTAGAGAAACGCTACGATGCTTTGATATATAAAGATAGGCGACGCGCGAAGCTACTTTTGTAAGAACGCCAAAATGTAATAGAATATTTCTGAATTAATAGATGTAGTGCGATAACTTATTATTATTGCCTACATAAGTAAGTACTGAATCTGTTCTACCTTCTATAAATAGGTATGTTTCATAGAAAAAAACAGTTGCATTAAGAAGGTATACTAGTTTCACCTCATATATCTGTAGTATAACTTAATTAATTACCCTTTAAATGTTATTAACATTTTAATATTTACTTTATACTGTCTCAAAAGTCCAAACATGAATTTAAGGATTATTGTAAGCTAATCACGTTATTCACGTTACACAGAGTACCTACAAACATTATTTATTATCGAACCCACGGGATTCCCAGATATACGCACCGGGCGCATTAAGCCCTTGGTCTTTTTATGTACTGAAAATGTTTTAACGCTTAGCATGAGATAGCATTCGGAAATTCAATATTGGCGATATATATTTGGAGTTTGGACATTATACATAAGTTAAGAGTTTGAAAAATCACTTCATCCAAAGTATATTAGTCCGGTTTATGGCACCGTCACTCTACTATGATGATTAAAAAAGACTGCAAAATTCGCATCTCTACCCATTGTTTCTGGCAAAGAGTTATGTGGCGCCCAAGACGTATATCTGGGAGGCGCGGATTCCATTCACGCTTGAGGTGGAAATTTTGTGCTCTTATGTACATGTTCTTTAATTATACTCTACATATAGGAGATACTCAAAACGGATAGCTATTATTTTAATAAGCATTATGTAGCGCTATTGCCCCTTCCCATAATAATGCAGACCTCTTAAGATACATTATTATCTAAGATTTTTTTACCTGTAGATGAGTTGTATGCCCTCCATATTTACTAGACGAATTCAGGGTAATTACCTGAGTCATTACCAGTCTTGCACTCCCGAGCGTCCGGTGAATACATCACCGCCAATCGTGTTTTTTAGGAATCATTGTGGACAATATGCCTTCCTTGTGTCTTTAGATTCTGCACCAATTATAGAGGCACTGTGAGACATAAGAAAACTGTTACATTTCACGCGTAATTGCTCTGTTGAAATAGAAAATATCATCATTTCGTTTTATCTCAGGAACTAAACTCAATGAAATGGATGAGCGAGATATCTGTATCGTTTGGTGTGAGCGAGTGAAAGAGATCGCAGCATAATGGTGATCGGAACGTCTCGTGGCGGTTCGGTGGTAACACGAATTGCTTATTTATCTCTTTCTAACAACAGATATGACGCATAATATTTGAACGTTCTTTCCTTGTCATTACAAACTGCATATATATGTACGTAGGTATGTATATGGGTAAATTCTAGTAAGCTTTTAGAGCAGTAGTGGTGTTCGGATATAACTTCTCTATGTATTTCAACTCTCTGATTATGATAGTCTCAGCAACACTTCATGTTAATCCCAGCTCGACGAGTGCTCGCCGCACATTATATTGTATAATAGATATTTTAATTAGGCTTCTAACTTTATACGTAAATCCAAATTGCAGAATATAATTTATAACTGATAGGTTACCTGCCTTTGACCATTATCTCACATGATGGTAAATCATTATGACGTCAAAGATGTTGTTCAGGCTCACTTAAAATTACTGGCTCTCAAGGACAGCTGCTGGTATACACACCGCTAGATGCTTAGTGGCAGATTTTCTACTTGAGGGTTTTAGCTAGCCAGGCAGGCATTCATAAAATGCCCTACCACCATGTAAAGAATATACACTTTTTAAAGTGTTAAAGCAGCATTAAAGCATTAAAAATCCTAAGTATTTTATGTAAATATACCAGTTTTCTCTTTCCGTGTCAGTTAAGAAATAAATCTTAAATTCTTCTCCTGAAGATACAAGGAAAACGTCAAGCAAGAAAAAAGGGGATTTTCTTTCATGTTTTGAGGCACACTTTTAGTAAGTTTATGTGGTGGGCATTTTTGTATGGTGTTAGCATCTCGCGAAAGTCGGCCTGCCCTTGAGAGTCAGTAATTCTGGTTTCTATCTATTGTGTGTCGTCAACCCTTTCTGGGTTGGTAGGGGCATCGAGCAATATGCTCACGGCCTGCTGGACCTCGTGGGGCCACTACCCCACGGTATCTTTTTCCACTGCGCAGGCTTCACTTGATCTAGGCCGCTCTGCGCAGTGTCTGTTTGCACTTAGTGCTTTCCTTATATGGTGTATTGTCTGTCTCCTTCTACTTCTTCTTGTTTTACTTCACACCGTATGGGTGTGTGTTTGTTGGTTTTCGGATCTTGTTATTGCTGAGTTGGTCCCGACTCACAAGCTTCCTCCGGAACGCCCACCAATTCTTTTGGTGGTAATATTTCACGGGGGAGTGTGCGCCAGGTCTTTTTACTTTCTGGTGGTCTGGCGTGCAGCGGAGCAATCCCGTGAAGGTGATTGTGTGGTCCGTTGTCAGCCCTGTCAAACATTTTCTTTGACAGTCTGACAACAAACTGCTCCACTGTTTCCATCTTCAAATCTCTTGCTATGGTGTCATTTCTTATATAGCGCCCGGTTCCTGTGATTACGCGGAGCGCTATATTCTGTTGGGCTTGTAACCTTTTCTGGTTTGTTTTTGAACACAGATGGTGCCAAGCTGGGGCGGCGTACGTCAGTCTGCTTCTGACGTAAGTTTTGTAAATCCCCAGCTTGGTTCTGGTAGGCAGGTGGGATCTAAGTACAGGGCCAAGTAGTGCTCTTGCCGTTCTCGCCTGTCTTATTGCATTTTCTGCTTGTGCGGCCATTGTTAGTCTTCGGTCTATCTCCACTATTTAACCGAACTCTTCCATTCAATCTGTTGACCTTGGAGTGTAAGATGTGGTGGGCATTTGAACTTGTAGCTGACTAATATTGCTGCTGTCTTGGTTACATTTACTGCCATACGCCAATCGTCGAGCCATTCCGGCAGGATATTTAGCAGTTTTTGCATCCTTTTGGCAGCCCCTTTTGGCGTATTCTGGTTTAACTGAACAATATCTTTAACCGCATCATCCCTTACCGTCAGGTGATACGCTAGTCAAAGGCTAGCTTATCAGCAATAAAGAAATACAGGCTAAACGCGAGTCGGGCCTCGGTTTTTAAAGATCCGCATTTCCACTAGTCACATTTCACACAAGTAGCTCTAAGTTCCTAGCACTAAGTTGACCCAGTTGACACCAGTGCTAAGCAAGACGTCAACGCGGGCGTCCCGAGCTCTCCTTGAAAAAGACCACCGAATGTGGTTGAAACTATAGTCGGAGCTATCTGACTGATTCACTTGAGTTATCCCGTATTATTTACGAAAAAATTGTGAAAACCACGTTAGTTTTTACAATAAAATTTTAAGTTTTGCTCATAGCTTCAAAACTACGCAATAAACTGGCATTTTCAGTATTTGTTAGTTAAATATAGGGTACGGTACGGTAGATACATAATATATAGAAATTTCTGTTTCCTAACAAGTTTAGTTTTTGAGTTAGATCCCGTAATAAAAATGGTCTAAAATTGTCAATTTGACGTCACTTTATATAGAAAATAATATGAGTTATGCTATAATCAATAAGATCTAGACGACGACGATAGGCTACTTACCTGGGTGCAAAAAAGTATTTTATTTTGGGTGGCTCTAATACATGAAATGTATTAGTTTAAATGTAATAGATTTGTTAGTTAAATATAGGGTAGGTACGGTACGGTAGAATATACATAATATATAGAAATTTCTGTTTCCTAACAAGTTTAGTTTTTGAGTTAGATCCCGTAATAAAAATGGTCTAAAATTGTCAATTTGACGGCACTTTATAAAAAAATAATATGAGTTATGCTATAATCAATAAGATCTAGACGACGACGATAGGCAACTTACCTGGGTGCAAAAAAGTTTTTTTATTTTGGGTGGCTCTAATACATGAAATGTACCTATTAGTTTAAATGTAATATTTTAATTCAACTTCTAGTCCAATTCTCTAGTCTAGTAGTTCAAATCTTTGCCTTATTATTCATTCAGCGTTCTATCAACATTTCAGTTATAACTCACTTGATGTATCGAGCACATCAGACCTCTGAGACAGCAGAGATTCATTAATAGTGCTCCGTTTTGCCCTGTACCCACAGGGCAAAACGGAGAAAATGGAATCCTAAAAAGTGTTGAAATACTACTGCCACGCCAAGGACTCACTAACCTATCTAAACGTTTGCGGCTGTGGATTGACTTAGACCGAAAACTGTGAACCAAAATAATACTTTATCTGTCTCACTTGTCTTATCTTTATTTCTGCTACATACTTACCTATTCATTTTAATCTAATCATTAATGACTGACGTAGGCCATACCGGTGCGACATTTGTGGTGCTGCCTTCCGAAGACCGTATGCAAGGACTGTGCATACCCTCATCCATACAGGGGAGAAACCTCACGAGTGCGATGTCTGCGGAACGGCCTTCCGGTAAGTCAATAGACAAAGAAACTGTCTGCATTTACAGCTTAAAGAGACAGGGGCACGGTTTATCTGTATTGCTATGTTATGAAGCGATATATCTGTGAAGAGAGAGTGGTGCTAACGTCCGAATACCATATGCAAGTAGGTAAGTACTGTGCATAACCTCAAACATACTGGGTAGTGCTATACAGTGCCAACGGGCGTGGTGCATCTGTGTTGCTCTGAAGCGAGATATCTCTGGTGGTTTCTGCCGTCTGATGACCGTTTGCAGGTACTTGCACAGCCTCGTAGAAGCCTCACATTTTCCCCATACTGGAGGAAACCCCCACAAGTGAAATAGTTGGGGGACTGCTGCCGGTGAGTCAATAGACAATTAAGCAGACCCGGCTTTAATTGTCTATTCATTATATGAAGCTTACAGAAATGCCACCGCGCACGGTCTATCCACGTTGCTTTACTAATTTAAAAGATATATTCGTGAAGTACTGAGGGTAATGCTACGTTCCTAAGGTAGTGTTCAAGAACTGTGCATACTGACAGCTTTCAGTCCAGATTTGACTTGATCCCTGTTTCTACCACTTTTTGCGGTAGTGGTCATGACCAGCCAATCAGCAATGAATTAAAGTATAATCGTCTATAGTAATAATGTACATAGCTGCTAGCTTTTAAGCTGATAAAACACAGGCCTTTCGACCTTTCCATTTTTGGGTCTATTCATCATATCAATGGGAATTTACCAGTTTTATTGACCAAAGTGCACATATTTTCAGACGTTCGGGAGACATGTGGAAGCACAAAAGAACTCTACACGGAGTTTGATGAGAAAGTCTATCACTTTTAACACGGCTGTTTAACATAATTAAAAAAAAAATTAACTTAACTTTGTATAGTCTCAACAAACCGGTCGGACGGAAGAAGAATAGAAGATTAATCGCATTTACATGATTTTTCTTCTTCGTCATCTTCAAATCACTGACTTACTTCTTCAATATATGTTCTTGGTAATAGATACTCTTAGAGCCCTTCGGGTAAGGTATGTAAAATTTGGCGAAAGGCAAGAACAAATTTGCTAAGAAATGTGATAAAATTCATTAGTTCTAGTTATAAAATATTTTTTTAGTCTATTCTGAACTGGTTGTTATCAATTTATCTGCAGTATCAATCCTTATAGAACACATATTATGCTACGTCTCCATCTGGCACCACTATGACACCATGTATACCCGCGAAAACGTAGGCAGAAGTGCCTAAGCATTCATATTGTCTCTTAGATATGTTTTGGTCCTATTCAATAGGGGCTAACTTAGTGCTATAATATGTCACAGTTCCAGACTCTGGACTGCTTCTGATATTTACTTAGTCAGTAACACCCAATAATTGTTCGACTCTGGGATTAAATCCAAGGACCTCCGCATTTCAACGAGGTCAAGCTATTAGCAATTCTGTGGTACAAGGTAGACTAAATACACCACGCATAACATTTTTTACTGTTTAAAATATTATGAACAATAAGTACCTAATAAAAATTACTTATTCCTTATTATGATACAACAATAGGTATATGGTATAATACAACAGGCACAAACATTTATGGCAATAACTTTTTAATTTTTCACTTTTCAATCGACTTACAACACAAGGACGTATGTTCTTATAACACGACACGTTTTTTTTTACCTATCTTTATTTATTTCGCATAACTTTATACTGGATCACCCATTTTGATGATTGTTTTTATTTTGTAGGGTATATTTCGAAGTTGGTGGCCATTTCACATTAACATCGAAAAATTAGTAAGACTCAAAAAGTATTTTTCAAAATGCCTATATCTGGATGACTTTTTTGTAATTGCGATGCGACTATTGTAAGTAATATGCAATAATTGAGAAAGGTGAAGTTGAAAAAATTAAATAAACGAAACCTCTTCCAGTGCTGAATAGAATTAAATAACTTGTAGAAGTAGGCACGAGAAAATTGGAGCTCAGTGTGTTTTGTATCAGCGTCGTAGCGACTTCAACAAGTTATTTTATACTTAGTTGTTGGAACTCTGCTATTTTTTTAATTTAGAGTCAGATACTTTTATTTTGTTACAACATAATTTATTTTTGATAATAAGATACGACATAAACCTACATTGTTAGTGAAAAGATAGGCACAGTCTATATCTACATAATATATAATAGGACATTTATATTTTTTTATTTACGGTCTTTTTTGTCGACTTTCAGCAAAAATAAGGAAGTTTCTCAAGTGGACGCGTATATTTTTTTTACTTTTTGTTTATGATCAATTGATCACGCATATTTTTGCTGTATAATCCAATCTTGATGATACTTTTGTTTGTTGGCTACAATATACTTCCATTTCAATTTCGATTCATAAGTTTTTTAATACCTGGTGATTTTATAATAATTTTATTGAAACTTTTTCCGATGATCTGTAAATAATTAACTGGTCAGCATTGTGGGCCAGTATCATTATCAATATTGCCGTATTCATCACTAAAGAGAGCGAAAAAAAATGTAATTGGAAGTTGCAACTCTGAAAATTGTGAATAACTTAAGGAAGTCAGACTATAATTCTCATTATAATCTCATTTCATACTTTTAAATTTGGAAGTTTTATTGTATTTTTAACTTTGTCATCTGGCTGCATGTGCGATATTATGTCATACTGGTTGCTAACTGAGGGTGGAATTAGAATGTGTGTCTATAGAAAACTATTGCTCAACAAGGTACTATACCAACTGTAATTAAATTAAGTCTCCACAACAATTGAATGGTGTTAAAGTTTATACACTCGAGAGCAATGAATCCGGGTCACTTAAAGAATCCTAAAAATCTCGGAAACTAAAAATGCTAGGTTAATGCAATAAATTGTATTTAATAGACAATGTAATACTCCTTAAATGAAGGTATTAAAACTTCTTAGTTATTGTAAAGTTATATCATATAAAAAATCAAATTTGAAAAAGGGCCACTTTCGAAGATGGAACTACGAAATTACAGCATTTGGTTTTGCTTTTGTTTGTAATCTGTCATTTATGTGGGTACATAAACCATGTTGATAGTGCTCTATATTCATTATTCAAGCTGAAATTATGTCGCTTACGCCTGAAGAATGCACCAGAATACTTACAATGCTGGAAACCGGCCGGAGTCAGCGCGATACAGCCAGGACTGTCGGTGTGTCGCTGTCAACAGTACAAAGAGTTCTCCGACGTTACGAAGAAACTGGTTCTAACCTACGCAGACCAGGAACGGGCAGAACCAGGTGTACCACAGCACGAGAAGACCGATACTTGGTGAACACCATGCTTCGAAATCGCTTTCTCACAGGAACTGAACTCACCAATCAGTTTCGACGCCTCGGAGGAAGTAACCCAAGTGCATGGACAGTAAGACGTCGGCTTGCTGAATCTAACTTAAAACCCCTTAGACCTGCAAACGGCCCTAAACTGGAGCGTGGGCATCGTATTTCGAGACTAAGATATACCCAGAGCCACGTAAATTGGAGTATTGAAGATTGGTCAAAAGTTATGTTCTCCGACGAATCAAAATTTATGCTCTACAAGCACGATGGAAGACACAGAGTGTATCGAAGACCAGGGGAAAGATTCAAGCAAGCATGCATCGAAGAAAAAGTAGCCTACGGTGGTGGGTCTGTACTTGTGTGGGCCGGAATTTCTTCTGAAAGTCGCACAGAGCTGGTGATCATAGAAAACGGCTCTTTAACTAGCGTAAGATATGTGGAAGAAATCCTCAATGATCACGTTGGTCCATTTATGGTCAATTTAGGTGAGGATGCTATATTTATGCATGACAATGCCCGACCTCATACAGGTAGGATTGTGAATGACTACCTTCAAGAGATGAACATTACTCGTATGGAGTGGCCAGCGCGCAGCCCGGATATCAACCCGATCGAGCATGCTTGGGACGAGCTAGGCAGATGCGTAAAACAACGAAACCCTCCCTCAATCACGCTTCGTGAGCTCAAAATTGCTCTCACAGAGAAATGGGAGAATATTCCCCAAAATCGTATAAGGAACTTGGTGTACAGCATGCCAAACCGCGTAAACGCAGTAATGGAAGCACGAGGAGGCAATACGAAGTATTAAAATTCAAGAAAATCGTAATAAAGTTCAAAAATTTCATGTTTCCTACTTTTGTTTTAAGGAGAGATCAGCAGTTTTTTTCTTTATGTAATTTTGTGTTAATAAAATGTATGGTGACTCATATTTTTTTTACTTTCATTTAAGGAGTATTACATTGTCTATTAAATACAATTTATTGCATTAACCTATCATTTTTAGTTTCCGAGATTTTTAACATTCTTTAAGTGACCCGGATTCATTGCTCTCGAGTGTATTAGGAACGAAATAGTTAATTTACATGTGATATGAGCGAATTTGATTCCAGTAGCTGTAATAAAAACTGCTTAGGTATGTTAAATTGTGTATCTCGTAGTTAGATTATTAAAATTTAAGTCATTGTAAACTATCCGAAAATAGTACTGGATACTATATGTAGATGGCGTCCACATCAGCAATAAGAAGTACATACATCAATACATGGAAAATATGAGGTTACCTGACGATGCTTGTATAGCTAAGAGATAAAATGTCAGAGCTGGAGACCTGTCCAACTACAGGTTTCCGGCTCTGTCACTTTATTGGGTACGAATCCCAGAAGCCAATTATTTTTCTGTCTTACAGAATTTTAATACGTGAAATTCATCAACTGTGTTCGCGTTATTTCTAAGGTTTTCCAGTAATGCTAATAATACATATAGCAAATCAATGGTGTAGGTGGGCCCATTATGGATGAACAGAAGCGAGATCATATTTTTGTAACCCTCTGTAACCTTCCCGTTTGGCGGAAGGTTTAGACTTGTTTCGTGGTTCTGACTTACTAGGAATTACACTTGCGGGAATCCCTGTGGGAAGGTTGTTCCGAGTTCCATCGTTCTCGTTACTAATAATAACAGCTACTAGTATTTAAGGAGATTCGGAAATTCATGGATAGAAAGTATTAATCTTACCAAATAATGATCTCAACAATGTACTAGTGCCTTATAATAAACTTGATCTCGAATATAAACTAAAACTTTGTTTTATTCATCACTCTGTTGGTTCTCCTTTTCACGGGGACTTTTTTAAACTCAGTGATTGGCGATAATAATGGTTTAATCCTCATCGCAGTCGTAGTTAAACAAATAGTCGCAAAATATTCTTGTACCGTACTTTAATACACATAATATTATAATTTTTATTACCAAATATGAACTATCAATTATTTAAAATAAATCTGTATGTTTTTTTATTGTTGATACGTAAGCTTTAGCCCTTTCATCACAATATCAACTGATGGTAAGTGATGATGTGGTCGAAGGTGCTAACAGGATTAACCTAGTATTACCATCTCAATGAAAGCTGCCAGAACACACTGTTAGATGCTTGGCGACAGATTTTCTATTTGAGGGTGGTCGCTAGCCAGGCGGACATTCGCTAAATGTCTTATCACCATGCGGTGTAGCTCAAGCCCGCGGCGGGATTCGAACCATGCTTTGCGGCAATCCATAGGCAATTAGAAGCAGTGATAGCTCAGTGGCTTTGGCTATGGACTGCCGCGCAGCAGGTCCATGGTTCGAATCCCGCCGCTGGCTTGAGCTTCATCGCATGGTGGAAGGGCATTTTTGCGAATGCCCGCCTGGCTAGCGACCACCCTCAAGTGGAAAATCTGTCGCCAAGCACCTAACGGTGTGTTCCGGCAGCTGTCCTTGAGAGCCAGTAATTCTAGGTTAAGCCTGCTAACACCTTCGACCACATCGTCACTTACCATCAGGTGAGATTGTGGTCAAAGGCTTACCTATCAGAAAAATAAAAAAAAAAAAAAAAATACTGCTGAACCATCACCGCCTTGAAAACTGCTTGAACACTGCTTGCAACGTGATTTGGCTATCTACGAAACAAAAATATTAATAATGAATAAGACATAAATGCGTTCTATGGAATGTTATTGCTGTAGTTTATCTACGTAGTATTATTATATGTTCTATCGTTTATATAACAAAATAATACTAACAAGTAAGCACTTGTTAGTATTATTTGAAAAACTATCGTTGATAAAATATATTGTGCATACAATATTAAAGTGTTGATTCCAATTTTGTAGGTTTATATATTCAGGCACATGTGGAAGAAGTGTTCACAAGCTGTAGTGTGCAGTTAGTGCTGTACGCTAGCGCCACCTCTTGAAAATTAACCTGACCTGCTTAAGAAAAAAGTTGGGACAATCCAACTTGTCGTTATTAGTGCTTTCCATGTAAAATTATAAATGTAGTTTCGTCATACTTTATATACCAAAATTAGTAGAGTCCAAACTCAGTGAAATTTTGCATGTCTTTTAGCTCAATATCTATATACACTTTGCGGGCTATTCGTTCAATTATTTATATTATTTCTTTATGTGTAAATACCTATTTCCATAAAAAACGAGTTTAGAAGCATTCGAGATGTGGGCCTACAGGCGCATGATGGCGATTTCCTGGACCCACAGAGTTACCAATGTGGAAGTACTGCGGTGAGTTCGACAAGAACGCAAACTTTTGAAAACCGTCAAAGAAAGAAAAGTATCATATTTGTGCCATGTACTTAGACATGCCAGATATTGCCTTATTCTATATAATAAATATAATAATTATGGGCAAAGTTGCGGGAAAGAGACGAGCTGGTCGCAGGAAAAAGTCATGGCTCCGAAATATCAGGGAGTGGACAGGGATTGCGAGTGCCGCTGAACTTTTTCGCCTCGCCAAGGATAGAAACGAGTACGGAAAGCTGATTGCCAACCTTCATTGATTGAAGAGGCACCGAGAGGCCCGTCGCCCTGAGACATATAGTGGTTAACTCTCATGTGCTTATAATTTTACTGGCTCTCAAGGACTGCTTCCGGAGCACACAGATTTTTCTACTCGTGGGTGGTAGCTAGCCAGGCGAGCATTTGCAGAATTCCGTTCCACGTTGCGGTGAAGCTCAAGCCGGCGGTGGGCATCGAACCATGGACCTGCGGCATTTCATAGTTATTACTTCTTGGCCATCATAGCTTCAAAAATAAACCTTAAAGTTACATGACTGTCCTTTCATACTTTTTACGTGCATTAAGCGTTGAGATAGGGCATTTTGCGAATGGCTAACTATTACTCCCACTAGTAGAAAATATGTCGCTGAGCACGTGTGTGTTCCATTCTGGCTACGATTGGGCTATAACAAATTAGTCCAGTAGCGGTAAACAAGAATTTGAGGCAAGCAAACAATTGTGTACAACTCAGAGTTTACTGTGTGTTCCTAGAGGTACGGCACTCACATGATCCATTGATAAAACTGACCAAGAGCTCAGCCTCACTCTAAGGTTAAACACACAGATAGAGAAGGAGCCTTCTATATCACGCTACAGTTAATTAAAGTTCATTTTTAGCTAGGTACCTGTAATGAATAGAGTCCCATGAAAAATAATTAAATTTAATTTTTAAGCCCACATCCATCTTTCGTTCAGCAAAATATCAAAATTTGAGATTTGTTAACACGGAATGCTTTACGAGTTAAAGACCCGTGACAGACAGACAGATTATCATTAAAAGTACTCCGTTTTGCTCTTTGAGCACGGAACTCTAAAAAAGGAAACATGCGATATATTTTTACCCACACTCTTTCCTTGTATATCACAGCTTTGTTGGCCTGCTTCTAAAGACCGATTCACAGGACGTTGTTACTTCCTGGATTATATCAATAAATCCATATTTCATCTCCTTTCCATGGTCCTTCCAAGATAATAAGATAGGTGGTAATGAACACAATCTTAATTTTACTCTACTTATCAGCTTAAGGCACACTGAAATTACTCATTAGTCTGTATTGTTAGCCAGATAGTAATGCAATAAGTTAAACTCAGTATCTCGTTAGAAAAAACATCTCCTGTAACGATGACATATATAAGATTTGAATAACTCGTGGGTATACTTAGTAACACCTTAGCACCATCGGAAAGTATCCCAACTTTTAAATATTAATACAAAATCTTTCGAATTTGGTATAAAACCTATATGAATAGGCTAATAGGTAATTTACTAGTTTCTTTCAATGATTCGGTTGACAGACGTTACATTGTCCTCAGTCGCCACCGTTGGCAGACAACCTTCGCAAATCTCAAATAGTCAGACAACGATTAAATTCAGCGTACCAACTCTTCAACCTCACCTTATTTTCTTCATAGCGTTTTCCGTCCAAAGGTTTCGACATATTTTAAATGTTCAAACTCGTGAAATTTTGCACTCTTTGTTCAGGGAAAGGTATGCAAAATTTCACCGAGCTGAAACTATATTTGTATAAAAAACGTTACTTTATGTCCCTGCACTACCCAGTGTTTCATTCCTGAAAGCATTTCCAAAATCAAAGAAAATATATAATCGTTTGAAAATATATTCGCATTAATTCTGATAAATGATTATTAGTGAGGAATGTTGACTTCCTTCAATCATTAAAATCTAATAATATGAACTCAAAACCTGTTGTAAATTACATTGAACCACCGCCGTGCATGGTATTTAAAAAAAGACATTTTTAATTTTAACTTTGATTTAACCAAGAGTGCGAAACTTTTTGTGTGCCTTGGCTACAAAAACAACTTATAAGATGTAGAGTAAATGCTTGACCACGGATTTCCCACTACAGCAACAACAAGGAAGCCATCAATGAGGAAAAAGTATATACAGCCCATGAAGTGCCAGCGCCAGCCTCAAATTAGTAATGTTTAGGTCTGATGCAGGCCCTGCCGGTTTCAAAGTGGTGGCGAATTTGCGAAGGTGACATAACAATATACTTACAGGAGGTATGATAACTGGTACTTTCTTACTGCTTAGCTAATCTAAGGTAAATAAAATCTTTCAAACCAACTGAAGCAAGGTCTGAATCGAAGGATTTTGTGAGTAGTCGGAATTCGCCGTTAGGTGCGTCAGATTTTCTACTTAAATAGCTAGGCGGACATTCGAAAATACCTCTACCAACGTGTCATAGCGACTATGCTAAGGCAACAACCGGGACCTAAGGCTTAACGTGCCCTCCGAATCACGTGGCATCCAAGTAATTACCGCAGCGTACGTTGCTAACCTAGTTGATCGGTGCAGAAAAACAAGGCGAATTTCGCTACGAGCGCTACAAAAATCTTTACGAGTGTTATGTGATTGAAAAGCACTTTTTCGCTCAAAGTCCAATGTAGTCTGGTTGATTCTGCCCTATGATGGTAAAATAATAATAAAAGTAGAGCACAAAATTCACGTCACCTTCCTTCGTTTCGATAACCAGGATTCCTATTCCATATGCCTAAAATTGTGTGCCTATTACTTTATTCTTTAAGTGGCATTGGCTATGGACTGCCGCGCAGCAGGTCCATGGTTCGAATCCCGCCGCGGGCTTGAGCTTCACCGCATGGTGGAAGGGCTTTTTGCGAATGCCCGCCTGGCTAGCGACCACCCTCAAGCTGAAAATCTGTCGCCAAGCACCTAACGGTGTGTTCCGGCAGCAGTCCTTGAGAGCCAGTGAAATTACAGGCACATGAGACTTAACAACTATGTCTCAAGGTGACGGGCGCTGTGCAATACGTCACTTGAACGATGAACTGCATCTGTTATAGGCAGAGGTAACCGCTTAACATCAGGTGGACCTCGAGCTTGTTCCGCCACAATAACATAAAAAAAAAAAAAAAAAAAAAAAAAAAAAATTCGCTTAGCACCTAGTTGCGGTGCTCCGCAAATCATGGACCCAGACAAGGATGTCAAACGCTAAGCGACTTCATTCATCCATGACACATTGTTGCCATTCAAACAGTGCCTGTCCAAGCGTGATAGATTATTTTAAACAAGTGGTTCCCAACGCATTGCAAGAAAACTGAGCGAAAACAAGCCGTGACGAAGACAGTGCTGATATCGTTATATTTCGTAATAGTACTCGTATATTAGAACCTGTAATTAATGTAGTCTTTATATATAAAAATTACGTGTCACGTTGCTTGTCCGCGACGGACTCCTAAACTCCTGAAGCAATTTTAAATTTGATTTGCACACCGTGTGCAATTTGAACCATATTGAAAGATAGGATAGCTTACATCTCAATTTATAGTCGTAATTACCCGTGCGAAGCCGGGGCGGGCCGCTAGTAATTATATATATTGTGCACATATTTGTTCAGTGTTCCGTCCCGGTTAAGGTGGCAGTCGTTATAGCGTGGTGATAGGGCATCTGCGAATTCCCGCCTGAGTAACTAACACCCTTAAATAGAAAATCTGTTGCCAAGCACCTAATGGTATTTTCCGGTGATGTCCCTGAGAAACATTAATTCTAGAAAAGCCTGAACAACGTCTTTGACCACATCACCTCATACCATCAGGTGCGATAGCGGTGATGTGATATATCTCTACTATGTCGGTTATCGCGCAAAACCATTAACCTCTTTTTGCGCAGTTGGATAAAAACTATCCTATGTCCTTCCCAGCGTCTCAAACGATTTCCATATCAAATTTTATCCGAATCGGTCCAGTAGTTTTAGCGTGAAAGCGAGACAGACAGACAGATTTACTTTCGCATTTATATAATTACTAGCTTTCCGGGCGCAGCTGCGCCCGCCCGTATGTCGGTTATCGCGGAAAAACATTAACCTCTTTTTGCGCAGTTGGATAAAAACTATCCTATGTTTTTTCCCGGGTCTCATACTATTTCCATACCAAATTTCATTCAAATCGGTCGAGTAGGTAGTTTTGGCGTGAAAGCGTAACAGACAGACAGGCAGACAGAGTTACTTTCGCATTTATAATATTATAGTACTGATTAGTATGGATTATTTTAACCATCATAAAAGACGGTGCGGCCATTAAAACTATACTACTGGATTTCGTTTAACCGTAAGAATTGCTCTTTCAAATAAGTACGTAACTTTATTAACTACGTCGCAACACTACTGATTTTTTTTTTCGGCGCAAGGTGTGCCTTTATTTACAAAATACTACGAACTATATACTACAATAATGACAGTATTTAAAGTTTAAATTTTAAACAACCTACAAAGTATGCAGACTCACAGGCAGTCCAAATGCTCAAACCAATTGGAAGCTCAAACCAGCAGGCCATTATTCTGGCATTATATATATATATATTTTTAGAAGCACCTGAAATTTTATTATTGATGTGGTCTAGGTGAAAATTTTGGGCTCTGATCAATATCAGATATGACAATGGAAGGATATATTTATATATATAATATATTTTGTGTTATATTTTATTCATAAATGTGCTATTGCAATGCAGCCGATGGTTCTTGAAATAAATAATTTCTACTCGCCTGTATTCCCTAAATAAGTAGTTAGAGTTGTATAAACACCCTCGTTTCGCCACACCATGTTTTGGTCTCAAGTAATAGAGAGCGATCCTGTTGCCACCCACCGTACGTTTCAGAAACTGGACTACCACTCAAAATGTAACCGTCAGAATTTTCTTGTTTTTTTGAGCACAAATAGTGCCATTCTAGTTATGATAAATCTGTTTAAGGCAATGCCGTCCGTCGTGTTTGTTTCGTCCCAATCCAATAAAAAAAATCTATCGTACTAAAAAATTTACCTAAAGGGTTCGATCCCCATACATATCGAAATTAGCAGAGTTAAAATCACATTGACCGTTGCTAACGCTCTACCAAAAGTTGCGTCTCCGGCTACGCACTACTAATCTGAAAATAAAACACACTTGGTTAGTACTAAAATTTTACACCCGACGGCAAAAAACAGTTTTTAACTTCAAAATTTCAGTTGTTTTTCCAGCCTTTCCAAAACGTGCATAGGATAAACTCCTACGTTGGTAAAACCTTTTGATAATTAACAAAACACCTATTCTTCGTGAGTTTTCAGGTGCAGTGATCCTTTTCAACCCTCTCAGAGGGATTCAAATGAAAATTGTATTCGGCATTGAGTAGGCAGGTGCCTGCTTTACCCTTTTAAATGAGTACTTGTTTTGTGACCGATATCCGCACGCTCATACGGAAAATCGTAAAAGCACCTACGTAACCTACGGCGATACTAAAATAATTGTACTGTTCTATTTAATTTCGCGAATATTTATACTATGAGCCCCGCGGTTTCAGTTACGTAGACAATGATGAAATCACAGCATAATTGTGGGGCATTTTGAGAATGCTCGCCTGGCTAGCTACCACAAGTAAAATATCTTAGTCACCAAGCACCTAGACAGTCAGTAATTATAGTTAACACTGGATAACATCTCCTACCGCAAGAAATTTATCCTTGTGTTGTCCTATTATGTGTTAGCAAATACCACTAGGCTATTGAGAATCGCTCGCCTGTGCCGAAATTTTGTGCTTTAATTGTATTACTTCAACCGTCATAGGGTGCCGTAAGCAGTCATTAACCAGACTACTAGACTTCATCTGATAGAAGAAGTTTTTCAAACATTTAACTCTAATAATGAAGTCACTAACCTTCTTTATATCTATTACTTAAATATAAAATTACAAGCACTATCGCGAGCTAAGCAAACATCACTGCTTTAATTGTTACTTTAACTTTGATAGGGGACCTGATGGTAAGAGGCAGGCCTGTCCATTACAGCAACAGGACCGGTATCAAGTTTCTCGTTCTGTTTGACAGTGCACTGAGCTGGTGACTCCGAGACGTTATTTCTTACATCTCGTATGCTCAATAACTTCAGTCGTCAGACTAAGATAGTTCAGTCGTCAGACTAAGATAGTGCAATATTATGGTCCTGACATCTTTTATTTTAATTAACATTCATATTATTTTATTTTATTCAATTGCATTCAATTCATTGATATTTAATTTTTCTGTAAACTGTAACTGTAATAAGTATTTCTATTGTTATAATAATTTTTTGTATGCCAATTATTGGTGAAACATGCTGAACCTATGTGACTAATTGTCTAACAACTTTATTGTACCATGTTTCGTGCATATAAACAAATTTCATTTCATTTCACTTGCTATGTGCCCTTCACGCCTAATCGCAGAATTGCTCACACACTACTGCTTCGATTTCTATCTGATTCTATAGAACACTACCCATCAAGACAGACTCTTGGTAAAGAGACCTAGCACCTATGCGTCGTAAGTGTCAACCCCATGCACATGAAAGAGATAAGGGCAGTACTGGTTTAATACCCGCTCTACTTGCACGCAGTATGAACGTATTACAGACGGAACTCTTGCTTATTGCGAGCAAGTAGCAACTCTATCGAACTAAGCAAGCGTATTGACCTTGACCTCTTTTGCACCAGCGCTTCTTCAGCAAGGCGACAGTTTAGCAGCAAATTCTTCTTATCGGATTGTTACGACCGTATCAAACAAAACCAAAAAAACATCGTAAATCAGCACATATCCTATTGTAATTATTTCTCTATAAGGATTTATGTTTAGCTTATGTGTTTATATATATAATACACTATCTATTCATGAGAACCTATAATTGGCTATCTAATGCTAGTATATTCTATATATTATGTTATGTACAAAAAGCTGTTAGTTTTCTAATTAAATAAACAAGAATCGAGAAAAAAAATCTTTTTTAAACAAGCTTTTATTATTATTCACAAATTTATATTTTCTCGAAATATTTATGATATTTCGGTGTATATATGAGGACCACGGGCCTAAGTCAAGTGGGCTCCATGTTGTAATAATTATTGGTTTGTTACGTAAGCAGCCTTCTGCATGGTCATATAAGTGTTTTCAAAATGCTGGCACATATTTAGCTCAACGAATAAGCATTGCAATTCAACGGGGCAATGCTGCCAGCATGCTGGGCACGCTGCCAACTGGGAGTGGGCTGGAGCATTTGGACTGCCTATGAGTCTGCTATGACTTATAGATTGTCTAAATGTTTTTATTGTAGCAGCTATAGTGTTGTATATAGTTCATAGTATTTTGTTTAATAAAGGCATACCGCCGGAAAAAAAAGTGTCTTCCGAGATGTTTATTACCTTAAGTGATTGTAGTAAATGTTTTGGGATTACTCCTGTACCAAATAATACCAGTCCATTTTCCATATTCTGAGTATTTCTTCTTTTTAACCGACTTCCAAAAAAGGAGGAGGTTCTCAATTCGTCTGTATTTATTTTATTTTTTTTTGTTTGTTACCTCAGATCTCTTGACTGGGTGAACCATTTTAAATTTTATCAAAATCGGTTTTTGAGTTACACTAAAAAGATTGAAAAAAATTTTTTAACAAAAAATGTTTTTTAATTAAATTTTTTTTAATTCAGTATATTTATTTAATTTTTTCTGTAATTGTCTTTTGAATATTATGAGTATTGGGTACTGCTATGTCGATTATATACACTGTTTTATTTAGTTTGTCTATTAAAGTTAGGTCAGGTATGTTATTGTGGATGGTCTAATCTGTAAGTATTGCTCTATCGAAGTATTATAGTTTGTGACCGGCATTTTTCATTACAGGTTTTGGAGAATATCGATAAAATGGTGTGACTGTTTTCGGGATCAAATTGTGTTTGATGGCTAGTTTTTGATGAATTATATTGGCTACTTGATTATGACGGTGTGTGTAATCTGACTGAGTTAAGCTAGGGCAGATGCCAGTTATATGTTGTATTGTTTCTGAATAGCGTTGGCATTTTCTGCATTTATCATTTAGTATAGATTAGGGTCTTTAAAAATAAATTTCTTGTAACTTTTTGTGTTGATAACATGATCTTGGATTGCTATTGTAAAATCCTTCTGTTTCTGCAAATAACATACCCAATTTTAACCATTTATTGGAAGCTGCCTGATCAATATGAGGCTTTTCTAGGTCATGTGTATGTGACAGCCGTGCAACTCTTTACCATTAGCCATTTTTGTATGTGCAGCAAGCTGTGTGTTTGGAAATTCTTTATTTTTATTAACTAAATTTAGAAGTGTAAAATTATTATCTGATTCAAGTATTGCTGAGTATATTTGTATTATTATTATTATGTTCATGTTAATAATAAAATTTTTAAAATTGATGGGTTTGCGTATTTTTTTATTGAGTTCCAGGTAGACCACCTTTCAGCTCTATAATCAGATCAGAACCTGGTTACCATTGAAAGACAAACTACTCGTCAAAACGATTCAAATGAGCCCAATTTCCATGAAGATGTGTCGTTGCACTGTGAAGTTCCTTTGGCAACCTTCCAGCTCCTTCATCAGATAACCGGGAAGTGGATCAAATTTAATTTGCAAGATTTGATGACAAACATCGGGACAGGTGAAACTAAATAAAAGCTTGTAATAAACTGTAATTATGAAGAAATTATCCTCTCTCGATTGTCTTATGTCCCAAGGACTAAGTATATCATTATATAGCTATATAAAATTAATTGCCATCATTTCTTTCTGAACTGTGCTAGAGATGGCACAAGGCTATCCCCCATTAAATAAAACTAAACACATACTTCGAAAAATGGGTTCTCTGCCCATCCTTCCAGGT
The DNA here is from genome assembly GCA_963854805.1 of Plagodis dolabraria. Taxonomy (NCBI): domain Eukaryota; kingdom Metazoa; phylum Arthropoda; class Insecta; order Lepidoptera; family Geometridae; genus Plagodis; species Plagodis dolabraria. The sequence goes on along the minus strand of OY978459.1, from coordinate 14,904,270 downwards.
ATAAAAGCATGTTATGTATTTGTGGCATAACTTCTATGTAGTTCAGTTCGTGATAAAAATTGTTATTTGTAGTTTTTCGTCTATTTCTTCTAATGGTTTATACTAAATAATAACTAAATAACCCTTGCTAATGTACTTCAGTTTAAGTACTAATATTTTCTCTTATATATTACATATACTTACAAATTTGCCACGAGAGGAAAAATTATATTCATGTGCGGTTTGGGTCATTGACTTTTAGGAGTGACGGCTCCGCCTCGGGCTTGAGCTTCACCGCATGGTGGAAGGGCATTTTGCGAATGCCCGCCTGACTAGCCACCACCCTCAAGTAGAAAATCTGTCGCCAAGCACCTAACGGTGTGTTCCACCAGCAGTCCTTGAAAGCCAGTGAAATTACAGGCACATGAGACTTGACAACTATGTCTCAAGGTGACGGGCGCAGTGCAATTAGTGACTTGTGACGAAGTGCAACCGTTATAGGCAGAGGTTATTCCGCGGGCCTCGAGCTTGTTCCGTCACGATAACATAAAACTATTAAAATGATATATCCCTACTTAATTGAACTAGTGGCAATAAAAAATCTAGTTGTTTGACGATTGAACTACTCCGTTGATCCATATTAGATTTGAGTTCAATCTGTGCAAGTTCTTTCACTCTCAATGCTTGGTTCTTTATGTAGAAAATGCTGGTATTTATGTTTAGTTTTAACTTTTCTTTGCTTTGCTGCGTTTTTGGCAGCTGTCCTTAGACCCCATCATCAATTGCCATCAGGTGAGATAGTGGTAAAAAGCTAACATACTCGTATTAAACATAAAAAAACACTTATTATTGAATTCATATAAAACCTATTCCACGAATAAATTGCCATCTGATAATTGAAAAATAAAACCTAAAGGTATTTTCGACTATTATAGGGGGAAAGGAAATACCTAAACTTGTCAATAAAAGGCTGAGATTCTTCAACAGTAAATATTTATTATAAAAATTGCTCTTATAGCCACATTTCTGTTTCTATAATATATATATAATATTTTTAATTTTTAAGTTTATTCTTTGTGCCATTGTTTCACAAAATTATTCCTGTTCTTGTATTTTCGATACAACGGCTTAAACAATAATATATTACAATTATAATTTATCATTAGACGATTATAGAAACAATTTTGAAGAACTCTAGATTGAGGAACGTATCTATTAACAATTCGATGTGCAGAACGAGTAAGTTCAAAATTGGTTTCACAATTTTCTAACGAGAGTATTCCTTCTAAAATATATTCACAAACATCCTGTCATTTTTGGTAACCAATGGCATTGAAAACAAGAAACACACTTACACAGATACGATAAGTTACGTATGAAGACACGATCCTTTCTTTGAAAAGACCGAGATAAGAACACGGATGGAACGAAGAGTCTACTGTGCGAACAGTTATTGCAGGTCACAACTTGTCCACGGTGTCAGAGCGGCTCGGAAAGCACAGTAACTCATGTCAGTCCTCGCCTTCAGAACCACTCCTCATCCAAACATCATCATCACATCAGACACAACACAGCAGTGCTCACCACATAGTATTTTACAAAATTGTACAAGAAACACGCTTAATTATTTTATCTTGAGCTCAATTACTGTTATGAAATACACATAATATCAACTACTTAACAGTTTTATGAAAATGACAGGATAGGAGGAGTTTGTACAAGTACATACACCCACTGCAAGCAATCAGGATATCCAGCAATTCTGCCGCGTGACTCCCAAACTTACATCGGCAAGTTGTAAAAAAATTACAGAACATAGTTTACATTAAGTACTCAAATAAGTCGTATCAGTTTGGTAATCACGCAGCAAAATTTCGAGGACTACAAGACTTGATATTGTTAGTACAAATATTATAAAATATAACTACGTAGGTATACCTACGTGAAACAGAACGGTTTGCCGAAGACTTACGTTACTTAAGTAAACCATCACAACCAACCATACGGACATCTTCAACGAAATATCCACGCGAAAAAAAAACAAAAACTAGATTGAGCTGATCGTACAATATAACTCAGTGCATCACTTATGAGTTTAGAACCCAAAAAATATAAACTAAAAGTTGTTCCTTAATTGGTCTGTACTGGCAATACAATTTTGTGACATCTTATATTACAATAGAATGCGTTATTTATGTAACTTGTATATCTGTACTTGTGAGAGTGTATTGGACAGAATAAAGGTCGTATTTATACAACACGGCACGGGCGGAGACGCACGGGCCGCCATTTTGAGCGGCCGTTGCGCGACTACCCGCAATCGACATCCATATCAATAAAATTATTACTTTACATAATATATTTACAACGAGCGTGAATTCTCACGCCATAATGCCCATCTCCGTAAATAATATGTACACTAGATTTAAGAACATAGTTTTCTCTCATTAGCTACCGAATCACAATTTAAATATTTGAGTAATTGACAACGGTGGACAAACATGCGCCGGAGCACTAATGCATCTTAGTGAAATTTGTACTTTGCTCTATTTAAATGTCGTGCTAGGTATGTTTGGTCCATTCGGTTCCAATCCCTGATGCAGGCGATCCGCGATCACCCTCATTCACCAGTATCATCAAATAAGTGGTCAGTTATAAACACTCGGATGGATTAAATTACATATTAACAGTTTTTAGTAATGATTTACTGTTTGGTATATATCGTTCATGGTGTAGAGTTTTCGGACATCTTTACTAATCTGATAACTTCTTTATAAAATAGTTGTGTATTAGATTTAAGTTTAGCGTTCTTTCACATTATTAAACTTTTATACATTATATAATGTCGACCACTGATCTGACGATACATTTTGAAGAAGGCGATTAATTGTAGTCGCGGAGGCCACTGCTCACAACCCGAAGTTACTAATGAGAATAATGACAGAGTGTTATGTATTGCACATATGACTTGCGGTTAAAATAGTAGTTATTTACTAGTCATTCTGTAATTCTTACAATGATTTTGTAAGAATTCAACGAAAGGATACATTTTAACCACAAACGTATACATTTTTTAGATTAGTTGTGATTTTGACTCTGTTATTCTTCTACTAGTAAATACGGGATGTGTAAAACATCCATCTATTGTGCTTTGCATTCATTTAATTTACCAATTCACTTAACATTTAACCAACTTTCAAATCTCAATGCATTCCCAGTTTTCATCCGTTAAAACCTTAAGTAAACTATCGGACGCCTCTCAACAATTTAGTACAAAAACTAAGATTAAAAATCAAATAAATTAGCGCTTGTCTAATAGTTTTCTGTAATTGCATATAGGAACTGTAATTTTCTGTTAGTATTTTAGTAATTAAATAATTCGATGAGATTATTGACACTAAACTTATTTTCATCTTATTGTTATTTCCTTAAATAACTATCAGTTAGGCATTCGTTGAAAGGCATCCGACGCTTTAGACAGAGCATTCAATTCCAATGTTAGGATGAATTAAGTACCTACAGCCACGGATCAGTCCAGTTTTGAAATTAAAATTTCTTTAAATGCACAATATGTTATGAAACTTTCATAGTCACAGCTGGCAAGGCTCTTTTAATTGACATTATGTTGCAGACTTGCAGCGCGGTCTCACTTCCAGCGGATGCGAACTTATGAAAGATCATCACTATTTTGAACTAAGTACTTTGCGTGTACTAATTTAGTTATATATCTTTGTCAACACTATCATTCGGCAATATCTTTAATATGCGCTTCTCATTCGGCACATGTCCACACATTTAGATTGACGTACATTTTCCTTAGCGTATCTTAATGCGTAGGGTGTGGGCTTATGTCTCTAAAAAGATAAATAGAACTGAGGCATTTTTGAGAACACACAAGCACACACTCCACGGAAAAGATCTCTGTCATTGCAACTTATAAAATATTCACATAGAAATAAAATTATTTCTCGTTGTTCTCCAGCTATGAAAAGAAAATTGTCAAGAATGAAATAATTTCAAAGTATCACCTTTCTGTTTAACGAAACAATAATAATAAATATAGCAATTTACCTAATCATTTATATAATAATTTCAACAAAATTTCAAACACCACGTTTCAATAAACGGTGATAACGTCATTCATTAGCTAAGTCACTTCAGTTTCGGTTTGGAATTCACTTAAAGAAAATAAAACTATCAAAAATAACTCGGCTCGCGTCAAGTCCTGCGTCACGTCCGAAGCTAGCACCTTCCCTTTAGCAATTACATAATACTAACTACTGACTGCGTGCGTGCGTCGCGTCGCCTCGGCGGCGGCGTTGCTTCATGGGAGCCGGGCGCCGGGCGCCGGGCGGCGCGCCGCCTCCGACTAGATGTGCCGGGCGGCCGGCAGCGGGCCGGGTGCGGCCGGTCCGGGCGGGCCCGGCGGCGTATCACAGGCGCTCAGAAGGGCGCGGGCGAGTCCTGCCCGCGCGCCGTGCACTAACTCGTCGGCACCAGCAGCCGCATGAAGCCGTCCTCGCTCCAGCCCCAGTCGTCGGGCCACGCGTCCTCAGGGGGGTCGAGCGCTGACCGCGACGAAAGGCTCAGCACCGAGCCCCAGTCGATGGTGCGCTGCTCCTCATCGCCATAACCGGAATCCCGGTCTGGTGGCGGCGGCGCGGGGAAAGGAGTTGCTCGCCCGGCAGCTGGGTCACGCGCGCCCAGCAGCTCGCAGCGAGCCGCGCCCACGCCCATGCCCAAACCGCCACCTGCACCCACGCACGCCGGCTCGAACGGTGCCTCTTCCACGCTCTCGCGCTCCATCTCACGCTCGATGCCACGCAACGTATTACACACGAGCACTGATCGTCTCAAAGAAGGATCTGCGGTTTGGCGTAACCGCGCTAGTTTCAAAGCACACAAGTTCATCATCTTGAACCGCCTCTCGCGGTAGCAGCGGCGCGAGGCGCAACGGCCGGCAGCGCGACCGTCGCAGCAGGCGCGCGCTGCGGCCCCGCCCAGCTCGAGGTACGACTTGCCGTTCTCGGCACGGATGGTGTCGTGCGCACCGCACCAGCCGCCGCACCAGCGCCGCCGGCACGCGCGCCGCTCCTCCTCCTCGCCGGCGCCGCGCCAGCACTCGCCACCGCCGCCGCCGGCGCCCGCCGCCACCGCCTCAAGCCGCGCTATGGAGTCCTCCCAGCGCGCGACCTTGCCGCCGCCCTCGCACGGGGAGCCGGCGCGCCGCTTGCCGCCGCACCCACCGCCCGAGGCCTGTAATCACAACATACAAACATTAGATACACAATACTTCAAATCAATACATAAAATACACATGACACTCAAATAATAACCTTATTTGACACCATAACCACTGAATTACACCGAAACATCTAAGTCCATTTCAAAACAAAATATTTTATGTATAATGATTTATGAGTCATGTAATACCCAAGTAGTATTCTCTCTCTAGTAAAAATATGATTAGAGCCATGGTACAAAACAGCATAAACAGTGGTAAAGGCGCGCAAGACCCCCATCCCTTGATCAACGTCAAAAAGAATGATGTCTGTCAAGTGTCATAAACTTCTGAATATGAAAACTTTATAAACATCTTAGGATAGAAAACTCTTTTAGATTTATATAGGACTCGAAATTATTTCTTACACCATATGCCTCTACTGATACCTATTCCGATTATTCCTGATAGTTATAATAGGGAATATTAAAAATTAGGCTGGGTACCACTTATATACTCACGCAGATTTCAGTCAGTTTATAAATTAATTTTGGAGAAATGCAACGGTGCATTTAATCGCGAGCTTAGGTAAAGTTTTCGTCGTATAACACAAGTATAAAACGTGTGGGTAGAGCGCGACCAAAATAATGACGGTAAGTGAATAGACAAGGTTCGCATCGCTGCGAGTATCGGCCGACGGCCGCGCCGCAGCCGTCGTCGTCGGCGAAAGTACCGTAAGCATGCCGTAAGCAGACCAAGTAGCCGTCAGGCGCAGATCTCCTCAGCTTGAGATTGCACACTGGCCACCGCGAAGTGACGACTAAATATTCTTCTATAAAATTCACCTCTATAATTCATAGACATTACTAAAAATGATTAATCCACTTAGTTTGCCTGTTCAAGTAGGAGATGCCGTTTATATCTGGGTATTATAACTCAACTTGATAAGAGGGTCAAATACGCCAATATTTATAGGTAATATATGTCTTGCTTCCACTTGACGGTATTTATTTCACAAGTATAAATTTTTTTTTCATGAACCACTACACAGATCTTCGTAAATGTAGTTAAGAATTATCTCCATCACGTCAGCTTTCAAACTAAAAAAGCCGTATCAAAACCAGCCCAAACGTTTAGGAACTACGATGCAACAGATAGACACAAACAGTACATGTAACATACTTGTATGTTACTTCATTAAAGTAAGGTTTCAGTCTTTATTTTTTAACAAAGATGTTGGATCTATAAAGATTTATCATCTTCATCTACCTGGCTCTATCTCATGCTAGACCTGGGAAATGACGGTCTTTAATTCACGGACAAAAACTGTTCCCATCGTGAGCAAAGTCATACGGATGACGTACCTGACGGGGTGCTCCGTGTTCTGTGCGCTATTATCCTCAATCCGACCCTTCTCAGTTTTTTGTGATACAATGCAGTCCCGGTCGAACCCCACAGCGTGAACGTTGGGGACCACTCAGGTAGAAGATACACCCCAACTAGCGAATGCGTGCGTACTAACGCACTTTTTGGATGTACCCTATTTGTGACAAGGCAAATTCTTATACAATAGCTTTTTTGTTTCAATTTACTATTTTAGGGATTAATTCCACGCAAAATTACTAAGGCAAGTCTATAGTACAAACTAGAATAACAGGCTACCATTCTAGCAGCTGCCGCAAATGATGGACGTGCACATGTGAGCTTGACTTTTGCAGGCGGTATAATGAGTGATATAATTTTATCGTTTTCTTTGTGATACATTGCTCGTTTGGCAAGACATGTAGGGTTGTTTCACATGCTATGTAGGCGGTGGTTAGTGCAGGAGATTACGCGAACGCCACCTCGAATGAAAATAAAATAGTAAAGGGCAAGTCCACCAGGCGGCAGATGCCGTTTCACCTGCCGTGACAATTAGATGGCACACGCGTCTTCGTCGAACTGCCTATTCTAGTCTTTTGCAGCTTACAATCAACATACCTACGCATAATATTACGCATAGGTTATGCTATATAACCGATATTATCTCTTTTAATAGGTAGATAATCGAATATATAGGTAGGTAGGTACTTAGCTATAAGAAACATTTATCAGTCCGATTTTTTAAATAAATTACTGGCTATACAACGGCTTTCGTGTATACTTGTGTTGTGACTACCTATATCGTTGGAGCCGCTGGATTTTTTGGTAAAAAATACGTATTTATTTCAATATTATATGCGCCTTATTTGTCGATTGGAGTCAAGCGTGACTTTCAAACTCCTATGCCCTATAGATGGCTCGCCCTCCATGATGAAACCAAAAATTTGGCGAAACGTGTGTGTTTCGTATACTCGTATAGACTGTTTCTTGCCTGATCTCTGCCAACCAAGTAAATAATATTCGTTACACATTTGTGTGACTCCAATACCTATAAAATTTCAGTAATCATTCATTTTTCATATACCTACCTACTTCTAGGTACATATTTATTCTGACAGACTAGATTGTTAGGTATTATCTTTACGCCACGCTCTACATTTTGTCTAAAATAGTAATGTAGAGCTTCTCAATTCATCGTAAGTAATAGTACTTACCTCTATGTTATATACTAGAGAGTATATTACAAAAAAATATCTTATTGTAAGTTGTAATAATTTAAATAATGACGCGTTCAATTTAGTTTTTAACCATGTGAATAGTTAACGTTCTCTTTAGGTACTGAGTACTGAATGTTGCGTTGCGTTGAGTCAGCGGCAGCGACCACTCATCGCAGCGCAGCGCTGCAAATAATCACTTTGCGTCACCTCTTTATCGCTCTGCGGAAAACGTGCCGTTCCATTGTACGGACGATTGCTACATGCCAGCGTTGGTCGACTCGCGCTTGCAGCTCGCTCAAATATAGGAAAATTTAAAGCGCCCGCAACAAGCTCCAATAATGCAAAAATAGATAATATCCACAATGAGGCTCCCAGACTGTACCGGTGTCGTCGCCAGCGCTGGCGCTCATGAAAATAAATTTAGTAAATGACGTTCGCGCTCCATGTTGCCGCTCCGTGCCTTTGGAACGCGCGCGACGATGCCACTCCGTGCGCTCTTTCTAATCTCGTCGTAAAGTTCTTTTTCTGATGCGATGCGCAGCGCAGCGCGTCTCTCCATTGCTCGAAACTTGGGAACGTCAGACGTTTATTTTATCGCTAGTCTCGGATATGCGGCGTTTTATAACCGTACCGTTCTCTAGCTTCGAGCTTAGGAGTTAGTGCTTATTCAAAATAACAACCATAAAGAATTATACTATGCTCGCGCCCAAGTGGCGTTCGACGAGTCGTGGCAGAGCTGTGCAATAATAGGCCCTCTCACTTGTAGTTAGGTAGGAAAAGTTCGGTCGACGAGGCGAGTCGTTCAGAGACTTTCTATGGCATTGTGGAGACCGAATAGATGGTAGCGCGGCAAGTCAGCAACGACATTGCCTCACAGCTCGCTAAAGCCTTGTCGAGGTAGCGTGCACGGGTCGGCGGGCGGTGCGGTTTGAGGTGGAGAGCGGGGGCAGTGTGCGCGTGTGAGTGTCCGTACACGTGCACGCGCACACAGACATAGGGTATAATAACATCGCGTAGCGGCCGCCTGTACCTAGCGCTACAGCCACCTACGTTGTGCGGCATGAAGCGAGCTCGAACGTTCGTTCGTTATAATATTATAGCTGGCTATAAAGCTGGGCAGATAGCGAGGGATGAGGTCAACCCACGCTATGGCACTGCATTGTGGAGCTGGTTGCTGCATCACATATTGTGATGTGATGAGATTCCACTTTGTACGCTTATACCTACTATGAAACGGGCAACTACCTCCCAACCTACATAACCTTTCCATCAGTTGCTTTTGTAAAGTTTGTCCTTCACCGATGTCATAATGAAGTGTGTAAAAACTTAAAATAAGTTTTACAAAAAGTAACGTTTACGGTGTACGTAAAAACAATGTCAAAAATACTTATTTTTTCATAAAATTGAATTTACTGAAACAATTCAGATCACCCACGCAATATGATATTTTGACACAGCGCTCTCACAGTTAGATATGTGTAAATAACGCGTTTGTTTACGATCATAACATAACACCGTACGTAGTGGAGTTTTATTTCGTTTTTTGCTTTCCATTCATGAAACAAAACCGTGAAGAGGCTGTATTGGCGGGAAGCGATCGAATGACCGATTAAGCCATTAGCTCCTTTTGAGCACAATAGAGCACGTGACCGAGGCTGGTGGTAATTTCATTCATTCATTGAGGGCTGCTTGTTGAACAGGTTCATAATCTTAAGTGTAAATTGTAAACATTAGGTTACATATAAAGGCGCGTGCCGCTATATCTACAAACTCTACATTTATTCCGGTACGATTGTAATGTAAGGGTAGTTTGTGCTCTGTCAATGAGTTACTATGGTTGAATTATTTTACCTTTTCCTTATGTAGATCCTTATAGGATAATATTTCTATAAATACTTCTCTAGTTTAACTCCCAAAGCCTATAATATTATTGTACATTTTATCAATATTCTTCTGGACTAAGTAGGTACTGTAGAGTTAAAAAATCGATGTCTCCATCTGTGGAGGTGGGTAGGTATTCACAAAGAGAGCAAAGTGAATATCGGGGCAGAACCGTGGCTGGTCGCCACCTTCGGCAGCGCTGAGGGTTGTCACATCTTTAACACTGGTGCAAATAATCTACGGGAGCTGCGACTCAGCTGGGTAGCAAATGATAATGAAAACTAACAGTTTACTATAACATAGTGATTAGCATATCATTTCACTATTGGTTACCTATTTCACTACGTTGAAGTGGTAGCTTTCATACTTTCAGAATCAGCATATTTTCTGAGACCATTTTATGTGTGACATTTTCATTTACTCGTATTCGTTTCTTTTTAACCGACACCAAAAAAAGGAGGACGTTTCCACTTCGTATGTTTGTTACCTCAGAACTTTTGACAGTTTTAAGCGATTTTGATAAAAAAAAATATTAGAAAGCTGATGCTTGTCGTTTAGTTCCACTTAAATTTCATCAAAATCGTTCTAGCCGTTTTTGAGTTACAGTCGATAACTGAAAAATATATTACTATCTTGATGGTACAGTCGTTGACAATGAATGACAATAGATCGCGTAAGTAACAAGGGTCACTAAAAAGAGTGTTTTTTTTTATAAAAATGAAACCGACTTTAATACTCTAAAGTATGAAATATCTTGTCGAAGTCGCTACCAAGCGCATAATATTGAGATAATAGGTAACTACTTTTGAACTATCATGGTACCGGCTTCAAAAAGTTATTTCACACTTTTGAGTGTTGAAGTTGGTTCCATTTTTTCGGTATGTTTTTTTGTGAGTAGGTTTTACCGATTCTTTAATAAGAATATAATCATAACATACATAATAACCAGTCTCACATATCTATATTCCACAGCTCATGAATTAAAGGATAAATTACGATGCAGTTGTTTAATGTTTTCCCACCCTATCTATTCAGCCGGTGTGTATTGGCAGTTGGGTATAAGCCTTCTCTTAGTAGCTTCGCGCTAATAAATGCAATTTTTCGGTTCGCAAGCTTCGTCAGTCTCCAGGTAGACTAGAGCGAAGTCTTCTATAATTTTTTGGACATCATTCAGTTATTGCCACTTGTTCCCCCGTGACCCTCACTGAATGTTAAGCCTAATAATTCATGACTGAAATCGGTGCAACGTCAAATTAAAATTTTAAGAACACCATCTACAGTGTATGCCTAACATGGCGCGCTTGGATTAGTTACGCTTTGTAAATATGCATTGAGATTTTTCTTCGGAACTAACCTCTTTTAAACCACTATAATATACCTATCACCTTTTGGTAGGTGATGATAACGAAGACCATGATATTATACTGAGAGTATAGAAAGAAAATTGGGGACCAGAATTGGTGGGGCCAAGTTTCAGCATCATAAGAAAGAATGGTTGTATTATTTATTGTTTCGGTATTGTAATCCTGAATAAATGAATTCTGAAGCTTTTTCATTGAAGCTCAGAAGAAGCGATTTCGCCCTGTTTCCGTAAAGGTAAATAATAAAGCAATATTTGATCCAACACTAGTTAATCCACAAAACCGCTGATCCTGAAATACCCCCTTGTAATGTGATGGGTAACCATAATATTGTAATTAAATGACTCGACACAGTGCTCCGTACCTCCGTAGACAACATTCAAGTGAGAATGCTGGCTCATACGTTTATATAACGCAGTATCGTAATGCGCAGCTGAATAATGTATGTTTGGCAACCCTGGCTGGCACGCACATTTCCGTGAGCGGCGAGCGGCGAGCAGCGAGGCCGCATGCGCATGTGTGCGTACGGTACTGTGTGCTCACGCGCACCCGTGCCTCCATGTGTGCGTACAACCAGTCTCACATCCTGTTTGGTGGGCCGTCGCGCGACCAGCTTCGAGCCGCGCTTCTGTGAGCTTTTTATTTCACGCCAGCAGCCACTACTGCGCCGAATGTATTTTTAAAGTCCCCTTCTCTTATATGTTATATATAATCTACGGTTATATTAAATCATTATTGGCTGCTTGAATACTGAAACTTACAAGGAGATAAATTTAACTACTTCACAGCTCTAAATATTTTATGCTACAAATTTCTAAGTAAAACCTTACTTTAACACCTGTCATTATACAATTGTACCCATCTTAGATAAATTTAAAGTAGGTACAAATAATGCACAAGTCAATTAAATAGCTATAACATTGTGGTAGAGTCAATCAATGATAGAACAAAAATATTTATAGATCGAATTTTGACTGCGTGAAGAAATTATTCAAATAAGAAAATATATCCGTAAAGTATGAAGCTACCAAAAATTTTACTATGCCGAATTACCCGCACGAATAGGGACGTCAGCAGTCGTAAAAAGCTCATCTACGTTTACAGTTATGCAATGTCAGGCGTCAAGGTGACGAATGAGAAAAATAGTTTGTTGTTAGAGCAAACAAAAGGAATCCCTCAGGAATGTGACCGGCAAAAAAAGCGGGCATTCCCGAAATGCATTGTTTTGTTTACAGTGTGAGGACACGTGCCGGGCGCCGGCGACAACGACAAAGTGACGAGTTGACGTTTATGCATGCGTTTATGACGGGTGTTCGATGGGTGCAGGCACATATTTTATAACGAAAGGGAAAATGTGCACTTTTTGTTGAGCAAAGTGACGCACACGCTTCTTCGAACCAACCAACCCGCTGAATGATCGGAATGTCAGACGCCTGCGAGATTTCCTCCTCGCCACATACATGCTACTGCTACAGCATAATTTACTTGCGTTTGAATTTTAATACAGGGCGTTAAAGTCGAAGATACGTTGGCTTTAGATTATGCTGAACATATGCCTCGCTTCGGATAACTGTTCATTGTCTTTTTCTGGAATTGAAACGCGCAAAGGTCTGAATATTCAGATGAAGAACCTATTACTTAAACTTATTTAATCAGTTATTGATGTCTCAATTCGAAGCAGTAGATAATTATAGGTAAGTATTTCTTAGCTAGTTGTCTAGCTAGAGTTTAGGTGCTTCGTCGCGTTGGCTAAGTATTGGGAATAGTGATTTCGGGAACTTATGTTAAATCGATGAATCGGGTGTTATTTTGTTACGTTTATCAATGGAAGTAATGAGAACTACGTACAACATGTCCTTATTACTTCCATGCGTTTATCAAAATTAAAATATATCTCTAAAAAGGTTGGTTTTTCTGTCAAAATAAATCAGTAGCGTGCCAGCATCTGGAAACACGCCCGTGAAAGACGGAGTAGACGATCCTATTGTAAGGCTCGTCTCCTTTTATATGAAATCTAAAACTATCTGGTAAAATGTGTGTAATATAATGTAACTTTTAGCTTCTTCGCGAATATACAGCCGAAATAATATTATGATGTAGTATAAAGTCTTTTATGAAATAGCCGCATATCTCATTCTGGTACCGGCAGAAGGTAAAGAAGAAGAGAATGGCATCGCCTGAACAAAACATTCCACAAAGAACATTGTATGCTTTTCATTATTTATATAGTTTTAATTTTCTATATAAATGTATGTCCACTTTCAGTTGATTAGAAATCAAAAATGAACATCAATTAGATCAGGTTGACTTTGTGGAACCATGTCCTCGCACAAAAATATCGTCTTTTTATATTTTCGTAGAGGCGAACGAACTTTCGAACAGTCGACAGCATAGGTTGTTCTAAAGTCATCGTGAAAATTGTTTACACATTGTATGAATTCAAGCGGTGGCGTGACGCGGCCCCGACGATCGTCGTTGGTTTCCTACGACTCATTATCTCATCAAATGAAAATGCAGTTGACGCAAAGATTACGTGTTTTTGGGTATGCATGTGCTACTGCAAATGTAAGCGACGATAGGAGGCTCACTTGAGGCACCTCTCAGCACTTAGCACTGACATTGGTGCGTGCATACCGTATTGCCACATAAATTACACCATTCCGCAGGGTGGAGTTTACACAGCATCGTGCGCTCGGAGATAATAAATCAGAGCCGCAGGCGTGCGCGGGCAGATAATGACGTCACCGGCACGTATCTCGGAGAATCCCCGGAAGAGAGCGAATAAAATAAAAATGTCACGTAGCGATCAGCTGTTGGGCGGCGCGGCGTGACGGGCGGCGGGCCCGCAGCGATACGCATAACGACGCCGCAATAAAACTTATTTTTATGTTTTTCGCTCACAATGGCCGCGCGAAGGTCGAGCTATCTAAATGGGTCAATACACTCAGCGTAGTACGAGCGGTGAACACGTGCTCTCGCGTTTGTAAATAGCGAGATATCGGCCGATTGTTGCAGTGATTAATGGGGGCGCGTAATGACTCGCCGCCGCCGTCCGCCGTAGCTCAGGCAGGCCGAGTCAAGCCTCGTCGCCGCCCGCGCCGCCGCTCGCTAATGTGCTCATTCATCGCCTCCGACACTATTATCGCCCGCGTCGTCGGTCGGAGATGGTTTTGTTCGTGGACAATCGATGCGACATTAGGGCGACGACGGCCAATGTCAAGGTTGCACTTGCTATGCGCCGCCCGCCTCCCCGCCCGCACTAAATGCTAATTGACTACGAATACAAATGACCCCGTTATTACAATTTACAAGAGGAAATAGCTGCTTTTGTGTTTGTCAACACAGATTTGCAATATTCAACGTGACTGCATAACACCCGCTACATTAAAGTCTTATTGGACATAGCTTGTCTGGTTGCTCCAATGGTGAATCTAAGATAGGTGAAGATAAGATGTTCAATATTGGGAGAGAGACTAGATGAGACTAGATCAATGTTGGAAGAATACCATTAAATAGAAAAAAAAGTATGCTCTTTTGGGACTATGAACTATCATCCCTCATAATACAGAACGAAACTCTGTGCTACACCTCCGCATCATGCCTATTATTATAAATTATGTCTTACTCTTGCTTTTCTTTTGATTGAAATGTATGAAACATTAGTTGAAATGCATGTTCGTAGAGCGTATGTCTCACACAGCTGAATGCTTTGATGGTATTCATAGTAGCGGGTTGACGTTGAAGCTCGGTTGAAATCCGTGCGAACGTCATCGACAGGCGGCGCGATAAGGGCGAGGTCACGGTTATCAATGAAGGCATCTCCATACGCGCACGTGGCGGCCGGCCACGACATCTCGCGCCCATTCACTATGAAGACGCCCCCGCCTCCCCTTCCGCATCGGGTCCCCGCGCTCCACCCGCGCACCCTCCGCGGTGCATCTATGCAACAAGTTAGGGCACATTGTCTTGTAAGAAGTTCCGGGAGACTTACTAGTACGCCTGCAATCGCGCCACAAACTTCGCGAATTGCGCTCGCCCGAAAACTGGCTACCTATTACACTCATGTCCAATTTCAGCTGCTTCTTGGAAACATCCAGCGCTTCGCATTTAGCTATGCTCAGAATCAGTCAACGTAAACAAAAAGTTAATAACGTCATTTAATTATGACGAGCTGATTACCATTTTGACCAATACTGCAACACTGTAAAAGTATAACTATTATCATCAGCCATAGCAAAATTATTTACGTCTATTGATCAACCCATATATAGGTGAACTACATAGGTAATACGCATCGCAATTCAAATAGAGTTCTCGTAAAACATGGCGGTTCAAACACATTTTCCAGCTTCGTGATGCCCAATTAAATATGGATGTGATTGAAAAACGCGTGTCCGGTAACGAGCGTGTACATAATTGGTGGGAGGTAGGGGCTGGCCCGGAGTGACCCAGTTGCCGTTGCCTGGCGACCCGGGCTCCTGCCCCTCCCACCTGCCACACCACACCGCATCGCCACCCTGCTTCGCACTAAATAACCTGCCCGAAACCGACACCTTACCAAAGGTCGTTCAACCGTCACAGAGGCTCTTACACTCTGCTTTTTTATTCTGCATATGTATACTCCAGACGAGCAAATTGCCACGTCTGCGTCGACACCACTCTGATAAGCCGCCTCTCCGCCCATACCGAAATGTCTCATCATCTACTGCAGTCACTGGATCGAATTCTATATTGAGCAATTTACGCTGTGTTCGATTTCTCCTCACACACTTGGTGGAAATATAGGTGTTGTAAACCTAATTGCATAGATATTTTAGCAAATTTGGTGCCATCTGTTACCAACAGTTCTTGTATTTAGATATAGAAACTTTTTGATAATGTCAATGTAACAACAGATGCAAGAAGCTTTCATCTACTCTAAAAACTATCTCAATAAATGATTTCTCACAACTTCAAAATCTTTTCATAGAGTCGAATAGAAACTTGTGCGCGAATAAACTTAATTGTTATAAGCCGCGTTTGCTGACTGCCACCCCATCTCTCGCGGGTTCCTCCGAGGCACGGGGAGGCAAACCACGGTTGTATTTCTCCAAACTTGTGCTAAATTTCACTTTCTCTGAAGACGTTGTGCGTAGACTTAGCCACCCACTCACCTCCATCCTCACACACAGAAACTTGACAAAATGGTTTTGACAGACCCGCCTCTAGAATAAAATTTATCTTTCACGCAAAGTTCTTTATTTGATCTAGATTATCAGTAAGCTTTCCAACTATGTAGTCAGAAAGCAGTCTCAAAGACAGAAAGCCTTGCACCGAACAGCCAACCAATGCAGCAAAACTCCTCATATCTTCTGATAGCAGAGCGCATTTCACCCTCTATGACAAGTCGTTATCTTAGCAAACCCTAACCGAGTAAAACATAAAAAACGTACGTCAAAAAAGTCCTTCTACAAAAACTCTGCCGCCTCCTCACCCTCCGAAGTTATAAAATGCTGAAGGCGGGCGGGTGGATTCGTGGGGAGGGCGGCACGAGGCTTGTGACCTTATCTCCCTGTCTTAGAGTCGAGAGCGGTTCGCGTAGGAGGCGCGCACACCACCTAACCTAGCTTGAAAGGAGTGCACACGAGCGTGGAAGCTTTAGCAAAATGAAAGCCAACTCGCTCTTAATTCACTCACACATAGGCGCTGCGTGTACGAATAAGAGACCCCCCGGCCGCCGCCCTCGCCACCCGTTCCCACGCGCCGGGCATAAATAAGGGGGGTGAACTCGGGTTAGCGGGAGAGTGTCCTCCCTCGCCAATGCTATGGGGAGAATTAAGGGGGCTGCGGCGAAGGACGAATTAAGGAGATGAGAGAGCACACGCTCTCTAGACGCGCCACCTCGCTACGACCGGGGAATTAAGGGAGAGACGGGAGCGCTCGCTCCGCACTTGTCGCTGCTATACGATCTTCTGATTTTTACTTTATTTTCAAGACGAGTAGAGACTAGCATTACGCGAGGCTATAACTAAAAAAACTTTGGTATGCTACTTTGTTTGATATTCTGTGGTGATGGCACTTACAACGTTCTGAAAGCTTCTGGAACATTCTAAATCACAAAGAGTATCCAAAAAATATATGCTGTTTTTAAGGTGCTCAAAATATATATGGTGTTTTTAACATGCTCAAAATAGACAAAGTTGTCGCTGAGCCCTCCACTGTTCGGTTACGAACCAGTGACGTCACTGCTGCGTTTTCAAAGCACGTGAGCCGTATCGCCACATAAATTACTAACTATATCCCCCTGGAGTTAGAGTTTGTTTTCGGCAAAATTGGTGAGCTCCTTTGTCTTGCTCGACGGGAGCGAAGTAAAATGTGCTCTGCGGCCGGGCGGTAAGGTAGAGTTTGGGCGAGCAGTAGAATAATGATCTAGCGAAGAGGGTGGGTATAAATTTTCCATGGGGGCAGACGGGGCGACGTCGCGCTAGGGCGCCGCTGACTCACGACGTTGGAGCCGGCGACGACGACGCGAACTGAGCGGAAAACGGAGGGGGTTCAACACATATTGTAAGTATCTACTACTCACATGTCACAAAGTTTTCTCCGCATCGGGAAACTTTGTTAACGTCAAGCGAGCACGTGGCCTTGCCGACATTACACTACATAATTGCACAAGTAGAGTTCAACATGTGAAAACTTTACTTAAGAGATTCTTTTACATATTCGTTGATGGGATAAAGTTCACTTGGCGGCACAGAATATCAAATAGTACAAGGTTGTGTAGTTCACTTGTTGTATTCGAAGATTTCGAAGGCTTCGATTTGAAGTTTACAGATTTGCTTATCGGATTACCTGAACGTGGCAGTATTTAGCAAGTTGTCAAAAAGCGCAAGCCGGCTATCTCATGTTTGTTGTGAAATAATCGAGGAATGGTCTTAGCACATAATAATAATTACTGTTAGTATCGGCCGCTGTGCAATCGCTGCGTTACATCAAGCGTCACCTTGAGCCGTGATAACGAGTGATAAGGCGCGATACCGACCACTTGCCTGAGATATGCGCGCTCGCTTTTCATTCCTTTGTTTAATACTTTTGCATTTGATTTGTATGCAACCGATCAGTTGACTCAAATGTTAGTTCGATTGATTGATTGCAATATGTGTAATGACTTTTATAATGACCAGCGTGGGAAAATCTGAGCTTTCATAGTTTCGCGTTCTCTATGTATATACTACAATATATTTTTTATTTTGTCTGTTTCGATCTGATATCAAGAAAATTTACATAACTTTCCAGGTCGTAGTTTCAAGGTGACAAAACTACATTGAGTTTAATATAGCAATTATTTCAGTGTAAGGATTGTGGGAATTAGATGGAATTATTTCCCGATAGCAAATACTCAGCACCTACTTATATGCCTGGTAAATGGAAATAGCCTCGCCCGTATTACATAGGAACAAAAACATATCTGCACCATGTGATATTTACAGATGTGTTTATACAAACAAATATCAGTACTAATATTATAAATGCGAAAGTAACTCTGTCTGTCTGTCTGTTACGCTTTCACGCCAAAACTACTGGACCGATTGAATGAAATTTCGTATGGAAATAGTTTGAGACCCGGGAAAAAACATAGGATAGTTTTTATCCAACTGCGCAAAAAGAGGTTATTGTTTTTGCGAGATAACCGACATACGCGCGGGCGCAGCCGCGCCCGGAAACGTAGTATGTATATAGTATGTTAGATACCTCAGACTACCCATTCAGGGGTCATAATAATTTTACCGTTAAAGTTCTATCATATACCTATATTATGAACTCGTATAATTGAGCTTTATATAATATGCTTTGCAAAAGTATTCTATTCATAATCATTGCTGCATAGAATACGGTGTAACCGCGACAAGTCTCGCGCTCGCTGTGTGGAAACTCCAAGAACCGTAGCCTATTACATTATGTACGCGAGCGAGCGAAGGCTACGGGGAGGGGTTACATAAAGCCGCCCTTCTCGCCATCAAAACTCACAGGTTATAAAGCGCGGGAATGAGTTTTCGCGCGCAAAGTTTATCGCCAAAGCCTCGCGCTGCTGAGGATGCGATGTGAAGCTTTCCACTATCTCAGTTTTCAGCAACTTCACAATATCAGAGACCAGCGGTGACTTAGAACCTTTATTATTATTTATAACATGAAATTATTTTAATTTTTTGAATAGTTCTTAACTTAATGATTAGTTTTGTTTTAGTCATATACGTTGCTGACGAAGTTAAAAGCAGAATATGTTTTACGTAACCCCGCTACGACAAGAAATTTTAATTATAGAAAATATAATTTTTACTTACGTCATGCGTCATTTTGAAATTTGTATTATTAATATGATTCTAATTAAAGCAGTTTGTACACTACTTAACTGTGTAGTTTGTACGCTTTAGGTTTTTTTATCAGTTGTTATTCAGAGATATTCGTATTTGAATATAACTCGGATGCAAAGTTTGTAGGGACCCTTCCCATCAGCGCAAAACTCCGCACAGAGCGAGGGAGCACACAAAGACCGGTGGCGACCCTGATTCTGTTATATGCCTCCAACGTAAGCCCGTCCACCGTCGTCGTTTGATATCTTTGTATTTTTCTCATCATGATGAAAGCTTATATTTGACATAGAATAGAAGATAGACTGGACGATGAAGTTGTGGAGTTCTATAGTCATTAGCAATAAGTCGATAATGCCTTGAGGTCAACAGTAAAGGCCAAATGGAGGCACAGCAGTGTCGTCATTGTCGTCAGCAATGACAGTGGACAGGCTCTGTGGCCTCTGGAGTGGCCGCGAGTTGCTCCGTCGATGCTGCTTTGCATAAGTAATGACCACCGAGGAGGAGGCTACCCTCGCCCCCGGACCTCGCACCGCCTCGCCCGTCCCGGGTCGCACCCGTAGGCCTATCGATTGCGGCGGCGCGGGGCGGGCCGCATCGCCGTAATTGTCACACCGAGCGAACTGAATTTCATTCCACCCTCACGCTGTCGACCTTACTGCTCCCGCATAAAATCTATTCTCCACCGACAAAATTATTTGATTGAATACCAAATGCGTTAGAGTCCGCTCTAAGTTTGGAAGCGGCTCGTAATAGAGCCTTCGAAGAGTCTATGACAGAGCTTAATTAGACAAGCGCGCGATGGCACCGAATGGATTTTACTTGTTCAATGTTTCTGTGCGAATTAAACGAAAATAATTGTGGACAAAACTAGGTACCTACTAAAATTTGTATCGACATAAAACTCGATGGTGGTGCGACAGCGGCGTGAACACAAAATTGACGCTGTGTATTTGCAGAACACATTAGCGTCTCTCCGTGGCCATTACAGTTACTAGACTATATTTATCAGCTTGTGAATAAGTCAAAATAAAAATCTAAGAGTAAGGTGGCTCTTCAAGTTCGCCTTGATGTCCTGGATGTTACGAAAGACTACACAAGGGAGAGTCGGGCGTAACTGGAGATCCAGCAAGCAACGACACGCACATCGCATAGAAATCAACAATTCCTCATCGTTTCGCCCGACAGAGCGTGCGACGTCGCTTCATATGTATTAATACTCGTCGTCTACTAGTCAGGCTCGGTTTTTTAGCGCACCAGCAGCGACGAAAGTATGGAGAAAGTGGCGCGTTGACGTCACTCACACTCGCGCACCGCATGCGTGCCGTACGTTCGCAGGCGCAACGACGTGACAGCGCCACCGTCGTCGCCGCCGCCGCTGCCACTCTCTGTGCTCGATACTCGACGTCTTGCTACATGCCAGCGCCAGGTTGCAACACCAAACTGTATATGAGAAATACTGCCTCGAGCAGCCGCAGCGATACGCAGTGGCCCCGCTCGACATGTTCTCTTACCCAACCAGTGTACTGCACACCGCACCAAGTTTACATAAATACCAACGAAGAGCTTAGGCTACCGAACGCTCTATAGACGCGATACGCCCAGACGAAGGATTAAGGGCGTTCCCGTCTACTGATAATTACCTCGTATACGGGCATTTCGTTATTGAATGCGGGCCACTATCACTTGTTGTATTGTGAATAAGGTCGACTTGTTTATTTGTGATCTTTGGAAGTCACTTTTTTCGAGTGCGATATAATACTCCACAAAGGAGCACCTGTTCAGACAGGAGCAGCGCGTGCACAAATAACAAAGACCTTGTACGCCACAAATCCGAGCCTTTATTGCGGTTCATTGCAGTAGTCATTGAGGATTCGTCACGAGCGAAAATCACCATTACTGTACATGACATAACTAGGCTCGTGCCCACGCGATCGCGGCGCATAATAAATAGCATAGAGATAAAGAAACAAAGATCATGAAGACGCGAATGTGCAAATAAAAATATTTACCGAGGACGCGAGCGGGCGACGACTTCGGTACGAGACTCGGAACTAGATTAAAGTGAGATCAAACGCAGCTCATTCATAATCCGATCACGACGCGGTAAATGTAGTAAGTTTATAGTGTTTAGTTTAACGGTAAGTGCGATGAAGTGCGGCACGAGTCTGCCGCCGCGCCGCCTGTGGCGAACGATTAATTAAATAAAGTGCCAGATGAAAAGGAAAACGACCGGCGCTGATCAGCTGATTTCTGATTGATGCGTGCACTACACTACCGCACCCCGGCACACGCATCTTATTCACTAACCGGTTTAGGTCCGTTATTATTAAAAATGTTGACTTGTTTATGTACGATTATATCGACGTCAATTAAGTTCGGATGTTCTGACCATAACATGCCCGGAATGGCTTAAAGTAACACTTTTGAATTCCATTCAATGCCGTCCGCATTTTAATGACGATGCTTCAAGTTGATATATTTACATCAAGTTTACGTCAACTTGGTCTTCGTTGATATATAAACATAAAAAAACTTGAATTATGACATTTACGTTTAAATAATATGCAATGGTTATGTACCCCTCTTACTTATTAACCTAGTCCAATTTGTGCATTGACCTTGTAACTCATAAAAATGCTAAAAGAAACCGTGAAATAAATATAAATCAAAAAAACTTTTTCGCTTTTTTCATTGCCGAAAAAACCTATAAGTGGTGACGTCACAGGCTCGAGTTCGCCGGGAGGACTAAAGGAGATTAGGAGTGAGGGGGCAGCCTTGTTATGCGGGGGCGAACCCTCGACATTTCATCTCCTACCATCTTCTCATCTCGAACTCGTTTCACCCGTGGAGATTCGAACAAATACATGGAGCGCTTCTTATACTTATTCGCAAAACAATTACTGACTTTTGTTGGCCGTCTGTCATAACATCACCTAACTAACCTATTTCCCACAAATCGTCTGGACAGAAATGGTTGAAAACTGATATGTATTGATTTTACGGCATTTTGATTCTATGGGCTAAACATGAAACAAAAAAAAAATTGAATAGAGGAAATGATTATATAAAAATGTAATCTAATACTTAAATGCACAGTTTTAAATATATTGTACAAAACATACGAAACCGCGCAAACTCCCTACCACATAATGCCTAAAGTTTTTGCAACTTATTTTAACATGTCACATTACACATATCATACGTTATTTATACCCTACCCTAACATCGTCTAGGTAGTAGTATAACTAACTGATAAAGAAAATGACAAAGTCAAGCTAAAAATAAACCTGCAAACGAATTCAGCAAAGCGACCGGAATTTAAATAAGATTGTTATTGGTTACGTGTTATTTATTTCTCAACTCCCTTATGTGTATAAAAACCAGTCTGATGCTATTAACTTATACTTATGTTCTTCATTCATAACTTTATATACAATTTCTTACGACAAGCATGATATTCTTAACATTATAATAAATAAATAACAGGAACGTAACTACTAAACGTTATTATTAAATTTAATTTCACTAATTCAGTTGTTGGTAAATTGCGTTCGAGTTACTTTCGAGTAGGTATCCAGAAAACACTCGTAGTAGTAGCTTTGATAGAGACGAGGTAGGGTGAGTTAGGAGGTAGCCTCCCACCCCCACAGGGAGGGAAATATGTCGAGACACACACTCTCATCTACATTACAGTAATTATCCATTTATAGAAAAGAAAAAGCTACACTAACCTCGCATAGGTATTGTTCGAACAAAGGTTAATGACTTAGTGCGATAAAAACTGAAAAACATTTTGCATAAAGCAGACGAATAGGAAAGAGCATAATAGAAGCCACGTGGTTTGCATAATTTTACAGTTACAACACTTACAACTTATCTAGAAAAAGTATTTGTTGAGCTATTGCACGACCTGAACGAACTAAGAAATGAAGGTATAGTGAATGAATTGTATAAACACGTGTTTTTGTTATTGAGATTATAATGTGAGATATTTGGGAGTAATAAATCAGTAGATAACGTAGTACGTGCGGCGCTCACCCCCCTTGCGGCTGATTACGGCGCGAGCTACGAAATAAGAATGAATTTTTAATGAACCCCCCGACAACGGGTGATACCCACTCGCACCCTGCCTACAGCGCCTACCTCGGACGCCGACGGTACGCACTTAGGAGATTAGTCCCGGGAGCGCACCGGTTAACTAACAACCAGCATTATCAATTCCCTACCAAATACCTACCCTTCTAGTGGTAAACATCGCACTCATGTGAACCGAATGTAACACTTAGCTACTCATGTTTATTTATACCCGTAGCCTTTGTCATAATCGGAACCGAGTTAATTAATTTGCAATAATTACGTAAATTGATGATACGAATCATACTGATGCCTCGAGAGACAGGTAGGCCATAAACACAAACGAGCCATAAAGCAATAAAGAGATAAGGCGTCGACCCCGCGAAACAATAACAATGTAAATGGAGTTTTATAGTGTAAACAGAAAGAATAATAAATTTGTTACGTAGTAGGTGCTACGTCAGCGGGGGCATGCGGACGTCACGGGTTCTACGTCACGCCGGAAGTCCGCTAGATATATTTAGTGTACAGTGCAACGGGTGTCGACCGCGGACGGGTTCAATGTCGGCGGCGACTATCTATTGCCCATCAATCAACCGGCGATATCCCGCCGCGACGGGACGCGCACCCGTTTGCTCCTCTCCGCCCACAAAACCTCAACCAAACAAAAATATACTCGTAAATTCTCGTTTACTCCACGAGACGTTAACGCGTCTCACCTCGTGTCGATCTCGCAATTATCACGCGTGACATAACAGTTTGTTATTGCACTATTAATTACCCACCTGTGTTTAACTCACAGATATGAATCGAATCGATTGTCACGGTCGATCGGGGAGCACATTATCGTTTTCATTCATGATTTATACATCGGAGAAATTCGATATCGGAACATGTGGAGGTAGATTGTGCGTGACTAGAGCGGTGGCGGGTGCAGCAAGCCGCGTCCGGGAGCAAGGCCGGCGGTGTTTACATACTTCCGTCACGACTTACGAGCACTTGTCACTCAGGCCGGAGTTCCTCGGCTCGCACACGTGTCTACGCAAATAATAGCGAGCCCTCACAGTTGACATTGTCCCACTTCGGCCGACTGCCGGCCCGTCTAGACTTGAGATTCAATCATTGATAGACTCGTTTTAGCGTCTTGCATTATTTTCAATTTTATCTGAACCTGATATTTTTTTGTAACGTATCTACCATGTGAGGGATAGCTAGATTCTTTTCTAAAATTTGAAAAGCTTGCCCCTTCGTATAAGCGCCCTACACGGGGTGGCATTGAGGGGTGAATGCAATGGGGTGGCCGACCGTTCCCCGCTGCACAGTAGGCGCGTAGTAACTGCAATAACGGAGCAGTGAAAGTGTCGCGGGGCGCTTCAACCGTCAATGGGTGAAGACGTACACCCTTCACCCCTTCGTCTTGTGCTCAAACTTGTAGCTAATAGTAAGATCGTCTACGAGTCATCCGCTCTGCACATACGTTTACTATCCACAGCCAAACACAAACTTTCATCGGAACTTTGCTCAATTTTCGCGTAGTGGGCAAGGAGCCGCTGGAACTATTCGAAACACGCAGGGCATTCAAGGTAATGATGACGGCGGACGAAAATAGGAAGTAAATACAACGTCGTCATTATCTCGAATCATGAATGAAACTGAACGTAAATTGAATTGTATCGCGTGCCATAATCCGCGCGCATTAATCTCACTCAAACACCGATCGTTGCGTAACACAACAAACGGCTCAAGTTCATTGATCCACTTAATGTCCGCGCTAAATGTGTCGTTGTTGTTGAATGTCAAAACGTCATTTGTTACATAATTATCCGCGTTTACATACGGCAGCGCACGCGCCGATGCCTCGCCGCCCGCGCCCTCCTTACTTCCGACATCACTGATCAGCCGTGATAGCTATACGTCACTATGTTTATTTATGAGCTTATGATTATAAAATGACGTTACAACACTGATATCGTTGACCAGACGCCGTGTAATAATAACACTCATTCATTCATAAGTGATTAATGGTTACTACCTACGAAATAGATTTGTAGTATTTAATAAGGCTATTATCATAATTATAAACAAGATTTTACACTACATGCCGGTCGTAGTAAAACTATTTACAAACATTGGGAGCTATAAACGTTTGTTTTCATTCTAAAAACATTTCACGAATAGTTTTTATCGCTTGAAATTGTTACTGATACCTATTTTGTGAAAATCTAAGCGCAATATCGTACAAAACAAGTATTTATCTAGACTTAATGAGTCTATACTAACTTTTAATAGTTATTATTTATAATATAACAAACAATATATAGTACTAAGAGAAATACTGAAGATTGAATCGAATAATAACTGCAAACCAAAGTATCATAACAAGAAGCAACAGATGTATAGGTAGGAACTTATACCATATTTTTCTGAGCGCCCATCGCGATTTCAACTTAATGACAAACGATCTACGAGCGAAGTGGAACTTTTTCAGCGGCCGAAGTAAACTTTCGCCTCGTTCTGAACTTGACCGTCAAAACGAGATTGCAATAAAAACATCACTCTTGTACAATGACGTGAATTTACATAAATTATTGGCGACGGAGCGTCTCGCCACCCGTTTGCCGCCCGCCGTCGGCTCGCGCCCAGATGCAATGTTTACATACCCATCGCACACGAAACTGGAGGGTTCAACGACACATATATTGTTTTATTGCCAGACGTAATTGGGTCGAGCTACGACATTGAGGCCATGGGAAATATATTTAGTGCGTGGAATCGAGAGACGATTCACGAACGTCAGATTATTATTATCCTAATGCTCTCAATTCTTGCGACGCGCGGCGTAGGCGGTAGATTTATTATATGACAGTGGACTTCTAAAATCAAGAAATGAGACTAAAATTTTAGAAGCAACTAAGAAATTCAACCTTAAATATATTCAGAACATATAAAATGCTACTTGAACTTCATTTAAAATATTTTACATTACAACTGTTGTACTATTTCATCGACCTGAACTGTACTTGTAAGAAAAGAATTATGAATGAAGTTTCTATGGTCAGAACAAAACATACAAAGGCAAGTGTTATTTAAAAAACACAACAAGTCAGTAAATAAGAAGTAGACGTAGTACATAGGTAAGTATACCTATACATCATGTACATACGTCTTATAAGGACATACTTGTTACAAAATACTTGAATGCAACAAAAAGCCAAGGTGCGGCTACGGCGACGACTGTGCTGTTTTTTCACTGAAATGTTATAAAATACTAAGTATATTGTATACGTTGCACCTGTTTTATTCACCGCATATATTTTTTTCTAAGCAGGTGTTGTTGGCACGCGTGTCATTCAATCGCGTTCGAGTGTCGATGCCCTATATTATTGTAGTGTCTTTCAAGTTCACTGAGTCACACAATGGGCATATAATTGGTCGTTAGCGTATGTCAAAACACGTCGGCGCTGCTCATAACGCTTTACATAATTAGGTTCGTTTGCATAAGCGATTATTATGCGTGTCTTCGCCGATGACGTAGCTCGCTCTATAGCTAATTCATTCATTTGTTTATGAGTTTACTATTACTTTTACTCCACGTGGTCGATTGTTTACACCGCGGCCGTGAATTTAACGGCAAATGTGTAATAAATGTTGTTATTACGTGATCTGCCGAAAGCGAAGCGTCCGCGTCGTCGCAAAGCTGAGTCATTCGAACTTTGATAATAATCGTGATAACGCATCGCGTACCTGTCTGACCGACAAATACCATAGAGTTTTGAATCAAACATCTGTTTCTTAATGTTCTGACACTGTTAAGATTACAGGAACACCCTCGTCTCGTCGAATCATACTTTACTAGCATATAAATTATAATTACATCAACTGAACACCTGAAAGTTACAGGGAAAACTGACCAAAAATCCTATTGCTTCACATCGGGAAAGAAACACAAAGTTGTTCAACTTGCAAGAACATTGTGTTGTGTATACCTATCACAAATCATGCTTATTCATGGTAAGGTATAAAATGACGAGTCAGCATGAGTTTGCTTTTATTTGTATCATTTAATGAAGCACAAAGTATGTTATCACTTAATTATTTATCATTTACCTGTAGTAGGTTAAGAACACCATATTTTTTTGCTCTTTACTCTATTTTTGTCGTTATTGTTTTTTTATGAAATCTTATTTCTTAATCCAAATATTATAGTGATCAAATTGAGGGTAAAATATAACAACAGTTGTACTGGATAGTTTGTAAAAGACACACAATTTGATCTCGAAGTTCTTACTATAAACTGTATCCATCGCCGCGCCCGTCGGAAACGTTACCGTTCTTGTAGAAATATTTCTTTCAAACCTTACCAAGGAAAATAGACTGTATTGTCGTCAAGATAGAGCTTTCAAATCTTTACTTGAACCTGAACCTTGCCACTCCAGTTACACTGGGCTCCCTTATCAACAATATACTAAGTACACATGGGTAGGCACTTCCGAAGTTTCTTCGCGGTTGCACGTGACTGCAACAAGTCGCATTCCTATGCACACCCACCCTTAAACGCCACCTTTTCACCCCCTAGGCCTACCGTGAGTTGTTAGCTCTATGTAAATACTTTTTAAACTTGCCGGTACAAACATTCAAACGAGGAAACTTCTTTGTATTCTATTATGTTTATTGTTTTGAGAACTTTGTGTGTTAAATTGGCATTAATATATGTTCCCTTAAATACAAGTTTAAAATGATTATTTTAGTGTTTAAATACTAAGATAGAAAATATAGCTTTTATACTTCAGATTTGAGATAGGAATAATATAAATGAAGTATATACCTATACTAAAATCTTTCTTGCTTTAAATAAGCTGCCGAATAAATGCATGTCTTTTCGCTGTCATTGGTCAAGTTAAAAAAATGACTAATTAATGGAAATTAATACTTTGAATATGGTCAGTAATACACCGAGTTGGTTTATGATTAATAAATAAAGTTTTAATTCAACAAGTACGAACTTATTTCTTTTCTATTTTAAACAAAAATATACTTTAGTGGGATAACATTAATTTGCGTAAAGGACCTTGCGTTGATATCTTTTACCTTGTGTAGAAAATTCGTAGAGGGTTCACGGGTCGTAGCAGTATGATTGACCTATGTTATTTATTAATGACGAATTCAAATACATTTTTGTTTATTCGTAAATTAAAACACCGTCAAAACTTACGTATACTATTTAAATGTATAGTTTGATATTTGTGTACTCTTGTGACTACTTTTTTTTTGTATGATCCTGAAATTACTTTGATAGTTTATATGCATAAAAGATATTCTTTCCTGTTAAAAACGAATAATTTCTCATTCTCAGTCAAAAACAACTGCAGCACACTGCCTATAGCATACCAATAGCATTCTTTTTGAAACAAAGTGTCAAGAAAACATGAATACTATTGTATTGGAATTAACATGGTTAAGTGGCATAGATATTCATAGACGTGGCAAAGAAGTCTGTACATCTTGCCGAGCATACTCGTATTACGCATTGAAGTGTACGGCATTGCGGCTTCAGAGGACGGAGCTTTTACCAGCAACGCAGACCAGTCAAGAGTAAAGCAAATCTCAGTTCAGCTAGTCAAGTTGTGAGGAGGAGGGCCTGGCCACGCTCTGGGCGGGGCGCCCTAACCATCGCCATGGCAACGCGCCCTCGCTACCAACCAAGCAAGACTACATAACGCGCTCTCTCTTCTACCGTCAAGTTGAATAACTCTTTCAACATTTTCCAAACTTTGCCAAAACGTAACGGCAATTGAAAATTATTTCAATTTCTAAACTAAGAAACCATGGCATTATGGGTAGATCGGTAAAGTTTCATTATGATGAGTTGTTCAAAATCAATAGAAAGAGAAGGATACCTAATCGTTGATTCTCATGGTAGCAGTGTATAGTGGCCATGGCATAAACAAAGAATTACATAATAATTAATCAGACGTCATCATTTGTGTTAATTCTGATAAAAAAAAGGAGTCGAATATCATTGTTGTAATAACGCAGCAGTAATATAGAAAGTAAAGTGCGTTCGTGCCGTCTGACGATACCGAGCCAACTCGGCGATAATTAATGTGGAGTCAGTGGAGTCGAGCGAACGGGCGCCGCGCCACCAGCCTCGCTGCGCCTACAAAAAACCCGCTTCGACACAAAAACACCCGATGCGAGACAGAGACCAACCTACGCGGTAGAACGAGACAACTGCAGCTACGTATTTCTGTGACGAGTTCTCGCTCGCCTCGAGCGTCGCGCAGTTATCGAGATTCGAGTTGAATACCGCGCTTTGATTTAAAACTTCACCGAATGCGCCCTTCTATCTATCACATGGCGTTTGACAGGTCGCCGGAAACGCGCCGGGCTGTCATATTCAAAAAAAGGCGCGCACATTTACTTAACATTATTTTCACATTAAACTAGTAAGTCTTATTACCTAAAAGCTTGGAAAATAGCTATGGTACCACAATGATAACACATCTATGTTGCTCAATAATAATACTTTCCACACACAATTAAAAATTATGAGGACGGTATACAAATGAATTTAAATAACCAAATATACCTAATATAAAGAAAGTCAATCCTACCTATAACTAGATAAAAATCTCTAAAAAGCAGAAATATACACGTTAATTTGTACACTTACATAATCTATTTAATATAACTTTATAAAGAACGTCATGTTGGATATTATCAGTTTTGCCTCTACCTACATTCAGGATAAGATACCCAAGTCTACCTCCCATAAAGAAAATAAAACTGAACATCCAAAAACACAAATGTTTACCAAAACTTATCAACACAGACATATATTTCATAAAATGACGTATTGAAAAATAGTTTCGAGTCCTAGAACCAGAAAGTCTACAAATTCTTATGAAAGAAATATTTTTAAATAGAAGTCATATCTGAATGTCGCAATTTTCTGTACGTGATCAGTAACTAACCGACAAAAACATAAATGGTACATACCTGAAAATCACTCCACATTTTCATTGGGATACACCATAGTTCCAATATGAAAACATCACACGATCACGATAACAACTGTCAAAAATTGTGTCACAGCGTACGTCAGTCGCGAGCGGGCAGGGTGGAGGCCGAGCGCAGACTGTGGCGAACGGCGGTGGCGGATACGACGTTCGGCCTCGGAGCTTCGGTTCGGTTCGGGCTCCGCTCGGCCCCGTTCGGCCCACACCTGCGACTCGCTTCCACGAACAACAAAACCGAACCGAGCGCTGCCAGCACAATGCCTGCTATCTACCCGCGCGCTGCTGACGCTGGAAATACCCATGTTTTTCACTTAGCTTTATTAACTTCACGTTCTTGATTTAGACTGCATGCTTTTATTTTAGTAATTGCATGGATATTGTGTTTTTTTACACTTTACAATATCGCCTACTTTACCTTACCCTTTATTAAAAGACTAGCCATGATATGAAAAACATTTCTTTACTTATATGTTTTTCATGTCATGGCTAACAGTTTTAAACTATTTGTATATTATCATAAGTCTCAAACATAACGTAACGATATAGTTATATGAAATATACCTCATAATTGAATATAGATATGTGACAGTTTTTACTTATCATATTGTATTCATCTGAAGACAAATATAGGTACTTAAACTTATTACATTCTCAGAAATCCCAATGAATACCGGTATCTTATTCACCTACTTGATAAGGCGAGTGCAGATAGGTATTGAAATATGAATCGTATCGCTCGCTCATAAAGAGTTGATGTTTTCAGAGAGCTGATAAGAAAGTGACAAATAAAAAAGCTTACTGAACAAAGTTTTGAGTGCCGCGCGCTACGACCAGTGTAGCAGGAAGTTCGTAGCAGTAAAACTTCGTAGCGCTCTCGTAGCGTGAAAGTTTTGATTTCAACGATTTGCGTTGCGGCGAAGAGAGGGCCGCGAGGCCGCACTAGCTCTGCGCTGCGACCCTGCGCTCTGTACCATGCGCCGCTGCGGACCTTAATATTGTTGGTACAAAACTCGTGAGCGCGCCTTACATTGCGCCGTTTCACAAAGCAAACTAAACTCATCGTAGTATTAAAGCAGAAATGTGTGCAGTACTTTAATATTTCTTTATAAAATGACTCGATTTATCTGTTCGTTCATCTCTCACGAGAGTGCGCTACTTGGTTGCTTACTGACAACGTCCTTACCGTGTTTTGGTGTACGTTTTACGAGAAAAGTGTGTTCGTTTTTCCTGTTCCATTCCTGGTGCAGTTCGTAGCGGCTAGAGCACCAATGGTTGCAATACAGCAATGGAAGCACGGCGATCAATACTGTGGCTGCCGTCAAACGGATTAATTTGGGGAAATTAGTTGGACGGCAATTTTGAAAAGTACGCTATACATTTCATTATAAAATAAAAATACTAATAAGAACTATTGGTTCAATGAACTTGTAATATAAGTGATGTAAACAAGTGCGAACTATGTAATCGAAACGTTTTGATACTATAATATTCACAATGGGTAACGTACCAAAATTAGCTTCTGTGACGTTATTGTATAATACAGTTAACAATAGTTTTGTAAAACCGGTCTCTTTCATGAGCCACCTACCGTAATAAACTTCACTGAGAGTAGGTGTGGACAAGTTTAGTAAATACTTTAGTTCAAATTTAGCTTCTTTATTTGTTACACATTTATGTAATAGTATTTTAAGCATTAAACAGCCCGACACCACACCTGAATACGCGAGAAATCTTACATTTATATAAAAACATATGTTTCAGTAAAATTTTGATATGACGCATTTGTTGATTTATGTTTATGTAAGTATAGATTATGAATTTTATACGAATAAAGGCGCATTTAGTACAAAAACTAACAGAATCTTTATAAAATGCAAGGTTTGCGTACAGTACCGCACATGCGCCAAGTTTTAAATATTCCATGAAATATATATAAATGTCGGCCACTTTATTTTATTTTGAACCTTATATTGCGAACTTTAAAGTCTATAAAATTCTGAACGTATTTTATAATGTCTCCTGCGCATGCTTTGGCATTTTGCTGCGTTCGCGTTTTTGGTTCAACCGACAAATATGCTGATCTCTACTCGGTATCATTTTACGGCGCCAAAGGAGGTCGTTTTACATAGACGAACGATAGCCGTCCTTTTTATGTTAAAATAAAACTGAAGGAAATATAACTACGTAATATACTATGATACCTATATTGTTTTACGTAAACAAGTGTATATTATCTCTTCCATACTAACTATTTGATACCAGTTTGTGATTGCGTTTACTTGCTAGTGCGACTGGCATACTGTGAATCATCATACCATATTGTAACTTAGTTTCAAGTATGAAGTTACTGAAAGAATATACCTTTAGCGCACGATTTTTCGTTTTCAAACCATAACACATCAATAGTACCTTCATGCGCCGTGGACTACTTTGCTAATTTTGCATCCCCCAAATCTTCCTGCGGGAAGCATAAGAGGCGTCAAAGGGTAAACACCAAAAAGAAGGCAGTAGTGCCTACCAACGAACTGCTTTCTCATATATTGTGATCCCAAAACGCCTGTCAAGCGTGGTGATAATGGCAACCCTACCCTCTCTCATGTCAGAGGGCGAATATTTTTTTCTGTTCGAGTATAACTGAATATCTTCAGGACTAAATTTTATGAAATTTAAATGGAAGCATCTTGAGGTGTATTCAATGTAAAATTAAAATATGAATCATCAAGATCTGAGGGTTCAATAAGGATTCACAAAATGATATGCGTCATACATGAAAAAAATTGATGACGAACTTGAGAAGATCCTTCTGTTTTGGACGTCTCGGTCAAAAACAAGTGACAGGTATATTTAATTAGTATTTCTCAAACTTTTACGAATAAATTCATTCAATTAATCATAAATCATGAAGTTGGTAAAAAAATGCTTTTTTGGCCTTAATTGGTGCGCGAAAATACTGTTGAAATTTCCACAGGGTATATGTTAGTATGTCGAATTGCGTACCAAATAATAATAATACAAATATGGGAAAATATGGTGCGATTAGCTTTTTTATTTATTTATGGTTGGATAGTAAGTGATGTTGTGGACGAAAATTTTGTTCAAGCTAACCAGAATTACTGGCTTTCAAGGCTGGAACAGACCTTTAGGTGCTGAGCGACAGATTACGTACCTGAGGGTGGTAGCTATTCCGGCGGGCTTTTGCAAAATGCCCTACCACCGTGCTGTAACGACTGCCATCCTTAAACAACAACTGGGACCGACTGGGCTTAAAGTGCCCTCCGAAGCCGGGAAGCGATCAGTAGTAATGTCACTAGCGGTCACTCATCCAAGTCATGACCGCGGCGGACGTTGCTTAACTTAGCTGATCGGTTAAGAATGGCTAAGTAACCTTCGTTACGAGCGTTTCAAATGATCATAGCCGAAAATCGATATATATATATAACATCTTAAAAATCCGGATAGGTTCTGGTTAGATCCCTGCAGGGATCTAGACCTGTATGAATAAATTCACGATATCTTGGTAGATTCTGTTTTGGTACGGAACCCTCAGTACGCGTCCGACTAGCACTTAGCCAGTTTAATTGAATTGTTTTCATTGACACGAAGTTCACTCGAATATTGTTCCAAGATTTTATCAAAACTCATTTATTTGCTTATAATACTGCGCAGAGGAAATCTCTTGTGCGCAATACTAAAATGTTGGGTAAAGTGAAGCATCGATTAATAAGGGGGTAGGTTCTACATTAAATTTTTTGAACTAAGGAGTAAAATATTCTGCGGCAATGCCATGCTTGTCTTAATGTTTGAGATGGTAAATGCAATTTTTAGACCAGCTCGTTGGTCACTGGCGTTTTGATAAGTGTAACTCCTGACCCATTCTACTCTCAGACCAGACCTAAGCACATGATTTCTCTCTCAATCCGAAATTAAATGGTTTATAAATGAAGTTTCATATTTGGAACCATATTTAATTTATCGACATGAGCGGCACGTCTATATTGTGAGCTCTCAGGTTCGATTCAGTCAAAAATTTTACAAAAATGTTTATAAATTAGTTCGAATGATTATTTTGTTGGTTGGTGTCTTCACATGCGTGATAATTGACTTATTTTATTGATCTCTCAGAAGCTAATCGAAATAAAAGCTCTAGGTCTTTAGTAATTCATGTAATAAGTTTCATCAAAATCTGTCCTGTAATTTCCAAAGTGGGTGGCAATAATAGCAGTAATATTTTTGGAAGTCGAAACCACAGCTGAATGTATCAACCAACATAGTTGAGAACTTAAAAGTTATTTTACTTCAACTATTGACACACCTTTTCCCTGTCTATATGAACTAAAATATATACTTACCATCGAGCTATAAGCATAATATAATATATAATAATCTATAAGGCAACCTACTCGACCGTTTGCCTTATCGCCCTGAACATTAAACATAGTATTAAACTGTAGGCAAGAGTGGACTAATGAATCGTAATAGATGGAGTGACGAAAGACGCAGGAATTAACGCGACGCTCACTTGACGCTTGTCAAGTGGCTGAAACGAGATCAATTGCATAGCCCTGGACTCTCGACAGGCTTATACTTTCAAGTGGGACTTTTGTCGTCCTTGGGAATGTAATAGGTACCTACTACCAACCTCACTTTGAAAACTATCGCGAGTTTTATCCATATTAACTTATTAGGGACCGCATTATATTTACCGGAATGATTTCGACCACATTCGGAATGTTTTTTGCCCGGGAGTTACGATTGCGCAAAACGACGAGTACGGGCTTCAGCACGTAACTGAATCTTTCCGGTATGTATAACGTGGGTCCTAGCCGGTCCCTCATAAGTTAATAACTACTACCAAGTTAGCTTTCGGATGATTCTGTCATCAGTCCAGGCTTAAAAAAACTGCGTATTAGGTATCCTTCAGTTGAATGTCTCAAAAAGAGAGGGGAAAATTCGCCTAGTTGCAGAAAGCCACTCACGTCGATGCGGGTGAAGTGTTGCTGTATACTAGGCACAACAGAGCTCCTTACTATCTCAACGCCGTGACTACCCTTAGTAACGGAAGTTTGCGAGGTGTTGCAGCAGCAGAATAGCAGAGTATTCGCAAAGAGGGTTGGCATTAGGAAGGTGCCCGGCCATGAAACCAAACACAAAACTTTTACAGAGTTTAAGGTGTCATTAAGTTGCCCTGTGTGTTGTAACAAAATACCTAAGTGTTATTAAGTTCTTCGTTATACTTTTTTGAAGACATATTGAACCCCACATTCGTGCCAGACAAAGAAAAACCAACCCGCAACTGCCGCAATGTAAGGATTATCTAGTTTTCTGCCACCCATGTTTATTTCTCTTGGAGAATTCTCATAGAATTGACACCATTATATTAGTATCTATGTCGGCCCTACTTCGTGATTAAAGTACCTAGGTCCTACGAGTTGAATGCTTCTACAATATCCCTCTCAATAGTTGAAGTACCATCAACCTTTTCAGTCAAACGTTGCATTAGAAATAGAGATGACGCAAGTAAATTCTCGGTTGAAGGAAAACCGCACTTATATTAACTACAATATTGTCTGAAAACCCATAGAATGTTATGGCTAGCAAATTATTGTACAATAGTGACATATTACCTACTTACTATAGAGCTCCCAGTGTCAGAACACCGCATAACTTCAGTTGGATTTGAACCGACTTCAAAACAAGGAGGATTCGTTTTTTTTTGTGTTTGTTACCACAGAACTTTTGAGTGGGAGAACCAATTTTGATAATTCTTTTTATTTGAAAGCTGATGATTGTCGTAAGATCTCATTTAAATTTCATCAAAATCGGTCAAGCTAGTATTGGGTAACCCTCTAATAACTGAAAAATATTTTCTTATCTTGATGTTATAGTCGATAACAGTGAATGACAATCGATCCTGTAAGTGGCAATGGTCACTAAAGAGAGTGAAAATAAAGTTTTTTTTTACCTAAAACTGTAATCAACTTAAACACTCAAAAGTGTGAAATAACCTGTGGAAGTCGGTACCGAGCTATTGTTGCAAAAATGCTTTTATTTATGCTATTATGATGGAACAAGTCCCAGGCCCACCATTAAACGGTAGCCTGTGCCTACAGTTCACCACAAGCGGGAAACTGCACATCACCCTGAGACGTAAAGTTGTTGTCTTATGTGCCTGTAATTTCACCGCCATCCACTACCTTCAAGGCGAACTGAATTTAATTTCTAATATGTACGTCTTTCCAGCCAGTCTCGATGGACAAGAGACACCCAGTGCGTAAATCCGGCGGTTTTGAATTCGAATCCCGCACGAAACAAAGATTTTGTGCTATTAAAATATATTTATGAGATGTTCGCTTATCATGCGATAGTGCTTGCAATCATATTATAAAGAATTAAAACACAATACGAAATAAATAAAACTCACTTTTTGTACTACAACACTTTGAAGTTGGGTGTCAAACATATTCAACGAACTTGACTCGAGAACACGTTAATGGCCCGACTTCAATAAAATACGAATTACGGCTTTTTAGTGAAGGTACTTACTTTTTTAGGGTTCCGTACCTAAAGGGCAAACGAACCTTTGTTATTTAAGATACCGATGTCTGTCTGTCGGTGCGTCCGTGCTCTCGTCTGGGCCTCTAACTCGTAAACAGAATATATCATAAACCTGAAGTTTAGATAATAATATATTGGAGGATGCCAAGGACTAGATTTCACCTTTTTTAACCGACTTCCAACAAAGGAGGAGGTTCTCAAATCGTCTATATTTTTTTTTTTTATGTTTGTTCCCTCAGAGCTCTTGACTGGGTGAACCGATTTTAATTATTTTTTTGTTTGAATGCTGATGCTTGTCGTTTGGTCCAATTTAAATTTCATCAAAATCGGTCAAGCCGTTTTTGAGTTACACTCTAATAACTGAAATATAGTCGTCGACAATGAATGACAATCGATCCCGTAAGTAGCAAGGGTCACTAAAAAGAGTTAAAAATTTTTTTTTACCTAAAAATGGAACCGACTTCAACACCCAAAAGTGTGAAATAACTTGCCGAAGTCGGTACCATGCGCACAATATTGTGTTAATAGGTACTTTTGAACTATCATGGTACCGACTTCAACAAGTTATATCACACTTGAAGTCGGTTCCATTTTTTGGTATTTTTTTTTTTTATCAATATACTTTTTCTAGAGGTCTATTGGATTGAGGAGAAAAAATTGTTTTGCACCCTAGCAATGTGTAGTGTCATCGGCTAGAGCTCATTGAGTAGAGTAAAATCACAGAATATAAAGGACCAGAACTATCACTCTGCAAAACCATTCCAATAAAAAAGCTAATCTAGATATAAAGCAATAGAGTGCACTTCAGCTCGCAAAGCACGGTGTACCTAATATTTCAATACACCTACAAGGCGTCTCTCTTTCTACCGCATAGCTCCTATCTCTTCTGACGCGGTACGTCCCGTAGAATAATCTCGTCCGGACAGATACGGCCATGTGCCTGGTAAAATTATATTATTCCCTTCTCATGCTCGTCAAGTTCTTATTTATGCCTACAGTAAACGAACCTAAACGGCTTTATATGCTATAGTATAGTGCATAAAACCCTGCTTTATAAGAACCTGCTTTATATGAAGTGCATAAAAAATATTAATTATTTTAAGAGGTTCAGTTGGTAATTTATTTCATAGAGGATGTTTGCAGATATAAATTTGGTCGAAACAATAACACTCAAAATATTGTTCAAATATCAGATTAAATTTTAATTAAAGAGATAAATGTAACTAATATTACAACTGTTTATTTTGCTCGCAAATGAAGTGGAAAGGTGAGTGTACAACTCGTGCATAAACTCATTTAAGGCTCGACTTAAATATCAGCTCTAGCTTTTGGCTTGGGCTGTTGATCAATTTGGCAACAATCAATTGTTAACAAACACTCGCTGTTAAATCTAATACGTTATATTGATTTATCTAAAAAAATCGTCATAGGTTACTATTAAAGACCATTTCTGTTACAGGCTGTACCTATCTCAAAAATGTAAGTATTCGTGATCTCAAATTTCCCTTTCAACTTTAAAAACTTCAGTTTTTGAGTGCAATAATTACTGTCTAGCTAAAGCTTTCTAATTAATAGACAAAAGAAGACTTTTTTGCTAGCATTAATTATGTGAATTAACTCAGAAGTGTTATACCACATGATGATGATGATGATGAATAAATTTGATATATACTAAATAATTATTATTCTATTTACGATTTATTGTTTGTTGATATAATAAGATTTTGTTCATTTTCCTCATATTCGAAATGAAAAGTAGAGTGTATAACTTCGGGTAAGACCTGCACTAGGTATTTTTTCGCACAAGCCAAGGCTCTAGGGCGCCAATAGCTCGAGCGAGAGTACCTTTCAGCCCTTGTATAATAATGTACTATCGTTTCTTTTGTCGTTTTTTTTTCTAATTAGGTATGACCTGTCGCTGTATTATTCAGGTTCAGGTTGTGCAGGTTCCTTTTGTGTAGAATAGGCATTAATTTCAGGCGTCATGTACGTAAAAGCACAGAATATAAAAAGGACGTAAAAGGATGGTAAAAGTCATGCTTACTGCAGCGCTTGTTTTCATTTAAATTTCATCAATTTATTTAAAGTTTTGTTGTATAAAATAATTATTATAAACCTATATTCACTGTGTGCCTATTATTGAGGTGCTTGTAGCAAGTTTGGGCGGTAAAGTTATATAATTTTGACAATTCTAATACCATCTTCAAAGT
The DNA here is from genome assembly GCA_963854805.1 of Plagodis dolabraria. Taxonomy (NCBI): domain Eukaryota; kingdom Metazoa; phylum Arthropoda; class Insecta; order Lepidoptera; family Geometridae; genus Plagodis; species Plagodis dolabraria. The sequence continues at coordinate 14,865,040 of OY978459.1, read as the reverse complement.
AGTTATGAACTCTAAACGTATGTTGATAAAGTCTATAATATCATAGTAATTGATGACCAGAGTTGCTATGTGGGTACGCCTAGAACAAACTGGTTTTGAAATGGATTCGTATGAAACTTGGTCTGAGAGAAGTATGTATAAAATTCTTGATTTTTTTCCTTAATTAAGAATTGTAGCGACAGATTTTGGGCTATCGAGGGAAATTATGACCTCTCTATTCAATGAAGGTGTAGTTGTTACATAGGCCAGTTGAAATTACTTCTTCTGGGTGTATATTATGGTAATGTTTTAACCAGTATAGACGAGGTTACAAATTGGTCATGAAAACTGGATGAGATAATAAGAGTGGGACGGTGTACGTTTAAGTAGACGTATTTAGCTACATTACATCCTGTGGTTTTATTTATTTTCATTCTGTTATTAGGGTTTTTATAGAAAATACCATGACCAATTAAGATTTAATGCGGATATCTTCATTCCTTTATATTGCAATAGTGGCATGGTGACCTATTTCCAAAACAGGGGCAAGTAAAGGGGATAGAATTCATTATTTGAACAGTAATAGAAAAATGTCTAAGTTCAAAATTTCACAGCGCTCCATAGGGTACACTCCCTAACCGTATTTTTTGTGGTAGTTTAATGCATGAATTTCAGTAAATTCTAGCTATTTAACTCGGAAATTCTAGCATCAAAATCTGTCACATAAAGTCGATAATAAAATGGTGTCACTTAGGTTTCGTTTCAGAAGTTGACAGAAGTCAGTAAAAAATATTTACCCAATGTTTAAATACTAAAATTATATGAAATTTAAAAAAATATATTAATGTCAATAATAGGCTGCTACGATTCAAAAAGTCTCGATATTTTTCTACATTCACTACATGCGATATTTTCATACTTACTTAAGTACATGATATGTATAGGTAGGCAAGCATCAAGTAAAATGTAAGGTGAATCTCATAATTTTCAATAAGTTAATTAAATTAGATCTATAACTGACAAACTTGTCTTATAAAGGATACCTTGATGATTTAATGATGGTAAAATTAACAACCGAGGAATAACTATCATCGTACTATATTGTTGCTAAATAACACAATTGAACTTGTACTTCATCACTAATGAGTAAATATAAAAAAATACAGAACCAATTTGCTACACTGACAAATGTGAAATATTGTGGAATGCCTTTATTAAACAAAATACTATAAACTATATACGATATAGACAACCTATAAGTCATAGCAGTCTTATGGAATTCAGGGCCATGGTAAAGAAGTTTTGAAGCGCTCGTAGCGAAGTTTGCTTAGCCATTCTGAACCGATCAGCAAGGCTAAGCAACGTCCGCCTCGGTCATGAGTTATGGGTGACCGCTGGTGACGTTACTACTGAGAGCTTCCGTGCTTCGGTAGTCTTAGGATGGCAGTCAATATAACATGGTGGTAGGGCATTTTGCGAATGCCCGCCTGGTTAGCTACCACCCTCAAGTAGAAAATCTGTCGCCAAGCACCTAACGGTGTCTTTGAGAGCCAGGAATTCTAGGTTAGCCTGAACAACATCTTCGACCACATCATCACTTACCATCAGGTAGGATAGTGGTCAAAGGCTAACCTATCAGGCATAAAAAAAAGATCAATGAGATATAAGTACTACGTACTAGAAAAGCTATTTCAAACAAAAAACGCTAAAGTGACTGTGTGACTGGTTTCCCAACCAGTCACACGAATCCACCATCGCAATTTGATGACAGCGGAGGCTTACACGGGGCAATTCTACCATGGATTGACAATTGCAACTGCAGCGCTAAGTGTCGTCTGACCAAAAGGGTTAAAGTATGCCGCGAAGGATTAATTTTTGATTTAAATTATGCTTTTTAGATTATAATTCCAAATCGCATGGCATTTAAGTTTTTTTTTCTCTTCTGCTATTAAGATATTATTATCTACCCATTTATACACTTTTACATTGTTGACTACTGAATTGTTATTTAAGTCTAGGTTCACAATATGATTCAAATTATTGTATATTATTGCCGCTCTGTACGCGCCCATATAAATGCAAAGCCAGAAGGTACATGGACGTACAGTGCAGTCGAACATAGTGACCGTTCGTACATCCAAATCTAGTACGCAGTATGTACAGTAAATATATATCATTATAATATGTTTATCACCGTATCAGCCGGATTGTCATCTGCTGAACAGTCTCCTCCTCTATGGGGGGATTTGCCACAATTCCCACGCTTGGCAGGCGTCTTGGGGATCGCAGTTTTGTAATCATTTTTATATATCAACAAAGCTTGCTGTTTTGTTATTTTCAGAATATTATAAGTTTTATATGATATGACACGAATGTCACTAGTCTATATACATTGGTGTATGTACCGATGTAAATATATGAATGTAAAAAAAAATTTACCTGGCTATAGTTTTTATGTGCGGGCAGTTGTGTTTTTAATTTTGATTAATTTGCTTACTAATTTATAGACTACTAATTGTAGATAATAGGCTATATAGTATAGGCTATACAGTATAGTAAATAATGCTGCCAGTATGCTAGGCACGCTGCCAACTGGTAGTGGGCTGGAGCATTTGAGTCTGCAATGGCTTGTAGATAGTCTTTCTAAGTCTTGCTTTAATTTTTTTTTATATAGCCTTTGGCCACTATCTCACCTGATGGTAAGTAATGATGTGATTTTGACTTAAAATATTGTGATATAATTTACCACATTTATGCGCTATTTATTATGAAGCGCTTCGCTTCCACTTTTCTCGTGCGTACTGCGAAAGAGTAGAACACCTTACCGTTATCAGTTTTTCCCGATGAATACAACATGGGTGTCTTCAAATCGAGAGTAAATAGGTTTCTTCTAGGTAAGCGTGCTTCATCTTAGACCACACCAATGCTTAACATCAGGCAGGGTGTAGTCAAACGCAAACCTATAATGATTAAAAAAAAACATTTATTTAAGGCCACAATAGGTATACATAATTCATAATTATTTTGTACACATATTTCTAAACATTTTTTTCATTAACTGAGTTCAAAAAAGGAGGTGTTTCTCAATTGGGCGGAATCTTTTTTCATGTATGTTCCCCGGTAACTCGAAGACGCTTGAACCGATTCGAGAAATTATTTATGTTGTTTGAAAGGGTGCCCAGGTGATCTCATTCAAAGTCCATAAAAATCGTTTGAGTAGTTTTACAGTCATCTTAATTTATATAAGTATAATCAATTATTCCCCGTGGGGTGCCGTGTTAGAATTGCACCTCCCCATATCATCCCGTGGGTGTCGTAGGAGGCGACTAAGGGAAAAATACTGGAAGGTGGGCAGCAGCGCCTTCTAAAGAACTGCTAACTTACACTGCGATCCCCAAGACGCCTGCCAAGCGTGGGGATTATGGCAAATACCCCCTTAATAAAGATACTGTGTTCAGCAGTGGACGATGCGGCTGTTACAGTACAGTATAATTAATTAACTGAAAAATGTATTTACATACTTGGATGACTGAATGGTGATTGCAACTCTTGTCGGTAATGAAAAGATATTTTAGGTGAGTGAATGAACTTGTATGCATCACAAAAAAAGTGAAAAAAAAAACTAATAACTGGCTTCATTCAACACTCAAAACTATAAAATTAATTGTGGAAGTGGGCATGGTACCGACTTCCTCAAGTTAGTTCACACTTTTCACCGTTGTAAGTCGGTTCCGTCTTTTAAGTTTTTAACCGACTTCCAAAAAAGAAGGAGGTTCTCAATTCGTCTGTATTTCTTTTTTTTTATGTTTGTTACCTCAAATCTCTTGACTGGGTGAACTGATTTTGAAAATTCATTTTTGTTTGAAAGCTGATGCTTGTCGTTTGGTCCCATTTTAAATTTCATGAAAATCGGTAAAGCCGTTTTTGAGTGACACTCCAATAACTGAAATATGTACCTATCTTGATGATACGTTGAGAATGAATGACAATAGATCCCGTAAGCACCAAGGGTCACTAAAAAGATTGAGTTTTTTTTAACTAACTGATAATAGGTACTTTTGAACCATCATGGTACCGACTTCAACAAGTTATTTCACACTTTTGGGTGTTGAAGTCAGTTCCATTTATAGTTAAAAAAAAATATTTATACCACAATATTCCCGTATAAGTGACTCTAGCACCTCTCTTGTACATACGCTACGTCTTAGTTGAGTGAAAAACCAGTATTCAGTAAAACCACAGAATAAAAATATATAGAAGGATTACTCCACAAAGCCACTCCAATAAATAAGCGACACTAGTTACGACGCAATAAAGTGCACTTCAGCTCGCAAAGCACGGAGTACCTAGTATTTAAATTCACGAACAAGGAGTCTCTCTTTCTATCGCATAGCCACGCATAGCTCTGATCTCTTCTGACGCGGCACGCACCGTAGAATAATCCCGACCGAACGGGTACGCCGATGTACCTGTGGCATTGTACCCAAAGTTCGGAGTGAGGCAGCCTGGTAAAATAATAAGATATCAATATCATCGATAGGTAGTAGTAGTTGTAATTTATTTAAAAACTAGCGGCCCGCCCTGGCTTCGCGCGGGTAACTGCGACTATAAATTGAGATGTAAGCTATCCTATCTTTCAAATTGGATCAAATTGCACGTGCTGAGCAAATCAAATTTAAAATCGGTTCAGTAGTTTAGGAGTCCATCGAGTACAACGTGACAATGAAATCTATATTTATAAAAGGACTAGATTTCCGGGTGCGACTTCGCCCGCGCGTATGTCGGTTATCGCGCAAAAACATTAACCTCTTTTTGCGCAATTGGATAAAAACTATCCTATGTTTTTCCTGGGTCTCAAATTATTTCCGTACCAAATTTCATTCAAATCGGTCCAGTAGTTTTGGCGTGAAAGCGTAACAGACAGACAGAGTTACTTTCGCATTTATAATATAAGTACTGATATAGTACTGACTAGTACTGATGAGGTAGGGTGCGCCTTCGTCAATGGAAGGGTCTGTATCTCAGTAGAATTACTCAAACGTCTATAAGAAAAATCTAATAAAAATAAACCTACTGAAAGGCAAGGTGAATAATATTGCAACTCTAGTTTCTAAGATATTACCACTCGGACTAGCACACAAGGATTTGGAAGAACGCTACCTACACACAGTATAGTATAATAATTAATATAATAAATAAATAAGCATACTCAAGGTTAGTTAGGGGCCGTTTCTGAATGTCCTAATAAAGTTTCAGGTTGCTATGCAACACATAAAATAACTGAATCATAAAAATGACAGTTAAAATGCAGCGCGTTTCAAGCTTTAACCGATGGATAGGCTAAATCAATGACTCTGAAACGTAAAGATAGGGTTTTATTTATTAAATTTGTTCTGGGTAGTAAAACCAGAACTTACTCGAACATTCTGAAACAGGCCCTAAGTATAGTAAAAATGTACATCCTTAAACAGAAAATAAACCAAAAAATGTACTGAATAGTAAATAAATCAAACCGTCGTAAACAGTTTTTTTTTGCTTATTTTACATTTCCAGTGAAACTGAGAACATCATCAATGTAGTCGATGTCAATTAAATAAGCATTATTAGGGATAGCTCACATACTACTCATCAGATCTCACTCAAATTTAAAGACATGACAAGCACCAACATTGGATGTAAAAAAAACATCATCAAAATCGGTTAAATCTGAAAAGTTATGAGGTAACCACACACATAAAAATACATTAGTATTGAGAACCTCTTTCTTTTTTAAAGTCGGTTAAAAATTAAGTATAATTCTTTCGTTCAGTTCGGGATCCTCAGTGCAAATTCGATTAGCGCTTGGCCGGATTTTTTAAAAGTTTTTAGCTTTACCGTGGCTTTACTAACAGCACACTACGAACTATATAGAACACTGCAACGAAACATTTATTTTAATTTATATTTGGTTGGCTAGCCTTTGACCACTAACTAACTCACCTGTTGGTAGTTGGTAATGATGTGGTTGAAGATGTTGTTCAGACTGATCTAGAATTAATGACTCACAAAAAAAAAGAAAATTGTTATATGAGTCATAATGTCATGTTGGCTCAGTCGATGAGAGCATACCCTGGCTATAGGGATATATGGACGCGGGTCCGAATCCCGCACATGACTATAACTTTTTCTCTAGTAAATTTGTGATAAAGTTTATAAGGTTTATCTAATTTAATCAGTACTAATATTATAAATGCGAAAGTAACTCTGTCTGTCTCTTACGCTTTCACGCCAAAATTACTGGACCGATTTGAATGAAATTTGGTATGGAAATAGTTTGAGACCCGGGAAAAAACATAGGATAGTTTTTATCCAACTGCGCGAAAAGAGGTTAATGTTTTACGCGATAACCGACATAAGCGCGGGCGGAGCCGCGCCCGGAAAGCTAGTTTAATATAAAACGAAATGACTAACACACTCTGTATCTTATACTCATAATCACTGTGTCTCAAATTGGAACTGCATGGCCCAGACCCATCAGTCAATGAGTAATAAAATTAATAGACAATAGTCGCGGGTTCGAATCCCGCTCTTGGTTAAACATTGTCGTTGTGATTTGTAATTCTGGTACCAGGGTTATTCTAACGGAATGATATCTGACATAGCCTAGCGGCATATGTTGCCAGGTATCTTTGCGAACAATTTCCCATTCGCCAAGCTGGAAAATGTGCCATAGATAAAATTTTTGCTTCCCGTCTTGAGGTGAGACAGAGTGACATCTATACTCAATGTATGAACGATAGCGCTGATTGACAGCGTATCTCTCGACGGTATAGCACGATGGTTCTGGGTTCGAATCCCGCTAGTAGTGCACGCTTTTAATATCTTTAGTATTTTGTAAGTTAATTAATGTATTAAGGCAATACAGATATTACAAAGTAAGATATATTTTTTACATTAAGATAGGCCAGCCTATTACCACTATTTCATATGTAATTGACGATGTGGTCAAAGATATAATAGATTAAGTCTAAGATTGGAACTGGCTCTTAAGGACAGCTGCCGGAACACACTGTTAGGTGCTTGGCGACCAACTTTCTATATTGGCGAAATTGTATTCAAAATATGTTTATAAAAGTCATATTTTCATACAAATGTCATGTTTAAAATTTAAAATTGGAATCAGTCAAGAAACTACCATTTTTATGGTTCCGTACCCAAAGGGTAAAAATGGGACCCTATTACTGAGAATTCGCTGTCCGTCCGTCTGTCACCAGGCTGTATCACAAGAACGGTGATAGCTAGACAGTTGGAATTTTCACAGATGATGTATTTCTGTTGCCGCTGTAACAACAAATACTAAAAATAAAAATAAAAAATATTTAACCCCTTAAATATTTTTTATTTTTCTCCCTCCTCTCCCCATTCAACAAACTTGATTGTTTTACCGTTTCTTGCTCGATACTAATAACGGTGACAGGTAGACGCTTTAATTATTCACAGAATATTTAGTTATATGTTCTTTTTAAATATAATTCATTAAAATAAAATAAGTAATTAAGGGCGTTCCCATACAATAAAAGAGGTATTCGCCGTTTATTTGCTAATAATAATAATAATGAAAACAGGTAGAAACTTGAAATATTCACCGCATATTTAGTTGTATATTGACTTTAGAAATAAACAATTAGTGAGATCACTATTTAGGGTTCGTACCCTACCTAGGATAGGAACGTACCTACCCAGCTCAATCGGACACTGCGAAAAGTGTCTGTAACGTGCAAGATTAGGTTACAGATAATTGAGATAATGGTACGGAACCCTTCAGGCGAGTCCCACTCGTAGTTGGCCGGTTTCTTTTTGATTATGCTGATACAAAACCTACTGAATTACATTCTTTTTGACTCGTGACCTTAAAATCTTCTGACAAATCAATTATTCCTATAAGATAAAGTTATAACAAAATAGTAATCAGCAACCCATGTCTTCCTGTGGCAGTCAGCAGCATAAGAAGTGAAGAAGGAAAATATCAAAAATGTGGGCAGCAGCGTCTTCTGGAGAACTGACATCTAATACTGCGATACCCAAGTCACGAGAGTCCTTTGTTCAGTGGTGGCTGTTATGGCTGTTGATGATAAAACTAAAACCAGCCTAAACGTTGACAATTAATCAAGTAACATTAAGTTTTCTAGGTAAGCCTGAACAACATCTTCGACCACATCATCACTTACCATTAGGTGAGTCAGTGGTCAAAGGCTAACCTATCAGGCATAAAGAAAAATAAGTTGACACAAAAAATATGGACATTAAAGGAACGATAAATATATTAGCCTACTTACATATTAATTTCAATAATCTTTGATCAGGCCATCAGCTTATCGTTAAACAATGATATTTTTTATAATAGACTAACTTTTGAACAACTAATGGTCGAAAATGCTGTTCAAACTAACCTAAAATTACTCTATAGCACTCAAAGACATCGGGCGTAACACACCGTTAGGCGCTTGGCAACAGATTTTCAACTTGAGGATGGTAGCCAGCCAGGTAGGCGCTCGCAAAATTCCCTACCACCATAACCCTAAAATGCACGAATGCTGTAACAATATATAAGTCTAATTTTTTTAAATAAGCCGAGGCTCATTATAATAAATTTACTTATAGCATATTATAGCCTAATGTTGTAGCTAATACAGTCATACCTTTATCCTCTCGCCACTAAATGTGGGATTCGGTTTTCTCTTACAAAACAAGACGCGAAAACAAACACAAGACGCGAAAAGAAACGAACAACTCACACAAGTACATATTTGAAAACAATATTATGAGTATGGTTTTAACTCTAACAAAATAAAAGACAACAGGGGCCGGTGCCCCTGCCTGACGCCAACCCTTTGGGTATGCTCTCGTTGATAGGTATCAACGAGCAACGAGAGCATACCCAAAGGGTTGACGCCAGACGCCTATTATCAACCGAAAGGTAGCGGGTGCTACCTTTCGGTTGATAATGGCGTTGAGATAATTTTTTTTTATTTGCTTTACCCGATTTCACGCTACTTAGATCAGGCCATCAAATTATCCTTAAACAATTATAAAAAAAAAAAAATCTGATAGGTTTACCGTTGACCACCAAATGATCAAAGATCTTGTTTAAACTAACCTTAAATTGGTAGTTCTCAAGGACACCTGCCGAAACTAAACATGACAACAGATTTTCTACTTAATGGTGGAAGCAAGCTATTACGAACGTTCACCATGAAAAAGTAGATACCCTGTTATGTGCCTTATTTACAGCAGCAACCTACTCACGGCGTGAGTTGTGGCATGCTGCTCATCCAGCACATTTTCACTAATCTACTCTCACGACATTGATTCCGATATGAAACAGTCTTGTTCTAAATTCTGAACTGCTTCATGTTTGAGCGACAGTTTTTGATATAATAACGAGTAAATAGCGTTACTAAAAAACTTACTCTACATTTTAACCTAAAAAAAATTCAAATAATCGAAACTATAAAGAAGTCCATACCACACACCTCAATAGTAAAATAGATTTTGAACATGCCATACTGCATTATTTACATCATTAGCCCATCAAGTTAATTCTGCTGGTGAAGTCGGGCCGGGCCTCCTCTCAGTAAAACAGTATGGGTTACCACGCGGTGGGCCCCAAGCAACTATCAGGATACCTATTTACATATTACATTATAGAGTCTCTTTTCCAAATTGTTTGGTTCTCAGATCTCTAAATATATAAAAAAGATTCTCAGTATAATCTCTTATTTACGTAGAAATATCCATAAGACAAAATAAGTAGAGTTCAAGATTAAAAAATATTCCATCCCATACAAATCCCAATCCATTGCTTCATTTGTATGTCATTCTTGTATCTGTAAATACCAACTCAGCAAGGTACAGCGACATCGGCAATAAGCAACGAAGCGCCATTCTCATCGCGTTATAATTTCGCGTGTTTTATCTCGAGTAGGTACCGAGAGGCGAGGAGTAGCGCAGCTCGCGATGTTTTCCTCCAGCTCTTTATCTCTCCCTGGCTCTGCCCGCTCTGCTCTTTGACATCTGACATATTCGATCCCAGTCTCAAAATTGACCTTACTTCCAACAACATAAAGCTTCAAATCCAACATCCCATTTCCCCAGAATTTTCAACTCATTAAGACTATTCGGAAAATTCGGATTTAGTAAACAACATTTTAGAAAGACGCCGAAATGAGAACGAAACAATTAGCTTGTTGTTTGTTTATGCTTTATTTTTAGAACTAATTTCTTCTAAATATAAACTCTTAAATGTTAATGATAATATGTAAAGCAGTCTCGAGTTGACGACACTGCAAATAGCAGAATACGGAAATGTCTCGGTGGTGGCTCTAACTCTAGGCGTGTTTGGAAACATTCGGCAATGGTAGTCAAGGCTAGTATTTCGGCAGTGTATGCGAAATGCGGGCGCGGTGCGACGCCGACGCCGCCATCGACGGCCGCGATTGTCAAACCGGTGGTGGTAGCGAGGCAGGGCAGGCGGCAGGCGCAGCGCGGGGCTGACGCAACACGCGACCTCTTTGTCCGGCCCCACAGCCCGGCGGAATGCCCGCGGACGGAGCCGGCCTCGCCGCCGCCGCCGCCGTCGCCGTCCGCGCTCGAGTAATTACGAATGTCAAATGTTATCGCACGCAACCGTCCGCCGCACCGTCCGCACTCCGCTGCGCCGCTCTTCATAATAATAAAACCTGATATTTAAAACGGAACGTCCTTCTAACGCCGTGTAGTTGCGCCGACGCCAATCTACGATAATAATAAGCCGACTACCTAGAAAGCGTTTCGCTGCAGCGCTACACCCAGTCGTTCCTTTAGACGAGGCACAGTCTCGTAGCGCTTCAGCGCTGTCGGTGTTCGCTCCGAGCGCTCACATAAGTACGGCCAGTTCTATGCGCGCCTGTATAGCTATTAAATGTATATAGAATATATAGTAGTAATCGCTCGACGCAGCGGTATTATGTCGGAAATATACCGGTCGGGCCGCGCCTCAGGCCGATTGACCGTTTTGCTATTTAGTTTGTATGGGAAGTTTAATTTTGATTTTTAAAAGTAGTGGAAACACTTATTGTATTAGTTCTTTTACTAAAATATAAAGCATAGGGTAAGCCTTCATGGAAGCTATACGGAGTATGTTCAAAGTTTTAAAAAAATACAAAAATACAAATAAACCATTATTATGTTCTCATATGTACGCAGTATGTTAGATCATAATGCGTACGTATGATAAAATTAATTCAAAGCATTTACGTATGTAAAAGTAACAAAAATTTAAAATTATATCAGCTGCATTAATTTGGTCTAATACTATCCTCCTCCTAATCCAGGAGGACTTGAAGGGTTTGAAGTCCACTTGTAAACCTAGGCAACTATGTATATTTTCATCTAACAGACATTTAAATACAACAATGTTAGACATTTATAATATATAAATGTGAATAACAAATACTTCAAAATTTACGACAAGAGCTAAATTTCCTTCACTACTATGTTAGGTCTACTCAGGAGTGAAAATGAGAGAATGGTGATAAAATAAGATATGCAATTCGGTGAAAACTAACTGGATAACATTAAAGGTGAAAGTAAAAAATTCGCCATTATCTAACAAAAAAATATAAAATTGTAACACAATCGGTGGTTGTGTCGCTAATGAAAAATGGTCAAATCAAAAATTAGTCATAAAAATTAAGTTTCATTACACAGCCGCATTTTGTTTTTACATTCAAATCAGACAATAGGTATCTAATATTTGCAGAAAATGTAAAATCTATAAAGTTATTAATAATCTGCAGGACTCAGGTCTACTACAAATGGATCTTATTGCAACTATTTTACCCTTAACAAACTAGATCTGAAGTTATGTTCAGACAGTACATGCTGCTGTATTACTTTCAGTAGATCAAGTACAGCATTTAATTACGACTATAAAAAAATGATTAATCTGTTGCGAGTACTGATCTTGGTGTCACTCTTGACTTCAAGCTTCTTTTTAACAAGCACATCGAGAGCATCATGAATAAAGCTATAAATCTTGGGGTTCATATTTCGTGTTAGTAAGGACTTAAGGTTCATCAAACCCCTAAAATTTTGTTTTGTTCCTACGTGCAAAGTCAGCTTGAGTATGGCTCCCAAGTTTGGAAAATGTATTGAAAAATATATAACCCTACTTGAAAAGCCTCAAAGGAAACTTCTTCGATTCATTAACTTTAAAGCCAGAATTGCGAATTCTGATTTTTATTATGAAGTAAGTTGAAGGCATCATCACCTTTACCTCTTAAAAAAGAAGGAGGCGGCTGACATTTCCTTACTGCATTATATTGTTGCGAATAGAATTGATTGTTCTACCTTAGTCAATTAAATCAAGCTAGTCATACCGTCTCTTTCATCTCGAAAATATTATATTCATTTTTGTGTCCCCGCAGTACTTAGTATCGTCGAAACTCTTATTTCCCACTTTTAGAAGGTTTAAGTCAAATTATTCCCTGTATATCGATTTATCCCCGTAAACCATGAAAAATACAGTTCAGAATCTGATTTATCAATGGTTTTTTGATGTTGAATAAAGTTAAAAAGTAATCACTACTTGTATCAAAATATTTATATGGCTTTGAAATTTTTTACCTGTTTTTTTAACTGACAGTTTAACTTTTATTAGCATATCAGGTCGTGCATTTTCCATGATTTAGACTAGATCTGTCATAATGAGGACAGTTGGGCATCGTGCATAAATGAAGACACGAAGTCATTGCAACACTTGGTTTATGTTTAATTCACTGGGTATTAAGTAGAAGAAAATATGGTTCTTTTACAATTTTCGAAATACTGTGACCCTATATAAACTACATTCGCCAAATTCGAGGTCATTATAGTTTTAGTTTCGCTTCAAGTTCAAAGCACAATATCACCGATAAACTGGCTCATCGTGAAGAACTGAAACTGCCTCTGAAGGTTTCACTGGTCTACGCTGGTGGACACCTCTTGGCGGAGCCCTTCTCAACGTGGCCCGTCACCCTGAAAGTCTGCGGTTGAAGCTGGTCGGATCAAGTTGGTGGAACCACTCTAGATGGGGGTCATGCATCTTCAATTTTTTTCGCACCAGTTCCTCCGGAATCCGGTGGGAAAGAAAAATTAGGACCAGCGAAGATTCGTTACGGCAGCGCGCTCGTAGCTTCTAACGAAAGGTTAAAAAGTAACTTGTTATTTCATTTTAATATTGTAATATTTGCATTAACACCTTCTAAGCGAATCAGCTTACGTAGATACAATACAAAGACAGGAAAAATTTGTACTACGAGCGGGATTCAAACCTGTGACCGTCCGTTACTCGAAACGGAATATGCTCTGCTATTTTGAACTAACGTTGTGAAAGTGGTAGGTTCAGATCCTGCTTTTGGCAAGAAAATAATTTTACGAAATTATTTGTACGAATTTTTTGTACGAAAAAAAACTTGCTCGTTTTTCTGCGGATTAGCCTTTTATTTTAACAAAAAGTAAACCTGCATATTTGTGTAATAAACAAGTATAAGCATTTTCTAAATATGATTACAAGCACTATCACGTGCTAAGCTATTTGTTTGATATAAGCATTTTCTTCTAATCAAAACACGTTTGTATTGACATAGCGAATAACGTGCAGTTTCAGGGTCATCTAGAGAGCAAGGCCAAACTTGCATCTAAAAAAGCTTAGAGTGCTAAACCGGTCCAAGCAGTATTTCACTCCACGGCAACGGGTTGTGCCTTACAAAGCGCAAGTCATACCGCATATGGAATACTGATCAAATCTATGGGCTGGGGCACCCAGTTACCAGAGCGACCCCCTCAACTCATCCAACGACAGACGGTTTGGAACCGCTTAGTCTTCTACAATGAAGAGTATTCTTAGTAGCTGTTTGATATGATGCCAACTTCTAAATTCCACAAGCGCACGCCATTGATGAGATATTCATCCCCACTACCTGCGCGCGACTACGCAATGGTTCTCTTCAATATTTATACTGCGTATTATAAAGATTGAGACGAAACTTTCTGCCGAGGACTTTCCTCTAGATATATAGGATTAATTGTTAAAAGGGCATCATAAAATTCTTCAGAAGTCGGCAGCGCATTGGTAGCCCCGCTGGTGTCACAAATGTTTTTATATGTTTTTGGTGGAAATAAGTACGAGTACCACCTGATGTTAAAAGTCTCTAGTGCCTGTAATTTATTATTTAAAAAAAGTAAAAAAATTGAAGATCTATTTTGAAAAATTTTGTCCTTAGCAAATTACAGAAAAATCTATAAGCATTTAGGAAGTATTACCAAAGCCAAGCTTAATAATCTAATTTGAACATTTACCTAGCTATTATTGTATTGTACTTGGTCGCATTCATCTTCACCTGGCTAGCAATGACCCTCAAATATAAAATATTTAGCTCAGCGCCTCACAGTTTAATATCCAGGTCGAGCCTGCTAACGATCACTACTTACCAACAAAATAATAGAGTAATCTAAAGCTAGCCTATCAAATAAAATAGGTTTTCAACTCTCTACATTTAATCTCCTGGCTAAGATTTGTATTATAAAATAATTTGCAACTGTTCACATATAAGGTACAGCATCAATCGCTCTAAAATGTTTCTGTAAGTTCAAAATTCATGCAAAAAGCATAATATATAAATTAACACCAGTATACAACAAAACAACATAATATTATGTTAAGATACAACAGAAAGATTCAAAGATGACACCAGTAGTAGTGAATGACAATTTGGCGGTCATAGGTTTGAATCTTCCTTAAGGCCTGAGTGTAAGAGGTTGTTGGTAAGACATATTGCATAATGATCTAGCGTGCTAGTAAGCTAGTATTCTCAAGTACACAATGTACCGCAGACAAGGTGTCTTTGAGAGCCAGTATCAATTCCAGGACTAAACCGTAGAATAGAAATGAGACAGTACAAGTTAAAATAAAAGGTTTCATATAACTAAAGTGGAACTGTCATGAATACTGAATCTTTACTGTCATACTCAACTGACAAACAATTTAAGAGTCATCATGATGGTCTCACTATTGGTATACGGATCTTTTACCCGATCAAAATTTTCACGAGCCATTCATTGTACAACACCTACTACATGCTCAATGTTGCGATATGCGTGGTTGTCAAATTTGCGTATATCATAGATATGCAATGTTTTCTAATCTTGGTCAGCGAATGTTTGAGGCATAATTTTATTTTTCTTTGGCAATCACAAGACTAAACTGCTCAACATTGAATATGTTTGTATTGTGAAAATATATTCACTAATTATATAATTATGGTAAATAATCAGACTTAATATCATAGCACGGCAGTGATTTAAAAAGTATGACTACAATAAAATTCAAATAATTATGATATATTTCAATATTCGTCCATACATTTGCCTGAAGAAATGTAGAGACAATAATAAACAAAGAGAAGCGAAGCTTGCAACCGGCCTGTGGCGCGGCGCGCTCCTCCGTCAGCTATAGCGTGGCCTTATAGATGGTTGTTTGCGCTCACAGAGTGCGGTGAACAGCGCTCACCGGCAGCGTGCCTGTGTGCGTTCGCGTTCGTATAGCACCTACACAGAGGAGAGGCACACACAGGCGCAGACCCTGTTCGCCTGTACGGGTGCGTTCCGAAACCGCTCTCTATTCTATCTATGCGAAGGCGTCGTATCGCCACGTATAGCGGGCACGCTTGGGGCGAGGAATTTAGAGGCGGGGGGGTCGTATCGTTAATTGTTATGAAGTTGATTTCGGTCCTGAAATTCCGAAATAGGTATTTTGAAATAACGCCTCTTTTTCATCAACGTGGCTCTACCATTTTCCTTTGTCATTTCAACTCTACTATTTGCTCTGTACATATATTTAAATCATTGAATGTTATCCTTGTTCTTTTGAGATGACTTAGCGCACCTATTTTTGCGTTTCCATAGCCCGACTGTGTTTGGCCGACTGAACATATGTTCTCATTTATGGCTCGTTGCCGCGTTATCAGCCAGTGATAACAAGTCAAACTCAGCCTTTAGTGTTGAACGCTAGAGTTTACATTTGAATGGTAATGTGCAGGTAGAGTCAATGCTTTGCCAATAGTGAAACAAGTCCATGGCTAGCGATCGCGGGGCAACACGCGGGTCTTGGGGTCAGGGTGATGGCACTGTTGTCTTTGTGATGCGTCTTCTATAGGTACAAAACTTTTTAAAAATAAATATATACTGATCATATTTTATTAGAAAAAAGTACTTGTATTATAAAATTCTTTATGACGTTTTACGGTGATGATGTGAATTTAAGAAATGGGTTATGTGTGCGATATTATATTAAATCATTCCATTATATATAGATACCGAGATACGTGCTTAATTATGATAAAAGAGAAATACCTACCTACCTACTCCGTAGATGTCGTTTTGTATGAACTCTGCTATTTTCAAGAAATGCTACGAGCTTGATCATTGAACTCAACATACACCACACATATTCTTTCTCTCCAAATTCTCCAGTCCAACTTCAATCATTCCACATTAGTTCTTTAAAATACTCCATACATTGCTCGTTCTCTATCACCATAACTCATATGCCAGATCAACAGCGTTCAATGCACAGCGTGTCGGCGACGACGGGGCCATATGGTACCAGCATGTTGGGCCGAAAAAAGTGTCATTCCCCTTCGTTCGACTATCATTCAAGCAGACACTCCGATACGGCCTCTTTTCCCTCGGTCAAATGAAACAACAAGTTACTACGAGTTCTCGATCTTAACTCGCGGATAGGAAATTCGAATACCAAATCCCAACACAACATTTTGATATTATTACTACATTATAGGAAGGTTAAATACTACTGATTTTATGCTAAATAATATGCATTAATAAACTTTATTACAAGAAACGGTCCTTTTCCAATATAATATAAAAAATAAAAATAATATATTATAATAAATATTTATATTATATTATAATATATATAATATAATATAAATATTTATTTGCTTTCCTCGATTCGACCGTACAAGTACAAAGAAAGATTCTTACTATAATTTATAACTTCATGTTTAAGCCCATACAGAGGATTTTTTATGCAATATACTATTCATCTATAAAACTGTCACTAAGCACTTAACGCATAACCTCCCTTATTTAGAAGAAGTATGTTTACGCACAACCTGTTTTAAACTTTAGAAGATGAGTGTTTCAGCAGCTATGCTTGAGATTGGCTATGGACTGCCGCGCAGCAGGTCCATGGTTAGAATCCCGCCGCGGGCTTGAGCTTCACCGCATGGTGGAAGGGCTTTTTGCGAATGCCCGCCTGGCTAGCGACCACCCTCAAGTTGAAAATCTGTCGCCAAGCACCTAACGGTGTGTTCCGGCAGCAGTCCTTGAGAGCCAGTGAAATTACAGGCACATGAGACTTAACAACTATGTCTCAAGGTGACGGGCGCAGTGCAATTCATCACTTGAACGATGAACTGCATCTGTTATAGGCAGAGGTAACCGCTTAACATCAGGTGGACCTCGAGCTTGTTCCGTCACAATAACATAAAAAAAAAAAAAAAAAATAAGATACAGTTCCCAATCTAGGTTAAGCCTAGTTACCTTTCTCAACTACATCAGCACTAACCATCACGTGCGATTGTGGTTAAAATGACCCTATCAGTAATAGGAAAGTATTGGTGTCGTACTAACCGGTAGTCTGTAGCGCGAATTAACTATGTACTTAACTTATCTACCTACATTTTTATTTCTGTCAAACTTTTTGATTGTTTTTATTTTGTATAATGTTCGATTCGGTAATTGATTAAAACGATCGATTTAATCGGTCGATTGATTAAAACGATGACGAGACCTTCAATAAAAAATAATATGACAATTTTTGCGCGTTGTGACGCACGGTCGTATGTGTCGTTCGTGTGTCGCCAATTAGGATAACACGACGACGACGGTACGATGGCGGTAAATAGGAAAAGGAGTTGGAAGAAATTTTTATCATTGTCTTTCTTTATTATTTTTATTTTATTTAGTTGGTAATTAGAATATTCTTAATATTGTAAATGTATTATGCGTGATACCTATGAGTGAGCTTGAATATTAGGAAAGCGAATCAAAGGTAGTAAATTGTAATCCTTATCTTGCTTACTAAATATGTCATAGTTGTTGGTTCATATCGATATTTTACTACTAATTTACATCGATACGATGTAAATTAGTAGTACGATTATCTACCTCTATGATTGGTTTAAAATACTATGTTTTAAATTATGTCAGTAGTAAAGACTGAGTATCAAAATCTAGGTATAAGCTTTACAGTAAAAAAATACGTTCGAGTTACTATCGAGTCGTAGTAGTAATGATGTAAAGTTCCAAAAATCCGCACTGAAGTTGAGACTAACAGCGTGGCAGCGAGCTATATCTACTGCTTACTGATAATTCAGTAGACATAATATCATATCACAGTAGGAAAAAATATACGTATAATAATAGTAGGTATACATTATGCACAGGTTAAGATTTTGTAGTAATTATATTAAATAAGCTAAATTTTATTAATGTTTAAAATAAAAATTTATGTCAGAGCAAATTAACAATTAACTATATTGAAACTAAAAGATAAATTTTATATTTAAATGGGTATTTTTATAGACTCAAATTGAAATTTTTCGTCTTCTTGAATAATGAATCTATTTTACAAATATATCTGCACGCTAAACAGTTACTTAACAGTTAGATAGTTCATTTTCTAATGACATTAATAGATCATACGTAACATAACATAATTCAGCAAAACTGCAATATAATTTTATACACTTGTTTAAAATAAATGCACATATCGCAGAGTGGAACACAATCGCCTGTCACTTTTGACAGCACGATGACACATGCCTGTCAGTTCGTCAATAAAATGAAAATGGTGGAAACGAAAACTAAATATTTTATTTTGCAAGGATGTGGTCCCGGTATCTTTGAGGATGACATTAATTTTGGATCCAATTCCTTTACTTTTTAAACATTTATAAAGGTAGTTCTAAAGATTTCATCTTAGGTCACTGAGTTTAAAAAATGTCACGAATCTGGCCACTAGTATCAGATAGATAATGCACCATACAACACAGTTGACACCAGCTAGAAATTATGAAAACAATTGGGTTACTATAGTTATATTACAAAACTATTTATGCTTATTCAGTACAATAAATATTATTATTTTTAGGAAAAAGATGTCGTCCTGCTTCCATAGTATAGTTGGTAATAGGGTACTCTGGGGTACCGGTTAAGGTTCCGGGGGGTTCAAGCTGGAAGCCATCTTTAGTCAAAACATTCTGAATAATATTTGCGCTTAGCCTTCTAAATGCGCTCCTAGAATGATATTCAAATAAATTCAATACAAATGTTCAGTAAAAACTAGAAGTAAACATATTTAATACTTAAATATTGATTGTCAACGAATTATAATTTCAACATTCAAGGAATTTTCAATGGTCAAATATAAATATTCTATCTATTGATAGCCTCATCCGTGAACATATTACTGTGTATAAAGAAAATGGCAGTCGTTTGAGACGCGTTTGGCCATCCCTGGTAGTTAAGCACCAGGTCGTCGTCATGGATGGCCGCCTGTGAAATCTGGCTGAGTCGAGCAGCTAGCAAGTAGCAAGCGGTCGGCGGCCGCGGCCTGGCGGCATCACGTGGCGCGCCAACCGAACTAGGTAGGTACTTCGAAAAGAGGAATGAGGGCGCTCGCGTGCTATTCTGCTCGTCTGTCTGACCACAGAAAAGAGAAAGCAATAGAAAGGTGAAGGGGGCGTGGTACGCGAGCTCACCATACTCCTAAACAGGAGTATTTACGTCAACGGACTATAATGCTACTGACAGTCGACCCGCGGTTAACGCGCCGCATGCATCTCCGTCAATTTATATGAAAATGCCGCGTTGTGCTATTATAAGTTGCAGATTTAATAGCAATGTCACAAAAGTAAAGAAAGTAAGAATATCCCATCACCGGAAAACTTAGTAAATTATTCCTAAATGTTTTATATTTCGCTGATGAACAAAGTCGGTGCAATCTGACATATAAGTGATTCATGATTTTTTTATCGACAAATTTATCGATAAATTGTTAGTCACTAAATGTCACCTCATTCCAATATCTAATTTGGAGCTTTCCTGTTAGACCTACGAAAACAAGCACCATCTGTCCCACTGCTTTTAGTGCATATAAAACTTTTACCTGGATGTAAAAATACACGTGTAGGTCAACATCAATTAAATTAACAAATTATTCAAATATTTTCAAGAACACGCAATCTTTCAAGGTTGTGATTTCAACTTCAACTCTTGTTTTGTGGCTTCTGTGGGCACTACCACAATTTCACCATTGTCACGTAGTTAGATGGACCATATGAAGGAGATTGTTTAGTTTTAATGAGTTATGTCCGGTGAGAACTGCCCAAGCCAAAATTTGTGCTGAAACATTAGATGTTAGTTCATCTAACTACTGGAAGAACACAAATGTATATACACACACAAACATACACACACAAATTCATTATATATAGGGGAAATCTAGAACACCTGGGAACAACTTTTGGTTAAGTTATATAATATTATTATAATAATATGAACAGTTAATTTACAGCTTTATTTGAATATGGACTAAATACTAAGGAGAGGATACGTTTGAGGGAGAAAGGACGAGCGATATCTCTAGGGATAATATTGTAGAGAGAAGAGTTTATTTTACAACAGAAGGACAACAGAAGAATATGTGTTTCACATTTCCTTCGTCCAAACCACATTCACAGAGGGAATTAGAAGTTTGGCCAGGAAGACTGGGTTACAGGAATAGTTTCGACTCGGACGGCATATTGTAGAGGTGGTCACTTTATCAGCGTTTTGGAATATTGAGAACCAGAGTTTATTGGGCATCTCATGTTTAATGCTACCATAGAATTTAGCTTTTAATATTCTAGAAATTTGCCATTTCTGGTTTCAAGGTTTTTTTAAAGATGGTTTTAAAGTCGAACAGATATCTTGATCTTGAGATTCGTTGCGGATTGTACCGGCGTGACCAGGAATCCAGGCAAGGATCACATTTTTGCCGTGAGAGCTACATTCGAAAAGGGCATTTCCTATTTTTAAAACAATTGGGAACCTAGATTTGGACCGAAATGGGTTAGCAAGAATAGATTGGAGGCAGCTTTTGGTTTCTGAAAATATGATAGTTTTATTCAGATTGTGTGATATTACAAAAAGGATGGCTTCCAGAATTGCGATGGCTTCTCCTGAAAAGACGGAAGTGGTAGAAGAAACTATGTAATATCACTCCAATTTTGAAGTCGGGGGCTGCATCTGACCCTTGCAATTATAGACCTATTTCCATCTTACCTGTTCTGAGTAAAGTATTCGAAAAAATTATGCTCAAACAACTTTTATCTCATTTTAATGAGCATAATATATTGAATGAGAATCAGTTTGGTTTTACTAAGAGCAGATCCACTACAGATGCAGGTGTTCAATTGATGTCACATATACTTGAAGCAAGGGAGAGTTCACATGATGCTATTGGCGTATTTTGTGATCTTTCCAAGGCATTCGACTGTGTAGAACACTGCACTCTGATTCGTAAGCTTTCACACTATGGTATTCGTGGAAAAGCTTTGAATCTAATAGAGTCTTATCTGTCAAACAGGCTACAGATGGTTGGAATAGATGGCAATACTTCTTCCGGGTCTTTGGTAAAAATAGATGTACCGCAGGGATCAATTTTGGGACCTTTTCTGTTCCTAGCGTATATTAATGATCTGCCTTGCATGGTCAAAGATTTCTGCAATATAGTTTTATTCGCCGATGATACCTCTCTGATTTTTAAAGTAGATAGGAAAGATAGTGAACTCATTCATGTAAATAATGTGTTATCTATGATCTCTGAATGGTTCGCCGCTAATAATCTACTCTTAAATTCAAAAAAGACCAAATGTTTAAAGTTTTCTTTACCAAATGTTCCTTATGTTGAACCAAACATTAAGCTTGGCTTAGATAAACTCTCTATTGACAAAGCGACAGTCTTTCTGGGAATCAAAGTGGACTCAACTTTACAGTGGGATCCACATATACATGATCTAGCCGGAAGACTTAGTTCTGCTGCATATGCAGTTTGTAAGATAAGACAGTTAACAGACGTAGCTACTGCACGGCTAGTTTATTTCGCGTACTTCCACAGTATTATGTCGTATGGTGTATTGCTGTGGGGAGCTGCTGCTGAGATGGAAACAATCTTTATCTTACAAAAGCGTGCAATTCGAGCCATATATGAAATGGATCCTATGGAATCTCTAAGGGATCTTTTTAAAGAAATTGATATATCAACTTTACCGAGTCTGTATATATTTGAAAATATTATGTATGTTCGGAAAAATTTGAGTAAATTTAAATTAAACAGTGACAACCACGATTACAACACTAGGAACAAATATAAATTAACGGTACCGTGTTTTAGATTAGCAAAGACAAATAAAAGGTCCTTTTTAGGTAATTGTGTGCGGTTTTATAATAAAATTCCCGAACATATTACAATGCTCACAGAAGGAAAATTCAAATTACACGTGAAAAACATTTTGATTAAGAAATCCTACTACACAGTTTGTGATTACTTAAACGACAAAAATGCTTGGAAAATTCCACCTCTGCCAAGCCATCACCTGTCTCCTACGTAATTTAAACAAATATTGTAATAATTGTATTATATTGTTTATAACAAATTGTAAACAGACGTTTAAAAGAATGGCCCCGAGTTTCTTGCCCGTTCTTCTCGCAGTGGCTCTATAAATTTTTTTGCTGAACGTGGCAGTACAATGTAGAATATTTCAATATTAAAGTTTGTAATTGACCTTCATAAGAGCGTCGTAGACGCCTAAATTTAATAAATGATTTTGAATTTGAATTTGAATTTTGAAGGACATTTATAATTTAAAATTATTCTCGTAGATGGGATCCAAACTACAACACCAATTGGACTATCTAGATTTTTAGAAGCATCTGCATGGCAGTCCAGACCTTGTATTCTGTGAAGAATTTATTTATTAAAACCTTATTAGCTTCTATTGTGTTTTTATCAATAGCAAAATCCAAAATAATGTTAGGTTTGAAAACTAATGATTCGTAGGATGATGAGTACAAAGGCATAACAGGATTCTGAAGGAGGGAATAAGGAAGAAGGGTGAATTGTAAATAGCTGCGGAGGAGACAAAGGAGGTTCTCAGATGAGGCTTTATTGCATGAGTTATATAATGTCAGTAAACTATATAGTTTTTTTCAAGAACAGTTTGAGTTTTAAGCTAATTTAAAAAGGAATTTATCGGAGAGACAGTGTCTGCGAAGGCTAAGAGGAGGTTCTACACACTCAACTTGAATGGCATTGATAGGGATTTCAAGCAGTGTTCTTTCACCATGACAGACCAAAGCTACTTTGACAACATCACATGATTTTTTTTTTCTTTTTTTTCCGTTTGGATTAGTTCATATGTACAGCAGGCTGCGTTGCAGCATCGCGGGGTGTGTTGCAGCAACGTAGACATGAACGGAACCGAACACGCGAACTTTTAGGTTATGACTTAGTCTATTTTGGAGATTTTCGTTATCATCAATAAGGAGAATATCTCATTGGCTGCCATTCAATTCATTTGTTAAAATGTGTAATAGAGAAATACACAAATATACTGTTTTTAGTTTTTGCTAAATAATAATATCTAGAAATAGCAATCGCCGATTATGCAATAAGTACAATTCGTTTCAATGGAAATAAAATGATTACCAATTTAATTAGCTGGTAGTTACTATTGTGTCGGTCTCCCTGATTTTTCTGAATCTCTATCTGTGCCTATCTCTAATACCACCCTCTACGCGAATTTCATGTGTTTGTTATAATTTTACTACAAATAAACGAGCCTATAACATATTATATCGAAATTAAGCTGTTCTTCGCAGTAATAGCTTTATTTAATTTTTATCGTCTCTTTCTTATTCAGCATCTTCACTGCTGAAGGTCGTGTCTAGTCTGAAGTAGTGTTAATTGCTCGATGTACTATGCTCTTCCACGTGCTTCTGTTTTCAGCGGTCTTTAAAGCTTTTGGTATAGATATATTAGTAAGCTATAGGGTTCATTCAAGACGCTTACTTGCCTGTCCTTACTAGATATTCAAATGATTATATAAAACCGCATAAAAATTTTTTATAGCTCAAACGCACAGTACATCAACGCATTACCTAAAAATTAAATCGTTAAATCGTTTTAAGCCTATGGAAAAGTTTATCGATAAAAATGTACTGCATCACTGGCTACTTTGACAATGGGATACCACTTTTTGTTCCGTATAAATAAATTAAAAAAGGTAAAATTTTACTAGCTATCCTAATAATTATTTTCTCTTAATCATTTTGCGTGCAGTAACTAGTGAACTATTTTTCAATTGTCTATGCTCAGATTTTACCAAGGAATGATTTTAAAATTGAATTTTACTTGACTGAGAGACTGCACAATTACTGTACAGATATTGTCGACTGGCAAATTTCACCAGATATTAGGGGAATTACCATATATCTGTCTCTCTCACTGAAAGGGATAGCATGACAATGTTCACAAGAAATTAAATCTTACCACTCTCTAGATAAGGTGTAATTTCAACTGTTATAAATTGGTTTATTAAACGTTTCAATTGGGTAAAAATGGGACTAATCAGGGAATCGGATTGTTTGTAGTGAACAATAAAGATGTAATGTCAAGTATCATTTACATGTGTTAAACTGGCTACGCTCGTTTTCTAAGAAAACTGACATGGCTGCCACTCTAAATAGTATTTTATATCTCTATGTGTCTGACTATCTACCAGCGGCGGCAGTACAGTGACGCGAGTTGCCACAACACAATACTGTTTAGGATGGAACACTTTCGATATTCAAAATTTCAAACTTAGTTGGATGGGTACTGACTTAGAGTTTTTGCAATCAACAGTTCATTGCTACAAAAGATACGTGATCGCCCTGCTGGTATAGATGAATATAATTACGTACACTTTTTCCATCGAGATCATCTACGAGTTTATATTCATATCTATGTAATATTCTCTATGATATGCACGACACGAAACTTATTTATTCTTCAATCCGGAGACAGGTTTCTAAATTAATATGTTTCTCTATACATTATTTTTAGCCCCACGTAATAGGAGTGATCCTATTGTCATCTACCGTCATATCATAACAAGTTCAAAAAACGTTAGCTCGCGATATTGCTTGTAATCATTATTATGGAATATCTTTGTATCTATTACTATTACAGCCATGAAGTGTACCATTGAACAAAAATCTTAATTCCCCATTAGGACGTGTTTGCCATAATCCCCATGCTTCTCAGGCATCTTGGAGATAGCAGACTGAGATTGCATTTCTTCAGAAGGCGCCGCTGCCCAACTTCAAGTATTTTCCCCTTCTTCGCCACTTACGTCTCCCACAGGAAGATATAGGGGTACAATACTATCCCGGCACCCCATGGGGAATTAACATTATTCATTAAATAGTATTAATTAATTACTTATCAGATAAATAAAACAATAGAAAAAATATCTCCATCAGCCATACAGTTATCAACCTAAGAATATAAATACTGTAGCATACCTTCATGTTAAATATCGTTATGGAAAAAGCGGCTAGTGACAATATGGCACTACAACACTCATGTCGGTTTAAGTAGGCTGCGGCTGCTCATTTAGACACATGATCTTCTCTATCATGTTAACGCCATATTTACTAATGGGGTAGTGGATACTATGAGATACTGATAACGAGACCATGCCCAATAGGGGTTGGAGTCGGTAAGGGACCTGGACATCAAAAATTTTTTTTGTATATATAATATCCTTGTATTATCCTGTGTAGTTCGTAAATGATATAATATATTATTGTTTTGACGTTTGTGTTGTTAGAAAGACATACTGTGCCGACCCCTCATCAGTGGGTAAAGGGTATGAATATAATATAAAAAGGATGTATCCCGCGTAGGTTCGTAGCATACATTGGGTTGGGATAAACCTTATATAAAACAAGGACAATTAACAATAACATCAAACCTTTGTCATTTCGTATTAGTTTTACATGCACTATTTAAAGAAATAAAATAAGTAAACAATCGTATAGCATTGCACATTGAGCGAATAGGGAACATGTGACTTTCTCGATGCGGTTTTATTTTGAAAAAGACATCAACGAGAGCCCTGCTACGGTAGTGCTACGACTTTTGAGGTCAAAAGTCAGATTTTTTAAATTAAGAAACACAGTTATTTCATTTTTTAATTATCTTTTACGTTTTATTTAGTTTAAAAAGGTGTTTATTGTCTTTCTTTATAATAAAATAAATGAAAAATATTTAATAACTAGTATCTAGTGACAATTCCGATTCAAAAATCGCGATGATGCGCTCGAAAAGTGAACTCCCAAAAGACGTGTCGTGTAAAATCGAAACGCGTCAAAATTTGCTCCAACAAGGTTCTACGGCGTTTTTGAAGCCACGTTGTATTAACCTAATCAGGATGGCAGAATTATCACGAAATATTAAAAAACTTTTGATTGTTCTTAGCCTATATGCATTTCCGCAAAGTAATGCCAAAATCCACGTAATTTAAGCATCTTTTTAATATCGTGGGTATAAAAATATTGAGGTCGTGCTTACATTGAAACTTATACAATATACTTACATCTATTTGATACCGCTTGCCTACCTATTCCAATTTTCAGCCGACCAACGACCAATAACGCTAACGCGCAATCAAATCGAGTGAAACTTACTAGAATGGTGTATATTAGTAAAAGAACTTGATATGGCGGGAAAGGAAAATCTGAAAAACACACCAATATACTCTGTGGTCTATGTTCTAGAGAAACCAAACCACTCCGCTAGGTGGCAGCACATACCCGTCTATTCACAGCGTATATTATTTATCAGGTTATATACGAGTGGCATTATATAAGTGAACAGAAAGCTACGTTCGGTCGGCGCTCGACGCGGGCGAAGCAGAGGGGTGGGCGGCGTGCGGGGGCGGTGGGGCACCCACACACGTGCGCCCCCGCTCACACGGACATCGCGCCGCGTCCATGTGTATCGAGCTAGCAATTCGCAGCGCCGCCGCCATGCCGCCGCCGCCGGCCGACCGTCGAGCGACTCCACGTATTCTTATTATTATGAAAGGAGAAACGCTTTTTGTAGGGCAAGAACTAAATTTGTAGCATTACGGTCTCCGATAATAAAGATTGTAAACGTATTTCAGTCGCTGAAGTTTGTCTGGCGGCTCATAGATGTCGCGCTTCCGACCGCGGCCGAGGACTGCCAATGCTTTTCCGGGTAGGTACTACCTTACATTAGGTGATGCGACCGTAACGTCGACACAATGAACGTGCGATGGGTAAATCAGCCGCACTCCGTGCCTTTGTACTTAAGCTGAATTAATAGAATTATTTTTGATTAATCCGTATAAATCCGTAACCCGTGTCAGGTACTTAGGTACCAAGGTAGTTTTTTCAGAAAGTATATATTTGTTACCTACTCAGCTAAATTCAAATCTTACATAAATGTTGTCATGGGTAACTCAAGGGAACTCGTCACGTACACATTTCATTATCAACAGCCATGACTTCTACCGTTGAAAAAAGGGGATTTTGTAACCCCCCCCCCCCCTAATGAGGGACTTATGAGGGGGAGCTTATTAAATCCCCACGTTTGGCAAGGCGTTTTGGGGATTGCAGTATAAGAGTTTCAGTTCCTCAGAAGATGCTGTTGCCAATTTTCTGGTATTTTCCCTTCATTGAGTCTGTCATCGTCCATGGGAATAATTTTGGAGTATGTGTTGTGGAAGGCCACTGTTTTATTAAAATTTTCGACACTTTGGGGTAATACTTTAAGTATTGTATACTATATGTCATAGGTTTTAAAAATGAAGTATTCTGATTATTGGCTCCATATTAGAGATGTGCCGACTACAAATACAAGTTAGGAAATAACCGACTATTCTGCGGCGTGTCTTCTAGCTAGTCGGCGAAAAATACCAAATAGTGTAAGTAAACCACAAAGTTTTAAGTATTTAGTTTTTATAATTGCATAACTATATTTATGACGAACAAGGAGACTGAACCGTTCTTCCTAAAAATATGACGGATTAGGTTGAATACAAACTAAATTATTATCGAAAGAAGTGCCTTAGTCACTAAAAACATATGAATTGTACTTTAATATTTAGATATATAATTATCTACTTAAATTTTTTATAAGAATACAAAAAAATAATGAAAAAGCCGGTAGCACTAAAAGTAAGTTCGGGACTCAACTAGATACATTTCAAATCATATAAATTCCAGATTTTTGTTTTTGTAAAAAATGTAGGTAAGAAAAACAAGTCGCTTGCCTGATGGTCATAGATCTTAGCTCTCATTAAACTAGTAATTTCACTTATTTACAAAGTCTTTGCACACTATTGGTTTGAGGCAGAATAGTTGATAATGCGGTGGTACCCATCAAGTCGTACTCTTTCTGAAGAGACTGATATATTGTCTGGTAAATGCATTTTTTTTA
Source organism: Plagodis dolabraria (assembly GCA_963854805.1). Classification (NCBI taxonomy): domain Eukaryota; kingdom Metazoa; phylum Arthropoda; class Insecta; order Lepidoptera; family Geometridae; genus Plagodis; species Plagodis dolabraria. Next base: position 14,836,425 of record OY978459.1, on the reverse strand, counting down.
ATTTTTTTAATTTTTTTTATTGCTTATAGGTAAGCCTTTGACCACAATCTCACGTAATGGTAAGTGATGATGTGGTCGAAGGGGTTAACATGCTTAACCTAGAATTACTCTGGCTCTCAAGGATAGCTGCCGGAACACACCGTTAGGTGCTTGGCGACAGATTTTCTACTTGAGGGTGGTCGCTAGCCATGCGTGCCTAGACCTAGTCATTCCTAGTTTCATCCAAATCGGTTTAGCCGTTTCAGCGTGAAGGACACAACATAAATAGACGTTGACATCTTCACTCACAAACTTTAAGTTAAGTTCCTATTTATAATATTAGAATGATTAAATTGTCCATACTATTAATTTTCTGCGATATCGCAAAAATAATCTTAGTTAGTAAAATAGGATTATGAAAACACCAAAAATATAAGCTACGAATGATGCATGTGTGCCCCGCGAGTCCAAGATACTTTAATGAGAGAATCGTCTCCATATTGAAACAAGTCCGCCGACTAATTCAAATTTGGAGTAGGTTCTGGCCGCTCAGCCTGCATACTAGTTGACCGGCCAAACCAATGTCAGCGCATCTCTAGTTATGTATAACATACAGGAATCCTGGACTGCTGTATCCGACAAACAATTAATACACATAGGTAGTGATAGTATATGTATATTGACCTAGTTCGATTTGGTACATACCATGTCGTGTTACTATAATATAACGTCCTTGACTTGAATAAAGTTCCTGGGCGTAGATATGTGTTTCCTCCCGGCGATGACGACGACGCGACGTTTTTCTCTACCAACGATTTGATACAAAGTCCTCACGATATGTGCATTGCCTTCGATTATGTTATTTCGAAGACCACTGCTGATGATGAGATTGATGAGGGATACAAATTTAGAATCGATATTACGAAAAATCACTCGGACGAGTTACTTAGTGATGGACAAAAGTGCATCACTACTTTTCAAAACACCTAGAATTGTTAAAAAGATTCCATTACTTAGTAATAATCTAATAATAACAAATATTTTAGAAAAACAAAAATATATAAATATATATAGTGACAATTCCGCCTAATTTTCCTGTTAAGCCAACGTGACGGCACAAACGCCACGCAACCAAACGGAAGAATTTTCGACGCGTTTCGTTTCTAAACAAAGCTTCCTCAGGTATTGACTTTTAGAGCGCATGATGAGAAATGTCATGATCACCTTAGCATAGCATTCCCGTAAATGATTTTCATCATCATCATTAATCATATCATAATGTCCATCATCGAACAAATTCTTGCCTATTAGGGTTTTCAATAATCCCTACGCTTGGCAGGCGTCTTGGAATATAATACTTCATAGTCAGACAGTTCTTCTGCAGGCACTTCCTTACTTGCTGGTATTTTTCTCTTTCGTCGTCTTAAACGACTCCATAAAGATATGGGTGGGTACAATTCTAGCCCAGCTCCCCACGAGGCTAATTTTATATAGGTTATTGTAAGACATTCAGTATCGTAAAATATCAAAACATGATTATCAGAATACGAGTATGTATTCCCGTAACTATTTTATAATCAGTCAAAGTCAGCCAATCCAAGCAAATTATAATTCTATAAACAAAGAGCAGTTTCGTTTTACCACCACCTAGTCACTAGATGGCGTTATTAGACTGAATGCGTCATACGGACTCATTCGTGTGTGGCAAAGTGTAGAGTTGTATCTGTTACAACAAAATAAGTTGCTCAGTTCCCGCCAATCTAAAAAGCGCGGGAAACAACTTTCACACGTATTTTGAAACTGTCATGGCGGTTGGCAGTACTATTGAAATATGTAGTGAATATAGCGCTTGTTAATAAAAACATTGAAGAGTGGAAAATTTCATTTTGTATTTACTCATTTATTTACATACAAATGTTATATAGCTGAACACTATGTTTTATTTTATTCGGTAGCTTTAACTCCGTTTCATTGATCTATTTAACATTACAACCACGGCTGTTCACGATTGATACGCAGCTCAGTTGCGTTGCAGAAAGGACTAGCAATTACTATGTATTTAATGTAGAATTAAGTGCACAATTATGAATATAGAATTTAATTTTAATTCTAAATTTGAATGGATTTTACGACTGTCACTAAACTCTCGGATTGCATGAAAATGACATCTGGTTTTCATTTTGTAATTTTTTGATAAAATTTTTACGGAAAATTCTCGAAGCCCTCTGATGTGAACCGGACTAAAAGTATAACCTCTGTCTATAACATAATGTATTTCGTCACTAGTAAAGAATTGCGCTGCGCCCATTACCCTGAGGCATAGAGTTGTGAAGTCTCATGCTTGTAATTTACTGGAACTCGAGAACTGCTGCCGGAACACACTGTTAGGTGCTCGGCGACAAATTTTCTACTTGAGGGTGGTAGATGCGAGCATTCGCAAAATGCGGTCCATGTCCAATCCACCATGCGGTGAAGCTCAAGCCGCCCCGGTGGCAATCGATCCATGGACATACGGGACTTGGCCATCATTCCTAATACATTTCCTCTGCCTAACCATTGAATGATTAGGAGTATAAACTGTAGAATACGAATCGGTGGTCTACTCGACACACAAATTCCGATTTTTACAACGTTGTTAATAGACAAGAATCCAACAACTCCATGGGATTTTTTATACTCTACCGATGGAAAAATATGTTAAAGTTTTCCCTGCGTTAGCGTATGTTGTATTACAAAAGCTATAGGTTATTGTTTCGTGGTCTGGTTTAACATACCTATAAATTACAGGCAAATGAGATTGACCGTATAATATCTGTCGTATCTGCTCCACATTGTTCATGTATAATACAGTGCCATGCTGAATCATCTAAGAAGCAAATTTAACACTTTTATCAATAATAATATAGAATATTTATTTTTTAAGAATTATTTTTTAATAAAATGCTTTAAAAAATATATAATTATATATCTAGTGACAATTCTGCCAAATTTTCCGAGAAATTTTCGATCGTGCTCTTATGCAGACCTATTCAGTTGTAAAAATAAACAACTTATACACACACATTTATTTTATTAGAAAAATTTAATTATTATATTTACAAGATGACTTACAAGTTCCCGTAACTCACTTTTGCAACTAATTTGGGCAGAGGTTTCACCTGAAGGGAATACTAGCACTGAGTTGGTTGACTCCTGGAGTTATCATAATAATTCTGAGCACTTAATTTTGGAAGTCACCGTTTATATACTGCAGACAGCACGTAAATAGGTTTGGGAGGGGTTTGGGCTTAGGTCATATTAGGTGTAACAGTGAGCTTGTAGAGTCAAGAGCTCCTGAGGCTACTTCGTGTAGAATCGAAACGCGTCGAAGATTCTTCCATATTGGCTGTGTGGCGTTTGTGACGTCACGTAGGCTTCACAGGAAAATCAGTCTATTGTCACTAGATATATTTTTATATTTTTAAGTGTTTTATTCAAAATATAAATTTAATGCCTGAATCTATTTTATCAACTAGAAAAGAGCTGATAATGTTTAATAGGCTCATACATACCCTTCTCTTACACTTCTCTGCTACAAAATATGTCTGGCGAAAAAAGTTTTTTTAACCGACTTCCAAAAAAGGAGGAGGTTCTCAATTCGTCTGTATTTTTTAAAAATTTTTTTTATGTTTGTTACCTCAGATCTCTTGACTGGGTAAACCGATTTCGAAAATTATTTTTATGTTTGAAAGCTGATGCTTGTCGTTTGGTCCCATTTTAAATTTCATCAAAATCGGTCAAGCCGTTTTTGACTGACTAATAACTGAAAAATATGTACCTATCTTGATGATAAAGTTGAAGATAAAGTTAAAGACCGACTTCAATACCCAAAAGTGTGAAATAACTTGTCGAAGTCGGTACCATGCGCACGATATTGTGATAATAGATACTTTTGAACCATCATGGTACCGACTTCAACAAGTTATTTCACACTTTTGGGTGTTGAAGTCGGTTCCATTTTTTGATAAAAAAATTTTTACACTGCAGCCTACCTAATTCTTAAGGAATACTCGCCTTGTAAAAAATAAAAATTATCAATTAGTTTCTTTTCGTTGCTGATAGGCTAGCTTTTGACCACTTTACCATCAGATGGTAAGTGATGATGCGGTCGAAGATGTTGTATTTTTATTTTATTTATTTGGAACAGTAAACAGCTACATTATAAAACATACTGTCTCACATAACACAGATTTTATAATAACATAGCCCACGATGCTATTCATAGATTACTAAAGTAATTTTACCCTCCCAAATAAGGGTACAAACCAAAAAACAATAAAAAGAAGATGTAGTACTTAACAAAATAAATTGATAAACTGCTGTCTTAAATCTATTAGTGGTACATTTAAAAGTATATATAATTATGTTGTTCAGGCTAACCTAGATATACAATATCTTCTGAAACCTTTAATTCTAACGACAAATACTTCTATCTTAATTTTTCAAATCTCAAGTGATATTATTTTTCTACATTTTATCCCACTGAACACAATAAAATATTGTAAACAAATGTCAGGTAGATATTTAGGTATAATTAGAGCTTACTGTTTACCTTTCGGTCCATGTTATTTGAGTACATAACAGACAATAGCGTACTTAGGTATACACTATATCACACCTATAGGTAAAGGCCTAGCGCCTGGGGCTTGTGAATGTGCTATGTTCGCGTATATACCTAGGTACAGGGTATATATGGATAGTATCTGTATGTATATGTATCACAATAGATATGTACCACATATACACAATGTGTGTGTGTGTGTAGTGTTTGCTTATTAAATTAGAATTTTCATTCAGATGCGTGTAAAACTGAGGCCATATCTGATTCTGATAAATATGAAAATAACATGTTTAAGTCGGGCCGTGAAAATATGAGCTTAAGAGTGTTTTAATTAGCATGGTACTAACTTAAACAAGTTATTTCATATTTTTGGGTTCAATTGACAGTCTGTTTTTTCTTAAGTAGGTAAATGCTTTCCTCGAATTTGCGTAGGTATTTTTGCTGCGCTGAATACCTAATTCCAGATCTCATATTATTGCGATAAGAAAATTCATCGTATTACTTATTAAGACGGCAAGAAAAAAACAAAAAAATGGTGTAAATTTATTCTAAAATAACCTGCAGAAGGAATATGTCAATTTCGGTCTTAGTTTAATAATCATGGACAAAATACATCGCGTCGGCTGATAAATATACTAAATTATGACTAACTCCGAAATTTGATTTTTCAAAATTTACGCATGAAATTTACGAGTATATTACTCATATTTCCATCCCAATACTAGATCACATAGAGCATGAGTTTTCTTACTCGTTTACTCAAATTTGTATAAGATCTATAAGAGTGACTGAGACTAGTAATAATGTCTACAATGAGCACATTTTTGCAAGTCATTCAGTATATTTCAAAAATTATGACAAACCAGTACATATCAGTTAAATAATAAATAAATATTAACAAGCTAAGGATTTATAAGATGTTAACGCTTAATGTGTGTTTGTTGATTAATAGCGAATTTAATTACAGCTATCCATCATGCGAATGCATCGTTAATTTTTTTTGGAACTTACATTACATAATGATATTCAACTTGCACAAAAACTCAAATTAGATGAGCATGATCCTTAGCTAGACTGATATTAGATACCACCAAATACAGAAGTTAGGCACAGGTGGGCGTACTTTTATAATTCATATTTTTATTTAAAAATATTTTTGATATGTTAATTTAGATCTATATTTAATAATATTTAAAATAAATAACTGTCTTAGTAAGAATAAACTACACAAATTAGTTCATAACTAGCAGCGCCCGTGGTTTCATATGCTTATTCGATGTTTTGTGTATTAACCCAGGACCTAAACTATCTATATTCCAATTTCATACAAATCGGTTCAGTCGTTTTCGCGTGAAGAAGTAAAACACGTACATTCTCATTCACTCACAAACATTCGCATTTACAATATTACTATGGCATAATATTGGTGTAAGAAGTATATATTATAAAAAATGTACAGCTTATCAGGCTGGAATTTAGTAAATTCCATGGGGTTGGTATTATGATGCTTAAGTAAAAACAAGTCACTATCAATGCAGTGGTAAATAAACAGGGATACTGTTATATCTAAATGATGCGATGTCATGACGCCTATCGAAAATTTCTGAAGGTGAAGTTAGTCGTCAAAAAGCAAATTTTGTACATGTTTTTGTAAGTTTTTCCTACAGATATCTGTAGAATAAAATATATAATATTTTAGAGGATATGGAAAGTACGATGCCTGATCTGAAAACATTTTCCATATATTTCTCTCGATAAAAAATAGTACATTGTACATCGAGGGGAGAAAACAATCTATTTCTGTTCGAGAGTTCCCTGCGCTGCGCGTTTGGCTTAAAGGAAACTCGAGAACAGAAATAGAACTTTCTCCCGAGTGATACATAGTGCTTTATACTGCACCTACGAGGAAAATATAATTAGGTACCTATAAGTTTTCTCGTATTTGTCCCGAGACTGTATTTTTATTTCTGATGGCGCCGTCATTATAAAATCGTCACTTTTACAATCAGATGATATTTTGGAAAATTATTTAGAATAATTAAAAGCGTGTTGCTAATTATCAATTTAGTAAAATACAAAATTTAACAATACAAATAAATTGTCGCGATTTTTTTATCGAGAAAGGTTTACAACCTCCTTTCATTAAAATCTAAAAGTACGAAAAAAATCTCACCTCTTTCTTCTAATTATTTGATATAAAACCTTTGTTGAAGTAAGTTCTGTAGCTGTATTTTTTATTTCTGGTGGCGTCATCTCTATAAAATCGTGGGTTCTACTATGTATCAGATGACATTTTATAAAATTATTTGGAATAATTTAAATTATTGTTAGATTATTTATTAAGGCCAAAACCAAAATTTAACAACAAAAATAAATTGCCGGGAAAGGCCGCCAACCACCTTTCATTGAAAATTGAGTACGAAAAAAATCCCACCTCTTTTTCTAATTATTTGATATAAAACCTTTATTGAGATTTGACGATTGTATTTTTTTTGCTACCAGCTAAAAAAATAAATCAGCGCTAGCAAGGCAAGTATGGATGTTCATACAACATTCCTTCACTGCTACGGAGGGAAGGAATAAAATTCCATATAACTTTTCCCGCCGCACATTTATATTATAAGGGAATAATGACGAACTCTATAACACGTTGTTGAACGAGGAGTGAGACACTCTTTGAGAGGGTATGGTATAATAGTATATTATGATAAAAGTGAGCTAAGTTGCTCATTATACACGAGGATGTGGGTTGCAGCCCGAGCCGTAGGCGAGGGTGTAAATCAGCCGAGTGTATAATGAGCAGGTTGCTGACGAGTTTCATACGCACTTTTTCAACACCCTTGCGAGGAAAACAGTAAATTGCAAATGCGATACAAACAAAAAAATAGCGCGCCCATTTCTTTTTGCGTTTTCAAATGTATAGTGGGTGTTTACATATACTTAGCCTTAAACCTCTTTGTTGTTACAAATCTGTATTACCCGGTTAAATTGAAAATGCTCTGTTTACTCGCATATAATTTGCAGTTAGATACTAACTTAACTTTGTAGGGATAATTCTATTACGCACTAGTGTATAATATTATTATGCACGAGGGTGTTATAGTTCGGTTTATGGCCCTAATAAAGTTCACTTTACGTGCAAGGGTGTTGAAAAATCATTAATAGAGTTATAAAATTTAATCAAGCTTTGTGTAAATAGTAAATCGTATCAATACACATTTTAATTTTTTAATGCCGGATATGCATTTGACCACTACCACCTGATGGCAAGTGATGATGAGATTGAAGATGTTGTTTAGGCTAACCTAGAATTACTGGCTCTGAGATCCAGTTGAGAGCACAGCTGCCGGAACACACTATTAGGTGCTTGGCGGCAGATTTTCTGCTTGAGGGCATTCGCAAAATGCCTACCGTACGTGGAACTTACCTCAAATTTTCCATAAATTGTTTCAGGCACTCATGTATCGAAAAATAGTTTGTATATGCATTTACTTTTAAAATACGTTTGAGGTAGGTACAATAACAACTTTAGAGGAGTTACGCTAATATACAGTATGGAAGCGTAGAAGTTATTGAACCGAAACTTATGGAGGAAAGTGGGATTTTACAGTTTCATGCTCAGTCAAGGAAGGACTGAGGCACCATGTTTCCGTATACTAAATAAAAATTTGATATCATAGTACTACTAAAGTAAGTAATTACAGCTCTGTGGACTGAGCTGAAGCTGTGCTTTAATGTTGTACTGGATTTCATTATAACCGGCTGCTCGATTAATCTCACAATTTGTATTGAATTTTTCACCGTATAGTTATTATTATAACTTAAGAGTTAGACTCTTGTCAGTGCAGCTGTTGCAATGTTTTCCATTTTGTTCTATTTGAGGCCTTTTACCTCTTTGTACGTCATGATATTGAATTGTTGTTTTATTTGGCATATGTAACATATCCGTTGCCTACCCTTTCCACGATTTCCTTCTATTTTCCCTGCAATTATGTAATTAATAAAGTTGTCAGGTCGCAAAAGGTGGCCAATAATTTTTCCTCTTCTCTGTTGTTTGGTCTTGAGTAAGACTCTTTTTTCATTTACTCTTTTTAGAACTTCTTCGTTTGTGACCATTTCAGTCTATCGTATTATCTCCAACCTACTCCAACACCACATCTCGAATCCTTCCAATATCTCTCAATCTCTTTGTGCAATAGTCCAAGTCTCACACCACTACTTCTAGGTTAAGCCTGTTAGCACCTTCGACCACATCATCCCTTACCATCACGTGAGATTGTAGTCAAAGGCTTACCTATCAGCAATAAAAAAGAAAAAAAAAACCACATAGGTGACACCGAAAAGATATATTTGCAAATCTGTTTTTTTTTTATGCCTGATAGATTAGCCTTTGACCACTATCTCACCTGATGGTAAGTAATGATGTGGTCAAAGATGTTGTTTAGGCTAACCTAGAATTACTGGCTCTCAAGGACAGCTGCCGGAACACACCGTTAGGTGCTTGGCGACAGAGTTTCAACTTGAGAGTGGTAGCTAGCCAGGCGGGCATTTGCAAAGTGCCCTACTACCATGCTGTAACGACTGCCATCCTAAGACAACAACCGGGACCGACGGCTTAACGTGCCCTCCGAAGCACGCAAGCGCTCAGTAGTAATGTCACCAGCGGTCACCCATCCAAGTCATGACCGAGGCGGACGTTGCTTAACTTTGCTGATCGATTCAGAATGGCTAAGCAAACTTCGGTACGAGCGCTTCATGTATGTTCCACTACTGGTGTTTTCTAGCTGACCATGGCCTCCACACCACGACAAGCAGATTCAAGGAGGTTTTATGCCATAAATGACATAACCTAAGATCCATTTTCCCAAGAGCAGAACAGAAAAACAAGTAATAAGCCGAAATTAATGTGAACCCCCCTAGAGCACTTACCAAGTATTCTTAAAAAAACACTATATATTTCGTTTGAAAGTTCTTTAATACTTACCTTATTTATTATTACAAATTTTAATAAGAACGTTTAGTGACAAAAGTGATACGAATTTCGAATTAATAAACAGACGCCCTAGGCGTAGGCATTGTTCTCGACATCTTCTCTTAGAAATGTGTACGAAAAAGTTCCTAATCAAAAATCTTTAACGATTACTAGTAATGGAAAACTACAGAAATGTCAAGTCTAATTCCAGCATTCGCCATAAAAAAAAAAACCCTCTGTTGCATCTATACAGTATTCAGGCCACAAATTTATATTAGACTCGATAAATAATTAAGTATCAAATTATTGGCATCGACACAGAAGACCTAGAAAGGTCATCTACTAAAAATTATTCTTTCCCAGTTAATGTATCAAGTTTTTATTATGTAAGTAACTATGAAGGTACTTATCAGTACTAATATTATAGATGCGAAAGTAACTGTCTGTCTGTCAGTCTGTTACGCTTTCACGCTGAAACTACTGGACCGATATGAAATTTGGTATGGAAATAGTTTGAAATCCGGGAAAAAACATAGGATAGTTTTTATCCAACTGCGCAAAAAGAGGTTAATGTTTTCCGTGATAACCGACATACGCGTGGGCGGAGCCGCGCCCGGAAAGCTAGTGATGTATAAATTAGTATCCACTCAAGTAATTAATTTGTTTCGAGCAGTCCGTTTTGAGGGTTCTGTATTCAAGGTTCGGAGCCCTATTAATGCGACTCCAATCTCTATGTTCGTCCGTCAGTCTGTACGTCACGTTTAGCTACGGGAATGAGTTAACTCCTGAAATTGTGATATGTGTAGAACGTTGATCCAAACACGAATATCGGTTAAATTATTATATTATATAGAAATTCAATTAAATTATTTTTCTGGGCGGCTCCAACACATTAGAATGTACCTAGCTGATTAGTTCAATTGATTGAAATTTTAGTTCAAAGTTGTGGGTCAACAAAAAAATCTTTTTTGCAGCCTAGTTTGTGGGATGTAATCGACTCCTACTTAAAGGAGACATACAAAAAATAATGAATGGGTCGAAATAGACAATTTATAATATTTTTTTATAAAGGGTCTATCTCAAAACATAGATCAATGTACATAATATTTGTGACGTCTATTACAACATTACATATTTCGGTATTTTATTATAAAAACTAACGTGGTTTTCTCTCATTTTAGTAAATATTACGGGATTACTCACGTGAATCAGTCAGATAGCTCCGACTATAGTTTCAACCACATTCGGTGGTCTTTTTCAAGGAGAGGTCGGGACGCCCGCGTTGTCGTCTCGCTTAGCACTGCGGGCGGCAGCTCGTAGCCCGCGTGACGTCATCGGTATATTGTGTACCATAATATCTTCTACTACTAGTTTATTTTATACTGTATCAGCGGGATTGTCCACTGCTGAACACAGCCTCCCCCATTAGGGGGTTTTGCCATGATTCCCTAAGCTTGGCAGGCGTATTGGGGATCGCAGTTTAAGATATCAGTAACTCAGAAGGCGCTGCTGGCCACCTTTCGGTATTTTACCTTTAGTCACCTCTTACGACACCCATAGGTAGAAATGGGGGGATGACATTCTAGCCCGGCTCCCCAAGGGTATTATTTTATACACCAATTTATAATGTAAATGTACTTTAGAAGATGTGGACAAAACCAACATTGTGTGCCTTGAAAAGTTTTAATCGGGATCATGTGGTCCCGATCATGTATATGACATGTGAGCTCAGAATATTTCGAAGCAGCATGGAGAACCGTGCCTGCATGACTCAGTTACAACACTCAGTAGAGTTAAACAAGTTATTTGATCATTTTAAATTTTTCTGTTCTGTAAGGTTGCCGGTATCCACGTATTCATTAAAAAAAATTGTTAATAATATTTTCTACATATTTTTTTTTCAGTTTTTCTGATGGAATCTAATATTGCGCCTTCAAGTCCTCAAGCAATACATAAATGCAAGATAAAATAACTGTACACCTATAAAAGCCGTTGATATGAAAATAAGCGCTGTATGTATTTTGTTGATTTATCACTCTAAGGGCCTGTTTCAGAATGTTCGAGTAAGTTCCGGTTTTACTACCCAGATCATATTTAATAAATAAAACACTATCTTTGCGTTCCACAGTCATCGGTTTAGCCTATCAATCGGTTAAAGCTTGAAACGCGCTGCATGTCAACTGTCATTATTAGGATTCAGTTATTTTATGTGTTGCATTGCATAGCAACCCGAAACTTTATTAGGACATTCTGAAACGGGCCCTAAGTAGTAGCAGAATTTATACAAAGGGAGCTTATTATAATACTGTGGTAGTAGCATTCCTTATGGGAAAGATATCGGGACTTCCAATACGTTAGTCAGATAAGCAGCAGCATTGTGCAGAAAAAAATAAAGCTGCACACTGCAGATTGAAGGACAAAGTGGCCACTGGCCAGTTAAATAGTAAAAATTAAAATCGAGGCACATTATATAAGCAGTTCTTACTCGTAATATCTCAGATGGAAAACGCAATTCAGTACCTGACACAAAGAGTTACAGGTTCATCAGGTTCAGTACCAAAAGTTCAAAGCGTAACCCTATGACACTCTGCTCTTTGTCTGTCCGTCTGTATGTACGTCACGGGTCGTAAAGATAAAAAGTGCCGCCGTTCGTTCCATGAGGTAGAGACACGTGACTCCTGAAATTTAGGTATTTTGTGTAGAATATTTGACCCAAACACTAAAACGTGTTACAATAAAAAAGATATTGAAATGAAAATACCGCTAACATGCTTGTCTTCTAGAATTTATTAATCATTGTTCCTAAATACTTTTCATACTTTATATAACTTAATAAATAAAGAAATGGAAGGCCGTCAAAAATTACCCTTTGTCCATTTGTTAAAGATATCACAAAGACTTAAATAGTAAAAAACCAATCTGAAATGTTGGTATATTATATAATTACAAGTTCGTATACTTGTCCTTTATATTGTATAGTTAAGTAACAAGTAAGGCAAGTGCAAGTAGGGCTTCGTTCTAGTAGAGTTCCGCTAAGCAGCAAGCCAAATTTTATCCACAATTATTCCATACATATCAGTGTTAGAAGTCGTTTCGTTTTGTCTATATATCTTGTTCACGATTTTTAGTGCTCAGAAGATCATTGGCACTCGCCTAATACTGTTTACCATCGACAAAAGTTGTAATTATCATTACATAATTCAAGTATTCAAATACTTTTTTCAGTTAATTGATTGTAATTTAAAAACGACTCTGCCAATTTTGATGAAATATAAAAGGAACTTGAGAGTATATACCTAACAAAAAAATACATCAAAATCAATTCATGATTGGCGGAGTAATCGAGCAACAAAAATTCATCCAATCGAATTGAAACCTCCTTTGGAAATTTGGTCAAAAATTTAACAGAATGACCGCGAAGAAACAAAAATTCTTTCCTCGTGATCTTTTTGTCCAGTTATGTGAACCAAACGGTGCATTAAGGTGAGTACAACTCAGATGAAGGTCGGTCGCCGATGACGACGGAGCTCGACTAAGGCCATTGCAGCTTTCGCTACGGCACACCACGTCATGAAATCGTAGGTATACTTAGGTACTCCAGATCGGGTATACAGCGGCATTAAATATGACTCAAGTCAGTTTGGTTCTACAGTAAAAAATAGTGGTTTACATCGAAATAATTTTGCAAGGTACAAATTTATTTATTACTAGCTTTCCGGGCGCGGCTCCGCCCGCGCGTATGTCGGTTATCGCGTGAAAACATTAACCTCTTTTTGCGCAGTTGGATAAAAACTATCCTATGTTTTTTCCCGGGTCTCAAACTATTTCCATACCAAATTTCATTCAAATCGGTCCAGTAGTTTTGGCGTGAAAGCGTAACAGACAGACAGACAGACAGACAGACAGAGTTACTTTCGCATTTATAATATTAGTACTGATACTGATATAAAATGTATTGGTCAAAATTTAAGTAGTTAGGTCCTGTGTCTCTATTAGAGCGTTAAGGTGGTTTTAATTGTGAGTAGAAACAAAAATATTTAGAACTGTATTCCTATGTACTGATCAGTACTAATATTATAAATGCGAAAGTAACTCTGTCTGTCTGTCTGTCTGTCTGTCTGTCTGTCTGTTACGCTTTCACGCCAAAACTACTGGACCGATTTGAATGAAATTTGGTATAGAAATAGTTTGAGACCCGGGAAAAAACATAGGATAGTTTTTATCCAACTGCGCAAAAAGAGGTTAATGTTTTTGCGCCATAACCGACATGCGCGTGGGCGGAGCCGCGCCCGTAAAGCTAGTACTAAATAAGTTTCGAAGATAATTAAAAATCAAAGTTTATTAATATTTTTTTAGCTATAAGTAGGTAATTTAAATTAAGAATATAATAACAAGTTTTACTCCCAATTAAAATAATTAGCAAAATAAAATTTGCACAGCCTATTTTGGGTCCAGCTAATTCCCTAATTAGCTACAACCCTTGGACTGATTGAGTTCCAAACAAACGAAAAAAATTCTTGCCCAGTGATTGGGTACCCGGTCCGTAAAATCAGGGATCGTGTTTTTGATTTCCACTAGAGGTGGGAATTTAGTCTAAAAATTTGAAAAGAGAAAATTCTGTTACACAAATAGAGTTTTCAGATAACCATACATTACGCATATAATTTGATATCATCTCGGTTTATTTTTGAATATGAAAAGTCAATCTTGCTTGGTTTTTTTTTTTTATGCCTGATAGTTTAGCCTTTGACCACTATCTCAACTGATGGTAAGTGATGATGTGGTCGAGGATGTTGTTCAGACTAACCTAGAGTTGGTGTTATATTTTGTACTGAAAAATTTGTTTTTTGCTACCTAGTTATTCTAGGTTAAACCTATAAAACCTCGGACACCTCATCACTTACCATCAAGTGAGATTGTGGTAAAAGGCTTTCCTATAAGCAATAAAAAAAGAACGGATATTGGTCGCGCAGGTATATAATCTCAAGAGAAAAAAATATGTTTTGAGCTATGGAAAAACAAAACAAGACGTGCCTATTAGTAAGTTCATAATTTATCGTTAATATTAGCTTCTGAAACAGAGAACTAAATTTCTAGCAAAAAAGGCTGGCCATATTTGTCGTAATACTGACTACCAATGGAGTAGACGTGAAGTCCGCAACTCGGCAGTTGTAGTGTTGGACGCCCTTTAGCTAGATGGAACCACGACATACGTAAGATACCTAATAGTCACCGTATTTATAACTGACTTAAAAAATGAGGAGGTTCTCAATACGTCTGTTTTTTAAATATGTTACCTCATAACTTTTTACTTGGTAAATCGATTTTGATAATTATTTTATTATTTTAAAGCTGATGCTTGTCGTTGGTCCCATTTAAATTTCGGTCGAGCCGTTTTTGTGTTACACTCTATTACTGAAAAATATTTTCCTATCTTGATGATATAGTCGTTGACAGTGAATGACAATCGATCCCATAAGTCACTAAAAGACTGGAAAAAAAAATATAACCAAAAAACTGAACCTGAGTTATTTTACACTTTTGTTGTGAATGTTGAATTTTTTTTAAGCACCGGCCCGTATTGATTCATATCAATATTGAATTATATTAAATAGCATGCATAAAAGTAGTATATATTAATATAATATATAGTTGACCAGTGGTATTCAAAAGACACTATATTATAGTGTCTTTTGAATTGAGAATCGTAGTGACAGTCACATTCTCTCAAATGACTATAGGCTAGCAGTAATCATAGACTATAATAACGTCGACAAATTAGTGTTGCCAGACTCGTAACAATCTCATTCCCACTTGATGTTTCTGAACGTAACTTGCTTGAGGGCTTATTGGATGTACGCTGCAAAGAACCCGATGTGTTGCAGTAGTGCTTACGTTCCGACAAAGAAATATCGAGCTGAAAGTATATGACGACATACGCAAAGAGGCCGATAGTAGATGGAAAAGAAGAGCCGAACATCGGGCTCAGTGACCTGCAATAGAAGATGCCTATGTCCAACAGCCGACTAATACAGACTGATTATGGTGATGAAGATAGATTCTGAAACAAAATCATAATAGAATCTCGATGAACGTATTTGGTCGGACCAAATTGCAGACGTTCTGGATCAGTTCGTGAATACTCTGAATGGGACTGTATAAAGCATTTTTTATGGGATTGTTGCGGAGTATAAGGCCAACCTGATGTTAATCGGTAACCTCTGGCTATGACAGAAGTTTAATGTGCCTGTAAGTTTACTGTGACTGCCTCTCAAGCACTGCCGAAACACTGCAAAATGCTTGGTGACACATTTTTAGCTTGAGAGTGGTAGCTAGCCTGGCGAGCATTTGTAAAATGGCATTCCATAGATATTACCGAGTGGTACCGAGTGGCCATCACTGCTTCAAAATATGACAAGTCATACGGTTTATAGTGAAAGAAGCAATATAAACCGTACACTAATAGATAAACGCTAAGCAGCGTTTAAATGCTATCATCTGATGAAGAAGATAGCAAAAGAACATATCACGTGGAAATACGAGTTTATAAGAGCATTTCATAATTAAAAACCTGCAAAACAACATCATTATGCGTGTATTTCCTGAAGAACGACTCCTTCAAGCAGATTACTAAATGTCAGTGAGGGAGTCAGCCAGTGAGTGAGTGAGTCAGTCAGACAGTAACTAAGGTTTAAGTAGCACTCGTAATTTTTTTTGTATGGGGATAGCCTTTTTCTTTCTACCGGGCACAGTAACAGTCTGTGGACTGTTATTGAAATTTTCTTTAACAATAAAACAGTAACTGTCTCACTCGAGATCGAACCCTGGATCTAAAGATATCAGAGCGACTATTGCACCACTACACCACAGTACACTGACGAGTCAACGAACATTATATTTTTAATTGCTAATCTTTGCAACTGCGTAGTTACTTACATGAATTAATGACAATTTCCACGAAATTACGCATGATAATGGAGACACAAAGGTATATTTTCGCCTGTATCAGCCATGATAAGGCCCGATCCCTTTGCTTTGGCAACACAAATATCGTCGAGCTTTACGTTTAGTGTTCATTACACTGCGTTTTTAATACGGAAAAGGCGTGACTGGCTACCTATCAGAAAGGTAATGTAAAGTGACATTTTCACGGAAACATATTTCATATAGAAAATTCGTTCGTGGTAATTTAGTAATACTACCCACCCCATACCATCATGATTTTTTTATGTTATGAAGTGATGAGGAGGACAAGTAGCACGTCTGTTGGTAAGCATCACGCCTGTCCATTACAGTTGCACTGTCACCATTCTTGTCCTGCTTGACACTGCACTGCGGTCGTCAGTCCGAGACGTTAGTTCTTGAGTCTGGTTGGCCCAGTTATTACTCTCTCTTGTAGTGGCAAGAAGACTGCCCCGGGACCAGACGGGATTCCCGGGTGGGTCCTCAGGATCGCCCTTAGGGAGATGGGCGGTCAGCTTCGGGAACTGTTCGACGCGTGCCTCACGTCGGGTCAGTTCCCGAAGCTCTGGAAGGACGGGCGATTGTGCCTGTTGCGGAAGGAAGGGCGAGACGCCGACTCGCCCGCCGCATACAGGCCAATCGTGCTGCTGGATGACACGGCGAAGCTGCTGGAGAGAATCGTAGCTTCCCGTGTCATCCGGCATCTGGGGGGAACTGGGCCTGAGCTTTCAGAGGCCCAGTTCGGATTCAGAGCAGGGCGGTCGACGATAGACGCCCTGCTCTGGATCAAGGGGTGGACGCAGGACGTGGTCAGCGGGGGGGAAAAGGCGTTGGCTGTCTCGCTGGACATTGCCAACGCCTTCAACAGCCTACCGCACGGAACAATACGGGAGGCGCTCCGCTATCACGGAGTGCCCCTGTATCTGCGTAGGCTGTTGGCTGACTACCTCCAGGACCGCGAGGTCCTGGTGGAGGGACGCGACGGTCTGAGGCGACGTCGCGTGTCCTGCGGGGTTCCACAGGGGTCGGTGTTGGGACCGCTCCTGTGGAACATTGGCTGCGACTGGGTGCTCCGCGGCACGTTTCCCGCAAGTATGCGGGTTGCGTGCTACGCGGATGACACCCTAGTCGTAGTCAAGGGGAGGGACCTCAGGGAAACGGTGCGGCGGGCCACGGTGGCCACGACACTCGTGGTCGGCCGCATACGTGCCCTGGGGCTGGAGGTCGCCCTCTCCAAGACCGAGGCCCTAATGTTCCATGGGCCTCGGGGGGGACCCCCTCCAGGAACGCGGATAGACCTGGACGGGGTCCTGGTCCGGGTTGGGACCCAGATGAGGTACCTGGGTCTCATCCTGGACGGGCGGTGGACTTTTGGGGCCCACTTCACTCAACTGGCCCCAAAAGTCATAGGCGCCGCTGCCGCCCTTGGGAGGCTGCTGCCCAACGTGGGCGGCCCGAACGCCACATGTCGTCGCCTGTACTCCGGAGTGATCCGGAGTATGGCCTTGTACGGGGCACCTGTCTGGGTGGACGCCCTCGGTCGCGCCAATAAGGCCCTGCTGCGACGTCCGCAGCGGGTCATCGCGACGAGGGCGATACGCGGGTACCGGACGGTGTCCTGGACGGCGGGATGCGTGCTGGCCGGTGATCCCCCCTGGGAGCTCCAAGCGGAGATCCTCGCCGAAGTTTACCACTTCGTGGCGGCGAGGAGATCCCGCGGGGAGCCTCCAGCGTGGGAGGAGGTCACGCGCATGCGACGGCGGGCTCGGGCCGCCCTGTTGAGGCGGTGGACGGAGGACCTGGCTCCACCGGTCCCTGGACAGAGGACGGTGGATGCCATTCGCCCGGTCCTCCGGAGGTGGGTAGGGCGGCGATTCGGGTCGCTGACCTTCCGATTGGTGCAGGTGCTTTCCGGACACGGATGTTTCGGAAAGTACCTGCATCACATCGCGAGACGGGAGGCGACCCCCGCCTGTCACGAGTGTGGAGCGCCAGAAGACACGGCGCTCCACACGCTGGAGGAGTGCGCCGCATGGAGTCCCATGCGGCACACCCTCACAGCGGTCATAGGCGCAGATCTGTCGCTGCCGAGCGTGGTTAACGCTATGCTCAGCAGCGACGGATCGTGGCAGGCGGTGGTCTCTTTCTGCGAAGCGGTGATGGCGCAGAAAGAGGCCGCGGAGCGGGCGAGGGAGGACGACGTCCTCGCGGACCCGCTCCGGCGTAGACGAACTGGGGGGAGGAGAAGGCGGTTCGGGCGCCTTCTCGCTCTTTCCTAGTGCTGTGCGGATCATCGGTGGAGAGTCGGGGGATTCTCCACTGGCTTGCACGATCCCACACGTCTGGGGGATGGCCTCAATGAGCCGGGTCATCCCTCCATTGGCCGGGGCCCGTCATCGGTGACGGGCCGGCCGCCGGGGCGAGATGGTGACTGCTAACGCTACCCCATTTCGCCCTACTAGGCGGCAGACTGCTCATCCCGGGTTTTTAGTGGGTAACCTCACTTACTACCCCCCCGTGGGGGTAGTAAGGCCCTTCAGGCGAGGACTCCCACATAACCACTCCGCTCCCCCCGGGGCGGGTGGTATCCATAAAGGATTTTCCCGGGTGAAAAAAAAAAAAAAAAAAGTTATTACTCTTGCTACAGTGCTCTTCAGGCCTAAATGTAGTCATGTTTGTACACTACGCTTCAGGGCAGAATATCTGACACTGCTTTGCTAAATAGACCACATATAGTGAGCTGTTGATGGTAATACAAAATGTTGTACTTCACATTTAAGGAATAATCAATCTAATAATGACTGTTTCATATCCTACTGATGGATGTAGTATTATGTATGTAGATGCTAGAGGAAAAATGTGCCCGATGAATAGCATATACTCTATATATCACCAAAGCATATACTCAAGTCGATGTTAGTAGGACGTTGCAGCACATTAGGTGAACCGGCTTTTTACCCTCATAACGTCCATTAAGCCAACAGAAAGGTGACCAACAAGAGCATTCCCAAAGAGATTTGGTGTCAAAAACGCAGCAGCCAAATACATTTACAATGATATCCATGTGTTGAAGTTTAAACGTATCTTAATAATTATGTTCTTTAGTAGACTTTGTATTGATGGAGAAATGTTGTACCGATTCCCATTTGACTGGGATAGGGGGTATGAAGATGAAGATGATACTATAGTTAGGTGAAACATATAAGGGCGTACAGTGTAAGTAATCTAATCTAAAAATAATACTCTAGTCGCTTCAACGCCTAAAAAGTTGACAAAATATCTATGACCGGTATTTTTCAGTAAGAAAAATTAAAAAAAAAGGAATTATTTGTAGATTGATAGATAGACCTACTACTATAAGAAACGTTTGCATGAGCCTACTCCCACTAACGCGGACATACTAAGGTACTATAGTTGCAAGTGCTTATCCTTAGAAGAACAGGTAAGCTGAAAATGCCACAGACTAGCCGCGCGATTTTGAACTTTGATATTGGGTTATTTTAACCAAATAAATCTCAAAAATAATTTCGGTGTACTGACCTCTATTAATAGAAACGCTGGTGGGAGTAGCAGTTGCAAAATTATTGTTTTTCCGAATGTATAAAGAAATGTTTATGCATCTCATTTATCCATCGGTTCATAAGCCACGGTGAGGTCAGTCTGATGTTAAATTTAGTTTCTTGTATGTATGTCGGTCGGAAAATTTACCTTAATTTCGGGCTCTCATCATGTTAGTGTTTCTATTGCAGTTGGGATCGGTTGCTAATTAGCCTTGTCAGAGTGAGACTTTCAATCAGAAATTGTTGCTAACAGAAAATAACCCTTCAATCAGAAATTGATCCTAACCAAATTACATGATCGCCACACTAATCTTCCTTGAATGTTTTCTCTCATATTTAAATGAGTACCGTATTAGCCTGGTTCTCCACTGCTGAACACAGCCTCCCCCCTTAACGGGGGATTTGCCATAATCCCTACACTTGGCAGGCGTCTTGGATATCGTAGTAATATATCAAATCCTCGAAAAGCTCTGCTGCCCACCTTCCGGTAATTTACCTTTTAGTCGCCTCTTACGACACCCACAGTTAGCAATGGAATGAAATTCTAGCGCGGCATCCTACGGGGATTTATTTTAAAATGTAACTTACTTTTATACTCTAATTTCAGCTCAAATAATATCAAAGCAATTTTCCACACTTTGCATTTAGTGAAAAGACAGTAGATGACAAACCCTCGCCACGAACTGCGGCTGCTCTGCCCAGACAGAGAGCTGTCGGATCGATGGCGCCGACTTCACCACTCTCACTCCTATATAAAACATTACGCCGCCCTTTTCCACTTTCATTTTTCTGATTTCCTTCCCAGCCTTATTAGTGCTTACAAAACGGGAAATTACTGTTAGCAAAATGTTTGTTGCTCTACTATAGTTCGCAGCGACGAAATCATTTGAATGCAGTAGGTACCTTATGTGTTTATGTGTGCTGTGGATCTTTTAAAAGAGCAATGTCTAATGCGTGATATACAAAATCTGATTTTATTAAATAACACCGGTTAACTCACTTGAATAAGTCTATGGTTTCGGCTTTAGTTTTACCCTCGTTGGAGACCCGAGCACTCTTCGAAAAAGACCAAAAAACTATTTAAAAAATCGTCAAAACTATACACGGAGATATCTGACTTATTAACGTGAATTTTCCTGTATTATTTACTAAGATAAGTCAAAAACATTAGTTTTTATGACAAAATCCGATTGTTCCTTATCGAAATCCCACTTAAATATCGTGTAAAAATAATGCGCAAAAGAGGTGTAAGTACACCATTACTTGCATATCCGTATTAGGTAGAGTTACAGCGTATGAACACATTGGAGTTTGTTCCCACCATACACATGACCTTAGTATTCCATTGATAGCAGGTATTACTACCAATAAGAATTCACAAAGATATTTAGCGTCAGACCGGCTGACTATACCGTTTCATCCCATAACATCCACTTCCCAAATTTACCATTTGCCCTATAGACCAATTTTCAGTATTACTACTCCCAAAACTTACACTTCCCATAATGACAACTGTCACATTGACATCGTGCAATTTTCATACAGCCAAATTCATAAAATACATAGAAACTAATGGAAAGATTCTTGAAAATAATAATAATAGTTTATTGTACCAGAAAAAACGTAGTTTACAATATTTCTTATTCTGTACAAATAACCACTCCACTAGGATTCCCTGTTTCGGAGTAGCTATTCTTTCTTCCCATATCTGTGCATAAAACAATACACAATGTTGGTTTGTACATACAAAGAAAATTAATAAGGTTGAAAAAATTAAAATAATGTTTTTTTTTAGTAGTGCTGTGTAGGTATGTGCTGTATCTAATATTGATCATATGTCAAAATGGTGTTTTTGTTGCTTATGTTTTATAATATAAATACATACTAAGATAAATAATGTTAGTTATATCCATTGATACATAAATATATATAATTCATAGAAACCCAATCTTAAATGGTTGATATTATTAAGTTTTCCGTATCTAAATAGTTAAGTTCAGATATCCAAACTGTAACTTTATTTTTACATTCAAAACGAGAAAGATTGTATATTTTAATTATCTTGTTTAAGTTTTTGTAAACGTAAGGTCCCAAAAATGAAAAAAATCTATGTGCAAACCCTGAATTGGGTTTTCGAGATACCCATGTTAAACGTCGTGTTCCTATACCAATCACTGATTTATGCGCAGTTTTGTGAAATATTAAAGTAATAGCGAGGATAAACAGCTGACGAACCCGCAGAAATTTTGTTTCTTGATACAGGCGATCAGTAGGATATCTAAAAGGTTTCTTAAAAGCTACTTTTAGCACAGCCCTCTGCGCACGTTCAGCTCTTATCAAATAGGTCCTGTACGCAGCACCCCAGGCTGTTATACCATAATTGATTAAGCTTTGACATAATCCATGATATATTAGTTTTAAAATATCATCATTCACTATATTTCTTAGCCTTTTAAAAATATGCATAAGTTTTCTGATTCTTCCACTTAGGTATTTTATTTGAACTTCCCAATTTAATTTATCGTCAATCAGAATTCCTAGATATTTAACAACATTAACTATCTCTAATTTTGGACATGCACAACCTGTCCAATTATTAAATGTTTGATTACATGAATGTAGCGTTACGTCAATTGGTTCAAAAGGATTTGTTTTATTGGAGATCTTAAAATAAATGACTTTTGTTTTATTAGTGTTTAGTGTAAGCAAGAATAAAGGAGAGTAATTTACCTAGAAATTGTAGAACCCGCAACCCCAGAATACCGTCCTGGTGCATTTACAATTATGCTAAGGTTCTCTTTTTCCATCCTAAATAATATCTATGTTTTCACTTAACATGCGTCAATAATACTAGTCAGTAATTTACCTACCATACATTTTTCAAGATCTCCAATTGATGGTAAAATTTTATCCTATAGATAGAACTTTCGTATGTATATATTTTTATCAATTATCTTTCAAAATTTAACCGCCAACTATTTTAACCGTTCTGCACAGCAGTACTTTAATCACCATAAACAAAGACAACGTTAGCCAGAATAAGCCAATCGTGTAAAGCCATCTTCGTAAGCAACTCAGAACTAAACTGTCCTTAATTTAAAATAAATAAGACGAACTGGAAAAGCTTTTATCTATTTTGAGTTGGCAACCATTCTGCGTGGCTTAGTTTATTGGGGAGATTAAATTGATTCTATAGCACATGAACAAAAGCGGAAAACAGTATTTATTAATATTACCGCTATTTTTGCATTAAACTCGCTATCAAAGGATATATTGTGAATATTATTTTGCTGAAAATTCAGGCTACATAAAACGTACCAATTTTGTGGCGTAAGCTCTAACAAATGAAGCGCTTATGGGAAAGGAACTCATTTGTATCGATGCCTCATTAACATTTTACTGTTGTACCGACTCTACCTCAGAGGTGGGATAAAGGTACAAAGTTTTGCTAGATGGACGTGTTTTGTTCCTATACAATCGGGAGCGAGTATATCGCCATCTACCGGTCATATTTCCAGACTAGGGGTCGTTTTCTTCAACTCAATCAAGTGTCAAAAAGAGATTCTAAAGCCGCACTTTAAGGAAAGTGTATTTGAATCACATTTACAAATTATTGGAGTATTTTTCTTTGTTTCGAACGGGAATCGAACCGGAACAATTTAGAAATATAGCAGGGTAGCGACATCATTGAGAGGGTTAAGTGTTTGAAAAAGCACTTCTTTCCATCAGATGAAGTCTAGTAGTCTGGTTGATGACCGCGCACCGTCCCCTATGACAGTTAAAGTAATACAATTGGAGCACAAAGTTTCAGGTTGAAAGAAAGAGTAAGATTCCGGTGGCCGAGTGGAATAGGCATTCGGCGTGATATCGCAGGACACGCGTTCAATTCCCATCCGGAACAAAAACATTTGTACTCCAATGATTTATAATGTTATTTTCGCTTACCACGCGATAATGCTTGTTCATAAAACTTAGAAATATAAATGTAGAATTATCAAATATACGAGTATATACCAAGGCTTGCATGAAAAATCTTTGAGCCTAATATCGATATAAGTCTTTATTTTGACTGCCATCTTGCTTGATGGTAAGTGGTGATGAAGTCGAAGATGGTAAACCGTATTATCCTGGAATGGGACCGTCTATCGGATATAGTTGGCGTAATACACGGCTATGTGCTTATTGACAGATTTTCTACTTCCTTCTAGCTACCACCCGGTAGCTAGTCAGGACAGCATTCGCTAATGCCCTACCAACATGCAAATAAACTTCCCTACCAACATAAACAAAAAGAAATTTTACAATTACTTACCAAAAATTCCAGGAAGTTTGCGAAGCTCCATTTAAAAGTATCCAGCTAAACTTAGAACTTGTCTATGAAATATATATGAATACCTCTCAATATATATATACCTATATTTAACTGGAAAACTAACAAGGACCTGGGTACTTTTTTCGTGTTTTTGAATGAAAAATAACTATAAATCATCCTACAGAAGAAAAATCAGTTCCGAGAAAGAATACCAAGCTATACTTAGAACTGGAGGATGCAGATGAAAATAGAAGTGTTTCACTGAAAAACTTAAAAAAACACTTCTAATTCACCACTGGTGTATATAAATTTAGCATGTACGTATCTTATTATATATAAATTTACGTTTTTGTCTAGATCTGAGTATATCATTGTTACTAGTTCCTACATTCTCTGACTGGTATATTGGTGGTCGAATGATGTAAAGCGCCGTTTTTTAATCCTAAGAGATCCTAAGTTCGTTGACTGGACCGGATTATCTATACTATTATGTGACAAAGAAAGTAGTTGCTTTTGGAGTTTGGAATAAGTGTTGGCTGTACCATCCTCTGCGATAGTAGAAAATTAAATTAAAAAACATAAATTTACAAATTATAGAACACAAAATGTTTTGCCCCGGGCGGGAATTGAACCCGCGTCCTTCCGATTTCGCGCCGGATGCTTTATCTATTAAGCTACCGGGGGTACGGCTGTGTCGCCGAAATTTCGTATTCCAATCGTATTTCTTAAACCGTCATAGGGGACGGTGCGTGGCCATCAACCAGACTACTAGACTTTATCTGACCGAAAGAAGTGTTTTTTCAAATACTTAACTCTCGGAATGATGTCGCTACCCTTCTATATTTCTTTATATTACGATTACAAGCACTACCGCGTACTAAGCGAAAATCATAAATTTACAAATTATTGGAACACAAAATGTTTTGCCCCGGGCGGGAATTGAACCCGCGTCCTTCCGATTTCGCGCCGGATGCTTTATCTATTAAGCTACCGGGGGTACGGCTGTGTCGCCGAAATTTCGTACTCCAATCGTATTTCTTAAACCGTCGTAGGGGACGGTGCGTAGCCATCAACCAGACTACTAGACTTCATCTGACCGAAAGAAGTGTTTTTTCAAATACTTAACTCTCGGAATGATGTCGCTACCCTTCTATATTTCTATATATTACGATTACAAGCACTACCGCGTACTAAGCGAAAATCATAAATTTACAAATTATTGGAACACAAAATGTTTTGCCCCGGGCGGGAATTGAACCCGCGTCCTTCCGATTTCGCGCCGGATGCTTTATCTATTAAGCTACCGGGGGTACGGCTGTGTCACCGAAATTTCGTACTCCAATCGTATTTCTTAAACCATCATAGGGGACGGTGCGTGGCCATCAACCAGACTACTAGACTTCATCTGACCGAAAGAAGTGTTTTTTCAAATACTTAACTCTCGGAATGATGTCGCTACCCTTCTATATTTCTATATATTACGATTACAAGCACTACCGCGTACTAAGCGAAAATCATAAATTTACAAATTATTGGAACACAAAATGTTTTCACATAGTTCGCGCTGTTCCTTTCGGTTTCAGTGTACGACACTAATATTTTGCACTAAAACATTATTGTGGAACAATTAATGTAGTTCTATTAAAATCGAAGTTACCTCTTGGAATCCAACGAGTATTTTTTGAGCTTTTCCTTATATACCATCTACACTTATCCTGTATACATCTTCGAGTAAATACATATTTTTAACCGACTTCCTAAAAAAGGAGGAGGTTTTCAGTTCGTCTGTTTTTTTAAAATGTGTGTTTTACCTCACAAATTTGACTGGGTAAACCGATTTTGAAAATTCTTTTTTGTTTGAAAGCTGATGCTTCTCGTTTGGTCCCATTTAAATTTCATCAAAATCGGTCAAGCCGTTTTTGAGTTACCCTCCAATAATTGAAAAATATAGTCTTTGAGTTCACTCCAATAACTGACGATATAGTCGTTGACAATCGATCCCGTAAGTAACAAGGGTCACTAAAAAGAGTGAGTGTTATTGACAGTCATGATCCATATGGCCATTGATCTGTTGGTGCAAGATCGTAAGTAGTATTGGCCCAGAATGGGAAGAGCTCTCAAGGATACCTGCCGGACCACATCGTTAGGCCACGGATTTCTAAGTCACGATTATGCATATCTGACCGTTTGCGAAGATTATTGTCTGAAGTTAGCGAAGGACCTATTTACGTTTCTGCGACGTTGCGCCTTAACCTTATATTCTAATAAACGCTATTCGATACAATTTTTCACGGCGCAGCACGGAAAAATAATCTAAGCGTAGCTTTTCTAGTGGTTCTTAAGCGATCAACTATATTAAGCAATGTCCGCTGCGGCCATGATTTGGATTGGTAACCGCTAGTGACATTACTACTGAATGCTTTCGTGCTTCGGTCGGCACGTCAAGCCGTCGTCGTCGGTCTCGGTTGTCTTTCAGGATGTATAGCATGGAGGTAGGGCATTTTGCGAATGACTGCCTGACTGGTTACCTCCCTCATGTAGAAGATCTGACGCCAAGCAACTTTTTTTTTTCTTATTACTGGTAGGGTAACCTTTGACCAATATCTCATCTGATGGTAAGTTATGATTTGTTCAAAGACGTTGTTCAGCTAGTTTTTACCTAGAATCACTGGCTCCAAAGAACAGCCGTTAGGTGTTTGGCGACAGTTTTTCTCCTTGAGGGTTGTAGCTAGCCAGTCGGGCATTCACAAAATACTCTACCGTGCTATAAGGACTGCCATCCAAAGTACCTAGACCAACGGATTTACGTCCTCCGAAGCACGGAAGAGCTCAGTAGTAATGCCACTAGAGGTCACCCATCAAAATCATGACCGCAGCGGACGTTGCTTAACATGGTAGTAGAAGTAAAATCCGTTGGGAGCGCCTCGTATAACATGATGTCCCTAACAGTGTGTTCCGTGCAGCTGTTAGCTTTTATTCTAGGCTAGCCTAAATAACATCTTCTACCACATCATCATTCATCACCCATCCTGTGAGATAGAGGTCAAAGGCTATTCTATTACCTGTAAAATACTCGATAACCGTTCTTATGACGTTTCAGAATATTTTTAAAGTTCACAGCAACCGTGGCGGCAACGCTGCCAAAATGCAAAAATCAAAAATGGCAAGAATGAAAATAAAGCATATATACATGCCCCCCACTAGGTGGACTGACGACATCGTGAAAGTCGCTGGTAGCCAATGGTTACAAGCGGCTAATAGCCGTTCTTTGTGGCGCTCTATGGGGGAGGCCTTTGTTCAACAGTGGACATCTTCACCTATAAACAAATAATCCGTTCCCGATACTTTTTGACTGAATGTAGGTACGAGTAGGACATCTGACTATTTATTTTATCTAATTAGATATAACAGTTAGACGTGAGGCAACAAAACCGGACAGTATTAAATTTGAAGCGCTCATAGTGAAGCTTGCTTAGCCGTTCTTAATCGATCAGCTAAGTTAAGCAACGTCCGCCGCGGTCAGGAGTTGGATGGGTGACCGCTAGGGACATTACTACTGAGCGCTTTCGTGCTTAGGAGTGCACGTGGTCCCATTTGTTGTCTTACGATGGCAGTCATCCCAGCATGGTGGTAGGGCATTTTACGAATGCTCGCCTGGCTAGCTACCACCCTCAAGCAGAAAACTGTCGCCAAGTACCTTTTTAGTACAACACCAGTGTGTTCCGGCAGCTTTCCTTGAGAGCCAGTAATTCTAACAACATCTTCGACCACATCATCACTTTCCATCACGTGAGATAGTGGTCAAAGGTTAGCCTATCAGCTATAAAAAAAATGTTACACAATAGACGTCAGCGATCACCCTAAGGATCCAAATACCATGCATTTACTGTTAGTCACGATGAACAGTTGTTTACCTACCATCTCCATCATCAGATCAGCGCGCTGTCAGTATGATTTTGTATTGAATAAGGTGGCAGCGATTGACAAAATTTGAGCATAAACAGAAATTAGGAAGTTCTTACCTGATTAACCAATTACCAATTTTCAAATACGGTCATACGAAAATTAATGAAGTTTAATATGACGTCGACAAATAATAGACGAAAATTCATAATTAAACCAAATAATTTATTAAACTTTGTTTAAATTATGTTTTTAACTCGAAAAAGGGTTTTTTGATCTTTGGTGTTCTAATCCCACCAACAAAATCGATTTTGCTACGCGCGTAAGGATATCTGACTCGTTTTCTAACATAATATAATATAATACTGACACTGGAAAAAAATAAATATCCCGATGACTCGTTCAGAGCCTAATTTAAACTTACGGTTTCAAATTAAACGCCGAAATTGCATTTTTTCATATTAGGTACATACCTACGATATAAATTAATACATTACAAACACAAACTCACTTTAAAATTGACATAATATTATTGTGTTATTGATACCAGTGTCATGCAGAAACATTTTCCAAAGCAACTTCATAGAAAAAAAGATTCATAAAAATTAATGGCGGGAAACTAATCTTTTGTTAAGTATATACTTTTTGTTCATTTTCTCGCTGTTAGAGGTGAAAGAAAAGTACAAGAGCAAATGATTTTTGGTTCGTGCCTTTCAATCCAAAGCTTTGTTCAGTAGGTGTAAAAAACACTTGTTAGGCTCGAGATTTTAATTCTAGACTTCATCGCTAACTTGGGACTCTAAGTCAGCACTCGGATCAATAAACAAGTGCTCATTTGTTATGAACAAATAGGTAAATAATATTTTTGATAATATCTTCCCTCTTCTTAAAATTAGGTATATGCCTAAATCCTTAGATTTATGACGCATGATAAAGTTCCGTGGCAAGGGAGATCAGCGTCCGGTACGCGTATAACCAGGAGACGCGGGTGCAATACCTACCCTCCAAAAGAGAAAAATTCGTTCACTTCGTGAATTATATATTCAACGTTTTTGTTTTAAAACTAACAAGGAACAGATAAACCTTTCACAATAATAATTCTAGTGAATAGCAGCGGATATTTTTGTTATTTTAGGAATAAGAGAAACAGGACAGGTAAAAATAGAAAAGGCTGCGACGGTCACTAGTTCCGGGAAATCAAGTCCTGGCCTTCTCCATTTAGTGGAAATAGATTCCAACGTGACATTCAACATTATTTTCTTTAGGTATGTCTGTCTTTGGTACTAAAGGTAGGTTGAGTAGGTAAATTCTGTAAGTACCATTGGCAAGTACTGTATGATAAGTTGAATTTGACGCTTGTAGTTGTGTGTGTGCGATGGAATGCCACGTAGCAGGTCCATGGTTCGAATGCCGCCGCTGGATTGAGGTTCAACGCACGGTGGAATATCATTTTGAAAATCTGTCACCATGCACATAACGGTGTATTCCGGCAGCTGTCCTGTATATGGACCGTAATTTTAGGTTAAGTCAAAAACTAACAAGTGGTCGTAGCCTAACCTAAAAACCAAAACCAATAAATAACCTATTTTAAGGTTAAGAAGTCATTACTACCAAGGGGTTAGTCCATATCATAGGAAATTATACTATCGCAGCGCGTTAAATGCAATGTAATAAACAAAACACTATCTCAAAATATACTATACTATGTTAAGCATGTAATGTACTTCTCTCTAAAAATATAAAAATGCTGCCAAATAGATGCAAAAGCGCGGTGGTTAACTCACATCGACACAGTTTCCGAGCTGCACTGAACAAAATCATTTAATACTAGCCATATTTTTTTATATTTTTTTACTTAGCGATAACAAACATACACACCGTGTGCCTAAGTATGTAACCTTCTATCGCTAAGCACCAAACCATTTCATCAGCTGTCTTTGAGAGTCAGTACCTCATCTATACTGATAAAACTATGAACTAAATCGTCACCTACCTATTAATATAATTAAATAAAATATCAGTTTATATTTTTTGAAGCGCTCGTAGCGAAGTTTGCTTAGCTGTTCTTAACCGATCAGCAAAGTTAAGCAACGTTCGCCTCGGTCATGACTCATGACTTGGATGGATGACCGCTAGTGACATACTACTGAGCGCTTCCGTGCTTCGGAGGGCACGCTAAGCCGTCGGTCCCGGTTGTTGTCTTAGTATGGCTGTCGTAATAGCATGGTGGTAGGGCATTTTGCGAATGTCCGCCTGGCTAGCTACCACCCTCAAGTTGAAAATCTGTCGCCAAGCACTTAACGGTGTGTTCCGGCAGCTGTCCTTGAGAGCCAGTAATTCTAGGTTAGCCTGAACAATATCTTCGACCACATCATCACTTACCATCAGGTGAGATAGTGGTCAAAGGCTAACCTAAATGCCATAAAAAAAATACATACTTGTTATTTTTTGTACAGTATTGTAAACATTGATATGTGCAAAATATAGGTCAAGCACGGGGCCGTACACAACAATACAATAATAGTCTGTGGCTGCCACAGAATTTTAAAACAACGTATTGGTTGGATTTAACAAAAGTCAAATTTAACATATATATGAAGAAGAAGGCAATAAATAGAACTCTTGGTGGACGACTCTTCGGAGGAACTACTACCACCATAACTATTTATATTAAAAAGCAGTAATATTCGCATTACTGTGTTCCGCCTTTAGTTCTGTGATCTGTGGTGTTCCGGTTTGAAGAGTATAGGTGCCGTTAAAATATAGGCACATGAGAAATTGAATTGAAATGAATAAATTGATCCAAACAACTGTCTCAGGATGATACCACTTAAAACCAGGTGAGCACTGCGAATGTTTCACCAAAATCCAAATAAAAAAAATGCGATTTGTATTGACCACCGTTATCACTTGTGAGTCACGTTTAACAGAAAGAATCTCAAGCCGGATCCATTTCCCCTGCTATGAGTCACGGTGCTGGTCACCTACTGACTACGGATCTCCCCAGTAAACACTGATAATCACATACCTACTCAATATAAGTTTATAATAAGTAGATATCAATATCAGGTCAGGATTCATGACGAAAGGCGGGACTAGACCCAATGACGTCAGTAACCAGGCTTGTTTGAGATAACAGAATTGAGGTTATAAAGTTATTTTTAGCTAACTAGTCTGTTGCATATATTCTGATCGAAACAGAAACGAAGAGGTCGTGGAGGCTCTAAAATGTCTAAAACATCAAGAGCATCGCCGGAATCTGTGGCCGGCCTTTCCACGACAAACTGAATAACGTAATATTCTAACAAACTAAATATAAGGAGAAAATATATATTATAGGTATATATATATATAAGTACGGACTCACTTTAGCTTTAAGATATTTTTTTAACTAACACTAGGTTAACTTCCTTTCAGGAAGAATATTGATAAGTTAGAGAATGATGTAAAATTAAAACAAAAGAGTACGGATCACGATCAAAAGTGTGTAGAATTTATGAGGGTATGTAGAATAAATTAATTTATTATTAATTTATAAGTGATTAATGAATAATTAGAACAGGTTTAATAATTACCATCAGGAGGGAGGATTGTTAATTTCGTCATTATAAATGATTTAATTAATGTCGTGTTGATCCAGTGGCATGAGCGTCACATCCAAACCACGAGGTCTCGAGGTCAACCCAGGGCCAGCTAAATGGAAGCAACAGGACACTATTTGTCTGGAGTTTTACTCTGTTCCCGTTAGATGGCGATAGGATTGCTTCCTATACTGTTATCAAACTAATCTAATACAGAGGATAAATTTGATTGTTTGTATGTTTGCATTTAATAAGCTCTGAAACTACTGGATGATTTGAAAAATTCTTTCACCATAAAAGATTTTCAAAAATGTTAGGGGTCTGAATGAAAACTTCGATAATGTAACCCAAAGTGCGAAAAAAATACCAAAAAAAATGGTTGCATCGCATACGCTGAGGAAATTATTGATAATAGAGCAAAGTAATGTACTATAATTTTATAAAAGACATACATATCTATAAAAAAGCCCGCTATAGGTACTTACTATAAGTGTAAATATTACAGTTATCTCACAATAACGACTTTTTTATGTGATTAAATTCATTAAATTTGTCAAATACCCGTGCGTAGTTATATGTTTGTATTATTAAGGTGTTTCGATAAGGAATACTTACCCCCTTATAATTTTAATTGTTTCGTGAATTTATGATAAGTTTATCAATCAGCAATAGTATTGCAAGAGTTTTTCTTTGCGCAGTACTTATCACGTTTGCTAACCCTATGATAGAGTTATGGAGTCAATAATGACTAGGTACGCCCCTTAGTCCTAGACTAAAAGCATCCGGCAGCATGTGGCTCTGCTAGCCCCTGCGGATATATACCTGCAAGACCATATAAAGTGTATATATTATCAGTACTAATATTATAAATGCGAAAGTATCTCTGTCTGTCTGTCTGTTACGCTTTCACGCCAAAACTACTGGACCGATTTGAATGAAATTTGGTATGGAAATAGTTTGAGACCCGGGAAAAAACATAGGATAGTTTTTATCCAATTGTATAAAAGAGGTTAATGTTTTTGCGCGATAACCGACATTTGCGCGGGCGGAGCCGCGACCGGAAAGCTAGTGTTAAATATAGATAGAAGGTATAAATCGATCAAGACATAACTTCCTATCAATTATTCAGAAATCATGGTTATATTTTTATAGTTTCTTAAACTAGAAATAAATATTTTCCAACAATAGCATTTTGGAGAGTTGGCGTCAGGTGGGCCGAAAAACTGATTTCAACACTTTCTAGTTTGTTTAAGTGTCGACCTTTATGTCCTTTGCTAAAGAAAATTTGTTTTATAAATAGTAGATTGTACAACGAGAGTACATATAACAAGTCATTTTAGCCGAAACGATTAATAGCCCGAAGTAAAGGCAAGGGCTAATTAATATTTAAGTCGAGGCCAAAATGGGTTTTGTGCTAGAGTTATACACTCAGTTTTTTACTTTAATTGCGAGAAAATGAATCAATACTATTGTAAGCAAGTAATACCTTTTAATTAAGATTATAATTAATCAAGTGATGAACAATGTTCTATTTTAGTTCTCATTGCTTCGACAAAATATACGAGTATGCTTGGCGACAGATTTTCTACTATAGGGTGGTTGCTAGCCAGGCGGACAGTCACAAAATGCCGCGGCGAGATTCGAACCATGGACCTGCTGCGCGACAGTCCATAGCCAATGCCACTGAGCCATCACTGCTTCAAAAAAAAAGTTCTTGAGATCTTGATTACAGGCACATGAGACTTAACGATTGTATGCCTCAGGATGATGGGTACAGTGCAGTTCGTCACATGGGACTGTTTGAAATGCATCTTTTATAGACACCTGCTTAACATCAGGTGGGCCTCGTGTGCGTTCCATCAGAATCCCATAAAAAACACCATACTAAATGCATATTTTTAGTCGCTCGTCATGTGAACTTTTTCAAATTGGACATGATACATATGTCTACCATAAGTCTTTGGGCGGTCGTAGACCCGCATTTATCTAATCGTTATTGGTGCCTGTAATGCTCAATACCAAAAATGGCATATGATTAAGACATTCGCACGCGTTAAGATGGTTTAATAGTTACCTTAGTAATCGTCACCAATATGTGAAACTCAATCGGGCAGATGGTATACCACTGATGTCGGATAAAATGGCGGTAAATAGAGGAGTGCCGCAGGGATCCATTTTGGGACCGATCCTTTTTATATTATATTTGGCTGATATCAGATCGCATATAACAAACTGCCAATATCATATTTATGCTGACGATATACAGGTATATATATCTTGTAACCCGATCAATATTGATGATGCTATACACAAACTCAACGAGGATCTCTCAAAGATAGCTTCATGGGCCACAAATAACTGTCTCCTGCTCAATCCAATAAAAACAAAATACCTAATTTTCGGAAATAAACATCACCTTCAGAAGCTAAACCCGACGATCAATGTTACACTCATGGGTGAACCCATCGAACGGGTATATGAAGCACGCAATCTGGGGTTGTTAATGGATAGTGAACTACGCTATGAAAAACATATTGCCAACGCTATCAAAAGTTGTTTTTATAAACTTAAGGTCCTTTATAAAATGAGACCATACCTAAAGATAGTGCTACGCATTCAGTTGGTAGAATCGCTAATATTATCGAAATTAAATTATATGGATACAGTCTTTGGCCCTAGGTTATTTGCTAAAACGCAAAAACTTCTACAACGTGTCCAGAACGCGTGCGCTCGTTTCTGCTTTAATATTCCGTTAAGGGCACACGTGACACCATATTTAAATAAGAACTCAATTTTGAAATTAAGACACCGTCGTAAGCTTCATTTAGCATGTCTTCTATTTGGCGTGATAAAATACCAAGCACCGGCTTATTTGTATAACAAACTATCCTGGATGTCGAGCCGGAATCCTTATGGATCCCAATCTCGTCAATGTGCGATACAGCTCGTAACAGAACGGCATAGCTCAGCCGCTTTCAGAGGGAGTTTCCGCTACGCCGCATCCAAGTGTTGGAATAATATCCCACCTCCAATTAGAAACCTGACATGTTTACATAGTTTTAAATATAAATTAAAAAAAATTATCTACATTCATCAAAAAAGTCAGGAAACTCAAACAAATGACACAAGCGTTATTTAAAAATTATTTAAAAATATTATTTTAAAAAATTATGAAATTGTTTACCGTCTACACGAAAGCTGTTTAATGATAGATTCATTTCTTCTATGTAATATATTGCTAATTGTTTGTTGTAAATATTGTAGTTTCTGATTATATGTAACCATGCGTAACGTCACCTACCGACCTCAACGGAAGACCAACGCTGGTTGTTAACGATCAGCACTATGTTGAGTTGGGGCCGATTTGTGGCAGAGGGCTACAAGAATCATTTTTATTACATCTTGTATTTATTGTTTGTATTTTTGTGTCTTGTTGTAAGAAATGTTTTTTGTATGTTTTTTGCCATAAATAAAGCTTATTCTTATTCTTATTCTTATTCGCAGAGATAAATTACTATTATATATTTAATGGATAGATTCAGGCGTTACTTTGCGGAAATCCATATTTAATAATAACAAATACTTTTAAAAGTATCCTAAAAAATATTAAATAATATTTAAATAAAACACTTAAAAAAGCATAAAATTATATATCTAGTGACAACTTGGTCTTGGCTTACCGAGCGCACGATCGAGACTAAAGCTTTTAGTCTCGATCGTGCGCTCGGTAAGTCAAGACCTCCTGAAGATGCTTCGTTTAGAAGCGAAACTAGTCGGGTATTCTTCCGGTTAGGCTGCGTGATGTTTGTGACGTCACGTAGATAACAGGAAAATTAGGCGGAATTGTCACTAGATATATAATTTTATGCTTTTTTAAGTGTTTTATTTAAATATTATTTAATATTTTTTAGGATACTTTTAAAAGTATTTGTTATTATTATATATTTAATTTTGACGACAGGTACTCGTAGTTCCGTTTAACCGCCAGGGAGACGGGGAATTGTGCAAAGGCATCCTCTGTTATCACATTAAACTTATTTCCTATTAAGCAACGTCCGCCTCGGTCATGAGTTGGATGGGTGACCGCTGATGATATTACTACGAGCGCTTCCGTGCTTCGGAGGGCACGTTAAGCCGTCGGTCCCGGTTGTTGTCTTAGGATGGCAGTCGTTATAGCATGGTGGTAGGGCATTTTGCGAATGCCCGCCTGGCTAGCTACCACCCTCAAGTAGAAAATCTGTCGCCAAGCACCTAACGGTGTGTCCCGGCAGCTGTCCTTGAGAGCCAGTAATTCTAGGTTAGTCTGAACAACATCTTCGACCATATCATCACTTACCATCAGTGAGATAGTGGCCAAAGGCTAACCTATCAGGCATAAAAAAAAACAAATTCAAATTAAAACACTAGCTTTTTTTTGGCCCCACGTAGGGCGCCAGTGCTACGGAGGCTTAAGATGTCACATCACAACCGACTCAGGGGAACTACTGCTTGTCACAAAGCGAAGAAAATTGGTCGTGGAGATGGTGACGTATGATACAGGAACAGTCCAAATAAACAAAGATCCAAACGGAACGTTGAAGAGATCTTCATCGTTCTGTTTGGATCATTGTTAAATAAAAAAAAATTGTTAAATAAATAAATATTTCTTGCAGATATTAAACAATTACTTTATAAATAACTGGCTATCTACTATATTTCTTCTTTAGTTGTACTTTAAAAAAAAGGCAGATAGGATGTTGTGTAACGAGTGCAAAAAACCAGTCATATTGGCCTCGACGTTTACCGTGATATTGATATAAAAAAATAGTTTTATGCATTAATTTCTATTTCGACACTTGGCATTTTACTTCAATTGCGAAGAAATGAAACAATCTTATCGTAAACAATGCATCATTTATTTTTTTAATCCCAATTGAACCTGATATAAGTATGTAATAAGAAGTAAATTATTTATTTATAGCTGATAGGCTAACCATTATCTCGTATAAAGATGCGTGATGATAACTTTATATTTTGTAAAAATGTATGTCTGGGTCTTTAATCTCTGTTCTATGGGTATTATGATGGACCCAGTCAAACATCTGACATGAAATATATAAGAAGCTTCAAAATTGTTTAAAGCGATTTCTTTGAACAATTTTGAATAAAATAATATTTTGTATGCACTTGTGCTTAAAACCCAGGCTTTTACGCGCTAGAGCATAAAAAAACATTGTTTCCGCTTGCATCGGGCATGAACATTACGAGTATGAGAAATGAAAAACATATTTTTTTATTAAATTATGTAAGAACTTTAGTAAGAGAGCTAAGGGTGGAATGTGGCAAAAAAAACGCGGCGATTGTTTAAAATTAACTTTACGTATAAAATAATGTATGTATACAGTGGCAATATATGAAATGAGGCGTTGATGTAATGAAAGGGGATGACTACCTACGTCACATTTTGTATTTATAAGATATCTCTTAGCATCTACAGTGGACGATATCGTCCATTTATATATTGTTCTAATTATCTACTGCACATGGGTTAAACAGCCTTTAACGGTTTAACACGCGTATATATAATGTACTTTATCCTGATGACAGCACGTTTCAAAAACTTTGCAGTGATCGTGGTCGTGGTGACGGAGTCACGGGTGTAGCAATTTTAGGTTTGCTACATAGATACCGACGTCATTACTTGATAAGGTAAAG
This sequence comes from Plagodis dolabraria, assembly GCA_963854805.1. Lineage (NCBI taxonomy): Eukaryota > Metazoa > Arthropoda > Insecta > Lepidoptera > Geometridae > Plagodis > Plagodis dolabraria. The sequence goes on along the minus strand of OY978459.1, from coordinate 14,798,861 downwards.
GTAACGGGTGACGCAACGGGACGGGTACTCCGTCTATTTACAACGTCATTGTTACTTCACGGAATTGGTGCAATACATGATGTGATAGAATGTATCTAATACAATTTTTTATTATTGCTGATTATTGCGATAATGTAGCTTTTGACCATATTCTTGACGGTAAGTAATGATGCGGTCGAGGATGTATTTTAGACCTAAAATTACTGGCTCTCATTGAGAGCTGCCGGTACAAGGCGGTATGCTTGTGATTTAAATACTATTTAACATATTGAAATAATATGCTGACGAATCAAATAAAACAAAATAAATAATAAAAAATCAGGACAGAATAAGAAAAAATAAATATTAAGAATATAAAATCACTAAGAAATAATAAATATTCAGTACTATAATATTATAAATGCGAAAGTAACTCTGTCTGTCTGTCTGTCTGTTACGCTTTCACGCCAAAACTACTGGACCGATTTGAATGAAATTTGGTATGGAGATAGTTTGAGACCCGGGAAAAAACATAGGATAGTTTTTATCCGACTGCGCAAAAAGAGGTTAATGTTTTCGCGCGATAACCGACATACGCGCGGACGGAGCCGCGCCCGGAAAGCTAGTAATATATAATTACTTGTAAACTTAAAAACCTCCATTTTGACTCAGTTAAAAATGGATACTGAACTTTTGTTTGACTTTTGATAGAAAAAACTCGATAACGCGGCAACGCCCATAATAACAAATTGCTAACATTTTAAATACACGTTATGTATTTTTTTTATTTCTATAATAAATTTATGCCATTTTTATATGCCCAATTTTCAGATAATTTTTGGGTCCCTGTTTCCATTACTTTAGGCAATACGAAAACATACAACATACTCCTTTATCAAAAAATCGCCCTTGGTTGTGTTAAAAAAAAGTAATTTTTAAATTTAGTCGGTTTATATTTTATTTCTTTGATATTTAGTATCTGATGATTGAAAGATTACTATTTAGACCACTACATTTTGGAGCACATAGGCATAAACTTAGAGCTGCGTTCAATGTTTTCCCTTGGTACATACTTAACTTGGAAATGAAATATTAACCAGCCAAGTGGAGTTGGACTTGCACTCCCACGGTTCCCTACCAGCACAGAATTGAACGCACCGCCAGGTGCTTGGTGGAAGATTTTCTAATGTTAGCAAATCGAGCATTTGCCAAATGCCCTGCTACTGCGGTGAAGTTAAAAACCATGCCGGGAATCAAACCATTCTCCTTGTGCATGGTAGTCCATAGCTTTCGCCACTGAGCCACTTATATAAAACTTCACTAAACCCTTTTTAATTTAGTTATTATTGTATTTTCACAATCAAATAATAGAAAAGGTTTAGAATGAAATCCAGTATATCAATATATGTATGGTAAAGTACATCCCCCATGGGGTGCCATGATAGAATTGTACCCCCCATATCTTCCTACGGGATTCGTTAGAGGCGATGAAAAATTAATTTAAGACGAAGAAAAATTGCAACAAGTTGGCTTTTAATAAACTGCCATTTTACACTGTGACTTCTAAGACCTGCCAAGCATGAGGATTTTGGCAAACCCTCCCTTATGGAGGAGGCTTTTAGCTTTGGCTGTAATAGTAATAATAAGAATACATAGTTTGTAAGAAGTATCCCTTGACATAAGTGATAAGTGACGAACAATAAATAAAGAAGAACAAACAACACATCAGAAAATCATTTTTTTTCTACAATTGATGCTTAGCTTACGTGGTAGGTACTTAGCTTACTACAATACAGTTGAGTATATATATAAAAAACTAGTTAATTTTACAACCATTCAACTATAGATAACAACCATCATCAAATATCAATGAACCCTATCATAGAATATCTTGCTAGTCACCGGTCACCAATAGATTTGATTTAGCAACGATAGTAAATAATGAATTTGTCAGCGGCAAATCAACGGGTGACCTTAGGTCGGGTGAAGCCGCTTCCGGCAGCCGGCCGGGCGTCCGGCGTCCGGCCACCTCCGGCACGATAATTACCGGTACTGAATTACGGGGGATAGAACAAATAGAACTGGGATATTTCAGCATGTATATGTAGGATTGATATTGGTTTTATAAGTTGAATATGATCTAAGTATATATGATTTTTTTTTTTTGCCGGCGTTGTGCCTTTAGTTGCAAAACATAACAAACTAACAAAACTTTTTTTTTATCTGATAGGCTAGCCTTTGACTATCTCACCTGATGATAAGTCATGATGTGGTCGAAGATGTTGTTTAGGCTAACCTAGAATTACTAGCTCTCAAGGACAACTGCCGGAACACACCGTTAAGTGGTTGGCGACAGATTTTCTACTTGAGGGCGGTAGCTAGCCAGTCGGGCATTCGCAAAATGCCCCACCACCATGCTGTAATGACTGCCATCCGAAGACAAGAACTACATCTGCAAAAACGGAAGCAATAGGCAACCTAAAGGACAGGCTCACGGGCAGTCCAAATACTACAGCCCACTACCAGTGGCAGCGTGTCCAGCACACTATGTAACCTCCCCAGGATCCTATACTATTTTTTTTAAATATAATAAAAATCCCAAATTAATAATTTTAAAATTAATTAATAAATGAACCAAAGCAACATTAATATGATAATATAACTAAAACCACCTAACTTACATTACAACCTAACTTAAACTGATCCTAAAAATGATCCTAATCGTATTATTGCTTTAACAAAACAATCGTGCTTAGCTAAAATTCTGATCCCAAATTTTCAAATTACTAAAGAAACCTAATATAACATATTAAATATTTTTCTTTAATCTAAAATTATTGTGATATGGCATGTGAATCGTCTAATATAGTGGTAGGACCTTAAGAAGTGACCTATTGTAGTAATCCATTTTCTTTTAAGGTAATTAAGAAAGAACTTGTCTAACCTAACAGATAATACTCCTGAATAATATCTACTTAACCTATCATTTAAATCTATCAAATTAAAATTTATAATTAAAATAAGAATCATAAAGATGGACCTATTATACTAGTTATTATACTATAGTATTCTTATAATAAAATAATTGCTAATCATTCAATATAATTTTGGAATACTATTTGTTCATTTGATGTTGTAAAGGAATAGAATTTGAATGTATTATTAGAATAACGTAGACATTCTGAATAAGAGAACAGAGAATATTAAAAATCTCATAAAAATTGGAATTAGGTATCTAAGACCAATTGTAAATTATTAAGACAACTGAAGTCTAAAACTAGGTAAATCATTGTAAGAGATGTTACATGAAACATATATTATGTTTCTAGACCATAATTCAAGGCAAAGCATAAGTATAAATTATGTACATATGTATTGGCTATTGTAAGGAAAAACAAAATGAAACTAGAATTTACTTGAATGATGTACACATAATAATATATTTTCATGACTCCCTAAGACTTCCCGAGATTCCCTAAAAAATTGCAAAACATATTATAGATTAACTATATGATTATTATGTTTTGTGAGAAAGGCTGACAAAGAAAAATATACCAAAAAGGATAATCATCGAACTCCGTAACCACTTTATATTTTAGGCGACTTCAATCATTTGAAGATCTAAATAGTAAAGGAAAGGTTAAAATTAATTTAAATTATATACTACAAAATCCGTATTAGGTATTTCTAAACGAACTTAAATCTATCGGAAATTATAAAGGAAACTATGAGATATTGAATATTGTATTCTAAAATACAAATTGACAATTTACTTCCTCAACTTATATTCACAGCATCATATAGTAAAATAGATATTAATATAAGATTATATTAGAATAAGAGTAAGTATTGCACAAAATTGTTTGATTGAAATTTGACTAAGTAAATTGAATTATTTAAATTGGTCTAATTAAAAGAGTAGAAGAATGGACTAGACTGATAGTTCATAGTTTATTTTGACTCTGACTTCGACACTATTAAATTTTGTAAGTATAACGTTTATTGGAAGTAAACTAGGAAATAGGTATTTTATAACATTTTGTTATTGTAAGATTTTATTATTTGATAAGTTGCAACTTTGATAATTAGATGGATCCATCGTACATTAGTTAGCAGTTTTAAGGAAAAGTTCAAATGCTGAAGTGCCAGGGACTTGCAACCCCTGGAGTACGTTTCAGAAGGCCTTCTTTACGGCGCACGACGCCAATGCTCATCGGTTCACTTAGGTAAAGCCTTCTCCTTAAATCAAATACTGCTTAACTTCCTAATTTGAACACATTATTGGATAATCCATCATATCCATATAATGAGTGTCATTGATTGATTATTTCTCAATTTACTTTTACATATTTCGTACTCGAAATCATGTCTACTTAGTTAATATCATTGGTATGATATGTTTTGGTTTGAAATAGAATGTTATTTAAAGTATTGTGGTACAATCCATATTATTATTTGATTTCAATGAAAAATTTGGTTATATATTTTAGGACTTACTTTGCCTAAATTTTGTAAAATCACGTGTTTATGATAACGAATGTGAATTATATTTAAACTCTGACTCAAGTACTCAAATATGAATATATAAGGTTTAGAGGAGTTATTTATTTTCCCTCTGATTTTCTCATGTCGAATAGAACATCTTTCATCCTTACAGCAGAAAGACTTATTGAGAATGTGGTCGCATTTACACCAATATTCAACAATGTATCATCATGGTTGAATAGAATTTATATTTCGTATTGTTGTATACATATATAAGAGGACTTATATACCTCATTCTTGTCGTAAAAGTGTCAATCCATATTAGTTGAACAAACTTAAAGCATATTTAGTTACATCAACTTAAATACTTGAGTAGAATTGAGTAGAATAATCATACACATTTATAAGTCAGTTTAGACAAAATAAATTTTCTGGAACAATATTCAGAAAACATTGGGGTAGGATTAGGACACAAAATCAATATAATTTACTATTGCAGTAGATTAGAACTGATAGACCCAAGAATACTAGTGTATACTAGTTGAATAGTGTATCAATCCCGTAAATTTTATAATACTCAAATAATTCAATATAAACTTACGTACATAAATTTTCTCCACATTATTTTTATGCTCTCCATAAATCGTTTTTCTAGTATGATTTCTTTCTAGTATCTTCTAATAGTAGGCAAATCATACCTATGTCTTATATTTTAGATTTAAGCGAAAATTACTTTAAAAAATACTATGAGGATTTCAATTTTTCATGTCATTTTGTATTCTTGACAGATCCTCTCAACATTTTCAAACTATTCTATGCCTCTTTCTTTTTAAACATAAAATGAGGTCACAATCTCATTCCAGATTTAAGACATCAAAAAGGTTAGCATACACAAATATTGACTATAAAAATTTCTTACATATGATGAATAATTTATTTCTGATCTTTAGGTTCTGTACCACATTCAATTATATTATTAGTATTTAGTGACGGAACTTCCTACTCAAGGTATGTTCCGTTACAACTAGAAGCATTGTCCCGTTGGATTGCAATGTTTATTAGTTCAGCCAAAGAAGTTCTAGAGAGATACTTGTATTTGCTTAAATAGTTTTCCTACGATGGAGATTTCCGAGGGCTACCAACCGGTTCAAGGGAACACTCGGTGTCGTGGAGGTACGGGGCGATATTGGACGACGCAGGAACAGTACAAATCAGGAATGAGGTGAACCAGGAACATTGAAAATCAGGAACATGTTGTTTTAAGAAGAGAACTTTGATATATTATTTTTACTGACAAATAAACATCATTACAAATAAGCTTCTCACTCTATTTTAGATATAAACAGATATAGGAATATATTATACTAGCCGACCGCGCGCGGTTTCACCCGCTTTACTCCGCTCCCGCCGCTCATAGCGTGATGCGATATAGCCTATGTTCACCGAGGGTAGTGTAGCTTCCTAACAGTGAAAGAATTTTTTAAATCGGCCCAGTACTTTTTGAGCCTATTCATTACAAACATACAAACATACAAAAATAGGTACAAATCTTTCCTCTTTATAATATTAGTATAGATTTAAACTGCGTAGGTAATTAGCAATGAGGGATCAGGTGCCTCAAATCAGGCAAGTGCGAGTTGTGACAATTATTTTGAATTGAAATGAGGAATGATGAATGGGAATTTGAAAAATGTATGTGGACAGTAGCGAATTATATCAAGAGGTGATAATAATGTGATAAAAGAGGATGACTTCGTCACAATTTTAAATTTGTTATGGGTGTAGGTTTGGCTTACCACTCTTTATGTTTGCCTGGCAGTTCAGAACAAAAAATTAACAAGGAAACTTATTAAATCTCATCCAATATTCAGTCTTCAGAAGCGTACTAGGATACTAAGCATTTTGGGCTCGGAATTTGTTTTCACAAGAGACATAGTACACCCTTTTATGCTCACACAAATATTAGACCTGATCCGAACTTGGGGTGCCAAGCTTCAGCCGTCTTTTTATGCCTGATAGGTTAGCCTTTGACCCCTATCTCACCTGATGGTAAGTGATGATGAGGTCGAAGACGTTGTTCAGGCTAAACTAGAATTAACCGGTGTAATGGTATTAACACCAAATATGTATTGCCATGATAGAAAATACTAATATCTCGGTTAAGGCCCCTAATGAGGTGCCCTGCTAACCTAGGTAACAATGTACATATGTATTCTGAGAGATCTATTACTGGTTATTATGTTCTTTGGCGTTTTGATTATCAAGAATTTACTCTTGATAATTATTATTATTATTATAATTTACTTTTTTTATTTAATTTACTTGTATAGGCATAATATAATGAGGTATCTAGTTTGCAATTAATGTGATTTTTATAACTTGAACTAGCCGTAGTGAGTGATGATGTGTTTAGGCCACATCATCATACTATCAGACTAAGCCTAGAATGAGAACTAGCTTTAATTGACAGTTACAGGACCACACCGTTATATACTTGGCGACCGATTTTCTATTTGAGAATGGTAGCTAATATAAATAAGAACTAGCCAGGCTATATGTAGCATTCGCAAAATGATCTATCACCATGCTGTGAAACTAAAGCCCACAACAGGATTTGACCGACAGAGCCTCGACAGTCTTTGCCACCATTTGGCTATCAACGATTTTGTATTAAATTGGGTTGTGTCTTTCTTTGGAATATTTTAAATCCGTCTGGATTTTGAATCCTAAAACCGAACGAAAATCGTTCCCTCCAACTTAAAACGGTTCGAGTCGGCCTCTAAGACTGTTGTACCTTAACTAATGAACAAAAGAGGTTTCACAACCGAAAATAAACAAAAAGTTCCAGCATGTCCAAGTTCAAATCATGATTTATCTCGCCATTTCCCGCCAATTTTATTTTTCCCTCCATATTCAGCATGCCCGGGATGAGCGTTCAGAATCTAATAACTTTGTCTATGACAATATTCCGGAGTGAGACCAAAATAGATAGGCAGAGTTGTTCTTTGTATCAGCCCCTAAATAGAGTGCGTAATAGGAAGGGGAGGCCGGAGGGTCGGACGGCTCGCGCATGCGCGCACCCAGCCACTGGTAATATCGGTTTTATTACAACGGTTTCGTTGTTTTCCCACGATGATATTCCTTAATTTAGCTATATTAAAATTAAATAACTAGGTAATTTAAAATATTCGTGAGTTTTCCTTATAGCAGGTATCTTTAAGAAAGAGCCCATCTGGTGTCCACTGCGATATCAGATACACTGCTTCAAAAATGTCCAAACTCTTACACTGTGTTCACATAAAGATATTTGTCAATTGACTAGGCTTAGAATCATAGGAGTGAAGGACTAATGATGTCTTGGGCTAACGAGCGTCGTGCAGTTCCTCGAAAGTAGAAAAATGTAATTGGCAGCGTGACACTTAACATCAAGGAGGCGAGTTGTACGTCTTGTAATATAAAAAATACATGTATTCATAACTTCTAATATAGGTAAAGGTCCCTAAAAATATAGATCCCTAAATTTCATGTCAAAAGGATTAAATAGCTTTCTAAGGTTTGTTTCCGGGTACTTAGTTCCTTTTTCAAAGGTACAATTTCACCATTTCTTACTTTTATATGTACAAAGCTTAAGTCTTACGTTTCCTATTAACTTTATACAGAAATTTATATAATTAGTTTATATGATCTTCTAATAGATTAGATATTTTGTAGATTTTTATATATTATTACGAGACGTATGTATATATATATATTTGATATTTTATCACGGCTACCTGATGATGTTACACTGCCAATTACAGATTTTTGCGTGACGCTGCACTACTTCTGAATTCTAATAGTTTTTACTGTGTTATTTTATCTCCAAATATGAAAATAAGAATTTCCATACAAACCTATTTTTCCGTTAATTTTGAAAAAAAAAGAATATTATTGTGACGGGACAAGCTCGAGGTCCACCTGATGTTAAGCGGACTAACCACTGCCTATAACAGATGCATTTCGTCACAAGTCACGAATTTCACTGCGCCCATCACATTGAGACATAGTTGTTAAGTCTCATGTAATTTCACTGGCTTTCAAGGACTGCTGCCGGAACACACCTTTAGGTGCTTGGCGGCAGATTTTCTACTTGAGGGTGGTCGCTAGCCAGGCGGGCATTCGCAAAATGCCCTTCCACCATGCGGTGAAGCTCAATCCCGCGGCGGGATGCGCACCATGGACCTGCTGCGCGGTCCATAGCCACTGAGCCATCACTGGTTCAAAATTCTGCTATAATATTTACGGCAACTGGCAGACCAGAAACATAAACATTAGATTCAAGGATATGCATGCCATATTCTATCCTTTGAACACTTGGTATTTAAAATATAACTAAAGTACGTTCATATGGAAAGCGTTATGAATACTGTACTGTATCAGCCGGATCGTCCACTGTTCAACACAGCCTCCCCCATCAAGGGGGTTTTCTCTAATCCTCACGCTTTGCAGGTGGTTTGGGGATCGCAGAAGGCGCTGCTGCCCAGCTCTTATTTATTTTTTCGTCGCCAGTTACGACTCTCGCAGGAAAATATGGGAGTATGCAATTCTAGCCTAGGCTTCCCACGGGGCTATGAATTCACTTTCCTTTAGAGAGACGAGAAAAAACTTGCTACTTCTAAATTATTACAAAGGCGCTCTTCTGCATGTTCTAGAAAGACATCTGTCGCCAAACACCCAACAGTGACTCACCGTTAGGTGCTTAGCTTAGGTTTTTATTTTTTATTGTTTATAGGTAAGCCTTAACCACAATCTCACTTGATGGTAAGTGATGATGTAGTCGAAGGTGTTAACAGGCTTAACCTAGAAGGACTGGCTCTCAAGGACAGCTGCCGGAACACACCGTTAATTGCTTGGCGACAGATTTTCTACTTGAGGGAGGTCGCTAGCCAGGCGGGCATTCGCAAAAATGCCTTTCCACCATGCGGTGAAGCTCAAGCCCGCGGCGGGATACGAACCATGGACCTGCTGCGCGGCAGTCCATACCCAAAGCCACTGAGCTATCACTGCTTCAAAAAAGCTTGGCTTGGCGACAGATTTTTCGCAAACAGCTATGGCAACTCCTAGAAATAATATAGCATTATCTTTTATAGCTAGCCAGGCGGGCAATCGATCATAGCCTCTACCACCATGCACCATGCATTGTGATATAGAACTATAAAAATTTACATATTTTGTATGTTAAATTGTAATGAACTGAATTCCAAGTTGCTTAAAAAGTCCTTTCGACCTACTCTTCACTTACCATCAGATAAGATAGTGGACAAACGCTAGTCCATTAGCAATAAAGTGAAATCCCAACGAATATAAATAAAAACCAAACAGTTTTTTGTTTGGGGCCTCAAAGATCACATATAAGTGAACTTTTATGAGATCCTTTGTATGTAAAATATAAATTTAAACTACAAAGTAGAACAACAAATACTAAAAACCAGCCTGTAAGAGTTGGAACTAAATGTAAAGTATCTTGTCTGCATTGGCGCGGCGCGGCGGCGGCAGCGGCGGCGCGGCATAGGGATGTATCGGCCTTACTATTTGGTAGTCGACAAAAGTTGCTCCGTGCCCAGTGAAGTGAGTAATCTAACACTGCCAGTGAGCTCTCACATCATAGCAAAGTTACTCCTGATAAAAAACATGTACAGTATATAAGGTGGAAATTAATTCATCAACAATACTGCGGGGGATGGTGCAGAATCGATAACGGAATGTGTTCCGCTCATCAACAATAATTTTAGTTTTAAATATTGAAAGTGAATACGCCGCAACCAATAACTGCGCCGATAAAGTTGCCCTGTTAAGGCCTATTTTCTTAAAATATTTATCACTAGCTTTCCGGGCGCGGCTTCGCCCGCGCGTATGTTGGTTATCGCGCAAAAACATTAACTTCTTTTTGCGCGGTTGGATAAAAACTATCCTATGTTTTTTCCCGGGTCTCAAACTATTTCCATACCAAATTTCATTCAAATCGGTCCAGTAGTTTTGGCGTGAAAGCGTAACAGACAGACAGACAGACAGAGTTACTTTCGCATTTATAATATTAGTATTGATAGTATTGATTACATTAGGTATATTTTCAAATTGACGTGATGTGAATAAACATTAATTTCTACACAACACTATGAGTATAAGCTAAGAGTACGAGTACATAGTTTGTAAAAATAATCTCTGCTAACACGTTTCATTATTTTTGTATGAAATCCAACGCGCGCATTGGGCCTGACGCGTTTCTTTGTCGTACGTCACTCGTATCTCGTATTCTCAGATAATTTATCCTCAAATAACAGTAATGTGTTGAAGCGCCTGTAGTGGAGTTTGCCTAATCGTTCTTAACCGATCTTCGAAAACTTAGTACCTATATCTTATCTAAGTAATCGATCAACTAGATAAGACAATGTCCGCTGCAGATATTATATGGATGGGTGACCGCTAGTGGTATTTGCTTGGATGCGTATAACCATGGGTGTTTCTGATAAAGACATATTCAGTAGCAGTCCAATATAAGCAACCCAATATAAAGTTACAGTGATGGTTACAACAAGACTTTTGTATGACTCAATCAGATTCTACTATCGACATCTCTTTAGTATATCGGTCCATCCCTAATAGCAGGGAGATGTGGCCGCTCTGTTTTCGAAGGGTGCCCGCGTCACCGTCACCCGGCCGACAGATGTGCGCGCTCCGCACGTGGCGCTCCCGATGAGGTACAGGCACAATGGAACGAACTCCCGATCCAACCTAGCACCCATCGGGAACTTTCCCGCACTTTTTTTTATTTTACCCAACTACCCACATTTTGACTGGTTCAATATCAGGTTATTTGTAATTTTTCACGTCAAAATTAGAAAAATAGGATGCGTTTTTGAAACTATATTTTAATAGAACCTAGAGCTACTTATAGACAATTTACATGATAAGCATTTGTAAATAATTTTATCAGTACTAATATTATAAATGCGAAAGTAACTCTGTCTGTCTGTCTGTCTGTCTGTTACGCTTTCACGCCAAAACTACTGGACCGATTTGAATGAAATTTGGTATGGAGATAGTTTGAGACCCGGGAAAAAACATAGGATAGTTTTTATCCGACTGCGCAAAAAGAGGTTAATGTTTTCGCGCGATAAACGACATACGCGCGGCCGGAGCCGCGCCCGGAAAGCTAGTAACAAATATTTTTAAAATTATCTTAAGCAACATTAAATAATACTTTAATAAAATATTACTTAGGCGGAATTGTCACTAGATATATATTTTTATACTTTTTTAAGTGTTTTATTATAGTATTATTTAATGTTTTTTTAAGATACTTTTAAAAATATTGGTTATTATTAAATATGGATTTTCGCAAAGTAACGCCTGAATCTATTGATTATTACATTGTTTAATTTTTCATGTTGAAACAAGCATAAGGCCCACCTGATGTTAAGCGGTAACCTCTACCTACAAAGCGGAACACAGCAATGTGAACATTACTGCTTAGCGGTAGAAATAGGTATGGTATGGTAGCAACACTTTCCTGGACGAAATCGCACAACGAGTTATACTGCTACTAAAATTAATTATATTTACGAATAGGTAGGAAATGTTTTTTGACTCAAAAGCAAGCTTATTACAAACAAACGATGATGATGAAAATGCTCTATGTGGACAGAAACTTAACTAGTATCATAGCATAGCACACTAAGGTCGACGTTCTTTTTCAGGGTCTTGCTTGAAGATAACAACGTCAGGCGGAAATTTGAGGTAGGTAATTGGGGTTGCCAATTATTATTCTATACTTAGTCTACCAATTTTTCTCTCAACTGTAACCTTTTGTTACAAATTACGCAGTAGTATAATATAGGTACAACCTATATTATATTTATTACTGTTGATAGAGATATTGAGCTGTACCTATTATAGATTAATAAAATTTAGTGAAAGATTCTTCAGTTTTAAAACCGGTCTTGTTGACTGACCATTCGTTGCCTGCGATAATTAGAAGTGCCAAGAAAATAGTGTCTTTTCAATGGTCAAAAACCTTGGCTCCACCCGCTCTTTACATCTAGATACAATATCCAGAATTCGCATATGTAAGTTTTCTTATGTGATGCAAATTTCTTTCGTCCATCTCATTACAATAATATTACCTATTTCAACTAATGCAAAGTAGGTATTCGACATTTACTTATACCGATTCCGAGACTCTACCACGGCCGAGCGCTCGTCATTACGCCGATGGTCAACCGGTTTGTGATCGCATCAGAAAAACAGCTACCTCGGTACCACGAGAACGGTCCCACGAGCAAAACGCGACGGATAACGAAGCAAGAGATATGGATTGAAACGAGATAGAAGAAGATAGAAGATGTGGAATAATTCGGTTGTGATATCGCAGTGCGGGTTGGCCGATATGCGCGCGGGAGAGCGCCACAATTTCGGTGTCAAAAATTTTATATAACGCAGCGAATTTAAAAGTGCTGCCGTCGCTGTAGAGTTTTATGGCGCAATGGACTGACAGCGATCACTGTCCGGTGTCGGACACTAGGTCTTGTTCGTGCATGCTCGATGCACTTGCTGACACGGACACGGCTAACGTAGTAACATAGGGAGTAAAAATTAACCAGAAGCGGTATTTATATTGCAGTGCATATTTTCTACCGTTTAAATTTCGACTGTTATTTATGTCACCTATTATATATAACGTTCAGGTAAATTTTATTTTAATTTAAAGGACTTCATCCCTCATCAATCAGTATACATCGATGTACTTCAAAAATCAATAAGTGTTTAATGTACAGACGCAGAACTGATTTTTAATGATTAAGGATAGACTAGTCAGAAACCAAAAGTAATAAGCGCTCTAAAGGCAAATACCTACTTAATACTTGTTGAAAATCATGCAGATGTCCATAAAGCATTTCAAAGGCGGCAAAAATAGACGCTCATACAAAATCAGGTCAAATGTTCGAAAAAATTAGAAAGCTGCGTGGGAATAGGCGGAACACGCACCGCACCGCACCGGCTCCGTACGAAATGTGGAGGAGAAAGGTGAAGCACGCCTTATGTATGACAGCAGGCGAAACCGTCTCGAGGATTATTGAAAACGGCAAGTTATTACGGAAATTTGAAAAAGGAATTTTACTAGATTTTCCTTATGTTAACACATTTCTGATATTCAGTTTTTTTTTGTTTTGACGATCTTTGGCTGTTTGCCATTCGTTGCCTGAACGAGTTTAACGAATTGTACATGTGTAGGCTAAATTAAGAAAATACAACGGTAATATTTGCATTACAGTACTATGAGCTAAGTTCCATTCAAGCATAAGTCGTGGCAATAAGTCATAGTTGTAGGGATGTACTACTAAAATTTTGTATTGATCATCTCGGAACACGAAAACTTACATTTCGCGCTATTATAGCAACTATTAACTTCTTAATCTCGTGAAACTAATCTTAACTAAACCTTGCGATTTTCACGGCATTTTCTACCTCGCACGGCCACATTATGGAACTAGCTGCCAGGTGAAGTATTTCCGAACAGTTACGACTTAGGAACCTTCAAGAAGAGAGCATATTATTCCTTCCTTAAAGGCCGGCAAAGCATCCGGCGAGGCATCGAGACTTCAGGTGTTGCGGATGTTTGTGGGCGTCCGTGATCAGATCACTTACCATCAGATGAGCCGCCTGCTCGTTTGCTATCCTATCCCATAAAAAAAACTCATGAAAACTTACGATGTTGACAAAAAAGCTTTACTTGAACAGATATTATACTTGTTAGAAAATATGTTATGATATTTATTTTGTAGCATTAAGAAAATTATAAGTTAATCTTAATAATATATAAGGTAAGTTTATTCCAAATTACGTTTCTTTACAAAAATTTCGATAGATTAAAATTGAAAAGTTTATTTAAAATTACACTTGTTACGAACATATCTTATAATTGTGTGCGATTATGTGTATAAATTATATATATGTATATACATCAAGAAAATAAAACAAAACCTTATCAAGAGGACACGTTAATTCACATTTTCTATGTTATTAATTATTTTGCTTTATTTTGTTTTTCACCAAACTGATCGAGTGTTTATCATCGCCGCCTCTTTGTCACTCTTACGCAGTGCCATTGTGATGAAATTTCAGTATTTGTTTTTTTCAACACCCTTGCTCCTAAAGTGAGCTTTATTATACCGTTCTTAGGGCCATAAACCGAACTATAACACCCTCGTGCATAATAATATTATACACTAGAGTGTAATAGAAGTATCCCTACAAAGTTAAGTTAGTACATAACTGCAAATTATATGCGAGTAAACAGCATTTTCAATTTTCTATTTAAGGCTAGCATATTCGAAATCAACCTATTTTTGATTCACCCGTAAACAATGAAATATTTATTATTTTGATCTGAAAAAATATATGTTGTAGTTCAATATGCTTGCTAAATTATTTTCTGGTTCAAAACACGATAATTACAACTTCACTCGATCATAAAAAATCACGAAAAGAGAGAAATTTTGATCGTTTTTTAGGTCATACGTATAATATATTAATCTTTTACTATAAAAAAATATGTCAAAAAACAGGCAATGATGTTTAGAAGAACATTTTGTGGTTACTTTTTCTCAAAACGGTTTATTTATTTTTAAATACAATATTATATAACAGAGCGCCCCGTCTGGCTTGATTCAGTCGTCTGTGAGACGTGTCTGAGGCAGGACCTGTGTCGCTTTTGCCGACTCGCTGCATTCCGTCACTAATCGATCGCTTTCCTGTTAGAGTTATTCGTTGTTCTTGCAGTTTTAAAAATGTAGCTCATTTTTACGTTTTTAATATCACAGTATACACGTAACAGAAGTGTAATTAATAAACATAGGTAGATTTATTTGCTGTTTCTTTTACTTTGGTTTCCGTTTAAAGATAACTAGATCTAAAGGAGTATTTTCAAAATAAAAACACACTTGAAGAATAAGTAGGTACTTACATACTTAACTTAAAGCTCGGTATTTTTGACCGTGCTTGAACTTAGAACGAGCGCGTTGCTTCAATTTTGAAAAAAAAAAGGGCTTTCGTATGTCCGATTGTTCTCTTCTACAGGTCGCATTTCTCAACCGATTCCGAAGAGATTTTGTGAGCAGGTTTGATAAGTCAACAAAATTTTTTGGTCTATTGAGTTTTTGGAAATTTTTCAAACTGACGCAGATATACATTATAAGGTGTTGAAAGTATGGACGCCTGCGCTAAGTACTAAGTAGAAAATCTGTCGCCAAGCACTTACCTATCGATGTGTTCAGCAATGTGTCTTTGAGAACCAGTAATTTTGCGTGGTGGTAGAAGATTATGCGAATGCGCACCTGGTAGCTACTACTCTCAAGTAGAAAATCTGTCGCCAAGCACTTACCGGTCTGTTCCGCTATGTGATCTTTAAAACCAGTAATATTGCATGGTGGTAGAGGATTATGCAAATGCGCGCCTGGCCAGCTACTACCCTCAAGTAGAAAATCTGTCGCCAAGCACTTACCTATCGATGAGTTCAGCTATGTGTCCTTGAGAACCAATAATTTTGCGTGGTGGTAGAGGATTATGCGAATGCGCGCCTGGCTAGCTACTACCCTCAAGTAGAAAATATGTCGCCAAGCACTTACCTATCGATGTGTTCAGCTATGTGTCCTTGAAAACCAGTAATTTTGCGTAGTGGTAGAGGATTATGCGAATGCGCACCTGGCTAGCTACTACCCTCAAGTAGAAAATCTGTCGCCAAGCACTTACCTATCGATGAGTTCAGCTATGTGTCCTTGAGAACCAGTAATTTTGCGTGGTGGTAGAGGATTATTCGAATGCGCGCCTGGCTAGCTACCACCTTCAAGTAGAAAATCTGTCGCCAAGCACCTACCAGTGGTAGCTAGCCAGGCGCGCATTCGCAAAATCCTCTACCGCCACGCAAAATTACTGGTTTTCAAGGACATATAGCGGAACAGACCGGTAAGTGCTTGGCGAGATTTTATACTTGGGCGTGGTAGCTATCGAGGCGGGCATTATGCCTTACCACCATGCTATCCGCCATCAAGCTTGTACTCTCAAAGAAAAAATCTGTAGCCAAGCACATTGCAGTGTGTTACGGCATCAGTTTTTGAATATACCTACACTGAAAATCCTATTTGAAACTAATAATGTTATTGTTCCCACTTCCCGTCATTCATATCAAATAATATAGGTACGTGCTAATAAACCTATAATTATCTAAACAGCGCAAGCGATGAGTCTCGCAGTACTGCTCCCCCACTCCCCTCCGCAGCGTATCGCGCCACCGCATAAACGCACCCCCGCCCGCCCGCTGCACTCTCATTGACTAACATAAAATACATATACCGAAATGGAATTTGGTAATCGTATCGCAATTATGCTAATAAATAATATACCTGTTACCCTTATTTCATTAAGGTATTTACCGAAATCGTATCGGTAAATACCCATACCGTAATATCCCTGCTACGGAGCTGCTTACATGTGCTCACCCTACAGTTTACAATCGTACTTCTACGGGCAAAGTGTTGTTTTTTTTTATTAACCCACTTCCAAAAAAGGAGGAGGTTTTCAATTCGTCTGTATTTTTTAATTTTTTTTTTATGTTTGTTACCTCAGATCTCTTGACTGGGTGAACCGATTTTGAAAATACTTTTTTTTGAAAGCTGATGCTTGTCGTTTGGTCCCATTTAAAATTTCATCAAAATCGGTCAAGCCGTCTTTGAGTTACACTAAAAAGATTGAAAAAAAAATTTTAACAAAAAATGGAACCGACTTCAACACCCAAAGTGTGAAAT
The DNA here is from genome assembly GCA_963854805.1 of Plagodis dolabraria. Lineage (NCBI taxonomy): Eukaryota > Metazoa > Arthropoda > Insecta > Lepidoptera > Geometridae > Plagodis > Plagodis dolabraria. The sequence goes on along the minus strand of OY978459.1, from coordinate 14,781,558 downwards.
AACTTGTCGAAGTCGGTACCATGCGCACAATATTGTGATAATAGGTACTTTTGAACCATCATGGTACCGACTTCAACAAGTTATTGCACACTTTTGGGTGTTGAAGTCGGTTCCATTTTTTGTTAATTTTTTTTTCTTATTTATCAATTATATACAATAACAAAATAAAATAATTCCTTTTTATAAATTATAATCGATTAGTTTGTTGCATTTCAGAATACCTATGCCAAACTAAACTTACAAATCATTGAAAAGTAGGTATGCAATAATTTGTTAAAGTCGGTACCATGCTCATCTAAAATACTCTATTTTCAACTTCCGCGAGTTATTTCATACTAATTATACATTTACTCTACAGACGACCACATGCCAGTATGAAATTTTTCAGCTACCTTACTACGTATTGGTAACAAAAATAATAAAATAAATAAAGTCTAGTCCATTATTCGCCGTTTGTTTCGGTAAAAGTTCTACACAATATATCAAAATTTCAGGTTTGTTACTTATTTCGTTTACGAGCTAAAGACCAATGACTTACGGACGGACATACAGACAGAAATCGGGCACTCATAAATATGCGCTCTATTTTGCGTTTTGGGTTCGGAACCCTAAAATATATCCGAACCAAATCTAATAAAAATAGGTACTTATTGTGAAACGCATATTTTTATTCTATAAGCGAATAAAAATGTTCACAAGAACAAAACAATTATTTAGATGCAGTTCTGGATTTAGTAGCAGATACCTAAAGTTGATCAACTAATACACTGTGACGCTAATAGCGTGCGGCTGGGAACATCGAGCAAGCGACCTGTCGCGCGCTGTGCGACTAGAGCGCCGCGCTACGTAGTGTTAATAGCCCGCAACTCTCGGACGCCAAATTTGCCTACTGATTGAGAATAAACAAGCCTTAACCGGGTACTTAATTTAACCCTCCAAAGTGAAGTTAGTACCTAACTGCAAATTATACGTGAGTAAACAGAGCATTTTCAATTTAACCGGGTGATACAGATTTGTAACAAACAAAGAGGTTTAAGGCTAAATATATGTGAACAAACAAAATACATTAGCCGTGCGCAAAAAAAAAAACTTGCGCGCTATTTTCAATAATACTCGTATGTTGTTTGTATCACATTTGTGCAATATATATTTTTTTCCTCGCAAGGGTGTGGAAAATGTGTGTATGAAACTCGTGAGCAACTTGCTCATTATGCACTCGGCGGATTTACGCCCTCGCCTACGGCTTGGGCTGCAACGCACAGCTTCGTGTATAATGTGCAGCTTAGCTCACTTGTATCATAATATACTTTATATAATCTCATTCGGTAATATTCTAATTATGAAATTAAATACAGACTTTTATTGGCATATTTTATGTACATACTTCTTTAAGAAAATTAAAAAGTTAAATTAAAGCATTGTTCTCCTAACAAAACAATGCTTTAAAACATTTTTTTAATTATTAAAGTACAATGTGTCCCGACCAAGGAGGTTTCAATTCAACTATTATCTATGGTGAGCGAGATGCGCGCGCAACGCGCTGCGCTGGTTCCGAGCTAATATACCAGTAACAGACTTTTTCATCCCACCATCTCGGAAAGAGTATTTTTAATCTTCAATATCTGGGTGGAAAAGCCGTTTTTATTCTCTAGAGGATAAAGTAAATTGAATTTAGAACATCGTGTGCACTAAGTTTGTGAATTAAAAAAAACATTAAACCTATTTACTGCTACCTCTATGGTGCCGAATATATCATACAACTTTTTTTTAATTTGTTAAAACTCAGACTCGGAACCTTCTTGGTGTTCTTTTTTAATTTGCTTTGTACGCGGTTCTTCATTTCCTCGCTGAGGTGGAATGAAAAGTTACGTGTTGCACTCGAGTGCAAAGATTTTTCACCTCGTGCTCTTTTGATTCCCTCGCTAACGCTCAGGATTCTAATTTTGAATCACTCGCTGCGCTCGTGATTCAATTTTAGAATCCTTCGCTTGCTCGGTCATCAAAATTGAACACGCGGTTAAAAAGCAACTTTGCACTCTTGTATAACAAATAACTATTTCCATTTTGGCGCTATTTCGTACATACGAATTTGAGTAATATTTTGTTGGATAAAACTTTAGTAGCAAAAATGTCAAGCAACATCCACGATACTGATGATTTAACTCCACCTGACATTCTAGAAACAGCTACGAAACTAACGAATAGTCTTTTGCCAGAAAAATCAAGAAAAGCGTATAGTCACAGAGAGTTGAAATACAGGTAAAAAAAATTAATATAGCCATGAGATTAAATAAAGTAGTGTATGCAACTGCATATAATTAGGTATTAAAACACTCGTGTAATCTTATTTTGAAACTCTCCTGCGGCTCGTTTCAAAAAACTACACTCATGTTTTAATACCCTCTATTATATGACAGTTGCATAAACTACTAATTGTAAATTAACATCTTACCAAGTATGACACTTTTGCAAATTTTCCCGCTGCAAGTGTAAACCCCACTTATTAGTTTTTTTTACAAGCTCCTTACTTATTCCTCATTACTACTCGTAGAACTATAAATGTAATTTAAGAGCTGTGGATTAATAAAACAAAATAAATAAAAATAAGAATCTATTCAACTCTTTTCATGATTCCTTAAACCGTATGCTTACCGATTATCTGATCCACAAAATTATAGTGGCATAATTTTTGGTTCGGACAGGGGTCAAACCCGCACGCATGTTACACCTATACTCACCGGAAACTTTTCCAATATCGGCATCGAGAAATGGATCAAATCAAGTGTCATACTTATTCGAACCTTTTTTGCAGCTGATAGATTAGTCTCTGACCACGATCTCGCCGATTGGTAAGTAATGAGTTGTTCGCAGATGGTAAACAGGCTACTGCCACAAAAGCACAGTTGCCGGTATACCCCGAAAGGTGCTTGGCAACATTTTCTGCTTCAGGGTGGCAGCAAGACAGGCGAGAATTGTCAAAATAGTTTCCACTATCCAGTGAAGCTAAAGCCTGCCACAGCAGGATTCCTCTCATGAATCCGGTATACGGCAGACCATAGCTATTGCCACTTGATCATCACTGTACTTGATCATCTTTAGAGCTCCATTACACATAAAGTGCCTCGACTTCAAAACATTATAAAAAGAGGTTTTTGATTAATTTAATTTGTCTCATTGAGGGCTTCTGCAATACTGATTGATATGATTGTTAAAGTCATATAGTGAGCTCTATATTTTTAACTCTAAGTTATGAAGTGTAAATCTAAATTTTTTACTTTAAGTTATGAAGTGTAAAGCCGAAACCAGTCCCACGCCTCATGGTAAGCGCCACGTCTGTCAATTACAGTTGCAGTATCGTTCTGCATGACACTGCACTGCACTTGTAACTCCAAGAAGTTGCTTGTTATGTCTCATGTGCCTAGTAATTTCTCTTGATACATTGCTTAAATTGCTTCGAGACAGAATATCTACGGAAGTTACCTACCATCTTACACGTAATTATATACTTCAAAATTGTACGTCACTACCCCAAGCACTAGAAAAACGATTTGTGTCGTTTTTGTCGGCTGACAACTCCCAGTTTTTGAAACGTTTCTCAAAACCTTAAACTGATTAGTTAACAGACGGAATACTGTAGGTACGCTAATTGGTCAATGTCATTCTATTACGTGATATTTGACCAATGAGAGTTCAGTATTCAGTCTTAACTGATCAAGACTTTAACAAACGTTCCGGGAACTGAAGGTTAATCATAAAAATCGGTTGGTTTTACCACGGGTTATATATACTAGTAGCTACATCTATTTTTCGGAACAACTGAACTCTCTCCTCATTATTTTACTACTACCAGTTTCACAAAAGCCATATAAAAAAAACTCAAAGCTATCGTTATTAGAGGTTAATGCATTTCAAAGTTTACGTAGCTCTTTTTAATAGATGTTCCATACATTAAACATTAAAACTGCATCTTAGGATCGATGTCAACTTTGGGATTAACACGAGCCTAAGGGCAATTTCACCTAACTAGGTTAATAATTATAATATTTAAACTAGGATTATATACTTACTATACTTCCTGTCACATGTCATAAAAGTCAAACCAAGGAGTTTTATTTTTTCCAGAACAGGAAATAAAAAATCTCATACCATTTTTAACGTTGTAGGATAGTAAATGACTATAACATGTTAATGGTTTATATAGAGTTATCCACGTAATAATTTAACTCTATATTGGTGAAATTGGGCTTAGGTGTCATTCTTACGTATAGTCACAACTCTCGCGCTTTCCATACGTCCTCAAAACTTATCACAACGATAGAATTCGATTACTATATTAATGATAGTTTTATTATTGTGTTTAATCAAAGGAATATTCACAATAATCGGTAGGTTGAATTCCTGTACTGGAAAACGTCTGGATTTATACCTCCGTTGGTCCATTGATATAGTTGGAAAAAGCAATGCTTTTTTTTACGTATAGTCACAACACTCGCGCTTTCCATACGTCCTCAAAGTATCACAACAATAGGATTCGATTACTATATTAATGATAGTTTTATTATTGTGTTTAATCAAAGGAATATTCACAATAATCGATAGGTTGAATTCCTGTACTGGGAGACGTCTGGATTTATACCTCCGTTGGTCCATTGATATAGTTGGAAAAAGCAATGCTTTTTTTTACGTATAGTCACAACACTCGCGCTTTCCATACGTCCTCAAAGTATCACAACAATAGGATTCGATTACTATATTAATGATAGTTTTATTATTGTGTTTAATCAAAGGAATATTCACAATAATCGATAGGTTGAATTCCTGTACTGGGAGACGTCTGGATTTATACCTCCGTTGGTCCATTGATATAGTTGGAAAAAGCAGTGTTTTTTTTAATGTGATTGTGACGGAACTATCACGAGGGCCACAGTAACCTCTGTCTATAGAAGATGCATTACGCCACAAATGACGTGACGAACTGTGCTGCGCTCGTCACCCTACTACTACGACTACTTCTGAGGTATGGTTTCTCAATATCAAAGACTATCAGCACACAGAACGGACATGGTTTTTGTATCTACGAAACTTTGTGAAGAGTATATTAGTTAAAAAATAGTAAAAAAAAGTATAACTGAGGGTCTGCGCTATTCAGTTTTTGAAATTAAAGGTACAATTGGCTTTTTACTAGAAACAAAGTGTTACTAACTTTTTTAAATCTAGATTTTATATTATCATAATATAAAATCAAGATTTAACTTAAAACTTAACAGTAAATCGTATTTTTCATACATACATTTAAGTATTTATTATATTTTTAATTAAGGTTTTTTTAATATATGAAAGATCTTTGTTGATGTGCCTGTAATTTAGCTGTCTTCCAAGGACTGCCGGAACACGCTGTTAGGTGCTTGGCGACAGATTTTCTACTTTAGTGTGGTAGCCACCAAGCATGCGCAAAAGAAATCTAAAATATTGCAAGGCACCCCCACCTTACAAAATTTTAGATTTCTTGGTACCAAAATAATGAATTAATATGATTATTTAGTCGAATACATCTTACGGCAAATGCAATGTACGTACGTAGAATAAGTGTGAGTTTTGTAATAACTAGTTGTAACGGGTAGGTGTTTTTAGCTAAACTAGGTGAAAGGTATCTTTAGCAAAGGACCGTCTTGGTAGGAACCACCGTAATATCACAGAACAAAAAGAACCAGAAAGATCACTTCGCAAATCCACTCCAATAAATAAACGACTCTATCGAATAAGCAATAAAGTGAGTGCATTTCAGCTAGCAAAGCATGGAGTAGCTAATATTTATATTCACCTACTATGTGTCTCTCTTTCTATTGCATAGCCACGCATATATCTGATCTCTTCTGACGTGGCACGAACCGTAGAACAAATCCCGTCCGGATGGGTACGTAAAGTACGGAGTTAGCCAGGCCTGGTAGAGTCAGATACGTATATGCACTACTGTGTTAGGGCGTGAAGGGCACTTTGGGAAGGTATGTTGTGCTAAGCTTTGAAGCAGTGATAGCTCAGTGGCTTTGGCTATGGACTGCCGCGCAGCAGGTCCATGGTTCGAATCCCGCCGCGGGCTTGAGCTTCACCGCATGGTGGAAGGGTATTTTTGCGAATGCCCGCCTGGCTAGCAACCACCCGCAAGTAGAAAATCTGTCGCCAAGCACCTAGCTGTGTGTTCCGCAGCTGTCCTTGACAGCCAGTAATTCTAGGATAAGCCTGTTAACATCTTCGACCACATCATCACTTACCATCAGGTGAGATTGTGGTCAAAGGCCAACCTATCAGGTATTAAAAAAAAAAACAGGTGGTAGAACTCGTTACCGAGAGTCTGTCTTGGTGGTTACCACGTTAACATCAGGTAGCCTTGAAGCCGTAGTGCGCAAGCACTACTATGTTTAAGTATATGAAGGGCATTGTAGAGAATCACTGGGTGAACGAGACATAAGAAGATGTTTCAGAGTGACGAGCCCAGTGTGCAAGCAGAACGAGAACAGAGAAACTGTAATATACAGGCGTCACGGTAACCTTTTCATACATAAATAAAAACATTAGGCGACCTACTGTGGACTTTCGCAGACGTATCACCTCGGCACTGTGCTTGACGTATCAACGTCACATCGCATCGTAGACATATAGCGCTACGTTCTGAGGTTTAAAAAATAATAAAGTTGCTTATGTTGTGTAGTTTCCGAGCTATTTACCCAACCTAATACATTATTTTATGTCATTCTATGTGCTTGTTTGGGTAGAAATTTAGGCTTTTGTCCTTTCGGATACGAAAAGAATGAGAGATGAAAATTTTACTTTTATGATAATAACGAAGTAGTAACCGAAGATGCTTATATATACATATATAGGCATCTTCGTGTCACGAGAAAAATTAGATTTAACCAGTAACTAACACGTCGCATAAATTGCTTTAAAATAACTTTACAATAGGTACGTGTTTTAGATAAGTGGTCAAAATATTGATGATCAAATTTAAATAATTCTCTTGACTACTTGCAAACATGTCCCGAATCGAGGCGAGGCCGATATCGCACTTGTTTCTATGATCTGAGGACGAGACGATTTCGATACGGTGCCAGTGGATTAGTGTGCGGTACCCATTACTTCGTGCATTGTGTTTATCTTCTGACATTCCCGCTATATGGTAGATATTCCATTTACCCGAAAAAAGCGATTTGCTTCTTCGTTCATTATACGAACCGCTAGGGAATGGAATACCCTGCCTGAGTCTGTGTTTCCGGTTAAGTACAATATGGGGGTCTTCAAAACGCGAGTGAACAGGTATCTTCTGGGTAAGCGCGCTCCATCATCGACCGCATCATCACTTAACATCAGGTGAGATAGTGGTCAAGTGCTACCCAGTTCAGTATAAAAAAAAAGTTTTGCTAAATATTGTTAATGACAAAAAAGAACATGACTTTTGTACCTTCTATTGAGAAAATTAACAACATAGTCCATTTTTCGCCTCACAGTGACATACACAGCCAAAGTTTTAGAAAGTACTAAAACAAAAAAAAATACACCAATCAACTCGAACTCGTATTTGTACTGGGGGGAGTTGAGGAATCCAGCAGCAATAAACTTTTCTAACTTAAGTTTCGATGTAAGGTGTAACTCTTACCAATGTTCTTGAATACGCCGGTTTTCTTCAGTAGGTAAGTGGCCTGACAGTAGCCACATTATCCTCAGTGAAAGCATTTGAGGACCATCCTTCACGAGTTTCATTATGGAGAGAAACGGCCACGATTTAATTCTGCGTACCAACGCCTTACGATGCTCAGGTAAGGTACTTATCTCCCATAAGCGTTCTGAAGACGACCTGTGCAGTGTTGCGGAGACAGCGAACTTCAAATCATATAAAAAATAATCATTTCTCTAAAATCTTTTTGCGTTATTTCTATTTTTGATACGGACAACAAACTTGTGATTCATGACAAGTGACTTCCCGCCAAAAATATTACAACAATGAATAAATCTTGTGTTTTAAAAGCCATCTAAAGAAGAAGAAGAAGAAGAGTATTTTGTTAAAAATTAGTATAAAATTCCAAATTCAAACATTTATGAGCGGCCAGGAGCGCAGAACTTTTAGTGTGTTCTGTGTAGCTGAGGGTACTGGGGGTACTCTATATATACCCCCAATAAGCGGTCAAATCAATCTAAACAACAGGAACATAAATCTTGTTCATCAGACTAGTCTAAACATCAATTTGACAACTGGGAAACACGTATTGTAGTAGATTATATCTATATGTATGTCTCTGTGTCATAAGGCAGTAAAAGAAAAAAATGCCGACGACGAAAAAAATAGCTTATAAACAGCTTACGCAAAAATCAAAGTCTACTTAAAATTTACGAAGGTATCACAAAAGTGTATGAAACTAATATTTTCTCTAGAGCCAAAACAAAACAAGTCCCTCGCCGTTTTAACGAAAATTCAGCGTGCATCGTTAGACTGTAGTAACTATATAGCAAGTGATAGCGAGGCAAGGGTACAATGGGCTAAAGTCGTCTAGGTGCGCAGTCGCTGCATGGTTTTATTACACGACAAAAAGGTACTCATCATATAGATCATCACTTTTCATATATAATTTTATATCAACACTTTAAGCCCCCTCGAATAGGAATTGGTGTAGAATATGCCATATTTTCATGTAATATGGTATGGGTCTATTGTCAGTACTCATAGGCTACTTAACGCTACTTCATGTGTTTCAGTGGCTTGTTCCCAGACTTCCAAATGTTTATAACCACCATTTCCACGCCATTTGTTGGGAATATAATTTTATTCTCGTGACTTCCAAGACGTAGATTATTCAGAGAGATGAACGGAAGGTTTTAAGATAAAGATGCTGGTATAGCTATGATGAAATGATGTATAATATTCACATTATATATTTTCTAAGAACATAATAGTCCATTTATGTGTTGTCTGAGAACATAATAATCTTATATTTATTGAATAAGAATCGGTTCAACCTTAAATGGCTAGACAGACTGGATATTTACCAAGTAGAGAACAATAACGTAATCTGCCTGTCCATTATAACCTGATAATGAGACTCCGCCCCGTCTGCATGCATGTCTGTATGTTCCGTATGTCTCTATAACTAGTAAACAGAATGAGCTACAGTTATATTACCTGAAAATCAGATATTTTGACTCAAAGACGAATATTAGACTAGAAATTCAATTCAATTATTTTTCAGAAGCACTTCAATGATTGAGAAGGAAGCCGAAAGAATAAAAATATTGTATGGCTTGAGAGAGAGTATACCTACTCTCTCTCAAGCCATACAATATTTTATTAGTAGTCTTTACCAAACGGCTTATACTATATACTACTTATATAGTACCTATATAATCAAAACCACTACCTATTAGTTTAATTAATAAATGGGAGCATTATTATTGTATTAAATTTAAACTAGCTAGGAATCTCATAGTTTTATTATGTTATGACTTATGAAAAATATCCTCAACCAACAAATACCGAAAACGCTGAATTTTAAATAGTTTTGAAACAGTGATCAAAACCAGTTTTTTATTATAAAGCCTTACTCGCACTTGGTCTGTTTTTACTACCCCAACTTGAAAATCTAAATATGTACATCATACCGCACTAAAATAGTTTGTATCAAACACAAGATTCACTGAAAAACAACGTACCACAACAAGTGATAATTTCCAACCGTGTCTCTCTACCTGCAAAGGCGCAAGGGTGTGCAGGACGCAAGGGCATCGCGGGCACCGAGGCCGGTCGCCTTGCGCCCGGGCGGGAGGGCAGCGCCCAAGGGCACAGACTAACCAACAGTTTCTACGTAACCAAGGGTAAGGACGGACGCCTCTCTAAGCTGCATTTATGCTTATTATGCCACTGTTTTCAGCGAAAACTCGACCAACCACGCTTCATTCAGCTAGATGATATAAACACAGATTTAATACAAGTTTTTACTCACCGTACGTAATATACAAAGTATTGTCGCAGAAGATATTTGATACTAGTACTTAGGTATTAAAGTAGATAATCGTTCGAATTCGACGACGATACACAATGAACTTTTGAATTTCAAGAGGTTTTTGTATCTGCTATTGTGTTGTTGTCATTGAAAACTTGAGTTGTTACGGATACATTTTATTTGCGTTGAACTGTCGTACTTATGTACTTAAACAACTTGCGAGTAATAAGTATAGGCGTAGACTTGCATAATATTTTTGGGGTTGGTAAATCACAGTAGATTGAAATGCATGCAATTAATAAAGAACATATAATATGATAAAAATAAGTACATATAAAAGTCAAACAATATATTATTATATTATTACAGCATCAAACTTAGTATGATTGTAGTCCAATATCTAAAGTAACAATAAACACCAAAAAACTCACATTTCAAAGCCAAGGGCAGGTCGGACTCCCGCTAACGATCTCGAACTGCAGGACATTAAAAATACAAATAAATTAAACCGACTTCAACACGCAAAAGTGTGTAATAACTTGTTGAAGTCAGTACCATGACAGTTCAAAAGTACCTATTAACACAATATTGCGCGCATGGTACCGACCTCGACAAGTATTTCTCACATTGAGTGTTGAAGTCAGCTTAATATTTTTCTTTTTTTTTTCTTTTAGTGACCCTTACTACTTACGGGATCGATTGTCATTCACTTTCAATGACACGGTCGAGTGTAACTCAAAAACGGCTTGACTGATTTTGATGAAATTTTAATGGGACCACACGGGAAGTATCGGCTTTCACCCGGTATAATATTTTTTTCTCACATTTCAAAGATCCTCAGCTCCAATGATAATTGAGTATCAGCGTACTTCCCGGCTTGTTTCATTTTCAGCCAAAATTGAATAAGATAAAGATTTTTTTTTCTGAATATACAAGGCAAATTTCGAAATTGTGTTCAATTATCATTGGAGCTGAGGATCTTTGAAATGTGAGAAAAATATATTGTTTTCAATTTATTCAACAGCATCAGCAAATTAGAGCTCCAAAAGCAGGTCTCCCACGAGTTTTTGCCTAAACGTGCATGGTGAGAATGCTTAATACTAAGTAATCCTCTCCCCCCACAAGCAGTTGGGCACTTGTAGAGATTACACGCGCTTTACGTTCGAAAATTGTGTATTCAAAATACACAATTGATAATACACAATATTCGCACGTAAAGTACGTGTAATTTTTACGAGTGCTCAGGTACGTGTGGGGGAGAATATGCCGGCCAGCATACTTGCACCTGTCGACTATTCTTATATTCCAACGACGAAACATTAGCCTCTTCGTGTATTTTTGTAATACCCCTCTAAAGGTGAAGTGAGTCATCAAAAGGCAAATTTTGAAAGATTTTTAACTTCAAAATAGGAGGAGTTTCTCACTCCATTCGACTGTATTTTTTTGTATGTTACCTCAAGAACTGTTTACAGGCTGTACCGACTTTGATGTTTTTTTATATCCGAAAGCTAGTGCTTGTCCATGCATGAGGTCTCATATAAATTTGAGTGAGATCTGACGAGTTGTATTTGAGTTATCCTTAATAATGCGTATGATGTTTGATTTCGTTTTTTTTTTGTAAAAATGTTGATTAATAGAAAAAGCGTACGCCTTATAGATATGAATACAATACTATAGTAGAGGGTAAGATAAATACGATTCCTGATCCGAAAATAGGATTCGACATATTTCTCTGGATAGAAAAATATCTTGAATACCTATAGCTCTAAAATTTCGCTTACCTAATCAAGTTTTGGGTCTACCTATATGATAAATCGTATCAATATAAATTTGACGTCAAATTAGTACAAGCATGCAGCTGAGATACAGATACAAAAATATTTTATGTTTTTTAAAAAGCTCACTACTTTTTTTCATTTATTCATTCATAGTCTTGCGAGAATAGGTATATTACAAGTAATAGTCTTAAAAATAGAGTTGTCCGCTATCTCTGCTATCATTGCATGCAAGATATTTACATAAAAACATTTTAAAATAACATGAAATTATTATGACTACATTATACACATAAAATTTAAACGATACATTCGTTATATATATAAAATGTCAAATCATTATTAAATTAGAAACACAATAATAAATATTTAAATTATAACAACATTTATATTACGCTATAACATAATAAAAACACAAATACTTAAAACATACGCTACCGTTAATGGCAAAAAAACAAAATTTTGTTGCTAGGTTTTAAAACTAGAATTTAATAGGTTAGTTGCTTGGTTCTAAAACTGGAACTAAAAAGTTTTGTTGCTAGGTTCTAAAACAAGAACTAAAAAGTTTTGTTGCTAGGTTCTAAAACTAGAACTAAAAAGTTTTGTTGCTAGGTTCTAAAACTAGAACTAAAAAGTTTTGTTGCTAGGCTCTAAAACTAAAACTAAAAAGTTTTTGTTACTAGGTTCTAAAACTAGAACTAAAATGTTTTGTTGCTAGGTTCTAAAACTAGAACTAAAAAGTTTTTTTGCTAGGTTCTAAAACTAGAACTAAAAAGTTTTGTTGCTAGGTTCTAAAACTAGAACTTAAAAGGTGTTGCTAGATTCTAAAACTATTGTACTCAATCACTTAATAGGTACGCGAGAATATAAATTTATAATAACTTATGTATTGTAAGAACTTTTTGAAATTATCACATTTACAACGGGTGTTCCTGTTTAGGTACCGTACTAGAAAACCCTATTACTAAGCCTCGGCTGTACGTCCGTCTGTCCATTCAAACTTTAATGTACCTATGGAAACGTAATAGGAAGCTAATTTATTTTTTACAAATTGAAATAATATCAAAAAGTTAAAAATAAAGGGGATCCCCAAAGAATAAATAAGAAACGTGTATTATAAAGTATTTTTTTGTATTTGCTCTTTGATAAAAATGATATACATACAGTCATCAAACTTGGTATGGTAATCCAAAATCTTTTTTTATTTTGAAGCGCTGGTAGCATAGTTTGCTTAGACGTTCTTAAGCCTACACCGTGGCAGCGATACGTAATTGTGGTTCGTTTGACCCCATGCCGTATCTTTATTTCTTAATTTTGAGTTATGTAATTAACATATATTATATTTAAGGATTCATTCTATAAACCATACACTTTGGAAACACGATTACTTAAAATTTTCTTGATTGAAAATAATTCCAAAGTTACATCCAAAAAACTAAATAAACCTTTAGTAAGGCGTAAATACTTAACGGAGAGTCATCCGTATTTGAATAATAAAAAAACAACATGTTTTCTATAACGTATACACATTACATTTTTCAAATAGCTATTTGTTTTTATTATACGAAGGAAATACTCAAATTCACGCATGTTCCGCCCATTTTAGTCAGAGCCGCGATGCTTTGTCCCTATCCGCTTTAGTAATTCTTCGACCATCGGACGGGGACGGATGCTGTTGGCGTGCCTTACTTACGCACACGTATACTCAGCATACGATCATACGACCGCTGTGGTCGTAGAGTTAGATGGGTGACCGCTAGTGGCATTATTACTGAGCGCTTCCGTGCTTCTAAGGGAAGTTGGTATTTAAAATATAAAAAAAAACTACGTTTGTACGGAATGCACTCCGTGAACTCTAGCCTTAAAGTGGAAACTAAGTTCTGTGGCAGAAAATTCTAAATAAAAACAGTATTTTCACTCTTGTTGCAAAGTTTTGTAACCACTCTACAAGATCATTGTATTTGCGAGTTCAAAATAAAATTATTTGCCGTATTATCTTGAACAGTTATTGAATAACAAACAATGTACATGTTTCCATTAATTATCCCAAAATGCGTTTAAAATATTATAAGACACGTTACCAGTAATAAATGTAATAAATTCAATAATTGTTCAAAAATATAATATAAATATCCTTCTCTGAAACTCGCGTTTTACGTGAGCAAGTACAATAGCTACACATCTAACAAAAAAAAACTAAAAAAGAACAATAATGTATATTCCGCTAAAGACATTATATTTGGCTCGTAGCTCGTAAGTGTGAAAAAGGGCAAACCAGACAAGACTTGAGGCGCTGATAGCGTTTCCTATTATTGTTTAGATGGATCCGTTGTTGTGGGTGTCGACTGTCGATACACGTCAGAACCAGCAGCGGTCACTAGTTTAAAATCCTGTCATAGATAATAGTTACTATGTTGAAAATAGTAGATGTTTTTAAATTGTTTTCGGGGGCTTACAGCTTTCTTTACAAAGTAATGTTGATATAAACAAAAAAGGTCCATTTACAAGCCTCCACTATTAGAAAGTAATTACAACACCATTATAAAATAGATATACAGGGTAAAATGCTAACAACCTCTCGGGGTTGACTTCTGCTAGTCCTAACAAACATTATGAGTGAACTTTTTTGTTTGAAAAAAAATTGTGTTTTTTTTATGTGTTTGACGTATAAGGGCTATACTACCTACGAGGACCACCTGATGTTAAAAGTTTCTTGTGCCTGAAATGTATTCTTTCATATTTTTTATTACTTTGCTCGATGTAAACATTCAAAACTCTATTCAAAGGGAGCACGGCGCGGTCTAGTGTTGCCGCCGCCGCGGGCGCTCTAGGCTCGTAATAGGCATTAATACACATTTTTTTTTTTTCAAATCATCTCATAATGTTTGTTAGGACTAGCAGAAGTCAACCCCAAGAGGTTGTTAGCATTTTACCATTAACCCTGTATAACGCTAAAGTTTGCTTCTTAAAAATGCTTATGCTATATAACGACTATCCAGATGAGTGGCATATGGCCGCAGTAATATAGAATTTATGGAAGCCACACTACAAGTAAATAGGTCTGTGGAGTAGTGCCATTTCATTATTTCGGTAAATGCAGTTGACGAGCGTAATACGAAGGAATTTTGGCGATAACTGGTGCGTGCGTAGGAGTGTGCGGGGAGTAAGTATGCAGAAGATTTCTGAGCTGACGTGTTTGAGACCGGGTTGGAACGTTAATCTATGTGAGTGTACAGCATAATTTGGGTTCCATACCTGTCATAGTCAAAATATAGTAAAATTACCTTTTTTTTTGAGGAGGGAAATGCCTTCGACTACCCCTCCACCATGGAGGCGGTGGAAGGGGATGTGTGGGACTTGAACCCACTAAAACCCCTCCGTGAGCAGTCTTCCGCCTAGGTGGGGCAAGATCGGGCCTGTGCGCCTGTGGAGGGGCGACCCGGCTCACCAAGGCCACCCCCCAAACGTATGGGGCCGTGCAAGCTGGTGGAGAAACCCCCAACTCTCCACCAGTGATCCCACTATGGAGTAGGGATGAGGCGGCGAAATGCCATCTCCTCGCTCCCGTTCGTCTGTGCCGGAGCGGGGCAGCATGGACATCGTCCTCCCTGACCCGCTCCACAGCCTCCTTCTGCGCCATTACCGCTTCGCAGAAGGAGATCACCGCCTGCCACGATCTCTCTCCACCGAGCATGGCATTTACAACGCTCGACAGAGATCTCCTCCTATGAGGGCTGAAAGCGTGTGCCGCTGCGGGCCCCACGCGGCACACACCTCCAGCGTATGGAGCGCCGTATCCTCCAGCACCCCACACTCTTAGCAAGCCGGGAATAGTAAAATTACCTACGTTAATGATATACAAGTAAAATACAATAGTGTCTATTATAAGACTGATTTATTTAATATCCGTCAGTTGATAGTCGTTTCAATGTCTACCTTCATTATTTTACATACATTACAGGTTCCAACCCATAAAGCAGCCTCGTTGAAATTTTGCATGCATGTCTTTCAGCCTAAAATCTATGCCTCTGGTTGGCCAGCATAACAGCGAACTGAGCGTTTTCATAGCGCTTTTACAGAAAACTAGTTTTCCGGAAACGGACGTTATTTCAAGTATGATGAAATGACTTTAGTTCTGGAAGGTCATGAACGAAGACACTTCCCTTAAAACAGTGATGGTTTAGTAATGACAATGATCTCCTGAAGAAGTTGGCAGCAATTTACAAATGCTCGCCTATCCATGGCCACCTACCACGCCCAAATCTATCGCCAAGCAGGTAATGGTGTGTTCTCTTGGCCTTGAGAGCCATGTCCCCTTGTTTACCGTCTTTGAATCACTTTCTTTCACAATCACAATTTCTTACTTTTCTCAAATATGTAGTGCACAAGAAAAACAATTATGGCATTAAATATTGTATAGTATTATAATAGTAGTAAATCCAGTTATCTGACTGAGTCATCATCCCCCGTGGGGTGCCGGGTTAGAATTGCACCTCTCCATTATTTCTTCCCGTGTGACTGTCGTAAAAGTCGACTAAGGGAAAAATACTAGAAGGTGGGCAGCAGGGCCTTCTTAAGAACTATGTCATCTTGCACTGCGATCCCCAAGCCACCTGCCAAGCGTGGGGATTATGGCAAATACCCCCTACATAGGGGAGGCTGTGTTCAGAAGTGGACGATCCGTCTGCCACAGACTGAGTCAATAATAATCTTACAATCATATCCTTTCGTTTGTCTGTAAAATCAAAACACAGCCATTTTTAGTGTGCTGAGCTTTGACACATATTTCAAGTATATTAAAAACTAATATATATTATATTTAATGCAATATATATTAATGATAACAGTCAAGCACCTCATAGGCGTTACTGTTAGAAAATTGGACACCAATCTAAGTAAATAGTTCCTATAGGTATGCTCCAAATGGCCTGATCAAAAAGTAAACCCATAGTATTTATACTACATAAGAGTACCATTAATTGAAAACGTTTAAGCAAAATTAGTCAGAAACAGACATATTTCACAAAAAATTTTCTTTTACTAATAATATAAACATAAAAATATAATATGTAGAACAATAAGAGCTCATCATGGTGTATATCAGTATCAGTGTCAAATTTTGTAATATACCGTAAAAAAAACATAATAATACATAGATAAGTTATTTTAGCCGGCAGTAGATATGCCTTCATTTAACAAAATACTACGAACTATATTCAACACTATACAGCTACTACAATAAAAGATAGATAGATAGAAAACTCTTTATTGTTACACCACATATAAAATATTAAAGTTTACATCATAACATTTAATTAAATAATAATAACATAGTCTTACAATGGGCGGCCTTATCACTAAAAGTGATCTCTACCAGGCAACCTTAGGATGGAGTTGAATAAACAAAACAGTTGGGGCGGGTGTAGTCTAACAATTAACAATGAAAAAAGTACAAATTAATAAAAATATTTTAAAAATAAAACGAATTTTACTATAGTTTCTAAACAAATGTATAAAAATAGGATGTAAGTTTTTAAAATAAATATATACATAAATATATACACATATCAACATACATAAATAGATAATGATATATATATACATATATACGTATATATATATATATAAATAAATAAATTATATAAAGATACATACATATCATAATATTATCCCATACAAAGCCTAGACATTGACAAAAATGTAGTGCAAAATTAATTGGACAAATAAAACTTTTTAACTTGATCCTTGAACATTCTGAGAGTCGGTGCTTGTCTGATAGATACAGGAAGAGAATTCCACAAGCGAGCAGCCTGAATGGTGAAAGATTTGCTAAAGAACGAACTAGTATGAGGATGGATTTCAAGTGTAAGATTTTCTGAAGACCTTAAAGTGTATGAAGAACAGTGAAGGAAATCAAAACGTTCCTTGAGATAGCGCGGGGATGTAGGATTGAACAATATATTGTAAAGGAGACTAAGAATATGAGCATTCCGGCGAAAACGTATTGTCAGCCAATTGAGCTTAGAACGAAACTGAGAGACGTGATCATATTTGCGTAAACCAAATATGAATCTAATACAAAAATTTTGAAGACGCTCAAGTTTATCTAGCTGATCCTCCGTGAGATCGAGATAGCAGGCATCAGCGTAGTCAAGAATTGGAAGTAATAGAGATTGAGCTAATGCAATTTTAGTGGCTGTTGGAAGAAAGTTGCGCAACCTTTTTAAGGATCCTGCTGCGGCAAATAGCTTGCGACTGGTAATTTGTAACTGTTGATCCCACCTCATATAGCGATCAAAGCTTTTAGACAACCTATAAGTCATAGCAGACTCACAGGCAGTCCAAATGCTCCAGCCCACTACCAGTTGGCAGCGTGCCCAGCATTCTGGCAGCATTGTCCCGTTGAATTGCATAGACCGTCTTTGAACTTAGTAAGCGCATGAGTCAGTACAGCATTTAGTCAAAAAAATATATGTAGACAATTAAATATTGTAAAATATGCCTGCTACTGGTTAGATTCTACGTATTATTATATTCTTTGCATTAAGCTTGTATAAATATTTAAGTATACATGAAAGCAGATTTCCCACTGAAAACTGTACATAAATTAGCAAAAAATATATACTTAGTTAATTAAGATCACAAGTCGAGCGCTGGCCTCCATAGTGGCTACCGTCCAGCATGCCAAAGACTGTACCCCGGTTTATAAACATGTTTGCACGCATGCATCAGCGCACTGCAACCGCTCGTAAAAGGAATTTGTTTTCCTATCTCACTACTACTAATCACAATAATTATTTATTTATTAGACCATATATCCCAGTACTTTTACAAAGCGCAGCGCATTGAATGCTCTCTGAGATTTTAATGGGATCTTGTACAGGTTTACATTTTATCAAACGAGAACTCTTTATTTCGGTTGACGCTACTAGGTAATTAAGGGCAAATAGAAATACTTTCTGAAACTTCGATTAGTAACTGTAAGTTTACCCATAATTTATATCTGTCACCAAGTACCTAAAGGTGTGTTCCGGCAACTGTCAAACAGATTCATATTGTTAAGTTTGCAATAACGCCTGCTAGGCGAATTACATTACAAAATTACAAATTTACGAGAGAAAAAATTATAGTCATGTGCGGGATTCGAACCCGCGTCCATCCACCCCTTTAGCCGGGGTATGCTCTAACCAATTGAGCTAACATGACTTCATGGCTCTCGTTCTTCAACCATCGTATCGGGATGGAGTGACACCTATAGTTCAACTTGCGCTGTACTACAAACAAGACCAATTTTGCAATTGGTTTTAAACTTGTAAATGATGACGCAACCTTATAATATTAAAATTATGCACATGACTATAATTTTTTTTCTCGTAATATTGTAATAAAACAGATTCAGTCAAAAAAGTATCGGGAATGGATGATGTTGCTGTTAGATTGGCTTGCCACAACTGTTTCCTATTCTGGCGCGGGATTTGACGTGCATCTGCTGTTTAGATTAAATATAGTGCTGTTATGTATTTAGTGTGTATTGCGAATTTCACAATGGACAAAAACATCGAACATAGTTTGTCTTAAATTTTTCATCGCCAATGGTGGCAAAAACATATAAAAACACACAAAAAAAAATTATAAAACAAATTCCAATTTATTTTTCTTAACAAAAAAAATTCGTCTCAAAATGTTTGTGACTCCTGGTAATATCAGAATATCCTAATTATCAGAAGTCAACCCTAAGAGGTTGTTGTTACCATTTTACCAATAACCCTGTATATGATATTTAGAAAATAATTGTTAATCGCAGCAATAGGACCACAAAGATGTTTTTCCTCTTAGATTTAGTCTTTAGACTATCAAGTTGCATCAAAAAGAAGACCCCAGTTAACCGGTACAAATTGCCTTCATAGAATTTGTAGAGTCCCGTTACCCAGTTCTATTGCAGAAATATTTCATTGAGATGGTAGATATGTATACCTAGCTAATGAGGATAATTACTTCGATTAAATAATATATGAGTATATGTACCTTAAATAATATTATAAGTATTTGTTTGTTTGTATACATAGGCACTTTAATCCTAATTTGAAACTACGCCCTAATCGTTTACTAGTGGCTTGCAATGTTCCACCTTATTCGTCTTTTAGCCATCATCCAATGAGAGATTATGGACATTTCCCTATCCTATGTGGTCAGCATACTTCTATCCACGCGCAACTTTTTTTCTCTGCAGTTGGGTAATAAATGTATAGAGATATAAAAAAAACCTTAGACAAAATCAATTTTGTTCAATATTTTTCATTCTTAACTAATTTTAACTAACCTCTTTAGTATAAAACGTAATTTTGACTGTTGTGGCCACGGACTAACCACCCTGTGGACTGCTAACTTCAGAGCTATGTATTCCGCAACACGTATGCTATTTGAAGGATACTTAGACGGCACGCCTATGAAAGCGTTCTCAGTTGCGACCGTGCAATTGCCACGTCAACGTGTAATAAAATAAAAACAAAAAATTCCCTCCTACGCAATTTAATGGTGTAGGAAGAATTCCTCGACGTTGAGTTATAAAAAAGACAATATTACTTTACACTATTAAGTAAATTATGAGAAGATATATCAATTTATATATAATTTTGTGCAGAATTTGTGCCGAAGGCAAGTTGGTCCTAGTTTGCGACGCGCCAACTGTCTATTTCGTTCTAGCTCGAGTTTTTGATATAGTTTTGTCTCACTCTTGTAAATCTTAGTGATGAGGTGTAAATCGGTAGCGTTAGTGGCGATTATAATATGCTATCGTTTATATTGTAATATTGTTGTGGGGTTAATTTTTGGGATTATTTTACTGTACATTATTATCAACTTAATATAGTTTCCGGCAAGCTTACAATAATGGAATGGTTAAATATACAAAACCAATAATTCTATGGGAGTGAGTTGGTATTTTACGAGATTTATTTATAATTTTTGTAGATTTATGACTATTTAGTATTTTTTACGTAAAATTTCGTGAATGTTGGGACGTTTTAGTGGTTGTTAGAACTCGCCTCCAAAATCTGTATGGGTGAATCTGTCTGTACCTGTATCGGTGGTGGGGTATTTAGCAAAATCTGACCTAGCTAGTTAGTAGCTATTAACCTAGCTAGCACCTACCACCTTAAACTAAGAACCTAATTAGAGTAAGGTATAAGCTTATTGTATTTCTATCATATGAGGTAAAAGGTCATATAGGGCATACCTATATGTCCCTCATACCATTAGGACAAACAAGCATTTGTTTAAATTATCGGCAAACTCGAAAGCAAATTCGCTTTTTATGTACACAGCTTGCTGATCGAGCTTATACATCAATGAGAAAGAGCGGAATTATCTGATTTTCACGAAAAGGAACGCTTATTATAATTGAATGCAAGAAATTGCATGTAATATAGTTTTATATTGTAATCGTATTGCACCCGATATACAGGTAATTATCGATTATTATAACGGTCAGCGTCCCATCCCTAGTAGTTCACATGTTATGATTTATTGCTTTGTGCGGACCAATCATGAAGCATCGCTGCCCCCCGCGCGTCGAAAAAGTTTCGGAATTGTTTTCACTCAGATAATTGTCCGTGCGCAGTCCACAGGGTGGTAAGTCCGTGGTTGTGGCAGACGAAACCACTTGACCGATTACGAGTGTAACGTAAACACCAATTACCCCGCGATATTTTATTAAAATTGTTAATAAATATTTTCATTATTGTTACTATTTAGAGCTTATTTGTGAATATATAAGCTACCACTTTGAGATCTCGCACCACGAAGATCCTACGGCTGCCCCATGTCCCACCTCATCCAAGTCTTAACTATGTACACATAATATTAACTAACAGGGACCCTTATTTTTACACGACTGCCCAAAAAAGGAGTGTTATGTTTTCAGGGTTCATGTATGTAGATATGTATGTTGTGAGTTTCTTTATTCCCCCATAACTTCTAAACTGTTTAAACGATTTTAATGCATAATATACCATAAGATTCGTCTTGATAGCCCAGGTGACACTTGGTACATAAAAAAGAAAAATAAAACAAATTGACGTATTTCAGACGCCTTATTGTGAAAAAAAAAAAATTTTCTTTCAACCACTGGGTTTGGTATCAAAATGAAGGGCTTTTAGAAACGATTATATAATTATTTATAACTTGCAGTTTTAATTTCAATGAAATTATAAAATACTTAACAAAAATAAATAAATTGCATTGGGGATTTTTTATTTATTTATGCTTGTTGATGAATACATACACACCCTCTCTTTTCTAAACAAAATTGTGTCAAGTTATTCATGAAAATATGAAATTACTATTAAAAATAAACTTAGACTAGACAAAACTGTTGACAACTAGAAGAACTCACTCGTTGGAGTTTAATTAGGCGCTTGCATAAACACGAATGCTCTAGTATTAGTGCTTAGGCAAGCACCTGATAAAACGACAATTATTATAATGTGTCGATTTAAAAATATTTAGACTTTAACATACTTATTGGCACGATTCCTCTTGCGGGAACGTCTGGATGGGCATCTACGTCTTAGTCACTAGACAGTCGTATAATACACATCATAATGTGCTACATTATCTAGAAAAATACACACTTACATCGACCATAATATTTCTGGTGCAACGGTGCTATTCCAATCTGATACCACGGACTGATCCCACCACTACTTGCACAACATCGACTTTTATGTGAAAGAGCCCACTTAACAGCAGGAATACCTACCTGCTCGTTTCAGCACTAGTATAGTAAAAACCTAATGCTATATTTTACAAGCTAAGCTGTAAATAAGACCGCAGTGGAGTAATCAGTCCAAAGTACATCGAACGTCCTCTAAAAGAGTCCTACGGTTTTCCTCAAAACACTGGCTGGCTCGCTCGATATTATAAGAATCGAGTCGAGAATCGAGCGAAGGCAGTGCAATACAGTACATAAGCTCACTGTTAAATGACTGTTACTCAGTACTCACTCATTCACAAAAACTACGTGGCATCAGTACCTACGTTCCTTTTGTGGAGTTCATTGCAAACGAAATGGGACCTTATTACGAGTACTATGCTGTCCATCCGTGTGACCTTTTAAAGGCTGTCTTATGATCCTTCTGGGGATGAACATTTATTTGGGATATACCTAATTACTTCTAGTACTTTTAGGGTAAAAACGGGACCCTATTACTGAGACTTCGCTGTCCGACCGTCCGTCCGTCTGTCACCAGGGTGTATCTCAAGAACGGTGATAGCTAGACAGTTGAAATTTTCACAGATGATGTATTTCTGTTGCCGCTAGAACAACAAATACAAAAAGTGGCCAAGTGCGAGTTGGACTTGCACACGTTAAAACAAAAAAAGGTTAAAATATGAAGTCTAATGTGTATAGCTAATGGTACGGAACCCTTCGTGCGCGAGTCCGACTCGCACTTGACCGGCCACTTTTTTCATGTAGAAATGAGGTAAACGTTGGGTCAAATATGGATGGAAGTGGTGAAAGATCGTAAGCGAAGACAAGACTTATAAAAAATAACAAAGATGTTTTTCCCTTAGCGTCCCTTAAGTACACACTCACCAAGATCCCCGATTCGTTCATTTGACTGGCTGTATTTTGATGTACTGTCCTATAGGTGCTACGTCCTATTAAAGTGTAGGTATACCATATCAAATACCGTCATTTATAAAAACTTAGATTTTTCGTTTAGCATATTAGCCGTTGGATTTAAAAATGTTGAAAGTGGCAGAAGGCCGGTCACAACACCAAAACCATGTAAGTTTGTGGTCAACGAGAGACAGACTTTAAAATATAAACTGTAATATTTCCTAAGAAATAATTAAACATACAAAATGGCGGCAACTGTGAATCATATGAACAGATGATAGGTTTACTTTCGCCAAACTAAAATTTTGTGAAATTTTGCTTTGACTCTTAAGTACGACTAGCAAGACACAGTGACTATAGCGACTACGTCGTCATCATCAGGCTTTTCGTCATCAAAATCATTTGAACCTTTAAAACTACGTTCTGTGGTGTTGGCGTAGTCAATTAATTATGATAGACAATTGTCACTATAGACGTCCAATGGTGCTTCAGTATTTTAAATTTGCCAAGGTATTGACTTTATGACATTTGGCATCACGGGGTCGGCTGTAGCAAAGGAAAACTCGTATTCAAGATTAAAATTATACCGTTAATTATAGTTTCATAAACTAAAACAAATATGGCCACTTTGTTACAGCGAACAATACATTTATTTCTTTGTTCACGCTGCTGCATATCATAAAAGTCCACACTAAGGAGTTTTCTACTATCCACGACAAGTATCCAACTAATTTAGAATCTGCTACACCAGGTTAGACGTTCTTTGATAGCAAAGGTCTACCAAATTATGGTTTATAATTTAAAGTTTTATGCATATTAATTTAATCATAGATTGGTGAAATTGGGCCTTACTCACATATAACCTGTAGGCACGGGCGATGCCCCGTCCACCCACTGCACTAGAGTTGGAACCAAATCCACTGCTTCATCGATATTACAAATAATATATATTTTTGCTACTGGATTAACTCTCAAGTAAGGTCTTACACGCGCCCTACACGTATCCGTTGCCTGTGCCGTCCTATAAACAAAACTGTATATAAACGACATTTTCAAGTTTTTTTTTGTTATTGTGGATTTTGAATACCTAATGATGACTTACGAAAATGTCGGCAGTTCCATATGCCAATTTTAATTTGACTATAATGGTTTTTAGTCCTGTAAGATAATTTTTTGAAATAAGTTGAATTAATTTATTTTAATCGCCAAGATTAAAGGCACAGACTAGTTAGTGCCCGAGTAGTATTTGTATAAACTTTCTTGTTTATTTTACCACAGATATTCTAGAGAATAATCAATGAGCGTTGAATTGAATCACATAATATAATGAGCTCAGTCAAAGGTTATTTTTGTTTGAATTCTCGATATGAACCGGATTTAAAAGATAGCTTTCGTAACACGTTTGTTACTTGCTTGGTGAGTGATTACTAGACGATAGTGGCAGCTAGCCAGAAGACCTTTCACAAAATACGGTAGTTTAATTATTAGATAGTTATATTATTAAAGTGCATATTGATTGGAGCTTGCCAGGTCGTTCTTAACCGATAAACTGAGTTAAGCACTTAAGTTACTGGGATGGTTGGCTGCTATTGGCTTTTACTATTGAGTGCTTCTTTGCTTTGGTGGGCAGGTTGAGTCGTCGATACCATTAAATTTGTTGTCTTACAGTGTCAGTCGTTACAATATGATGGTTGGGCATGTTAGGAATGCTGGCCTAGCTAACTACCACCCTCAAGTAGAAAATCTGTGGCCAAGCTGTGTAACTAGACTATATATTCATATATAACTAGAATTATTCTAATCAATTTGTTCTTTCAGTCTGTTTCAGTGATGCGATACTTTACAAACTGAGAGGTGAGGCACTTAATAATTTTCTTGGCATGCCAGAAACTTGGTAGTGTAGCACTGCATGCGCTGACGCTGACATGTACCTTGTGATGAAAAAACCTTATCCATATGTTGCGAGCTTAGGTACTCGCATTTACTGTTACACAAAGAAGCCAGGCGACTGGCGAGTGCCGAGCGAGACTCGAACGTGGCGCAACTTACTACCTAACAAGTTACATAAAAATACAAGTAGAGGAGGCAACACAACGCGTACCGGTTGCTCCACACTCGACCACTCATTTCAACTCTCCGCTCCGGCCAGGAGTAGACGGCCATAACTTCGACGTTTAATTAGCTCTATGGAATGGCCACATTGAGAATAGAATGTCTATAGTTCTCTATTTGTATTCTGTTGTTTGGACAGTGATGGTAATATGGTGTAATTAGATGTTGAATGTAGAATCACAGAGAGCAGTCTACTCGTCAGTTGTTTATCGCATATTGTAAATACACACGCACACCCACACATTGATTGGAAACAAATATCAGCGAATACACGATACTGAAGATTAAATTTACACCATAATATATTACAAAATGTACATACATTACATTATTATTCATATCATTATTAGTATTTTATATAAAGTACTCATGCTGTACCAGCCGATACTGAACAGGCTACATAGTACAAGTAGGAAACTCGACCTGATGCTGCCTGATGTCTCTGAATACTATGTAAGTTGCGAACCGTTTTAGATCATTCATTCTTATTTACACGAAAGTGCGATGGCATGTGGTCTTGAGAGCCATTAATTCTAGGTTAACACCTTCGACCACATCATCACTTACCATCAGGTGAGATTGCCGTCAAAGGCATACCTATCGGCGGAAAAAAAGGGCATAGCTAGTTGGTGTGTGTTAAAGGTGTAGCAAAGTCAATGAACCTATTTTGTAAAAATATCTTCTTGGGAATGAATAGATGAGAGTCACGACGAGAGTCTCGATCGTGCGCTCGGTGAGTCAAGACCTCCTGAAGATGCTTCGTTTAGAAGCGAAACTAGTCGGATATTCTTCCGGTTAGGCTGCGTGATGTTTGTGTCACGTAGATAACAGGAAAATTAGGCGGAATTGTCAGTAGATATATAATTTTATGCTTTTTTAAGTGTTTTATTTAAATATTATTTAATGTTTTTTAAGATACTTTTAAAAGTATTTGTTATTATTATCTTCTTGGGAATTGACACTAAAGGGAGTAATCCAACAGAAACAGAAGGAATGATACCCTTCTGTTTCAGGGCACTTTCTAGCCATGGAATAATAAAATATTAATCAATTAAATATATGACTTTGGAAAGGATCTATGTATGTATAAATATGTGTATAAAATCAACATTTAATATTTCTAGACAGCATAGAAGTTATCTTCATTTGTCGCTGTTGAAAGACATCACACACTCAGATCATCACTGAAACTTTTATTTTTTATATTAAATATTAACGACTAAAAATATAACAAACTGTTTCAATATACCTACCACATAAAGTTATCAAAAAGTTTATATTCGAATGTTTTAACTGACCAATTTAACTGGCCAATACTAAACACTTTCAGGGCAACCCATACAGTCCATGCCCAAAACGTAGCAGCAGCTGTACCTACTAATTTAAAAGAACGCCTTGTACTTACTGTGGCAGTAGAAAGATATCCCTATTTTGCGCCAATGCCTGGACCACCGAATAGATTCTGTTCATTCAGAGCTATAAAAGAAAGGTAAGTTTGGTACATGTCCTTAAATTGTATTGTAGGTATCTGTTTTTTAGCACGAATAAACACTTAATTGTGATAAACATTTTATTTTACTTCTCATATTAATTTGCAGAGTATTCTAAATTCTTGTCTCGAATTTAAATGATTATTTCCCGCTTATTCATATTTAAGTAACCCCTATATATTACTTTATCGCCTTATTGCTGAATAAAGCATTATTATTATTAAAGTATAAATCCATATAAATAAGCGTTTTAGTAACTAGCTATAATAATGCAGTAGCGGTAAAAACTTCCACAGGCATTTTATATTTATAAGCTTCCGCGCGCAGCTTCGACTGCTCGGATATCGCTTAGCTTAGATAGTTATTGCGCTACCTCCAGAACTACTCAATATATCTAATATAAGTGTGATATGATGACAAAAAATTAACAAGATAATTCGTGGAGACAACCTACACTGATTCTAATATTATAACATTACATGTTGATTCGTTTCGTTACGATGAAAAGGTGTTTGAGTAAGAATGAGAGCGGATATCCGGTAGCTGGATCAGGTTCTGCGCTCGCTACCTCAACAAGATGCCATGACGTCACTACGAACGTTTAGTACGTGCATTTGAACAGTTAATTCAAATCCAACACATCCTTGATACGTCTGCATGGTGTTGCGGACGTCTGTAGGTGAAGGATATCACGGCAGCTGAGCAGCCTGTCCAATTATCCTCATATTTTATAAAAAAAACTATCATTTTATTTCATGACAAATATTTACCCCTACTCTAGATAGTCTTTTGCTTAACGTTAGACCTTTCGGCCGTTTCGATGACGATTATAATGATGTTATCACAAACAACACAAAGGATGACACTAGATCATGTTTTTGAAGCAGTGATGGCTCAGTGGTATTGGCTATGAACTGCCGCGCAGCAGGGTCAGGCTCGTATCCCGCCGCGGGCTTGAGCTTCACCGCATGGTGGAAGGGCATTTTGCGAATGCCCGCCTGGCTAGCGACCCTCAAATAGAAAATCTGTCGCCAAGCTCCTAGCGGTGTGTTCCGGGAGCAGTCCTTGAGCGTCAGTGAAATTACAGGCCCACGAGACTTAACAACTATGTCTCAAGGTGACCGGCGCAGTGCAATTCGTGACGAAATGCATCTGTTATAGGCAGAGGTTAGTCCGCTTAACATCAGGTGGGCCTCGAGCTCGTTCCGTCACAATAACATAAAAAAATATATAAAGAGAATATGTAACATTTGGCTTCAATTTTATGGCCAGCCACCGGCCACCTGCTCTGTTGGTAGTATACCATCAAGATGGAAAAGAGCTCCATTGCGCGCTCAATCAGTAACACTATTCTCTCGTTGTTGACGTGATTAGTTACCTGCCTACCTACAGGTAGGCATCATTAGACATGGGGCACTTATCGTTTACCTTTTCTTTGGTCTTATCGACGTGCAATCATTGCTGAGTTACAATAGTCTCAGCGACATATAATTTTCCTTATTTCTTCTGTGATGTTCTTTGAGCTTCCATATTTCTAATCGAAGTGATGTTTAGTCATAGCTTATTCTTATTCGTTTAATTTCGCGTATAGGAGTAAGCAAAAGTCGAATCAACGTTGATTTGCTTTTGTGTCGTTTGCGTGTGAAGGCGTGTCATGGGACATATTTTTCGAAAAAAGCAACAAAAATCTCGTTCACTAAACTTTGTTTTGCGCACACAACTTAAACCGCACAGAATTTGTTTGAGAAGAAACTAATTAAGTTTCAAAGACACGCACTGTTCATATCATTTTCACTTATTTAGTGATTGGTTCAAATGCCAGAAGCCTCATCACCTACCCGCGCGGCGGTAAATGTGATGATGCACTAGCCATGGAAAGACCGAAACCAATTTTTGTTTCAACCATAGACAATTATTTTGTGTTTTGGTTGTGTTTCAGATGTGTTTGCAGAGGCGCCTACTTGCTGTGTTGATTGTTGATCAGAAAAACGAGTGTTTTTGTTTTTTTTGTTTTTCCATGGCAAGAGATTAAACTTCGCTATGTTATTCATATTCCTTTTGTCAGTTATCTTCTTCAGTCATCGTATACCTTTCCATACCTTTTACAACATACAGCAGGTTGAAATGAAACAGTCCTTACGGGAGCTGCAATTTATATAATCATCTTATGGATTAAAATTAATGTTTGTATTTGTATGTTCGTTTTGTATGCATTCGCGTATAATTGTTTAATTGTTGGGATAACTTTGTATAATTTTTGATAGGCCCAAGACGCCTGCCAAGTATGGGGATTAAACCCCTAATAATGGGAGATGCAGTACAGTATAATTGTTTTTGGCAAAGAAGTCGTATGAGAATCTGACATTTCAGCTTTTTTAAAATTATGCCCAACTTCTTGTAAATATGCTACCGCAATGAATAATAATTTCTTGAATTTGGTAGCATTTGTTTCAAAATTTAGAGCTCCGTGGCAGGGATGTGGTTTGTTTCAATTATATTATTTTATTTATATATTTTATTAGTCGTCACAGAATTAAATAATAGTACAATTCACATTGTGAGAATAGTTTGCTCGTCATTATAATACACATTAGTTTTAACCTGTACCTACTAGAGATACCTACTTATAGTACAAATACAAACACTATTTTTTATTCCTGATAGGATAAACTTTGACCACACTTATGGTACGGTATTATGTAGTCAAATGTGTCAACAGGCTTAACCAAGAATTACTGGCTCTCAAGGATTGGCGAGAGATTTTTCATTTGAGGTAGGGCATTCGCAATATGACCTACCACCTCGCGGTGGAATCCAAACCGTAGACCTCTTCACACGGCACTTAATAGTTTACTTCCCTTGCCACTAAGCCATCAATTATTCAAAAGAAAATGATATCCAATATATGAGTATGACACCAGCCAAAAAACAAAAAAAAAACCTTAAACATACATGCGGGGCAGCGTGGCCAGCATGCTGATTGCTGTCATTTTTTTTTTATTCAGACGTAAGTATGTTTCCGATAATTTTGAACTCCAAAAATATTAAAATACACATTTTTTTTCTTATATTATCAAAGTATACATGCAAAAATGTTTGTAATCTCCTACAACTTCACCACTTTAGGAGTAGATTTTAAGATTTTTACTGGACCTTCTTGACAAAGCATTTCATCGGCTAAAAATGCAATTATCCAATTTTATCAACTCAGAGAAAAATCAAGAAAAATGCATAGATTATAAAAATTACGTCAATTTGACAACTTCCTCGTTTTTGGAAGGCGGTAAAAATTGCACTGACTTATGTACGGGAAAATAATGTTATAGTCCAGTCATTTAAGCTTAAATTAGGTAAGAATCTCGGAATTCGAGATACCCAGCTGTAAGTCTGTAAATACTTGTATATTGACACCCTAAAAGTTGTCTCAAAACCTACATATGGTAGGGTGTACGCAACTATTAAATTTCAAGGTCAAACGTCACAAAAATCGGTTTTTTGCGCTTATTTTGTATATATCTCATTTCCTATGGGTTTTTGCTATTTGTATTTTTATCAATATTGTAGAATACAAAATTCTCTACAAATTTTATTTTAAAACTTTTTTTATACTGTGAACCGTTTTCGAGGTAGAGGGCGGAGAGCGCGCGAGGCGATAGCATCACTTCAGGTAAACCGGTGCCTCCGGTCGAAATAGCGCCATATTTAGTATACAACATCTGCGCTTTTAAAAAAAGGAAAAAATCATTTTTAATAGTTTTGAGAAACTGACAAATTTGGATGCTGCAGCATTTGAGGAAGAAAATTGTTTGGCCCAGAGATTATTAGAGAGTGGAACTAAAAGCTTGTTAGCAGCAATGGGCAGTCTATAATGCTCCGAAATCTGTGAAAAGTCTCGATCATCTTCGTCATATGCATTATATCAAGTCTACAAAACCTAATAAACCTGTGCAGCTTTTAAATATTCCACCAACAAGTACAGCTGCTCATCAACATTTCAAACATGTATCAAGTTCAAACTTGGTTAGGGCATGATTTGGAACCCCAGGTATGGTGTTGGGCAATGCGAAAAGATTTTCTGGAGCCTATCATGACAATTTTACCACCTGCTCCAGAAGATTTGCTAAATACAATTTTCTGCAACTGCAAGAGTGGTTTTGGTTCGTGATGCGGATGCAGGAAAGCGGGCTTGCAATGCTTTTTTAGCTTGTGGCCAATGTGATGGGCAAGCTTGTCTCAATGCTATTTCATATCAGAGCGATATTAAGGAAGATGGAACCTTCGACCCCCAAATCATGGAAGAACTTGAGACAAATGTCGTTGAAGACGACAATGAAGACCAGTTTGAAATTTACCAGCAGCCGGAAGACGACGATGAAAAGGAAGAAGATGATTAAGGTATAAATTGTAGTTTTTGTACCCTCTACTCCATTTTTTCCTTTAATAAAAATAAATGCATTGAATGAAATTTTTAATAAAAAAGATTCATTCATCATTTATATGTTTTTTTTCATCATATAAGTAGTTATAAATATTAATTAGGTTAAAATTCAAATATAATTCCTATAATTTCATTAACAATTCTGCAATTACATGGGCAGGTAAATCTTGTTAAATAAATAAATACTGAATAAAAAGTAGTTAGGTTAGGAAAAAAATGATAAATATAATATAATAGTAAAAAAATAATTGACAAATATTTATAATCATTGATTTATCGATAGGTCATCAACTATATATGGCGCGTTTTCGACCGGAGTCACCGGTTGACCTGAAGTGATCCTGTGACCGCGCGCTCTCCACCCTCTATCTCGAAATCGGTTAAACGTATAAAAAAAATATAAACAAAATTTGTAGAGAATTTTGTATTCTACAATATTGATAAAAAACGATATAGCAAAAAACTCATAGGAAATGAGATATATACAAAATAAGCACAAAAAACGGATTTTTGTGACGTTTGACCTTGAAATTTAATAGTTGCGTACACCCTACCATATGTAGGTTTTGAGACAACTTTTAGGGTGTCAATATATAAGTATTTACAAACTTACAGCTGGGTATCTCGAATTCCAAGGTGAACTTACTATAATGACTGGACTATTAGTAAGACGTAGTTAAAGAAAACAGATGTGACAGCTGTCAAAGTGACACTTGATGGAGTATTTTTCCCACGATGGAAAAAGTCGTGCGTTTGTGTACCTATGTGTCACTCCGACACGTAGCTTCAGGAATGTGATGTTTCTTGAACAAGTCCAACGGAAATTTGTTAACGTATTCAGCAATATATAATTTTCATTATTATCTCGTAGGTGGGCTTGAATAGACTAGAAGCCTCAAAACGTTAAGTGCTCAACCAATAATACTGACACTGACTCTACAAACTGTGCCGATGAATATATCAGTGAACCCTGTTATTGTAACACCAGAGGTCAAAATGGAATGAGTCATATTCAACTCTACATTACGAGTCATCGCGTGTCGTCGCTTGGTAACACAGATTAGTTAATACTGACCTCTCATATTATCTTCACTTCGCCTCTATACTCTGTGACTTCAGTTACGGTTATTTTATCAATTAAAAGGTTGCCGACAAATTAAGTCTTATTACCATAACTGCTGAACAGAGTTTGATAATATTTGATACGTATCATATCATCAGGATTTAAGTTCATGGTTTTTTTGTTATATTTTATTTTATGGGATTGTGTGGGCCTCAGGCGTGTACCAACACACCTGAGGCCAACCTGATGTGAAGCGGTAGCCTCTGCATATAATAAAATGCATTTCGTCATAAGTGACGATCAGCACTACGCCCACCGCCCTTAAACAAACAATACAGTTCTAAAGTCTCATAGGCCTATAATTTCAGAACTAAATACTGGCACCCAAGGACTGCTGCCGGAACACGCTGTTTGGTGATTGGCGTCAAACTTTCTACTTAAGCTATCTAGGTGAGCATTCGCAAAATGCCCTTCCACCATGCGTTGAAACTCAAGCCCGCGTTGAAGATGAAACCATGGTCTGCTCGGCTATTATCGCCTCATGGAGTAGTTAATTTATTACCATTGAATTAATTTGAATTAAGTACCAACTTAAATATATTTATTCGTAAGTAGGTTATTTAGAGCGCTGTCTTGGGAACACCAAAGTAAATCGAGACAGAAGTACTGATCTAGGAATTTACTCGTTCGGTAATTCTGTCTCGATTTAATTAATATTAAAGATTTATTCAACGTTAATAAATAAATTAAACACTGAAAAGTTTGGGCCACCATATTTTTTGCGAAGTAGTGAATTATTGAGTTTATGGAGTAGGTAAGCTAACTACAATAGGCAGCCCACCTGATGATAAGCTTTAGCCCCTATACATGAAGTTCAGCATTGCATGATGATAAGTTTCGACAATAAATATATCTATTTCTTTTGTGGCATAGGTAAGTTACATCAGCTGAAAAAAGTATTAATCAACCTTATTTGCCTTTATGGCTACTAGGTACCTAATAACAGCATATATTTATCTGCTCGACTTCAGCAGAAACTGTACTACCTACATACGTACCAACTAAGTAGGTTAACTTACTAGTCACCATATTGCTAATGTCAGTTAGGTTACGAGCTGTACGCGTCGCGTCATCGTGTATGTGCGTATTGTGTTGGAACTAGCTCTTCATCGAGTTAGTATTAGGCATTTATCTCCAGCCTACCCGCAGTTGATAATAATCATGGGGCAAACAAAACGTTCCGAGAAGTTGTTATTATCTGTCGCTTGTAGATCGTAAACAGGCAAGCGCTCGGTGCTCAGTGCGTCGTCGACGGTGACACATCGCGCTGATTCACAGCTCGCAGGCCGAGAGCCGCGGCGAGCGGAGCGCGCGTGTAGCCTCAAGAATCCGTGACGTCAGCGCGCGTCCGGTAGCAGCTATTCTTGGAGAGCGCGCGAAAACTTATCGAACGCTGTACTCAAATAGACTTTACTTGGACTAAAGAGGTTCTATTCTCTTAACGTTTGAACACTTCCCATGTCAAAACATATTTAATTATAGACAATATTGGTGTGTAATTCATAAATTCTAAAGTATCCTGTACAAATTCTCTATGGTTAAAATTCTGTATCATTCTCTAAATTATGGTAGTAGGTAGTTCTTATTCTGTTCAAGATTGAATATAAATTCGTAAAACGCTTGAAAATTACAGTCCTTCCAGTTGACTTTAGTGTTCAATTGTGGTATTTTCTACGCAAATTAAGTCGTTGTGTAACTTGAATATGCTCTTTGATGCAAAATTGGAAATGAATAACCCGATTTTTAAAATGGCCATTTTTTGGATTTGGATTTTAATGTAAGCAAACTACTAAACTAATAGTTACTAAATAGTTTAGATAATTTTAAATTTAGATAATTTGTGTAGTATCGACAGCTATTAATTGTACCGATTACTACAGATGCGTGTAAAATATAACATTTACTTATATTATTTGTATATACTTTATTTGTCTTTGTACTTGTATGATATTCTATTCTGGAAATTCTATCGGTTTCTTTTTTATAGTCAGTAGACATTCTATTTGCGTATGCTAACCATATACATTACTTAGAATAAGTACGTAATGTATATTTTAAAACCTAGGCTTTCACTTAGGTATGCCTTGATCCCATCAATGTCATGAAGCTTTGGATTCGCCACTTCATAAAATCGGTAGGTTGGTTCTAGATAAGTATACATATAAGTGTAAAGCTGAAACTAATTATTAAACTAATTTTATATTTTGAGATAGACCCCGTAGCTACAATGATCTAAAATCAACAATGCGATTTTTTATATATGTACTGTATTCAATAAGCTCTAACTAGGCGATGACACTTCACATACCAGGGTGCAAAAGGATTAGGAACCACCTAATCTAATGCGACTGTAAAGCGCCCGTATCATACGGTACGATCCATCGCTTCGATAAATTTGAAGAAAATCAAGACGTCGCGTCCCATCACTTCCCAAGTGCCGCTCATACACGAAGCGATTGGTCGTTGCGTTTGATTGTATACTTGTTTGGAACTAATATAAGACATCCATCATCACCAACATGACATTGGTGTTATCAATAAATGATTTGTATTTGTCCCAACTATATCCTCTTTGGATGTGCCATCACACACCAAACAACAGAGACGTAAGTACCTATACAAAAGAGTGTGTGCCTTATTTTGAAAATGGAAAACGAACTTCTTTTCATTACTTATGTGACGGTAAGTTTGATCCGGCTACTTAAAAAAGTGTGGGTGAATAAATACGTAAGTAAGTAGTTATAGCTGTTAGAGCAAAATCGATATTATAATGTTTATATTTTAAAGGAATTACGTAACTAAGTTCGAATAAAGTTAAGGTTAGAAGTAGAGGCGTCAATCACAAAGAACACGTTCGATTTATCGTTACAATATTCATGATTGTAACGACACCTAGAAGTTAGCTGCGATACGAGTACCAAAACATGGATCATTCGACAGGTCAGGTTGCTTTGAGAATAGGCGCCCGGTCCGACTGTCGCGTTCCGTTTTGCGACCGCAATGCCATGCCGCGATCGTACCATTCGTCATCATCGCGTCAACATTCGAGTAGCTCTGCAGTTTGCCGCCGATGCCGCTGCCGTGCCGCGTAGCTCGAGCCTATTTATTCGTAACACGGAGAAACCCTTCTTTTCTACAATAACCTCTACGCTTTCGGACCCCTCGGTATTCGGTTCGGTGCGCTTCAGCCGTGTCCACAGATATACACAGCACGTATGATGAATGAGCTCTGTGCCGAATTTCCACTAACTATTTACAATCAATTCAACTATTTGTGCAACACTACAGGACCTACAGTATCAGAACGCAGTGTGTTTGTAGAAAAGAAAATGCACAATTCTGATTATCTTGCTACTCTTATCCCACTTAGTTATTTTAAGTCCGTATATAGCTTATCACATGAATTTGGATTTTATGGCCGTCTAGCCTATGGTCGTGTCTGATGTCGTTTTGAATACATCACAATTTTTACAACAAAAAATACTTTATGCAATAACGAAATCATGTTGCTTATTTCTTCAGCAACTTAACCGACTGTGATGAAATTTACCTACCCAGGACAATTTCTTGGATCGTGGTGCCTACTTGCCTATCCTATACCTTTGCCTATATTTCACAAAATTATAATTCAAAAATCTTGTTCGTGATATGAGCATGAGGATAATTAGGTTCGGTTCAAGACTTGACGCCGTGAAGCGACCGAGTGCAATATATACCCTGGCGCCATCTAGTAAGCGAGCGATCCAAATGGAATGTTGGTTATATTTTCACCAGTGCAGTGACCGGAAATTCGGGTGCCAATAGTGCAATTATATACCTATATGATGATTTTGGAAAGCAATAGCCCGTTCCCTTGGCACCCGCGTGGATGATATCGTCCAATTATGAATGATTTTCCATTGTTTTCATCATCTCGAATGCCAAAGGATCAATTGTATTAGGAGAATTAAACGTCATATTTTTGGCTGTAGGTATTAATAGTTTTTATGCGATTTTCTTAATGAATTGGGTACATCATCAAAAGGAAATGTATCATAAATTCTAAACTTGAGAGTAGGTATTTTCCGCACCTATAACTTTAACTATAAGGAGAGATTTTACGCAACTTTAAAAACTGTCTAAAGAGTTATTGTCCTATTGATGTAGTGTACCAGAAGGCCGAGACTTCGACCCACGAGGTCATAGGCAGTGTGCGAGCCCGCAGGGCCAGGCGAGGTCACAGGCCGGCATTAGTAATTTGCGAGGCCGAAGGCTGAGCCGACTTGAGATTATTTTCCGCATCTCCAGACTGATCTCCATTGTAACTACCCGCGATAACTGAAGCACTTATGACTGCTTCAATTGTCCTTGACTCAGAACCTTGATAATTCGTAACACTTTTTCCACCAGTAGGTACGGTGAATTCGTAGAAAGAGTATATTTCTACCGGTGAATTCAATATGGCGGGTACACGACAGTTCTCTACCTGTTCGAAGAGTTTGGATGGGAGTAGCTAGTTGGAACGTACACTCACTTTTCTTGGAGTTTTCATAAAATATTGTTGAATGACATTTGCTACGTACTCAAAATGTATGCACAATGTCTGAAATACTATTAGGGTCAGTCATCAAAATTTTTATAGAATCACATTTGAACTATACGATAGAAAATTGAACACAATTTTGCTTAGAAAAATTTCACTAGCCGAAGAACATTTGAACACAGCTGAAGGGCATTTTTTTAGTTTTTGATTACGATGAGCGTAGATGAGTATAGGTTAGTGTACCTTCGTATAATCAGAGTACTCTGGTATGCTCAATCAGCAGTGGAATTGTTACAGAAACAATGCTATACCAGAATATCATACTTAGTTGTTTGCTGTATTTACTGCTTCTGTCGCCATCACATAACCTTAAGTAAGAATGTTATAGTATAGTAAGAATAAACAACCCTAGTGAACAAAAAAACGGACTGGAAAAAATATAAAAGAGAATAACTTTAGATCTAAGTCTCACTAAAATTCGATAACAGAGATATACTCGTATATCTAAGAAAATTTGGTTAGTCATCCAAAACAGTGCTAATGTCAATACCTACACCAAAATGTATCACAAGCATAACGAAGAAGCTACTACTACCCAGTGTAAAAAAAGCCTTAAATATTGCCAAAAAAAATAAAACAAATACGAAAATGGTAACGGTACCAAAATATAAAAATAGGTCGAACAATCGTACGAAAAGAAGAAAAAAAGAAAAATTCAAGCATTCAAAGACAAAATAATGAAAACGTATCCAATTTTAGGTACAGTTCAACTACGGTAATGTTAGATAACATTACCGTGGTTCAACCAAGTTATCTGTGAAGTGAACTACGAAATTGCTTACGAAAATAAGAAAGAGAACTAAATTCTTTTCCAAAATTTTGGTGTTTCTCAACCGACAGCGCCCTCTTAGAGTTCACACAGTTCAGTTGGTCGAACTGTACTTGCTCAGTCAACGTATCTAACTGAACAACTTAACGAGTGATCGAACAACGGGTTACTCGATAAGGTAAACGACAATAAATATTAAGAATTACTCAGACTTCATCCATTAGAGAACCTGATGGTGCTTGGGCCAGAAATAATGAACAAAATGCTGCGCTGCTGCATTTGCACAACACGAATTCACAATATTTTCAGGCAGGTCAAGAGAGTTCAAGTCAGATCGAGTGAAACCAAAAAATATCGCCCCATGAATAAGCAATAAAACTTGGGATATAACTCCAAAAGAAATACTTATTTAACGAAATTAAACAGAAATTAAACCCCCAGGTTACGATTTTATCACAGCAGAAGCCCTTCAGTCTTCCCCGAAAAGCTAATATGAAACTTACTACTTTAATAAACGCTACCTTCAGAGTTAAATATATACCTGATGAATGGAAATTTGCTGAAGTTGTAACGATACCTAAACCACCTCACGAAACATCATAGACTACTTCCAATAACTTTACTTCCAATCATCTTGAAATTTACTATTGAGACGGTTAATACCAGAAGAACGAAAACGAATCCCTGAATACCAATTCAGGTTTACATAATGACTGAGGTCGCAGCACGGCATGGCATGATTCGGGAGCTCGAAGGATGCTGTAGAACGACGCGACATAACATGCAGTATGCAGTCGTGGCATCCCGCAAAAATCCCAGCCTATCTAGGGTATTTCCAAAGTTGGTAGTACATAATAATATTACAAATCAGTTCTTGCTGAAGATGAAGAGAGACAAATACTAACTGTAGAAGTAAATATTGTTTTGGGTTACTTAACTTCTGGTGTCCTGACACGACGTGCCGCGGTATCTCGCTACATGACACGAGAAGGTATGTTCTCATTGTATCGAAATAGAGTAAAACGTTTCTGTTGTCAGATTCTTTGTAATAATTAAAATTAACTTGATCATGAATAAAATCCTTTATTCTTAATAATTATACTCTATTGAGTAGTTTTAAATTGTACCTACTGTAGATTTGTTGTTGGCAAGATTGTATTGTATGGACACTTAAGTATTTCATTAGGAAAAATAAAATATTGATGATAATAAATGGGGCGATGCCCCGTCCACCCACTGGACTTTCCCACTGGTGGGTGGACGGGGAATTCAAGTTACCCCCTCCACCCACTGTGCAAGTTGAGACATATAATAATTATAATTTTAGGACTCACACGAATCGGTTTTCCAACCTAGACTGTGAAGAGCCCGAGGTCCCACTACCTAATGTGTGGACTACAACATACATGTGGAGCCCGTTGTCCAACTGCACTAATGATCAGAATAACTAAATACATTTTGCCGAACATTGAACCCCCTTTTCACTCTACGTTACGATCGATACGACGAGCACCTTTTGGGCTACTTCGAAGTTGCAGACTTGGTTCTCGAGTTGGATTAACGCCACTTCAGAACTGTTTGGCGGATGGATGACTCTCTCGACACTTGCCGTAAATATTCGACTTTCAGTCTCCCGGAGTGGGCTGAAGCGTTCGCAGTAAAGGAGGCTCTGCTATCACGCATTTTCCAAACCTAGTAAAGCAGACCTAATAACTTAAAGTGAGTGCCTAATTGTTCTTTCACCAAGGTCTTTTCTTGATAGTTGAGCTTCAGCATAACTGCCGCCTTTCAATCCAGAGAATGGGATTGTCTTTTCGCTCGTTAGTTCAAGTAGTTTTGCACTTGTAAAGGAAAAGTCTGTTACCGTTAAGCTATACCTTTCAGTGTAAGGTATAGGCGTCCCTTTTTTCCACTGCGATTTGTCCTTGAAAAGGTTCAAACCTTTAGAACAATGATATTGAACAAACATTATATAGCGATAGTACGGAACCCCTGCTGCACGATTGCGTGGCGCATTTGAAATACAAAAACCATTTTTATGTAACCAGTTACCCCGTCCCCATTCTGGATTTAGCTACCTTCGACCACTTACTTCACTTGCCACAGGATGAGATTGCAAAATAATGCTATAAAAATAATAAGCTAATTTTTGGAGTACACCCACCCCAATTGTTTTGTTCGTTCAACTCCATCCTAAGGTTGCCTGGTAGAGATCACTTTTAGTTATAAGGGCACCCATTGTAACACTATTTAATTATTATTTAATATGTAAACTTTAATATTTTAAAAGTAGTGTAACAATAAAGTGTTTCTATCTTCTATCTAGTTTTATCCTACCTGTAATAATACTATTATTTCTTAAAATTATGGTGAGAGAGTAAAATAAAATCCACATAAAATTCTACATCCATTATATTTTAACGTCATTAGTAGTGACAATGAAATAAAATTTATTCAGATTCGACGTTTTGTTCAATTAATATTTATAATAAAGTTGGATATTTGATTTCATTACATCATGTATAGCTCAGTTATGTTTGGAAATTACAATTCGAGTATATCCTGTTTTGCCATAACGTAGGATTTGTAGAATAACCTTGAGTAGAAAAATCAGTCTAAATGATGCTCACACCCCATAAGAAGTTGGCCCTCGAAACAGCAACCACAAAATCCATCTCAAACGTTTTCTTATAACTAATCATAAATAATACAGGAACCAAAGTAAAACTTATAAATAAAATATCGATAATTAAATACAATTCAGTCCATGCGGGAAGTAGAGATTCAAAACGATTCATAAATACGGGAAGATTTCTGCGCGGCAATAGCGAATTTAAACACTGTCGGATATGGTAACCGCCGCAGCAACAATCTTGAATCAATAATTAATGAATACTAAAAACCTTAACGTTTAATTTAGTCTAAAAAAATTAAATAAAGTTACCACAATACCATTCAATCAATTAAAAAATGCAAGCACCAATCCTTGCCGCAATGAGTATATAGAATAATTATTATAGTGGTATAAAATTAATAATAATTAGGTATATAATAATAATAATTATAATAATTAGTTTAGCAAAATAAATAATATGGAATTCAATACGCGAATATACATAAATGCAATGTATTGTGCACTCGTAAACTTTCCTCCGTAAATAAATACCTAACACAGCCCCTAAAAGCAATCACTTACGCAGTCTTGTCATGTCTTATCACAATATTTGCAACATTTCGAGAACCAACATCTAATGGGACAGAGTTTGGCAGAAGGTTGAAGAGAAATCGAATATTTAATACATAGGGTATAAGATAATTATAAATCACAATACAGTTAATACTTACTAATAAACTAACCTAAGTCAAATATGAGAATCGGTGGCAGATATTATGTACACTGCCGACCAAGTGTTGCGCACTTTGTTGCGTTTTATAGATAAATATTTAAAATCACGTACGTATACAGACAGACAATGTAATAACACCGAGATTTCTCAAGCGAATATATATATATAGCAAAATTATAGCTCATGTGTAGATAATACTTCAACATATCAAATGTATCAGTTCAATAAAATTGCTTTGTATATGTAAGCATTTTTAACCAATG
Organism: Plagodis dolabraria; assembly: GCA_963854805.1. NCBI lineage: Eukaryota > Metazoa > Arthropoda > Insecta > Lepidoptera > Geometridae > Plagodis > Plagodis dolabraria. The sequence goes on along the minus strand of OY978459.1, from coordinate 14,740,050 downwards.
CACAAAATCTCGTTATTTATCATGTGAATCGATATAAATCTACAGAAACATTTCGAAATAGTTTCATGTACGGTTCAAAGGGGCGCATATGACGCTCCCTAAAACATACAAATATATTATCTTCGCATGTGAATTCCCGGGGTAAAGCACCGCTAAAAAATATACAGTTATGTCGATAAAAATCGAAAACATCATCACTGTAGTTTAATACTTCACAGGAATGTCTAATATAAATGATGACTTAAAACTAGACGCACTCGCGATCCGCTAGTCGCTTATGTTAAATTACAGTCCACCAACATCCAACTACATCATGTCCTGAAGAGATATAAACATAAATTAATGGCACATGTCTTTCGCAAAGTTACCCTCAATGTATTAATTGACAAATAAGGTTATAGTATCAATATAGACAGATGTTGGTCAACGGCCTTAATATCTACAATAAGTAAATTCTGTCGAGCCAATCCGCCGAGTTGGAATATTCTACGCGTTTCAACTTTGTGAATAATTCAAAACCGAATGGAATTTGATTACTGTTGAGAATATTTTCATCATGATAAAAATTTTAGATAGGAAGCAACTTCGAAGAGCGTTCCAAGCGTTTAGATATGATCATCAGCAGATTGTTCTGAACAAAGAAACGCGAACAGACTTTAGTGGTAATATAAAAGTTAAGTAAACATTGCTTCGCGCCGGCAGTGTACATAAATGGCCCCGCGTAGCACACATCGAAGTTATGAATACGTGTGATATAACTAGGAAGTGATGTCGAACGTAGCGTGGAAGCAGCCTCAGTCTTGTCAATCTCCTGATGTGAACCAACAACGCTGCGACACCCGACTGTTGCGTCCCTCCCACACTGGAAACAATAGTATAAAATGCAGCATTTTAAGATTGCACATTAGGAACAATAATTGTACATAATCTACAACTTTTCTTAGTGAAAAGTTCTAGATTAAGTATATATTTTACAAATGATTGGAGCACAAAATTGTATGCCCCGGGTGGGACATAAAATTTTGTGCTTGCTGATAGGTAAGCCTTTGTCCACAATTTCACCTCATGGTAAAGTGATGATGTGGTCGAAGGCTTAACCTAAAATGACTGGCTCTCAAAGGTAGCTACCGGAACACAACGTAAGGTACATGGCGACAGATTTTCTACTTGGCTAGCGACCACCCGGTCGCTAGCCAGGCGGGCATTCGCAAATATGCCCTTCCACCATGCAGTGAAGCTCGAAGAATCGAATTATAGAGCTGCTGCGCGGCAGTCCATAGCCAATGCCACTGAGCCATCACTGCTTCATCCAATGCCACTGAGCCATCAATGCTTCAAAAAAATCAGTGCTCCAATAATTTGTAAAATATGTATTACGCTTAGCACGCCATAGTGCTTATAATCATATTTAGAAAAAAAAGTTCTATATTATGCATCCAGGTATGTTACAAGGTGATAGGGAACTTTGCGAATGCCTGCCTGGCTTAGCAGCTAAAACTCAAGTAGAAAATCTGACGCCAAAGACGTAACAAAAACCTGTCGCCAAGCACGTAACAGCTGTTTTTGAGAGCTTGATCGCAATCAAGGTTAAGCCTGTATAAAATCGTCGACCACATCATCACTTGACATCAAATGATATAATTGCCAGAGGCTTCCACCACCATAAAAAACAGCTCATTTTCATGTTATTTAAATGTGATTACACTACAGATCGCTCCCTCTAAAATTACTTATTTAAGTGAAATTATATTACAATTGAACAATACTGAGGAACATGTAGATGAATTGCACTTTAAGACGCACTTGATATTTACCATCAGGCGGTTCATACAAACTTCTTGCAGTATTAGCTTTATTTTTTTAAATAATTAATAATGTGATATGTTGATTATAGATGCCGTCATAGAATTAAAACCATTTCTTGAACTATGTTTACGTGTATACTGCACGTTAAGATAAGTTCTGATTGTCACACAAGTCATATGATATGCAACACAAAATATACCAATTAAAGAAAAAAAAACTTGTTCCTGGTGGTACAATGAGTACCAAATTTTTTTTTAGTTATATGGATGACTAAATACAAACAATATCTTACTCAATTAACTCTTTGTGGTAGGATTTAGTCATTTAATTATTTTTTTGTTCGATTGTAACCTGCAGCCTTATTGTCTGTGTAGAAAGGTAATGCAATGGACTTGACCTTCATTTTGAAGTTTAAACAACAATGTGCATTTTTTTAGGGACTGTATAAGAATCTGTATGAAAACAAATTAATGTACGAATAAAAATAAAATAAAATGTACGCCAATGTAAATTGAGGATTTGCGTTCCAGAACAGGATGGCATGTCTTTTGCAGACACGTTTGATTTTCATTGTCTCAAAATAGGCCACCGTGTGGCATTCACCGCCTCAATTATACTCTATGCATGGTAAAAAGCCGTTCTAATATTAAAATGAAGTTTATCACCATTACTTATTCTAGTTAAATAAAAAGACTACAGTCAATTTCGCATAGACAAGCCTGTGGTTCCGAAAGTAATAATAATAAAATTTTACGGAAAACAGTTCATTTCTCTACAGTATGTAAATGATTTGCTAATCCAAGCGCAATTAATACGGTAATCCACGATACAGGATCAAATTTTTGTAGAAACTTATCTATATTTGTGATATTATTTCTCTATATTTTTAGATTATTAGGCGGTATATGAAGGAAAAATATTTTTTTACGGTGCTATAAACAAACGGAAGTAAAAGGACTCACCAAATAACTTTATGCTTCTACAGGTTGTTCTATGGGATCCGTGCGCGGTTCTTCGGAAGCGACTGTTTTCACTTTGATTTCAGTTATTTCTTGCTCTACTTTATTATCGCCTTGTCCTTTTTCTACGTTAGCAGACTCGCCATTTCCATTAGCGCCGTTCATTTCTTTGCCATTATCTCTGTTTTCCACGGACAGCCGAGCACTAAGTTCCTCGTCTTTGCTAGCGTTGCCGTTGAGGTTCGTTTCCGGTTCTCCATTCGTCTTACCGTTTACTTGAGTTTGAGTACCCTCAGTTTCCATTTTTTCATCGTCAGTGGCATTTTCTTTTGTTTCGGCTACTACTGAAGGAGCAGTCGCGTCTGGTGTATCTTTCGTTTCTGTGTTATTTTCAACACCTTTGTTTTCAGGAACAGCCGTCTCCGTTACAGAATTGCGCTCTTCAATTTTATTTTCTTGTGATGTCTTTTCCTCTGATTCTATTCTATTCTCAACTGGTTTGGCAATATCACTTTCAGATTTCATTTTATTGTCAACTTGGTCTATAATCCTATCTTTTGTTTCAACTTTATTCTCTACAGCATTTACTTCAATATTCTTCTTGTCCTCTACTGGTTCGTTTGTGGTCTCAACTGATTCCATCTCACTGTCTACTATTTCTTTTGTTTCCAATTTATCATCTACGGGTTCTGCAACGGTTTTCGTTTCTGGTTTATTTTCTACAGATTCTGTAATAATTTGCATAGAATTTTCTTTTGTTTCTTGCTTATTTTCTTTTGGCCCAGTCGTGATTTCTTCAGTTTCCATTTTACTTTCTACATATTCTGTAATAGCTTCTGTAGAATTTTCTTTTGTTTCTGGTTTATCTTTTAATGGCAGAGGCGTGATTTCTTCGGATTCAATTTTTTCAACGCCAGAAGGACCTATTTCCGTATTTGTTTTATTCTCTACGATTTCTAAAGTAGCATTTGCTTCTTTCATTTTAACTTCAATAACATTCGATTCTGATTTTACAAGGCTGTCAGTTGTTTCCATTTTTTCTTCGAGTTTTTCTCCATTCGTTACTTCTGCGCATTCATCTTTTTTAATTTCTTCGGTTACTGCTACTGTGGTACCGTTTTCTTCTATTTTATCTTCATTGACCTTTGCATCATTGACATCATTTTCTATGACTTTATTTTCTTTGATGACATCATCTGCAACATTTTCTTTCTTATCCTTTACATCGTTATCTGTGACTTTATTTTGTTTAATTACATTCTCCGTGTCCTTCTTATCCACTACATCATTTTCTGTTACTTTATTTTCAGTAATATCATTCTTATCATGTGCTTCTTTTTCTGTGACTTTATTTACTTCAGTGATATTTCCGGTAACATCCTCGGTAACCGCAATGTTAGCCGTTAATTTATTTTCTTCTTTAATATTAGCATCTTCATCACCAGCCTTTGTTTTTTCAGGCTTTTGTTCTGCCGTATTAGCCTCTACAGAAGCCTTTTTAGTGAGCTCCATTTCTGAATCTAAAATACTCTCGACTATCATAATAATATCATTGGTATTTTCACCATTTTCAGATGCCACTGGTTCTTCAGCAATTGAACTCAGTAAGGGTTTTACTGGTATATTATCCAAATTGGTAACATCTTGCACCTTTGATAAGATTTCATCACATTCCTTTTCAAGAACGTCACCAACGTTTTTCAAATCATCCATTTCAACAACAGGAGGTTCCTCAACAAGGGGCGACACATCGACTATTTCCGCGTCACCGACAATTTCTTGATTGTTTGTGATTTCCTCGACAGTAACGCCAGGTGTTGGAGTCTCCTCAGTGACAGGAGAGCTTTGTTCATCTATCTTTTCTTGCGTGGGTTCCTTTGGCTCAATGACAATGTCAACGTTCTCTACAATTTCAGCAGATTCTGTTTCCATCATTTCAGTCTCATTCTTTTCAGTCTTTTCAACACTCTCCTCAATAACGGGTTCAATATCGCAAACTGGTGCGTCTTCTGCCTCGTTAGAATTGGTGATCTCTTCAATAGTTGTTTCGATACGCGTCGATGCTTCTTTATCTTTTTCAGACTCTTTCACAACCTCTTCTGCGGCAGCAGCTGTTTCTACATTAAGTGTCTCTTCTTCTACTTCCATTTTCTCTGGTTCCTTATCCTTACATGCAGGCTCTGTGGCTGAAATTTTATCGGAAGCAACTATTGTCTCAGGAGAAACCACTTTCTCGGAAGAAATTGGTGCGTCAGGCGTAGTATCAGTAACCTCCTTTTCCGTAGCAGTCTTAACATCTGCTTCAATATCAGTCTTAGGTACTTTGGCGGGTACTTCTTCGTCCTGAAATAATAACAATTATATTATTTAAATTATATTATTGCATGATTCTCACTTCTCACGCTGTCTTTTTTATTCAAGTGTCTCAAACATGCTGAAATGAACACCTATTATAAAATTGTAGCAACATGATTGAACAATGTTGGCTGTCAAATATCTAAAACGAGTTATGTGTATAATTAGGAATTTAACTTCAGAACAGTACATTCTCAGGATAACTACCACACTAACAACAGAGCACAAATATTTCAATCGGCAACGACGACGCGTTTCGCCTGTCTAGTGTCTGTAATCCAGTCCAGTCCTTACCCACGACGCTACCAAGCGGTACTACCAGTAGTTTCGTGAGGAATGTTTTGCCTTCTACACTAATGGCTAGTAGCGTCTAACTTATGAACGGTGCCATTATCTTCATTACCCCATTGACAAAACACTGACAAATTGTTTTTTACCACCTGGCCGTTACTTTTTAGTGCTCCAAAGTTTCTGACATCGTTTCCTTCATGCATTTTATATATGCATGAACCTTTTCAACTTCTTAACATTGATAGAAAAAAAATGGTTCATAATAAAGAGGAATTTATTCATTCCTATAATCCATATGCGAGTCGGCGCGGTGGCGACGGTCGGTGGAAGCCCATATACGGGTTATCATTATACTTAATAGGTTTGTTAAGTAATCATATTATTATATTTCTAACATTGTAATTTTTACTAACGCCAGCTAATTTTACAACAATTATTAATTGTTATATTTATTTGTTCATTTTCAATGCACATTTAATTAATTCAAAAAAAATATAAAAAATATTCAATAAACTGATGACCTATATTTCTTACTTTATTATATTATGAAGTTGATATTCGTATTTTATTCCAAACTAATACAATTAATTATTGATAAACAATGTTGATATACATTTATATTTAGGTACCAATTACCTTTTTGAAGCAACTTATCTATTCAATGTTTCAAAGGCGGAATACTACTATTAAAATGACATATCTTGAGGCGAGGGTAAGGGCAAAACAAAAACTATTTAGGCGCGTTGCCTGGAAAAAATATAGCGTGTTAAGCTTAAGAGGGTAATAGATATATCCTATAACACGTATCTTGAAGTTTGTTATCCAGGTTTCAAGCGCATTTTGTTAGTTATAGTAGGTTAGAATTAGCACCTGGAACTATTTGATAATTTTCAAGTACCGAGATTTCCGACCATTTTTTACAGGTGTATCAAATTAGTTTGGGCCAAACTAGGATCGCTTATTATTATATTTTTATTGTTTTTTAATGTACAACATATATTTTCTCGAACATATTTTAATAGCGCTCTTAGCGGAAACGTGACCGAACTAATAAAAATGTATAGGAAGAAAACATTAACTTTCATTTATTTATTTATTTATTTATGGTTGAAAAGGCTAGTGCGGGTATACTAAAAAGTTTTACTTGTTTAAAGGCAAGAGGCCCGACCTTTTTTCGTTAGTCATAAGACGTAACACATTTCGACCAAACTACAAAAGAGAAGTCCGATTAAACTCCTCCTATGTAAAAAAACTAAAAATAAAACACTGTATTAATTATATAAAAAATTTATTACCTATAATATATAGACAATTATTACACAATATTGGCAAAATATGGCAGATAATGGTGAAAACATTAAGTAATTGTACATATACAATAATGTGCTAATCAAATTATTTTATATTCGAAGTATATATATATATATTAGATTTAAGCCAGCACTTCCACCTGCAAGTTCTGATTTTCTACAGTTCTATCATACAATATCTTATTATTGAAAACACTAAACAGCATACCATGTAAAGTGCAGTCACTAAAGATGTATGTGTAAGTAATGGGTATTGACAAATTTCTTAAAATAAATTGCAATACATTATATTATTGTCTATTTAATTATTATTATTAAAAAATGTCGAATCATCTTGCTGCTTTCGTTTTTTTCTTGCCATAATAGTCACCAGGTAAGTTGCAAAAATATGAACCGCAAACCTAGCAAAACATAATATTTAAGGAAATATTTCCATAAATTATATGCTAAACAACGGTAACATTTCGCAAGAAACTAGTGTAAGACTACCTCCAAATAACACAAGCTTGCAGGTGGAAATGGCTATTTCGGAGAAAAGCTGTGACAAGCAACGATTAATACATAAATATTGCAACAATGAATACATAATTATTCATAACACATATAGCATGACACTTTCATTGAATTCCAAGCAACACAAAAATCGTGAAAATTATGGAATAGACATAATTTGTCCAGTAGACTCCCTTAAAAAGTTATTAATATTAAGGAAACATTGCAGGATAAAAAAACACTCAAGCAAGTTGCAATTGGAAATCCTTGGTCATTGCTTACCCCTCCAGGAACAGGCACGAAGTCATGTATGTTCAAACAATTTTATTAGCTACATGCATAACACACACACATAATGCATTAAATACTCCTGTTTTAAATAAAACGAAAGGATTTCAGTATTGTTACATAATTATAATTTTTTGTAATATGCAGTGTTAAAGAAATCATATCTATTTTGTCTGTGAAGAGATTGTTGGGGCAAAAATTTTACGAGTAATAATTTTAACACTGTCCATTGATCGGCCAGTGGACTAGTTGTGCAATATTTAAAGGATGCAATATTTATATTCCCCTGCTGCTTCATGATACAGATCATACCACAAGAGTTCAGATTCTATTAAAATTTATATTATGTCTAGAAAGAATCATAATTATGACGCCTTCATATTCCTGAAAGGGTCTTCAGATTAAACTCACTACAAATATAATTTATACTTGTTATCATAAAAATATAAATATGATGTATACTTCTAGGATTCCAAGCTACTACACTAATGAAGCATTCAACTATCAGCACATTTGTTATGGCTTATAAGTCAAGTTACAGTATGTGCAAAATGTTCTATCAGGTTATTTTTTTTTACAAATTACTTGATTGTGCCAATCAAGACAACTTGGGTGACACATTCAATTTCAGCCACTATGATAGATTTTCAGGTCACATAAATCTAAATGCTTGTTTGCAGCACAAGAAAATTAGCGTTAAAATTTTAAATACAATATATACAGACATACAACATGCTCAAGCAGGAGGATGGGCCTTTACAGTCAACAAAGAAGAGATTCTGTTATATCCATATGTATAGAGTAGAAGACATATGTATTCTTCTCTGAGCAACCCGTGCACAATTAGTTGTGTCCGGATAACATATGCTAATTACACAATTCACATTGACTCTTTAAATCAATTAATTTGGATACTAAAATTACTTCAACCACATACCTTACACAACAACCATATGCAATCAAAGCAATGAAATAAAAACCTTCAGGGCGCCGGGCGTGCACATTCTGTTTTCAGGAAAATAGTAATTTCAAGAAATATATGTTCCCCTCCACCGTGTACTTTGTCGGGGGCAATTTGCGGTCATGTTGTACCATGCCAGTCACGGTTCGAACAGACAAAGAAGGAGGCAGATTCGCGAATCATCAATGCTCATTAATATCAACACGCAACGCGAGTGCATATTCTTTTTCATGTTAGGTTTGCCATCGCTATTACCGCTGCTCATTAAGTACAGATGATTTAGAATACTTAAGTTCTGTCCATTATTGAATTGTCTTAGAACCTTATGTCACATATGGTCTAAGATCCCACTATAGGATGATCTTCACCGAGCTAGTTAATGGATGAAAAGTATTTTATATTCAATTAAATATGTCAGTATATTGCATATGGGCTGTCTACAAAATTTCAGTCCAGAATGTATAATAGCCCAGAATATGAATAATGTTGCAGCTGTGTGTAGTTCGTCCATTAAAAGAAAGAGAGTGTGCATGCTATTTGTCCTTAAAATTATAAGGATAGCGATAGACTCGTACTGTCCATCATTTTGGAGTAGCTTAATATTAAAATAGAGGATAATATTTATTGACATATTTAATTGAATATAATATACTTTTCATCCATTAGCCAGTTCAGTGAAGGTCGTCTCATAGCTGGATCATAGACTAATACTATATAATAACCTTGTCCATATATCCAACAATGTAAATACTGCTTGGCATGGCATTGGGTGTGTTATATTACTTTGGCTATTTTAGTATACTGAAGGTTTAAAGCTTGCACCATAACCACTGGCTAACTAACCACACTCACCTGTTTCTATGGAACTACAGAGTTGATATAGTGCATGCGCGAAGCTACGAGTGTGGCTACTACTAGGTAAGTCATCGGGGTAGCACCTGGGGTTCCGGCTTGCGTTTGTTGGACACGGTGAGCTGGTCGAAGCTGTGGAGTACGGGGTAAGAGGCAGAGGCCTCGGTGGGAAGGGGAGCATTGCCTTCGCGGCTCACTAGTGCCGCCTGAAGACCAGAAGCGCGGGCCGCTTCTGCTTCTGTAATGTAGAATACAATCTTTTGTATAATTTTTGAATGTTAACTTGCTGTGATGTATATCAGCATCATGGGGGAAGGGGCTACCAACTCATAGCCATCACCATTGGTGTTGGCATAGAGAAATAATATTATTCATTTATCTATGGTGGTGGCATGGGGCACTAATAAGTATTCATGCCTTGTCGAACCTTTCGCAAAACCTATAAGAAGAAGACTATACGAGAAACGTGATGCAATGTTTCACACAAGGTCGAACTAGAATGAAAATGGAGATAACTTCATTTTCTTTTAAACTTTTTCAAAGTAATCTCCCTAAAGCATGCATATAGACTATTTACATTTTCTTACTTATATTAGTTCTCCAATCCCAACCAGATTCGTACACATTTTTGGCAAAACTATGCCCTTCTTGAGTCTAAATGAAGTTCATCTCCATTTCCATTCCAGTTACGACAATAACAGCCCTGGGTGCTAGAAATAGGAACAAAATGTGTGTGTGTGCTCGATCCAACTAGTATTGTGTAACTGAGCGGAGAAACAAATATCAATTAAAATTACAAGACTGACCTTTTTGCAAGTGGGAATCACCAAGTTTTGAAAACATAACCTACAAATACACTTTACGGACATCCATTGTACATGGTGAGCAGTATTTGTCTTAAAAAACACCTTTAAATATTTACACTAGCCGATATCCAGATTCAAATTACACGCACACTTTCAAACTACTATTTTTGGCACCAAAATTTCATCCAATAGCAACATGTCTTTGTTTGTGTAAATAAATAAACTTGCAATATATACTGAACTGGTACAGTGACATCTGACATTATCGACAACATAACAAACGTAGCAAATCTGCAGCTTTCGTTCGGAAACTTATGCTATAGTGATCGCAGAAATGGAAATCGATAACGTAACGTTCCGTCACCACAGACGCGCTAACTCAATGAACGACCTATCAAAATCGACTATATTAGAAGACACTATGATGAGTTTGCCCAACAATTCAAATAATTCCGCAGATGAGAGTCTTATATTGGAGCAAAACAGAAAGATTGAAGTTTTGAATAATAAGTTACTCTCTGCCAATAATGAAATTGATAATCTCAATTCTGAAATTCAACAACTTAAGTCAGATTTAATGAAACAAAAACATGTAATTGAAAGATTTAAAAAAGTAGGATTCTGCGATAGCCCTATCCTGCAAAAGTCAAAAAAAAGAAAGCGACGCATAATATCAGTAATAGACACAGATGAATTAACAGACATTTCGGCTTTCCCGAACCACATTACAAAGATTAGTACGAAACCAAAAACAGATACTACCATGGAACAAACATTTCCTAAGACATTTGATATGGATAGTGAATCTGAGATTGAATTATCACAAAATACACCTCAAATACTTCAAAAGCTGGAAACCCCTAATGTTTTAAAAGAGTTGAATTGTGTGCAGTCTTCCAACTCGAACCAAGTTTCATTGATGAATGCTTCAACTACGTCGAGCCCAAGATCAAATCCCGTCCTACGCTCAGGTTTAGAAGTCTCAACCTTACCAACACCGGATCATACTCAATCAACACAGCGAAAGACATCAACAGGTATCACAGATAATATAGAGAAAACAAAAAATCGAATCTTAATATTAGCTGATCAACAGGGAAAAGGAGTCAGAGCCACTCTCCAAAAACTAATCGGAGCAGATTTTGAAATAACGAGCCATTGGAAATCAAATGCTCCGCTTCGTGAGATAACTTTTGTAACAGGCTTAGAGATATCTACTTTTACCAAAAACGACTTTATAGTTGTCATAGGCGGCACGAACAACTCTAATCCTTTTGAGACCCTATTAAATTTAAATATATGGCTAACACGTACCACCCATACAAATGTGATCATCTTGGAAATACCACGTAATCGGTACCTGAACGAAAAGAAGCTAAATTACGAACTTAGAAATATCTGTGACAAACACAACCATGTCATATACCTAGACATGAATTACAGTAGTAACATACCACATCCTCGTTTCTTCACACTTCACCTTTGTCGAACTCTTCATAGAGAAATTTTGCATACCGACTATAAGAACAAAATAAAAGTATCCAGAGAAAGGATTCGACGCATGGAAAGTAGACCTCCGAAACTATTAGTCGACAAAAGTACTCAAACCACAGAGTGTGACATAGCTTGCTCTCTTGACGAATATGACGGTAGCAATATTGTATTGAACGTTGATAGCCCTGTAAACATTGTAAACCCTGTCACACAATGTAATGATGATCAAAATTTTTTTCGTCTATAATTGTATGTACATTCTTCATCAAAATATTGATGGTCTCATTAGTAAATCAGATTTGTTATCGGTATGCCTTAGTGAACTTATGAGAAAAGATACAAAAATTGACATTTTGTGCCTTACTGAACATAATATGACTTTAAATGACGTAGATTTACTGCAGTTTCATGACTTTCAGCTTGCTTCATATTATTGTAGAAAAAAACGGAATGGAGGGGCATGCATTTTAGTAAGAAATGGATATGAGTTCAAAGTTCTAGATAGTATCGTAAAAAAATCAGTTCCCGGCGTGATTGAAGTTGCAGCGATAACGCTCACTTCCCATAAAATTAATATAATCTGTCTGTACAGGCCCTCCAAATCAAAAAAATGTTATAAGGATGCATTTTTAGAAATTCTAAATGAAATCTTTAACCAATTATGTATCAGATCTAATTCAAAGACAGTAATATGCGGTGACTTTAATATCGATATGTTAAAAATCAACAATTCAACCAAACACTTTGACACAATTGTATCCGCTAATAATATGAAATTTCAATTTAAACAGATTACCCGGCCTGAAAGTGGAACTTGTCTTGATAATTTTATACATAATATACATGGTTGAATTAGTACTTTCAGACCATAGAGCACAAATTTTGCGAGTGCCGGTTAAAAAAACATGTATTATTAAATTTTGGTACATTACAAGACGAGACTACTCAACTGAAAATATGAAAAAGTTTAGAGAACACTTAAGTCAGCTTAGCTTTAACGAAATTTTTGAGACGAATGATCCAGAGGAAGCTTTTAATCTATTTAGCGACTTATTCATATTGCTATATAATCTGTGTTTTCCAAACATAAAGGTTAAAATAACTACTAAGAAAAGTTTAAAGTGGATAACGAAAGGTGTTCGATTATGTTGTCGAAAAAGGAGAGAAATGCTTTGGACATATAGGCGTAACCCTAGTGTACAGAACAAAACTGTATTCAAACAATACTCAAAAAGATATAAAAAAGTCATATTTTTAACGCAAAAATCAATGAATGACCACTTTATAAAAACAGCCAAAATAAAGTCTAAGGCCACCTGGAAAATAATAAATAAGATAAAAAATAATAATCCGAAACAAAATATAACAAAACTCAAAATTGACGATGAAATTATCACAGACCCAAAAAAAATAGCCAATAAATTCAATGACTACTTTGCTGATATTATAAAATTACATCACAAACGTAACTCATCAAATTCCATTCGGCATGACAAATCGAATTCAATATTTTTGACCCCTACGGTTCCCGAGGATTTATGTAGAATAATTGATTCTTTGAATAATACAAACAGTTGTGGCTATGATGGTGTAACGACAAAAGTTGTAAAATTTGTTTCTCAAGTTATTTCCCCTGTTCTTAGTCACGTTATTAACTTGTGTATGCAGAGTGGCATTTTTCCCAGCGCGCTTAAGGTGTCTGTAATTAAACCTCTACATAAAAAAGAAGACAAAGAGCTTATGGGAAATTATAGACCCATAGCACTTATTCCTATTTTTGCTAAGGTATTTGAAAAAGTAATATATAAAAAATTTAATTCATATTTTGAAAGTCACAACATTTTTGTCAAAAACCAATATGGATTTCGGAGAAGTAAAAATATTAACATGGCTATTTATGACTTTCTTTTTAATGTATTGATGAACATGAACAGTTGTAGGCCTACAGTAGCAATATTTATGGACATGACCAAGGCTTTCGACCACGTTCACCATGAAATACTCCTTGCTAAGCTAAGTTCATATGGTGTTAGAGGAACTGCTAACCAACTCATTGAGTCGTATCTAAGTAACAGAAAACAGTTAACTTATGTCAGTCGCATCTGTATTAAAACAAAAACTGAAAAGATATACTCATCGGAGATAAGAAAAATTGGTTACGGAGTGCCGCAAGGCAGTGTGCTAGGACCACTGCTTTTTCTTATATATATTAATGACCTTCCCCAAGTAACCCACCACTCCATGACCCTCTTTGCGGATGATAGTACTGTATTGTTTAAGGACTCAAAAAAAATTGATATTAATTTTACTAAAGACATTAATAATACACTGACTTCTATAATCAATTGGATGGACAATAATAATTTGATAATTAATTTGGACAAAACCAATGTTATGTATTTTAGACAAAGAACTGATGGACTGCTTAATAATGACATACACTTTAACGGTAAAATAATTGACGAAGTTGAATCAACAAAATTTTTAGGTTTACATATAGATAACAAAATGACATGGAAAACACATGTGGGTCTCATAACAAAACGAATAAGTCAATATTCATATGCGCTCTACAAACTTAGCAAAGTCTGTAATCAAGCCACCGTACTCACTGCATATCACGGCTATGTTGTTTCCATTTTAAGATACGGTGTAATATTTTGGGGAAATTCCACTGAAAAGCTTGCTGTTTTCAGAGCGCAAAAAAGTTGCATAAGAGCCATGTGTAACCTACAGCCAACCGATTCATGCAAAGAATATTTCATCAAGCTAAAACTACTTACCTTGCCATGCCTCTATATCTTTGAAACTGCTGTTTTTGTAAAGACAAATACACATCTCTTTGAAAAAAATAATCCTGGCAGCAGACGTGAAAAAAATCTACGCCAATTAGGCACAAGAATAAAAACTGCATTATTAAAAAAAAGCATATTTCGTATGGCACCAATTGTTTTTAACAAAATACCGATCTCAATACGTGATACTAATGATCAACACACTTTTAAAAGGCATCTTTCTGATTTTTTAATGAGCAAGGCTTACTATACAATAGACGAATTTTTAAATGATAAAAATATTAAGTAAGTTAGCAATACATATAATGTGCATCAAATTGGTAAACATATTTTTTTATATTTCATAAAATTTATTATTCTGTCTAGATTATATTATAAAATAATTCTTCACTCTCACGCTTGTATGCTTTGAAGCGGAACCTAGTGATACTTCTTTTTATATTTCAACAACCTGTAACCTAGGACCACAAGCTAATAAAATTTCATTTCATTTCATTTCATTTCATTTCATTTCATTTCATTTCATTTCATTTCAAATTTACGAACTCTACTTAATGTTTAGTATTTCCCTGTCATCTCCTCTAAAACTTAGCCATTGCAGTTGTTCAGAGTAAAACATTTTTTTTATAAAACCTAGCCAAATGTCGCAAAAATAAGAGTATTATAAATGAAGATTTTTGCGTTACGAATGTACAGCCTCCTCTGCGAAAGAAGTTTTCGGTAACACCATTCATAGATCCAAAGATAGGATATTTAAAAATTATAAACTTTCTGATTACATTTTTAACCCAGTGTTTGGTTAATGCTTTATGTGATTTTCGCGAATGCCAGACGAAAATTTTAACGTACGCTGAAATTATCATTATTTCAACTGTACTTTATTTGATTTTCATAAATAGCAACCCAAGCAAATCCAATCCTGATAATATTTATCTCTACGACCTGGAAAACTTACCAGTATATAGATCAACAATTTCTGAAGAACAGCAGCCCTGGCTCACTCCGCACTTTAGATACAAAGCTACACTGCTACAGGTACATCGGCGTATCCGTCCGGGTGGGTTATTGCCGCGTCAGAAGAGATCAGAGCTATGCGTGGCTATGCGATAGAAAGAGAGACGCTTTGTAGGTGAATATAAATATTAGGTATTCCGTGCTTTAGAGCTGAAGTCCACTTTATTGCTTCAAAGATAGAATCGCTTAATTATTGGAATGGCTTTGCGGAGTGATTCTTCTGGTTCTTTTTTTCTGTGGTAACAGGTAGATACAGGGTAGTTAAGAAAGTGAGATTACCTTTTACAATATCAGTAAGGAACAGCATATCCTCAGGCTGACAGCCTACTTTCTCAACAATCGCGGCATAGCTGGTAGCTTCCTGCTTCGCTCCAATAGCAGTGTCGAAGTGGCCCTCGATATGCGGCAGCAAGTCTCCGGCCACAGATCGGCTGAAGAGGAGCTTCTGTGCTTGAACCGAGCCGGAGGAGTAAATGTACACTTTCTGGCCTTCCGTGGAACGCCACAGATTGAGAGCTGGCGCAACGTCATCGTATACACTAGAAAAAAATGGGAGCATTTGAAAAACAAGCTGTGGTGCATGGCAATTTCGTTTGCGTAATAGGGACTCTTTCCACCACCCACATACGAGGGTGGATTGAAAAGTTCGCGGCCTAACACATAAATACTTGAACTATTTTAACGTAACTGACCTCATTCGATTTGCTTACGTAAAATTTTATCGCAATAGCATTATCAGTTTTTAAATTAGACTGAATTTTGTGAGCCTAAGTGCAGCATTTTTAAAGAATGGAGAAAATTGAGCAACATGCGGTCATCAAATACCTGTTTAAAAAAAAACTAACTCCAAAAGAGATTCACGAAGACATGTCAACAACATTGGGGGAATCTGCTCCGTCGTATACGACTGTGAAAAAGTGGGTTGCTGAACGCGGACGAGAGAGTATTGAAGATGACCCTCGCTCCGGCCGGCCTACGACGTCTACGACTGAAGAAAACATAGGGAAAATCTGTGATCTGATATTGGCAGATCGGAGATTGACCATCAGGGAGATTACAGACACTATTGGCATCTCGTATGAACGAACACAAAACATCATAGTCAATGAACTTGGATTTTCTAAGGTTTCTGCGCGGTGGGTACCCAGATTGCTTTCAGTTGAACAAAAACGAATACGGCTCACGATTTCTCGCGACTGTTTGGAAATGTTTGAGGCTGATCCACAAGATTTTTTGGCCAGATTTGTGACAATGGATGAAACCTGGGCACACCACTACACCCCAGAGTCAAAACAGCAATCCAAGCAGTGGAAAAAACCTGATGAACCGACTCCAAAAAAAGCCAAAGCAATTTTGTCAGCTGGCAAGGTGATGGCGTCAGTTTTTTGGGATGCTAAGGGTGTCATCATGGTGGACTACATTGCAAAAGGTGAAACTATAAACTCGGCTTATTACTGCATCCTTTTACGTCGTTTGCGTGAAACAATTAAAGCGAAAAGGCCAGGATTAATCAGCAATAAAGTGTTGTTTCATCAGGATAATGCACGCGTTCACACGTCTATTGAATCTATGGCTCAAATTCGCGATTGTGGCTTCGCATCCAGCCTATTCCTAAAAAAACACCTTGGAGGTCAAACATTTTCATCAAATGAGGAGGTCGAAGCTGCAGTGGGTGACTTTTTTGAAGGCCTTTAAGAAACTTTTTTTATGACTGGCATACAGGCGTTGGAAACCAGATGGAAGAAGTGCATTGAGTTAAGTGGAGATTATGTGGAAAAATAAAATTACTTTTGTTTATATTACAAATAGTTTTCTTGCTGAGGCCGCGAACTTTTCAATCCACCCTCGTATCAATCATGCAAGCTCCATAGACTATGTCTTTTCTAACAACTAAAACGAAAACAATGTGTTTTCAATAACATAAGGACAGATCTGTATACAATTTGGCTCCATTCAGTAGTTGGCTGCCTACATGACGTTAAATTAGTTATTAATTTATAATAATAGGGTCACAGCTTGATGATAGTATGTCTCCAGTGGTCTACCCAAAAATATTTTTTTTGCTAATACTAAACGTTTTCAAAGGAACACTATTTTGTTATTTACTATAATTAGGTATCTATGTAATCTATGTATCAACTACTTAACATAAACTACCATTTACTAAGTTAAAGCAAATAGAGGCATTTCTAAAAGTTCCATTCAAGTAGCCTGCTACTGTCTTTCACCACTTTGTTTTATTATTTTAAATTCAAATTCAAAATCATTTATTAAATTTAGGCGACGCTCACATGAACGTCAATTACAAATTTTATTATTGAAATATTCCACATATCTACACTCCACCGTCTCCAGGCTCCGTGACTTCTTTTTAATTATGTATTTTTTTTATTCCAAACAAGTAATAGGAAAATTCTAAGGAACAGTGTTAAAAGAAAAAGTTTTTTTCGGTAATGTAATTCGCACTAGCATCCAGAGCAAACCGGTGTCCTCTAGCAGCACCCGTTCACGAGTTGACGCATGTGCCAGCCATCGCCTTCCTCGACCATTTTTGAGGGAAGATGGCGACCCGACACACAACACCGTCGCTAGACAACACCTTTCTGTGAGCATGACTGCTCTGAATGCCCGTGTCTCCTCTTCATAATTTAACATTCAATGCCAATTTCACCGACCGTATTATACTAAACGCGTTTAATTAAACAAAATTCAGCAAGCGAGTTCAATTGTCGACTTTGGTCTTGGTTTACGTTAAAACTGTTACACCGGCAACATTTTGACCGTATTTAGTTTTCATGACAACGATAATTGTCATTGGTTCAATCAAAAGGATCTCCTATGTGATAGCTGCAATTTCTGAGTATAGTGAAAGCTCTCGATCGCGTTTATTTGAACGAAAGCTTGAACTTCGTTGAAATTATATTGGTGAAATTCAAAGTCTGATCTCAGTTTAACACTTGAACTCCATGGTGAATAGCAGTCAAAGACACATCCAGATATAAAAATACATTTAGTAAAGGTATCTCAATATACTTACTGGCCCTTGATATCTCCCTTATCATATCCCTGCTTCCAAATCAAACCTTGCAGCTCTTTAAGAGGTCCAGCCTTGCGGTCAACTGACATCTGCCACTGGACGCTCTTCACCAGACCCTCGATCTGCTCCTCTTTGCTGGCATCCTGAAATGTGTGTTTACGACGGTTATTGTTTGTAGTGAGAGATACATCCCATTTGGATGTTCGTACACGACGATAAAGGGGAAATAATGCGCCAAGTAACCAGGCATTATCATCATCATCATTTCAGCCGCAAGAAGTCCACTGGTGGATATAGGACTCTCACATAGATTTCCAATTTCGTCAGTGCGCGCCTCCGCTCTCCATGCATTGTGCTAGATCGGCCACCTTCAGAGGTAGTTCCCGATATGCAGCCAGTAAATGTTGGAATAACATTCCACCGCCGTTGAGGAACTTGCAAAATGTTCAAAAGGTTAAAGTTAGGTTAAAAGAACATTTTACTGCTCATCAAAAAGAAGAGGAAACATTTCGGCACGATACGAGTGCTGTGTGTATGTGTGTGTGACGTCACCACAATATGGTTCCAAAGGAAGACCAGTGCTGGCTAACAACCAGCATTATGCAGATTTGGGACCAATTTGTGAACACATTTAGTAGTCTTAATTTTAATTAATCATCTTAATGTAACCGCATTGTTTGTGTCACAAATAAAGAATTTTTCTTCTTCTTCTTTCTTCTTCAAATAGAACGGTTGGAAGCAGCCTGCATCCAGCGTCTTCCTGCGACCTTAGTAATGTCGTCCGTCCACCTTGTGGGTGGTCTTCCGACGCTGAGCTTACTGGTTTGTGGCCTCCACTCCAAAACCTTTCGCTCGGGCATGATACTTCTAATAAATTACCATAAAGGAAAGCTAAATGGTTCAAATATATAATTATTTGAACCACTCTCTTTCCTTTATGGTTATTGAACCATAAAGGAAAGACAGTGGTTCTAGAATACTTTCATCCACACAATTCAAAAAAGTACTCCCTCCAAATAAAAACTGCCCTGCATAACAAATAACTATTGCAGCCCTCAATTTGTACTCTATTTTAGTTCAATGAAGATTCACATAAAATTTTAATATCATCATTCAAGCAGATTATATTCACTGCGCAAGAATCGTAATTAAGCAGTCGATTGAGTCGCCGACGACGTTTTCGTTTTTATTATCATCGCTTTTTGACCTGTACGCCAACCTTTTGATAGTAACTTTAACTTACTATCACGGACATAGGTACATTGCACCAACACATTAAATTTAATGTAAAGCTGCAATGTACAGTATAATTAATCCGAATTAAATTAATAAAATTTTGAAGCGCTCGTAGCGAAGTTTGCTTAGCCATTCTGAACCGATCAGCAAAGTTAAGCAACGTCCGCCTCGGTCATGAGTTGGATGGGTGACCGCTGGTGACATTATTAATGAGCGCTTCCGTGCTTCGCAGGGCACGTTAAGCCGTCGATGCCGTTTGTTGTCTTAGGATGGCAGTTGTTTTAGCATAGTGGTAGGGCATAGGGCATTTAGCGAATGCCCGCCTGGCTAGCTAGTCTAGCTACCACCCTCAAGGTGAAAATCTGTCGCCAAGCACCTAACGGTGTGTTTCATCAGCTGTCCTTGAGAGCCAGCCATTCTAGGTTAGCCTGAACAACATCTTCGACCACATCATCACTTACCATCAGGTGAGATAGTGGTCAAAGGCTAACCTATCAAGCATAAAAAAAAGAAAATAAGACCTTTCTGTTTATATGTAGTAGTCTCATTATATTGCAATAGATAGATTTGATAGATTAGAGTTATCTATTATTCGTTTTTTTTTAAAAGCAGTAATAGCCAAGTGTAATAGTATAATAGCTACGTGTCGCGGGTTCAATCCTCCTGCACTGTTGGCTTGAGCGTCACCGCATGGTGGGAGGTCATTTTGCGAATGCTCGCCTGGCTATATACCACCCTCAAGTAGAAAATCTATCGCTAAGCTAATTTTAGGTTTACTTCAGAAAATCTATCACATAAATAAAAGAGGGCAAAATCTTACGTCTCCAGGGATAGTAACAACACCTTCCACATTCTTGTCTTGATCTTCAATTGAGAGCTTCCTGAGAGCGGCCACAACCTCCTTCACTTCCTCGTCTTCCCACTGGTTCTCCAGAAACGCTTTCACATTAGCCTCAGCGTACGGGAACAATTTATCCTTTAACAATAAGAGATTATAGAGATTAAGAGTTGTTAAACATATAATATATAGAGTGCAGACATATTTATCTACTAGCTTTCCGGGCGCGGCTCCGCCCGCGCGTATGTCTTTTATCGCGTAAAAACATTAACCTATTTTTGCGCAGTTGGATAAAAACTATCCTATGTTTTTTCCCGGGTCTCAAACTATTTCATTCAAATCGGTCCAGTAGTTTTGGCGTGAAAGCGTAATAGACAGACAGTTACTTTCGCATTTATAATATTAGTACTGATTTAAGTGGCACTTTCCTAAATTCGGAATCCTGTCCTGTATCAGCTGGATTGTCCACTGCTTAACACAGCCTCTCCATCGTGGGAAGGTTTGCCATATTCCCTACGCTTGGCAGGCGTCTTGGGGATCACAGTGTGAGATATCAGTTACTCAGAAAGTACGGCTCCACGCCTTCTGGTGTGTTACCCTTAGTTGCCTCTTACGACACCGACGGGTAGAGATGGGAGGGTTAATTCTAGCCGGGAAACCCACGGGCATCCCGGTACCCCAAGGGCATTCGGGATCCTAAATTAAGGAAAAACTATTTAAGAAGCTCAGTGGGCTCGCTGCGCGCAACGATAGCGGATGGCAATCCCTGTAACCGGCGGTGGCGGCGCTGTCGTAACGGCACTTAAAATAATTAGCATGTTAACAAAAACAAGTATAATTTAATTACAAAACTTAAAAATCAGCCAATTGCGAGTCCGACTCGCGCACGAACGGTTCCTCCGTACCATAACTATACAACATTAGACATATTTTAACCTTTTTTTGTTTTAATGAGCGCGAGTCCGACTCGCACTTGGCCAATTTTTTGTATTTTTTGTTATAGCGGCAACTGAAATACATCTGTGAAAATTTCATTTATCTAGCTATCACCGTTCTTGAGATATAGCCTTGTGAGAGACGGACGGACGGACGGACAGCGAAGTCTCAGTAATAGGGTCCCGTTTTTACCCTTTGGGTACGGAACCCTAAATACACCACTGCAATTTATTAATTTGCATTAAACGTTTTATCGCTCCATTTAAAGTTATAGGTATATGTTTTTGGAATCGTTTTTTAAAGCCCTTCATTTTTATACCCCACTCGAAGAACCCGCCTCTTTGTTTTTAATTATTTTTTTATGTACCTAGTGTCACTTGCATTATCAACACGAATCTAACAATATCTCTTACATAACGATCCGTTTAACCGTTTAGAAGTTATGGTGGAATGAAGAAACTCACATACACGAAACCTGAAAAGATAACTCTCTTTTTTTTTGGGCAGTCGTAAACAGACTTCAATCATAAGATACGCGTTAAAAATTTTAACAAAAAACCGACACAAACATAAAATACGCATTAGTAGGGATAAATCAAATACTTCTAGTCAGATCTCCCTGTAAAGAGTTATGAGGTAACGCACAAAAAAAATACAGATGGGTTGAGAACCTAATCTTTTGAAGTCGGTTATAAAATGACAAGTAGAGCAAGGAAGGTAACAAGGTTTTCCAACCTACCGTTTTGAAGTAATTAAAACAAATATCATAGATATCTATGGAAATTCCATCATGAGTGTTATTCCATAATGGAATAACAATCATGATTAAGCAATAACCTAGGAAGGTTATAAAGACTAGTTACTTAAAATTAAAGATTTTGGGACACCACATGAAACTATAAACAAAAGGAAAAGAAAGCAGTAGCAACTATGGCTAGAGCAAGCCCAAATATTTTATGGAATCGGTATTCTGATTAAACTTGTGTCCACGTTGCGCATTTTTCGAACTCAGGAAGATGATTGGTAGCACTTTATATAATAAGCACATAAATGCCTTCCTTTGCTAATTCCTAGATGTACAGTTAGGATGGTGGTGGGCATGGTTGAGCTTATACTGCACGCCTGACCCGCTGTGGAATCGTCTTCTTATTTAGTTACTTTCGTTGTTCAAGGTTATTACAGAGTGAGATAAGGCAACAAAAGGGCGGAAGTGAAACAAGACTACCTACCGATGTTAGATGCTGCATCAAAGTTAGATCGAAGAGCACAGGCATATGCTCGAGTCTACCAAAAATGACCATGGAGTCAGATATATAAAAAAAACCTCGTTTGACATCTCTTTGTTCTATATTACGATAATTTTAGGAATTTGGCTCTGCGGGAACAGTATGCTTTATTATTCTAATGTGTAGTGTGTGTACTGTAAAACAGCCTCCGCCTTAAAGGAGAGTTTACCATAATCCCCACTTATGAGTTACGACACCCCAAGATGCAGTGGCGGGTAGTGTTTATAATAAAATTCTAATAGCCGAAATCTCGGGAGGAAGATGGACTTCCAAATTAACCAAAACTCTTATATCCAATAGTTAGCCGGGGGTCGGTTGTGGCGACAGATTTTATTTTATCAGATAGACGAATTGAAGTCTAGATTTAAGTATAACATATACTTCATATTTTTTAATTATAACTTTCTAAGCTCAACTTTATAAATTTCTAAAAATATACTTTCATGTCTGAAAGGTTTAAGTGTCTTTAAACTAGCAACACCATCTGGAACACAATGTACCATTGTCTAGACACAAAAAAATATTAGCCTAAGCTAAGCGTAGCCTAAGCTAATTATTTTTTTCCTAAAAAATATCACAAATTTAACGTTATTTAAATGCACGTGTTCAGCCAACGTACCTACTTTTTCATAAATGCAAAGAAGGTAAACTTAGACCAGAAAATTACTGCTATCGCGGACTGAAATTTTGTTTGTTAATTGTTGAACAGATTGCCCTAAACATGCAGACGAGAGAGCCAATGTACCAAATATGATTATACCGTGCGGTGGACGTCAGACGCTTGCGAGGGACCGGGAGCATTTTATCGATTTTCGGTGACGTTGCCGGCGAAGTTACTCGTACTAGGTATCTAGAGTAGAACCTCGTATTAGCTTAGTCTATCCCACCATCATACAAATATTTTCTGTGCGAACTAAATGACTAGTAATAATAATAATTCTTTATACAGTATTATTACTGAGATACAGTAGTTTGACATTGTTGAAAGTACCTTTTAAGTATTAAGTACTTGTGTTGTTTTCGCTATTCCACTTTCAAGTTAAATTAATTCCTACTATTAAAACATTTGTGTGTAACAAAGCGAGATTCATTTTTCTTAAGAATAATTTAGGGTAGGGCATAAATTTAGGTTAAGCGACTAATAATACTCTTTTGTTAAAGAAAGAAATTCTATTATAAGTATGTATATATATCAAAAGATACGGTAATCGGTACTAATATTATAAATGCGAAAGTAACTCTGTCTGTCTGTCTGTTACGCTTTCACGCCAAAACTAGTGGACCGATTTGAATGAAATTTGGTATGGAGATAGTTTGAGACCCGGGAAAAAAACATAGGATAGTTTTTACCCGACTGCGCAAAAAGAGGTTAATGTTTTCGCGCGATAACCGACATACGCGCGGGCGGAGCCGCGCCCGGAAAGCTAGTATAAGAATAAACCTTTATTATGAATGACCCTTATTCTTTAAATTGTGATAGTCCTTAACGCATCCTGAAACTCCAATAATTTGCAGGACAGCGTATGTATTCACTGGATATCGTTGGGCACCTATACAAGTTATGTTTACTAAGCTATGTAGAGATATAGACTATTTGAACAGAAATTATAAAACACTAAGATTAAATTGATTTTTCATTTACATTTAATAATGAAAAGGATGTTTCGAAATCCCATTAATGTTTACAGTAACAACTCTATCTCAGTAAATGGGACAAAGATTCAGCAATTGCTTTTCACACAAATTACTATTCTCTTTGTGTTTTTGCGCACAGATGAAATTCCGAGAAAACTCTGCAAATTTAATGGCAGCGAGAAGAAATTGGCACGTGGTGTGTCTATGGCTATGTATGTTCTAGGAACGAGCTATCTCGTGTCTGCATTACGACGATGAAAACAAGTAACTATCAGATTTAATAAATAAGTGAAATTAATGCTTTATAGCCAGAGTGCATCTCGAGAAATTTGCATCCAAAAATAGTTAAGATCAATATTCCATTTCGGCGCCATCACCAGATATTTCTGATGGTGCTTCCATATCGTTTGGTGGATGATGTCACGATATTAGTGTATTTACACTGATATCAGAGCTATGCTCAATTAACAAGTTCAATGATGGTAGAACAATTAGAAATGGGTGGAATTAATTAAAACAATAACGTATATGGTATTAAAGGAATTGAATGCAATCCTTGTAATTCCTTAGATTAAGAGTAGATACCAGCACAAAGTACAAAAAATACATAATTATTCTAATTCCAAGTATTCTTGAATAGTTGAATAAAAATAAACGAGTACAGGCAGAGTACAAAAAAATAGATCATTATTCTTATTCGACGTCTTCTTGAATATTTACGAGTACAGAGTAGAAAAAATACACCAATAACCTTATTCCTCGTATTTCTGAATGGGTATTCAAAAATACTCCGCTTGTCTGACGTATGACCTGCAACTTTTCGGTCAAGGTAATTAAAATGTATTTGTTAATAAAGTACATTTTTATTATGAAAATAATAAAAATATGTTAAAAAAATATTATATCATCACGCCTTAACAATTTTCAAGGGTATCTAAGGCACTAAACGGCCAAATAGAGCCAAATATATTTTGATCTCATACAATAAGCAGTTAAACGAAGGGTGGGCGAGAGATACTTAATAATTTTTACACATAAATTACCTTCAGGCGATCCTGCCCAAGAAATGTCTCCCAAGAATTAACTTTTGTCAAAGAAAAAACTCAGTTATTAAATTGAAAAAATATATGTTATTTTTAAGCATAGCCTTAAATGGAATCATAAATCTGATATACATAATATACAATTTCACCTTATCGAAAAAAAGCCGTCACCTCTATGTTGCATTTAAAAACGATTTTTGTCTTCCTGTTTACCAACCTATAATTTTTAATGCATTACTACATCAAAATATTACCCAGATACCACAAGAAGTTTCCAAGAAATAGGCCTTAAAATTTAGCATAACATGATACCCAGGTGAAACTGCATCGTCTACGATGCGGCAAGACGATGGGTGAACGAACTGCGTTTGCCAGCAAAACCGGATAGCGAGCTTACCTA
Source organism: Plagodis dolabraria (assembly GCA_963854805.1). Classification (NCBI taxonomy): domain Eukaryota; kingdom Metazoa; phylum Arthropoda; class Insecta; order Lepidoptera; family Geometridae; genus Plagodis; species Plagodis dolabraria. The sequence continues at coordinate 14,714,216 of OY978459.1, read as the reverse complement.
GCCGATCCGCCAGCTTGCCACGCCTTAGGGTCCGCGGCCCACAATGAACGACCAAAACATCATCTAAATTTAGAACGGCTACAGTGAAAGGTCCGATTCACGGGGTTGAATTCCTGGACCATCACTACGGCATTAATTAAAGCGCATTCGAAAGGACGACGATGTCGCCGCTAGTCAATTTAATTTACGGGCCAAGATATCTTAGAGAAAAAGTCAAATTTATGTAGGGTATTCATACGAGAAGACGGGCGCCAGGTACGGTTACTAAGCTATCCGTCCGTTGTTTAAATAGCTGTATCTTTTGAATCATAATGGACAACCGGTTGAAGTTTTCACAGATACGTGTTATTTTAGCAGATATCCTTAACATAGAACAATATAGGTAATATATAAACAAATAGTAAAAAGGAAACCCCAAACAAGACGTGTCTTTTTCAGCACTTATTATTTATGTTTTTTTGGTAATGACTGTGTATTACTAGGGTCAAAATTGGTGTGCAACCTATAGAGGGTAAAACCAAATAATAAAAATGAGCCAAGCGAGAGCCGGGCCTCATTATTTCAATCTTTTAAGGTCGAATCGCAACTAGTCGAACCACGGGAATCCGTACCCAACATAATAATATCTTAAATTTACAACTAATTTACTACACGAGTTAGACATCCGTAATGTAATGATAAACGGACAGACACGCACAAAGCAGTGACATTATTCGGGCTCCGTTTTGCCCTATCTATGTGTACGGAACCTTAAATATCCTATAAAAAAAATACATTGCATAATATTGTATGAAAGGTACCGAACAATAGATGGCATTGCATGTCTGACGAAACTTGGTTTTTAGACGCGCTTTCTGGAAGAAGACATGTTACGAATTGTTTAATATGTACACGTATTTAATTATAATATATGTATCAGTATCATAATTTTGAAATTATAGTAAATTAATATTTGAGAATTTTAGAGTTAATAAGATATAATTATAGACAAAATAATAGGGGGCGTCCATAAATTACGTGAGATGATTTAGGGGGGGAGGGGGTCGAGTCAAATCTCATATAATCTCACGTTAAGGAGAGGGAGGGTCTCGACAAATATCACGCAATTTTTGTTCTGATTGAAACAAAAAAAAATATACCTACTATACTACGCATAATTATCCATGGACTGAATTAGAGTACATATTCTTTTCTTTTTATCACAGTAGTCATGATTTAAGTATTCTATTGTTAAATTTTTATTTCATTTATACTAACTCTCAGCAATATTGATTACTAGTCTTAACTAGTCGTAAATAAAAGCACGAAGCAAATAGTTTTTTATTCTTTCTGCAATAACAACTCAATGCGTTTACGTAAGAAACCCACATTCTGAAAAATCTCACGTGATATTGGGGGATGGGGGAGGGGGTTGAACAAAATCTCACGACATCTCACCAACGGAGGAGGGAGGGACAGAAAATTTAAAAAAACACCTCACGTAATTTATGGACGCCCCCATAGATAATTATATTTTACAAATTAGTGCTCATAATATTTAAAAAAAATGCATAATTATTTAGCCCTAAAATGACATTTTAAAATAATAATATTACCTCGTTCGCACTATTTTATGCTTAAACAAATTTATATATATTGATAAGATGTAACTACTTAATTAAGCTATGTACACATAGCAATAGAACCCTCGATACGTGAGTCCGAATCGGACTTGGCCATTTTTCCATGTAACTAACCTTTCATAATATGAGAACAAAAACAGAAAAAAGGCCCAGTAGATTTTAAACTTTTTAAGGTTCCTTCCGTAACAACATGGAAACCTTATTATCCCTTTCTATGCCACGGTTATTTTATTCAGAGACAACACGTAGTACCTCAAACGGTACCTAAAGCCGAGGGACACGGCTTCAAATCCCACTCGAGACTAAAATGTGCTCTAAAAATGTGTAAAGACAACGGTACTGTATCTTCATTCAATCCATATTGTTTTTATAACACGTTGTCGCTCATTCTATCTCACTCACGTCTGCAAACGTCATTTCTACTGCGTTTATTCAACTTTGATCCTTCTGACATGCGCGCAACTTTCGCTATCAGTTTCATTTAGTCTTTAGCAACACTGACTTGTCTGTTACCGCTTGTGACAACCCTTTAGTGCCAGAGAATGTTCATCATAAATGTCTCAATATTTCACTAGTGTTACCGAGCATCGAACCATTAGGATTAAATCCTAGAAAAAAAATATTTTACGAATCAGGAGACTATGACAAAATTATATCATCACTTAATCAGACTGAATGGGTAAAATGTTTACTTAACAATTCCTTAGAAGATTGTGTTAATTATTTCTATGAAATATTAAATAGTTTAATTGAAAAATATATACCTTTTAAAGTAGTTCACTCTTCATCATTCCCTCCATGGTACAAAACAAGTTTAAAAAAAATACTTAAAGAAAAACTTAAATACCTACGGAAATACCACAACTATGGAAACACCGATGATTATGACACCTTTACTCTACTTCGTAAATGAGCGAAAATTATGGAAGAGGAGTGCTACCGATCATATAGAAAAAAAAAAGGCTATCGTTAAAAATCCTAAAATGTTTTGGAACTTTATTAAGTCTAATAAAAAAGGCTCAAATGCTCTTCCTTCTACGCTATCTAGGGAAGGGCGATAAGCTAACACTAGTGAAGATATATTATGCAATATTTTTGCCATTTACTTCCAATCGAATTTTCTCCCGTCTACTACCCAACAACAGTATACCAAAATCTCCATATCCACAAATGATCATTCCTCAGATTATTCAAACACATTAAGTGACATAGAAATTGATACTCTCTATACTTAAACTTCTTATCATTAGACCTTAATAAAGGAGCTGGCCCTGATTATATATCACCTATATTTATCGTGAACTGTGCTGAAAGTTTAACGGCGCCACTAACGATATTGTACCAGCGCTCTATCAGAGAAGGCGTCGTACCTGGTATTTGGAAATCCGCATTTATTACCCCAATCCACAAAAGTGGCAACAAGGGGGAAGTAAAGAACTATAGACCTATTTCTAAATTATGCATTTTTGCGAAAATACTTGAACGTCTTGTATATAACAGGTCTATAACTCTTTATCCAATATTTTCATTCCAGAACAACATGGATTCCTTAGGAACCGATTAACAGCTACTAATTTGTTGTCATTTATTGAATATACTACATCAAAAATGGATGCCGGGGGACAGGTAGATTCTATATTTACTGACTTTACGAATGCATTCGATCGCATCGACCATACTATACTCCTAAAAAGCTTCGGTAGTTTATTCAGATGGTTCACTTCCTATATAGAAAATAGATCCCAAGCTGTTGCATTAAACGGTTGTGTGTCTACATGGTGCATTATTCCCTCCGGTGTCCACCAAGGATCATTGATTGAACCTTTGTTGTTTAATTTTTTCATTAATGATATATCTACCTGCTTCTTACACTCAAAATTTCTGCTATATGCTGATGATATGAAAATTTTTAAACAGATTAAAACAATTAATGATTCATTTCTATTGCAAGAAGACCTTAATAGATTTGAAGAGTACTGTCAACTAAATAATCTAGATCTCAACATATCGAAATGTAACACTATATACTTTACTCGTAAAAGAAATATTATTAAATATAAATATACTCTTAAAGGATTCAAACTTAAAATGTTAAAGGAAATTAGAGATCTTGACATAATTTACGATTCTAAACTGTCATACAAGAAGCATGTAAGTCACATAGTCAAAAAAGCCAATAAAGCCTTGGGATTTATTAAAAGATCCTGCTCTCAGTTTTCTAACATAAAAGTTATTAAAATTCTTTACTGTTCGTATGTCCGTAGTATTCTAGAATATGGATCTCAAATCTGGAATCCGCAATATGATGTCTATATTTTTTTTTTATGCCTGATAGGTTAGCCTTTGACCACTATCTCACCTGATGGTAAGTGATGATGTGGTCGAGGATGTTGTTCAGACTAACCTAGAGTTACTGGCTCTCAAGGACAGCTGCCGGAACACACCGTTAGGTGCTTGGCAACAGATTTTCAACTTGAGGGTGGTAGCTAGCCAGGCGGACATTTGCAGCCCTACCACCATGCTGTAACGACTGCTATCCTAAGACAACAACCGGGACTGACGGCTTAATGTGACCTCCGAAGCACGGAAGTGCTCAGTAGTAATGTCACCAAACGGTCACCCATCCAAGTCATGACCGCGTCGGACGTTGCTTAACTTTGCTTATCGATTCAGAATGGCTAAGCAAACTTGGCTACGAGTGCTTCGCTATATCGATAGAATTTAATGCATACAGCGTAAGTTTATGAAATTCCTTCAGTTCGAGTGCAAAACCTCTGATCCTAACTATGAGGCAAGATGTAGAAGACAGCATTTGTTACCACCCAGAAAAGAAGATCAATATTGAGAAAGAAATTAGATATTTGTACAATAGTTAAAATTGCTCAGTCTCTTATAGATTCGCCAGATCTCTTATCAAATAAAGAGTGGTGCGTCCCTAACAGGTCGGTTAAAATACCTTTCTTCTCACTTCATCACCCATTTAGCTCCTCCAAATATAGACACAATTCTTTTTTCATTAGATCAGTAATGAGCTACAATAAAGAACTGGTTGACTTTCCCTAATTAGACTTATTCAACTCAAAAACTGAAGTGTTTAAGCACCTTTCTTCTAACTTCTGTTTTGAGGATCAATTACTTGAATATTTCTCCATTGTTGTATGTTACTTAGTATTTTATATTAAAAAAAAATTATCCTACATAGTATGTAATGATGAATTTGTTTTTTTTTAAGTAGGTAATTAAAACAAGCTGCTGTATTTGAGTATGCGAAATATGTAAATGGTTACTAGTGTTTAATTTTGTTATTTCTAAGTTATATATACTGTTTGTTTTCCAAATAAAATAAAATAATAAAATTATTGATTGAAGTAAAGAAAATTTTATTATATTGTTATTCTAAAAAACATGTTCGAAATTTGCCTTCTTGGACTCACTTCACCTGCAGGCCTACCTATTCTATCCATCTTGTTAGGGCCTTTCACTAGGATGTATGTTAAGGGCACTGTATCAAATGAAATCACTGGGCAAAAACACTTAAGAACATATGATTTGGAATGACAAGAGCAGTGCAGTATCACTGCTTAGTGACAAATTTAATAGGCTTGATGCTCACCATCTGGCAGGAGACTTCATATGACAGAAGAAACAATTTGTTGCTTTAATATGGCCATTTTCTAGCAAAAAGATTAAGTTTACAAGAACACAAAAATAAAATGAATCAACGATATCTTATAGATCAAACGAGTTGAAGTACATTATCATACAATTGAAGGATAACTTTTGTAATATGTTAGAATAAAAACTTTACGAAAGGTAAAATATAGATCTGTCATTAATTAAAAGAATCAATATATAAGTATTTCATGTTATCATATTGAAATATATGTTTTGTAGCAGTAGAACTCTTTATGCACGTTTGTCCAGGGAAGTGGTGCCTTCACAACTATTTCAGAATATTTCCTATGTGACAGGCACATGAGACTCAGAGTGATGATAAACATATTGTGCAAATTCATAAAACTAGTAAAAAATAAACAGGGCTATTAACAACCCCATGCCACCGATGAAGTTACAGAAATTAGCGCGACCTACGTAGGGTTAAGCATGAATATGTGGTGGTACTATTATTATATGCCAACAAATCTGTCAACTTGAGGAGATTCACCACCTGGTAAAATATAACACCAGAAAAAGTAAGTGCATCAACAGCTTTCAATTGTAGCTACATGTCATATTCAAACAAACAAAGTTAAAAATGTGGACAAAAAACTGCTAAAATCTCATACTCAGGTACTCATATGCTCCAACTATGCATCAAACACTCAATAATCTATTCATCTCTGTCATAAGTGGCTAAATCTGAGTAAGTGCGACAGGGATAGCGATAATGTACATGCTGTATTGAAAGACGACAGCTAACTGTCCCACATTTTTTACCAACCAGCTGAGCCAGCTGCTTTGAACAGCTGTTCAAGCCGGTATGAGTAGGTATTAAAATAAAGTCTTGTAGTTCATAGCTTTCACATTTGGAAGTAAACAGTTAGTTTGGTAAGTATAAACTTAGATGCATTTCAGAACAATCATCGATTTCTCTTCCTCCATATGAAATTTCGTAAATTTGCGAAACAAAAATTACCATGCTTCTTCATAATAAATTTTATTGTAGCAAATATTTTGATACGAAATACATTAAGCAATTACAGAGAACCAGACAGACGTAGCCTTAGCCACGTGGTAAATTATCTTGGACAATGAAAGCGCCATGAAAGGGGTACCATTTTGATTCTGTCCTCCATGTTGCAAATCCGAAAATGCGACCGTTTTGCACGTCATTGTTACAGAAATTGAGGAAGACGAGGGCAAGTTACCCAAAATAACTATTTTAAATACGCGATATTCCGTAAATACATAGTAAGTAAGAACACCGGCCGGTCAATCATTAGACCTACCTTAACAAAGCTGATCGATGTTGTTGTTCCTTCAATATCCAGGAGCAGAATTTTACACTTCTTGACTATTTCGCTGATTTCATTGTTTTCACTCGCCATTTCGATCGCGAAGTACTTCCTACTAACAGAAGTACTTAAATATTTTCAGATTTATTTGACTAGAAATTCTTCCACGCTACACACTACTCCACACCGCCACAAGAAAAAAGCATTGATTGAGTGAGTGAGAGCGAATTTGAGCGAAACCGAATGAACCGATCGAGGACGACACAACACAATTGGCCGGTCACACGGGTTAAAAACGACAGAGATAGACGACGGAAACTAGGTTACAAATGTTCATGAGTAAAAGGTAAGGAGCATCAAGTATAAGAGTGAGAGCACTACATATTGCTCGAAAAAACGGAAGGATACATCCCCCTTCAAAGCTGCCAACATTACAAAAAGCTTTAAAATGTTACCACTGCAAGTTGAGTACCCGTAAATAAAGGAAGGAAACTTAAGCGTTGGCATCTTCGACAGCTCTTGCTTGTGCTGGAGGTGGATCAGCAACAGATTTAATTTTGTGATTAAAACAAACAACATATTTGAATGCATATTCACATTGTTCACCATGACCACATAATTATATGTATTTATAACGACTGACATTTTGGTTTTCTATTAAGGCTCCTATTATATTATATATGGTAGGTATAATAAAACTATGACTCAAGAGTTATAAAGAATGAAGACTAGGGAGCTATATCTAGATGACAATGGGTAGGTACCCATTTCAAGCCAATTCATACCATGACTCAGATTGCATGTGGTTAAGGTCCTTATTAAACCATCATTTATATTGGGTCCGATTTAAATAACCTCATATACCTTGCTTGACCATCTTGTTAAGACCATGTTTCTGACAATAGTTTTTTTTAATTATCTAGAAATCTCTCATTTGGACATAAAACCCATTAGTGTAGCATAGATAATATGAAAGTAAGACATTTACCGTCGTCGCGGTGTTTTTTTTTTTCAAATAACAAATAATTATATTTTCAATTGATGATCTGTTAAATGCCAATCATTGTTCCCTATGCCGACCAATCTCCATCATTTGTTTTTACTAATTTATCTACGTGACATTGGAGATGTTGTGGCGACCCTGCAACAGCCACAAGAGGTGCTATCTCTCTTGTAGCACTTGTGACCCGTGTATCATATGCTCATAAAGCTCAAGGGGAAAAATATAGGACATAACATATTCTGCAATTTCCGCAATGAAAGAGGGGGATGATTAAAGAGTGCATGTAGCTGAGTCTCAGCTACATGCCCTCTTTATGCATCCGCCTCTTTCATCTGCGATCCGAATATTAAGATAGATGTGTGCTGTAACTGGAATGTACACGAAATGAGCAAAGCAGATTAAATGCCAGTAGTCATAGAAAATTTGACGATTATGTAGAACATACAATCAGATTTGGTTGATATTCTCATGCCATAATAATTTTAAATCCAAGATAATATATATTTTCACGAGAGATTCACCCATGCGTTTCGAACCCACCTATCTCCTTAGGTATTTAGGAAGATGTTTTTCAGTTAAAATGTATAATCTACTTTAGACTAAGGTGTGAAATTATATCAAATTTTGTACACCTGTTAATTAGGTTCGTTTTTGTAACACTAACACCGCTATATTATGAAGGTAAAACAAAATCTATCAAAAATAAACATTAAGTACCAGAGGTACGATTGCTTTGGTTTTATTTACATTTGAGTTATTTATTGGAGCACTTAAAATTTGCTAAATTTCGTGAAATTTTGTCGGCGGGCTTTTCTGGCTCGCTGCATTATCCATGCTGAACGGAACTTCACCCTGGCGGTGCCATTTTTTGATTGGAATATTTCAGAAATTATGGAGGCACAAATTCTAGAATTTGGGCACAATATAAGCACAAATGGAGCAATACACTTTAAGAAATATTGAGCCAAATCCGAGATTTGGGTCCCACCTTGGTGATAAACAAGAATAAAAAGGAAGACTTTAGTAACTTATCACACCATACCGCCGACAGTAGTAGAGGTTAATAAGTGGTTCAAATCTTTAACTTTGTATGTGATAATTTTCTATAATTCGTTTTTCTAAGGAAAAAGAACGAAACGAAATTACCTCCTTGATGTCAATCTGTGAATAGCTTACTAGAACTAAACTGGAAAGTAAAAGGCACGTGTGCGGAAATAAGCAAATATCAGGTACGCCTACGTAATAGATAGTCTTTACGAGCAATCGAATACCTGTAAGAAATTCCTGATTTGGGAAAGAGACTGTGAAGAAAAATATGAAGGTGGTAACTAATGAGTTAGCTAGCAAGAGCAGAGTGGAGGAACAATTCATGTTGTGTAGTCTCTAAGGCTCGAAGGCTTCTTTCCTCCTACGTTAACGTCATATTGCATGCACCATCAGTAACGTATAAACTGAGAAAATACACGCTGGCGCCAGCATCACTGTGCGGTTCTTCAACTTCTTCATAGAACATAATATAGTTTATCTTACGCTCGACCGATGCCGTCCACAACCAACATAGCAAAGGTAAGCAAGTCTAAGGTCCCTATTACACTATCATATAAAATATATGATCACATCCATAGACAATAAAATCATTTTTATATATTATATGATTTCACATATAAGAAATATAATGATAGGGTCTTAGGCTTCATCCTAAAACAACGCGGTGAATATCGTATTTTTACAAGTTTTTGCTATCTTGAATTTACTATGGTCGCGTTAACTTGGTTGAGAATTTTAAACGACTTCAAAAAAGGAATTGGTCCTGTATGTATTTTTTTACGTATGGTCATCGATATTGTTTTTTATTGGGTGGATTCCTATTTGTTACGTACTAAAACTATACTGTACTATATCAGACGGATTCTCCACTGCTGAACACACCCTCCCTTATTATGGGGGGGTTGGCCAAAATCTCTACACTTAGCAGGCCTCTTGGGGGTCGCACGCAGTGTGTGAGATATTAGTTCCTCAGAAAGCGATGCTGCCCACCTACTGTGTGTTAGTAGGCTCTTACGACACCCACGGGTAGAGATGGGGGGGATGACATTCGAGTGCGGCACCCTAACCTAAAGGTAACCCTTATTTTATTAGGATATCTAAACATTTTGAATGAAGCAAATTTTTCAGATCATGGCAGCTCCAAGTTTACTTTTGGTAAAACCGGAAAGCGGGAAAATTTAAAATTGTCATCCTCAGGGTCTTCATCTAGGGTTGAATAAAGTGTATTTGTAAGTATTTGATATCTATATTTCCATGGTTGATTATACTGAAAACACATTCGCAAAGGGAGTTTTATGTTTTTTACCGGGCTGAAGTCTTTTTATACACATTGTTTTTTTTATTTTTTCACTATATTTTTCTAGCGTATCGTTTATGAACCGTAGTTTTTAAGTTTTCCGATGATATTCATAATAAAAGTGTTACCTAACTAAACGAGATTTTACCCGTTTTTCTAGTATATGATTTCATAAAATCTGGTCAAACTTTCGGATGATTTTTAGACAAGTTTCGTTTTGGCCAGCTGCAAGTAACCTAATATACAAAATTGCAAGGCACGGGTAAGGAAAGAATAACTATTGAATTAAACTATGTAACCAAATCGAAAAGATTATTTTTATATCTGTAGGCACAACAGGAACTGTGTATGATGTAGGTCCACTAGACTCCATAAAGATTATAAAACCACTCCGTCCGTTGCACAAAGTTAAGTACTTGAACATTGTCTCCGATACTTCAGCGAGATATTAGTGTAATTACACTTTTTTGTTTGTGGGTAGCTGTCTTGAACATAATGCCGTTAGCGTTTTGCTCTTTGAAATCGTGCGAATGTTACCTGCCCTTATTGGGGAACTCAAGAGCGCGTCGCTTATGAAGTCAAAGCGGAGCTTGCCTGGTCGCTGCTAACTGTCCTCTGCGGCCATTACTTGGATGGGTGACCATAGTGCCATATACTCCTGAGAGCTTCCATACTTAAGTCAAGGTAAGCAGTCGGCCTTGGTTATTGTCTTAGGATGTCAGCCGTCAGGCTATTTCAAAAGCCTGAAAACTCCCACTCTTTGCATGATGGTAGGGCATTTTGCGAATGCCTAAATGGCTAGCTACCACTCTCAAGTAGAAAATCTGTCGCCATCATATAACAGTGTGTCCTGGCAGCTTCTTTTTCTTTTATCATTTTAGGTTCAGCCACCTACCTACCTTTGACCAAATTTTGGTGATGATTTAATTATCACTAACCTAAAGAGACTGTAGCATTGGTAGCATATTGGCAAAAAAAAAAATTAAGCTTATGTACTCACTGAGCTGTTTTTCAAGTTGATCTTTGAACTGTATCTCTGAGTCTATTGCTATCTATCGTATACTGTACGCCTTTCGATCAACAATACCTTCCTAATATATAAAGCATTTAAATTCACGGCACACCGCTGTTTAGTAAATCGTGGCTAGTTTTTATTATTGCCTCTACATTGGTTCATCTTGATATGTTTAAATTGAAATTACCGACACATGAGACTAAAAAACTACGTGTCAAGGTGACGGGCGCAGTGCAATTCGTCACTTGTGACGAAATACATCTGTTATAGGCAGAGGTAACCGCTTAACATCAGGTGGGCCTCGAGCTTGTTCCGTCATAATAACATGAAAAAACTGTTTTCAAACGTATTACATATACTTATTATATATCATCTTCCTAACGCCCCCCAACCCCTTAAGTAGGGTCAGTAACTTGGTACACACCTAGGATCAGGAGTGCATTTAAAATGGTAATGCAGATGGAAACGAAGCCCGTTATGGTTCCAATTTCAAAGTGAAGTCCATTTTCCTATCATTCTAGAATCTAGATAAACAATAGTGTGCGTACTCCCAGCGGCAACATGTTGAAATACATGATTTGAGCTTAGCAGATATTTAGTGTATGAACTGGTGTAAATGTGTATGGTAGTTTTAAATTTGTGTGTCCAGCCATTCATAAGATACTTGCGAAAAACACTTTCCGCTGGGAGAACGTTCTCCCAGCGGAACTTTTTCGTCAAAACGGCCGCACGAAGAAAAGAAGTATACCAATAATTAGAGTATACCGAGAGGTAAATGTGTGTGTTTAAATGAAATTTGTGTGTCGTAAGACTCTGAAGATATGCAAGATGCCGCTGGGGGAACGTTGGGCTGTTTGCTGGATATCCTAAACGGTTAAGCGCACAATTATGATTATTTTTACACAGGTCTATATGAATTTGTGTGTAATGTTTGTGAAAACAGAATCCGAAAATACATTACAATTTAGACAAAAAAAAATTAAACAAAAAATTAGGTTTTTAGGTTCTAGTGCTTAAAGTAGATGTCTTCGAGATTAAATTTTCATGTCAATATGTACCCTTTAGTAGCTTACAATATCTTGCCAAGCCTCATTTGTATAGTATGAGTAGTTAATGAGTTTCGTTGAAAAAACCATGCCTAAATCACGCCCGTTTTCGCCATTGGGTTTGACGAGTTTTACAAAGGTTCGCAAATCAAAAGGTATCACAACAATTAGTGCATTGATCCATTTATCTGCTCACAAAAGTTTAGCTCAAAACACTTAATAAATAAAGAGATAAAGTTAAAAAACCCACAAGATACGAAACTAGTGATAAGCCGACCAAGTTTGAATGGTAACAAAAAAGCGGCCGCACAATATTAACTACTGATCTTCCAAATTTTATAGCATTGTACAGATACTTTGGTACACTTGCGTACACAATACTTATTGCCAATAATAATTATGAAACAACCTATCGAAGTTAAGTTTTTGTTGTCAAAAGTATTAATTAAATTTCTAAGCTTAATGTACGTACGTAGGTTCATAACTATGTATAATTATTTGAATATTTGCTAATATCAACATTGAACAACTAATTGCAGTCTACGACAAACGACACGAAGCGTAGTTATTTTATAGAAATGTGAAGGTACGCACATAAGTTTAGAAATTAGCTCATCATTTATATATGTAGGAAAAGTTTTTTTTTTTTTTTTTATTGCTGATAGGTAAGCCTTTGACCACAATCTCACATGATGGTAAGTGATGATGTGGTCGTAGGTGTTAACAGGCTTAACCTAGAATTACTCTGGCGCTCAAGGACAGCTGCCGGAACACACAGTTAGGTGCTTGGCGACAGATTTTCTACTTGAGGGTGGTCGCTAGCCAGGCGGGCATTCACAAAATGCCCTTCCACCATGCGGTGAAGCTCAAGCCAGCGGCGGGATTCGAACCATGGACCTGCTGCGCGGCAGTCCATAGCCAAAGCCACTGAGCTATTACTGCTTCAAATACATATTCTTCACCACAGTATTAGTAGCACAGTAGGTAAGTAAGAACATAATCCCTGTTATAATTAATCAAGCGATAGGGATCGAAAGGGGTCATAAAAGCGCACACACCCAGTACGTAAAATGCACACAGAAGTGTTGTTAATAGCTGACCACTTAGGTATGGTATGACTAATACACCAAAACAAAAGCTAAATGCAAGGGCCGTGCAAAACAAAAACCACAGTGCTGCTCTCTATGTTTCCGGGAAAAGATTATTTGCGGTCTCTTTTATTCTTTCATCGCAGAATCATGGGAGCGAAAGTGAAAGAATAATAAATGCCTAATTTGAATAGATAGAATTACGGCCAAAGACACTATGGGCGATTTCCGCGGGACAACCGCGTGGGCGCTCTCGCTCGTTCTCGTTTCGCCGCTGTTTGCTACTACCTAAGTACTATTAAATCATTAGGTAAATAAACTGAAATGCAGTGTATAATTCAAATTTTGGTAATGATTTGAAAAACACATGTGTGTATTGGCACGGTAATGTTATCTATACAGTATTTCGACTTCATATAAACGGACGAATCGCGAGCTATACCTACGCTCCTCGATCTCGGTCTCTCCTCGACTCAGACAGTCGCGACTGTGCCGCAGTGACGAATGGACGGTGTGTTACTTTTTTAACAATAAGCGTGATACTTTCAATTACAATAAGTTAACGTACATATTACATATTTAATATGACGAGTAGGATATATTGTGCTGTTTTTGGTTGCATGAATTCGTCTAAAACGCATCCAGAGATAACTTTTAGATAACCTGAAAACTGAAAGGTAATACTATAAAAATAATTTTACTTACTAGTAAGTAAACTTATTTTATAGTCTACATAGTTGACGGTACATAATGTGTGTCATTTTAATGGACAAGTATTGCTTTTAATCCCCCGAAAAAAAAACTCTCGATTAATAAAAAAAGTTAATAGAGTAAAGGAAAGTGATTGACATGAGTGAAATAGGTAGTTATAAGCTATATATTAGAATGCGGATTTTTTATACTTTTAAATTAATATTTTTCGGTCGCAAAATTTAAGACTGATTTTTTATTCAAATATAAACATGTTTTTTTTAATTAGATATACCTACTTAACACACAACACTTCCTGTTAATTTCACAAAGAATTTTATTTGTATATATAAAAAAGTATATTGACAATCACAAAACTAAATGGAAACACAAAGTAGGCAAATGTAATTAAGGCGGTGGAGGCGCGTAGCCCTATCGCATATTTAAGTACAGCGCGGCTGTAGGTAGTTATTTCAACGACAGAGCCGAGTTAAAATACTGTATAGATAACATTACTCATATTATACAAATGAGACTTGGCAAGATATTGTAAGCTACTAAAGGGCACATATTGACGTGAAAATTTAGTCTCGAAGACATCTATTTTAAGCACTAGAACCTCACTCTAATTCCCACGCAAATAAAAATAACATATATAATAATAAATAAAATATATTACATACCTACCCTTTTATTTATTGAGCGGGAATATAAGTAAAAACTAGTTGAATAATTGTGTACGCAAATGTACCAGCCGCATAACAATATAATTCTATTTATTTTGGAAGACTAGCACTTTATATTGTGCGGCCGCTTTTTTGTTACCATTCAAACTTGGTAGGCTTATCACTAGTTTCGTATCTTGTGGGTTTTTTAACTTTATCTCTTTATTTATTAAGTGTTTTGAGCTAAACTTTAGTGAGCAGATAAATGGATCAATGCACTAATTGTTGTGATACCTTTTGATTTGCGAACCTTTGTAAAACTCGTCAAACCCAATGACGAAAACGGGCGTAATTTAGGCATGGTTTTTTCAACGAAACTCATTAACTACTCATATTATACAAATGAGACTTGGCAAGATATTTTAAGCTACTAAAGGGTACATATTGACATGAAAATTTAATCTCGAAGACATCTACTTTAAGCACTAGAACCTAAAAACCTAATTTTTTGTTTAATTTTTTTTTGTCTGTATTGTAATGTTTTTTCGGATTCTGTTTTCACAAACATTACACACAAATTCATATAGACCTGTGTAAAAATAATCATAATTGTGCGCTTAACCGTTTAGGATATCCAGCAAACAGCCCAACGTTCCCCCAGCGGCATCTTGCATATCTTCAGAGTCTTACGACACACAAATTTCATTTAAACACACACATTTACCTCTCGGTATACTCTAATTATTGGTATACTTCTTTTCTTCGTGCGGCCGTTTTGACGAAAAAGTTCCGCTGGGAGAACGTTCTCCCAGCGGAAAGTGTTTTTCGCAAGTATCTTATGAATGGCTGGACACACAAATTTAAAACTACCATACACATTTACACCAGTTCATACACTAAATATCTACTAAGCTCAAATCATGTATTTCAACATGTTGCCGCTGGGAGTACGCACACAAACAATAAGGCGCCTGTTGAATCATGAAGGCACGCATCTCCACAGTAAACGTCTTAGCGGAGTGTATATTGGTACTTACATATAAAATGTAAGATATGATGCTTGGGTAGGCAAGAATTAGTTGTAACACACTAATAATCACAGGTAGCATCGAAGTTTATTAGGCACCTAAATTTTGAGTTGGTATTCATGATTGCAATAAATATTCTAAATATTGTCTAAATATTGGCATATCCAGAATTCGGAAATTTCAATTGAGTAAACAAGTAACATATACACAGCTCAAAAATTAATTAACTCATAAATAAGTTCTTCTCATCTCAAGCATAACAAAGGACCACTCAAGAACATTAATATCTTTAATGTATATTAGATTTATTAATAAGATGTCTTTATTTAAAATAAAACTACGTATAGTTTGTACAATAACATTTCTACATTTTACTTCAGTTAAACTTAAATGCTAACAATTAACTAACTACAAACCTGACAAGTAATTTTTTTAAAGTCCATGTATGAAAATATTAAAATGTTCATGAATAGGAATAAACATTATGCAACAAGCTTGCTACTTAATATTTATTCGTATATTATTTACAATTCTGAGCTTCCATATATCTGTCACCTACGTATAAAATATAATTACACAATTATTTAATTTTTAGGTACTTTACCCGTAGACAGTGACCTGAGCTCTGTTTTCTACTTATGATTGCCTCCTGGTAGAAAACAGAGCTCAGAATTTTTAAGTGTAATATTTTTAGGTCATAAGTAGATATAGTTAAATTATTTATTTATTTTTGTATTCGTATATGTACTGTTAATTTTTTCATTTAATGTACTATAAATAAAATGTACTTATTACACAATATTTACTAATATATAACTTTAAAGTGAATGTTGATGTCTATAGTGGGGAATTCATAATTATATATATTTTTTATTTTTCTGTTGATAGTTTGTCTATTGTAAATTATCATGTAATGAGCAAGGTTCGGAGCAGATTATTTATGATATGTTATATATTACCACAATAGTTATTGAACTGGTTATATTAGTGACGGGTAAACGTATTTTATGTATTGTTTCATGGGTAAATTAAGTAAATTATGGGGTAAAGTAAAGCCCCGTGTGGTGCCGGGTTAGAATTGCACCTCCCCATATCATCCCGTGGGTGTCGTACGACTAAGGGAAAAATAACTGGAACACCTTCCAGTTATTTTTCCCGGCAGCAGCGGCTTCTAAAGAACTGGCAACTTACACTGCGATCCCCAAGACGCCTGCCAAGCGTTGGGATTTATGGCCAAAACCCACTTAATAGGGGAGGCTGCGTTCAGCAGTGGACGATCCAGCTGTTACAGTAGTAAGTTATGGAATTGTGCGCGTTAAGTGTTCAATAACTTTTGAAGATAATACATACAATACTATATTAAACTAGAAAATACCATGATCGTGTAAAATAGTCACAAAACCTAGGATAAAACTGATACATTTTGGTATTTCCCGCTATAGACGTCAGTTTCCAAGTATATTTCCACTATCTTTAATATTTACAATTTACGCTTTGAAGTGGTCTAGTAAACTACTTTTGGAGGTATTTTGTTTATCATCCTTCCTCATTATCTTGACGAGCTTTGGAGTTGTTGGGTTGCTCTCTGCTTTGCGCTTCTTGACCTGTGAAATATAAAATATAAGTGATATATAATAATGAGTCTACATGCCAGGGATGTATATTAGAATCTGTTCTGAAGAGGACTTGGGCTTTGAGGGCACAACTGTGCTAAATTAACTTTCAAATATTGCTAAAATACATTTAAATTATACAACACGCAAATTCCCTCAATAATTATTCTTGCACACACAGTAGTTGTATATTGACAGCTGTCTTTTTTAGATTTTGAGAAGTCCACTTGCTTCTCTGGTACAACTACAAACTGGTTTAGGATCAGTAGTATTCGAGATAAATGTATAGAGTGGAAAACAAAACAATGGGAAAACTCTTTAAATTCTTAAGATACAATATTCTACTTATAGGAAACATTTATTTTTAAAAGATAGAAAACTAGCCTTTACTAGCCCCCAAGGACGGTAGCTAGCCAGGCGGACATTCTCAATAATCCCTACCACCATGCAAAAGAGAGACAAGAACTAATAGAGCTGCAACAAACCTTGGGTTCCTTATCATCGGGAGTGAGCGTGGCGAAGACAAAGTTTCTTCTGCTGGTGGGACCGAGTGTGGTCACTTTGGCGTCGTCATCAGCCGCCAGCGGCGTGGCCAGTGCGGCCAGTCGGGCCAGCGCACTGTGGCCCCGGGACAATAGGGATCCTTGGTAACTTTGCTGTAAGAATATAATAGATAGATAATTCTTTATTGTTACACCACTTAGTATTCAGAAATAACATCAAAAAGAAAGCTTACAATAAAGTGTCTAAATGGGCGGCCTTATCACTAATAGTGATATCTTCCAGGCAACCTTTGGGTGGAGAGAAATATCAGGAATAACAAGACTAAGTGTATAATAAAAAGATAAAGGTACAATCAAATCAAGACAAAAATACATGTCTAAAGAAAATTTATAATGAATTTATTCTTAATAATACGATACGATAACTCTTTATTGACACCAGATTAACAGTAGAAACAATACATGGAATAGTTAACTTAAGTAGGTTCAATGGGCGGTCTTATCGCTTACAGCGATATGGTAAGCTTCAGAATTTTCTCGATAGCAATAAAACAGGGTTTCCATAATGTATTCCGAATCACTTCGCCTCACGAACTCGCTTCCAAACAAATGATTAGTGCAAGATTTAACCTAGAAATTAATATCTAACCTGACCTAATCAAAACTATATTTAATTTTCTAATCAAAATCTAGATTTTATGTAGTAGTAATACTTTGTGAAATATTGTCACTATACCAATTTAATTTTTTTATGTCTGATAGGTTAGCCTTTGACCACTATCTCACCTGATGGTAAGTGAAGATGTTGTTCAGACTAACATAGAATTACTGGCTCTCAAGGACAGCTGCCTGAACACACCGATAGGTGCTTGGCGACAATTTTCTTCTTGAGGGTGGCAGCTAGCCAGACGGGCATTCGCTAAATGCCCTACCATCATGCTATAACGACTGCCATCCTAAGACAACAACCGGGATCGACGGCTTAACGTGCATGTACGTGCTTGCTCAATAGTAATGTCACTAGCGGTCACCCATCCAACTCATGAACGCGGCGGGCGTTGCTTAACTTTGCTGATCAGTTAAGAACGGCTAAGCAAACTACGCTACGAGCGCTTCAATACTTGCTTGACAACAGATTTCCTACATGTATATTTCTATATACATATATATAACTAGCTTCCCAGCTGCGGCTCCTTTCGTGTATTTCGTCTTCATTCGCGCGTATTTCGGTTATCGCGCAAAAACATTAACCTCTTTTTGCGCAGTTGGATAAAAACTATCCTATGTCCTTTCCCGGGTCTCAAACTATTTCCATACAAAAATACAAATCTTTCCTCTTTATAATATTAGTATAGCAGGGGTCGAAACTGATTGTACAGTCAAATATATTGATTTAACTGACTGTAAGACTAAAAAATACTGACCTATTACTGACCTTTTACGGTCTTAACTTTAATGTCTGATATGTGTAATAAGGGGGTTTCTGACAGAGTAATACTCGCAAAAGATAACTTGAGACTTCGCATGCAAAAGTCAACTTTATGGAGCCTAAAGTTAACTCTTGCGGGTTGTAAATTAAGTAAAAGATTATTTTTTTTGCTGTTTGGCCTCCACCATCCCCGTTGCAAAAAGTTATTCATACAAAAAGGTTATGCGATCAACTTTGTCAATGCATTTGAGCTCATCTTAAAAGGAATTTTCTAAAACAATTTAACTCCCACAAAACGTGCACCGAAGGTGCATGACGTTGGAAAAATATATATATATCATCACCAGGCGGCAGCGGTGCGGCAGATGATAGGCCAGGCAGTAAGAGTTACTCCGCAATACTAGAGCCACCATTTGAAAAATAAAATGTTATGTGAACGAATTTGTTAAAAAATAAATGTAAGATAAGTTAAGGTTCTACATGTAAAACATTTTATCCAATTCAATAATTAAATCTATTTATTTCAAATGGCAGTGCTGGGGTAGCGGAGTAACTCTCTTAAGAGAAGGGATGCTATTGCCACAGGAATTAATAGGTTCGTGGCAATAACAGCAATATCCGGGAACGCGTAACGTTCGTTACTTAAAATATCAATTACCGGAGAAGCAATTGAATTAAGAGCCCCCTGGATAAAATTACATCACTAGTCTTTAATTCACATTACCTAATTAATATCTCTTTTCGCTACTAGGTACCATGACACAGGCAAAATCTGGCGAAAATAACGTGCATGGCTACAATATTGACATTGTTTTTCATCTTGGCAACAATCGCGGCACTTTTTTTGTCAGGGTCCGTATCAGGTAGTAAAGCGGTATTCCAAAATACGGACTTAACTGACCATTTTCAAGAAAAACTGACTTTTACTGACCGAAGTTAAAAAAACTGACTTTTACTGACTTTACTGACCATTTTCGACCCCTGGTATAGACTATGGGAGCATTCATATCATAACACTGTATTTACCTGTAGAAGCCCAAATGGTTTTTTTGGGCTGGGTATGTCCTTAGCCGTCTTCTTTGTCACCACGGGAGTTTCAGTCTTTTCAGTACTAGAGTTAACTTCCATGAGCAAGCTGGACATTGTCTTGGAGAGTAAGTTAGCTTTGATTATTGTGGTCCTATTCACGGAGACGTTCAGACTTTCCTTGGGTTCACCTTTGTTTTTCTGTAATCAAAAGGGTTTATGATTATATAAACAAAGAAAGTTAAATTAATTCTAATGTAACTTTCTTTGATTGTTCAAATTTACCTATAACTTCAATATAATTATATTTTCACTACGAATAAATATGTATAGAAATGTAACTCTCATACAGTGACCGCTTTGATTTCGGACTCGTCGACTCTACTTGTTACTTACAAAACACGCACAAGTTTCCAAATTCAATCGGGTTGGTTAATTGATTTGGCGCTTAGAAATGATCGCATCTGATTGGTCGTTTCAAGGTCATGTTGTCACCGCCGTCATTCCCTAAAGCCAAACCGCATTTTCATACAGAAAACTCCTTAGGAGAATTCGGAGACTATAGTCAATTTTTTTAACAAACGAGTACTGAAAATTTTACTGTGTTGCTATTGGCCAACGTACCTAATCAACATAAGGTCCGTTCCACAAGAACTCTTTAGTTACATGTAGGAACATTCAGTTGAGTCTTCGACTACCTGCGCGTCGATAAATATTGCTTGTAACGAATCAATACCAACTAAAGTTGCAACTATTGACTAAGGGTTAGAAAAACAAAGATATTTTTGAAAAAAATGTTGTAGCTAAGTTAACAAATCGTCTCGTCATACGTTTGCGACATATCACTGTGAACTCATCCCAATTGAACTCGTTTGGTCTCAAGTGAAGGGCTATGGTAGGAAATAACAAAGTTATAAAATGTATGAAGTGTGAACTCTTTTGTTACAAGGCCATGTCTCAATCCTGTGATAACCAAGATAGAAAGGGGCCTTAACAATTTCAAAACAAGAACAAAGACATTGACCAATGACGGCAATGACCCATCTCACTCTGTCAAAATCGGAAATGTGCGAGACATACTCAGTACTCGTTTGTTAAAAAAACGGACTACAATAACAATGCTCCGAACTACTTTTTATCGTTTATATAAGCTATTTCCGAAATGTTCATATCATAGTTTCTCCAAAATTTTACAATACACTTTTTAAACAACGCCCGCCGTGGTACAGTTTGCGTTCTGTTTGTTTTGAGACTGAATTACATTTCTTTTCATTATTTATTCGTAGTATTTTCACTGGAA
Source organism: Plagodis dolabraria (assembly GCA_963854805.1). Taxonomy (NCBI): domain Eukaryota; kingdom Metazoa; phylum Arthropoda; class Insecta; order Lepidoptera; family Geometridae; genus Plagodis; species Plagodis dolabraria. Next base: position 14,692,889 of record OY978459.1, on the reverse strand, counting down.
CTTTTAGGCTATGTTTAACATCATACTTGAACATTGAGGGGAATGCAGAATCTACGATACAAGAGTATTCTTAGTGTATAGTCTGCACGTCAATATTGTAACTGAATAATAAACTCAAGCCATTATAGCTTAGTATTATATTATGTAACAATGTTATCTTGTCTATAATAAGTACTAATGTAATGTACATGTAGATTGTATAGATGTTTAAGCATTGTTTTTGAAGCGCTCGTAGCCAAGTTTGCTTAGCCATTCTGAATCGATCAGCAAAGTTAAGCAACGTCCGCCGCGGTCATGACTTGGATGGGTGACCGCTGGTGACATTACTACTGAGCGCTTCCGTGCTTCGGAGGGCACGTTAAGCCGTCGGTCCCGGTTGTTGTCTTAGGATAGCAGTCGTTACAGCATGGTGGTAGGGCACTTTGCAAATGCCCGCCTGGCTAGCTACCACCCTCAAGTTGAAAATCTGTCGCCAAGCACCTAACGGTGTGTTCCGGCAGCTGTCCTTGAGAGCCAGTAACTCTAGGTTAGTCTGAACAACATCCTCGACCACATCATCACTTACCATCAGGTGAGATAGTGGTCAAAGGCTAACCTATCACGCATAAAAAAAAAAAAAAAAAAAAAAAAATTGTTCTTGAGCTGAGAAGTAAATAATAATTATTATTAATTATGGGGGTATTTGCCATAATCCCCACGCTTGGCAGGCGTCTTGGGGATCGCAGTGTAAGTTGGGAGTTCTTTAGAAGGCGCTGCTGCCCACCTTCCAGTATTTTTCCCTTAGTCGCCTCTTACGACACCCACGAGATGATATGGGGAGGTGCAATTCTGAACCGGCACCCCAAGGGGCAATATTAATAAATAATATTTATTACCTCTTAATAGGGGAGGCTGTGTTCAGCAGTGGACGATCCGGCAGTTACAGTACAATACAGAGTACTATTATTATTAAAGCTTCGGTAAAAACCTGTACACTCACGAAGGTCCCTCCACATAAAATTATTAAGGCGCACTTGTACCGGTAGACATAATTTGTTCACGACACTAAATAGGCGTAAATTGTAATGGTACGTACAGTAACACATTAAAATTTGATCGCTTAGGCAGTATTAGTTGAAATATTGAATATTTTTTATACTGAAATATGGAATCCACTTCAACACTCAAGTGTGAAATAACTTATTAAAGTCGGTACCAGGATAGTATAAAAGTACCTATTATCACAATATTGTTCGGTTGGTACCGACTTCGACAAGTTTTTCTGACTTTTAAGTGTTGAAGTCGGTTCCATAAATCAGTAAAAAAAAAAGTGTCCCTTGCTACTTACGGGATCGATTGTCATTCATTAGGAATGAAAATATCACCATGATAGGAAAAAACTTTTCAGTTATTGCAGTGTATTTCTAAAACGGCTAGACCGATTTTGATGAAATTTAAATGGAAGCACACATAACAAAGCATCAGCTTACAAATAAAAGAAACATCAAAATCGGTACACCCAGTAAAAAGTTATGAGGTAACAAACGTAAAATAGAAAAATATAAAAAGACGAATATCCTCCTTTTTTGAAGTGGGTTAAAAATTAAGAATATTATATATAATTGCTATGGACTACCGGGACAGGGGCACTGTAGTTCGATCCCCACCGCCGTCTTGAGCTTCATCGATCCAGTGCCACCCTCAAGTAGAAAATCTGTCGCCAAGCACCTAACAGTGTGTTCCGGCAGCAGTCCTTGAGAGCCAGTAAGATCACATACAGCTGCGTGAGACATTGACTAGTGACAAAACGCATATGTTATAGGTAGATGGTACCGCTTAACATCAAGTCGGCTTGTTCCGTCACAATACCATAAAAAAGTTACAGCTTCACTTAGAAAATGTTGGGGGGCGTACCTTCATGAGTGGAAATGTATGTACAGTATTACTAAACTTTTTTTCAATGTTTTGCTTGTAAAATATATATGACAGAGGGAATAGGACAAATGGAGCATGGTGCATGTATGGCAAAATGAAAACATGGAGCGTGAAAGGGACAATAGATAGGAGCATGGCTTTTGCGATGGTCTATATCTTATCGTTCTTTATTTATCTGTGGAACTTTAAACTATATTTTTTCCACCGAAAAAAAAAAGACTTGCCATTTGTCTGAGGAACATTTCCCTTTCGTGGCGTTGCTTTCGCCACTGCTCCTCGGATTCAAACTCTTCCTCTTGAGTGTCAGCGAACTCGTCTGGAACAGTTCCTGTCTCTTCGCCACCATCTAAATAGAAACAAATGTTGCTATTACAAACTAAACTCATAACTATAGTACATTGACAATGAATGCATAAAACAAGCCATTTTATCCGAGACAACAACCTGAGACTAAGGAGTTTAAATTGAGGATAAATACGAGTATATAGGTTTCATGAACGAGTTAAGGACGATTCTCATTAGGACAAGCGGGGCGCGACATTCTTTCATTTCGTTGTTGTGATTACTCGCAACAATTAGATGCAAATATTTTTTATGTATGATATTGACAATTTCAGTTTCTGGATATGTAAGTAACATGTTTAGGTACTTGAAGACAAATGAGGAATAAGAGTAAACAACTTCGAGGACCAGTGCGCCAGAAAACTCGAAAATGGCATGGATAGCTGCGCCTGATCTTGCCCTTTTCCGTGACATACGAGGGGTCATAATTAAAGCGGATAGGTAATTTTGAATATCACAAAACTTACCCATATTATTCCAACGGAACTTGCGCTGTCTTCCGCCCCCGCCTAAGTCCCCATCTTCAAACAGCAGCTCTTGTATTAGCCGCACTTCACGCTTGTCTTGGTCGAGCACGTCACGCCTGAAAACGGAAAATGTAATAACAACAACAATTCCATAAAACTTCTTATAGTTTTTAATCATAATCCAGGTTTTAACATATATTTAAGGCAGCAATAATGTCTCCCCCAAAAAAATCGTCATGAGCCTTTTTAAAATTGGCTCTCAAGGGCAGCTGCCGGAACACAATGAACACTAAGAGCTTGGCGACGATTTTGCTCGAGGGTCAAAGCTAGCATCAAGCACATCCTTGTTTTTGTACAGTACCTTGCGTTTACGGACATGTGATTTCGACTTTTCCTATTAAAACTATTTACTTACATGCAAATTTCTATTGAAGGATACGTCTAAGCTAAGAAATAAGTAAAGCAATTTTTATCAGGCGAAAAGTCAACGCCTTCTGTTGGACTTCATTGTCATTACGCTCAGCGTCAGTAACGCGTGGTACGTGAAATCGTAAGATCTCCAAGATTTATTGCCTTTCTCTCACTCAATCTTATCCAGAGCTACCTCATAATCTTTCATGAATCAATCAATTCATCTTGATCAAAAGTACATCCACGACCTTAAACTGCCTCATTCATCTTCGGACGTCCAGCTCTAATATTTACCTTGACTTCGGCCTCTTCCTCTGCAACGCTATGGACCCGGCACCCGCACGATGAATCCATGGAATGCTAAGTTAATTCTTCTGTCTAGTTCAAACTCAAACTACTAACAAGTGTAGTATCTGTATCTGCCCCAGTTCTACTACAGTTTTCTCTTATTGAATGATTCGACATTGCTCTTCTTTCGCTCCATACCATCCAGATCCAGCACATACTCGTTCTTGAACTGCCCCATTCGTCTTCAGAAAACGGCACTCGAATAATCTAGTTCAAATTCAATCTACTTACATGTGTATCTGTCCCAGTTCTCGCTGGAGTTGCCCCTGGTGGAAGGTCTCGTCATCACCTTCTTCTCGCTCCATCCTGTCCAGGCCAGCTTCATCTTCGTCGCCTGAACCAGCCCATTCGTCTTCTGACGTCAGTTCAGCTTCGTTTTCGAAGAATTCTGCCATTTTGCGTTTCTTCTTAGGATTTTCTGGTTTGAGTTCAATCTGTGAAGATTGAGTACACTCTATCAAATTCATTATCTTTGCAAGCTAATAAAGAAACGCAATCTCTTAGACGCTCAGGCCGAAATCAATAACCTAAATCCAGACGTCTTACTTCTTCCCTAACCTTAGCTTAAAATTAGTGCACATATTAGTGTTAGCGTACCATCCTGTCTTTTTAATGAGACTGTCCATCATATCATCCGTCGTAATAAAGGAAAATTTCGCCGCATGGGCAGCATGCCGCTACTCACGTCGACTTGGGCCCTCCGGATGCTTAGGCAATTGAGTTTCATAACTAGTAAAAATTAGACATAACCTTGCTACGCAGTCAGTCGCCGAAGATGTTTTATTATCATGATTTACAACCAATGTGTAAGATAGATGCGTTTCACAACCAGTTGTCTAAAATAGCAAAGAATCTTGCAGAATAGTAATAATACACAACAAGCGGATTATAATAAAAAGTTATACAAACTTTTCAAAGGATGTGCGTGTTGAAATCGCACACTGTGTGTTCTATAATGACACAGAATATACCAACAAATCTGTTTTTTTCTCAACGCAGATCGAGATCTTTAGCGGCAGTCCGACCTACACTTGGCTGTTTTTTAGGATTTGTGTATGTACTTTAAATATTGGACTATAACCATATCAAGTTTAACGCTTGTAAGTATCACCATTTTTTATGAAATAAGAACAAACAATTGAGATAAAAAGGATTTTTAAACGTTAATATAGCTGAGCAAAGGTAGCAAAATTATAACAAATTGCTATCCGAACGCTTAAAAATCTGTCGTCAAGCACCTAACAGTGTGTACCGGCAGCAGTCCTTGAGAGCCAGTAAATTACAGGCATATGACAATTAACTACTGTATGTCTCAGAGTGACGGGCGCAGTGCAGTAAACTTGTGACGAAATCATCTGTCAAGGCAGAGGTTACCATTTAAAAAAAGGTAAGCTTTGTGCATGTTCCTTCACATTTCAATATAATATTGATTACGCCAATGAACATGAATATCTCACCTCATTTTCTTCAGAATCATACTCCACTAATCGTTCTGGATTTTCCTCTTCAATGTCAGTTTCAAATTCTTCACTTTCATCTTGCTCTGAGATTTCTTCTTCGTCGTCTGAGAAATAAAAGTTACTTTCGTAAATATCTAGACAAGAAATCTTTACCTAAACAATGGGTCTAGTCGTGGACTATCAGTCCATCAAAATGTAATATGTAACCCTAACGTTTAGATAGAGTTGGATCGACCATGGTCACAAGTGGATTGTTGTGTAGGTAAAAATAAAGTCAAAATAATTTATTCAATTTCGGCGTCTACGACACTCTTTTGAAAGTCAATACAATTTTTTTATATTGAAATATTCTACATTGTTCTGACAGATTCAGCAAAAAAATGCATAGAGCCACTGCGAGAAGAACGGGCAAGAAACTTGGGGCCTTTCTATTAAACGTCCTTTAACAATGTACTACATACTATACGGGTTATTGGTAATATGCTAACAAACATATTTTGTTTATTTGTGTAGTAGGTATTAAAATACCTACTCTGAGCCAAGAGCGTTCACCGAGCAACACTGGACCGCGCCGTGCTCCCTTTGAATAGAGTTTTGAATATTTACATCGAGCAAAGTAATAAAAAATATGAAATAATACATTACAGGCACAAGACACTTTTAACAGTAGATGGGCCTCGTACTTATTCCGTCAAAATCTAATAAAAAAATTACACTAACATTTTGTTTTTTTAAAACAATTTTTTTTAATCTTAAAATGTTTGTTAGGACTAGCAGATGTAAACTCTAAGAGTTTCTTAGCATATTACCAATAACCTTGTATTATAAAATTATTACAATATTTGTTTAAATTACGTAGGTGACAGGCGATAGTTTGGCATAGGCGGAGTTGCCCAAGCATTTTTGGCATTTAAGTAATCACAAACTGTGTCATAGGATATCTTTTTTACATGCAAGTTGAACTTTCCTTCTGTAAGCGTTGGAAACTTTATTATAAAATCGAACACAATTACCTAAGAAGGTTCTTTTATTTGTCTTTGCTAATTTAAAACCTGGCACCGCTTTTTTATCTTTACTGCTTGTGTTATTATAATAGTGATTATCACTGATTAAATTAAAATTTACTAAATTTTTTACAAACATACATATTATTTTCAAATATTTATTTATTATTTATTTATTTATTTATTATTAATTAAAACGGTACTAGGACCAATTACATTAATTAATTACACATTAAAATTAACATTAAATAGAAATGATCATTAAAATGTCACTTAAACATAATAAAAAATTACAAGAAAAACTATACATCATAATTGTGCTTTGTCAATAGTACAGTACAAATAAGTTTAAAATTATATATAAAATTAAAATAATAATCATTGAAAACTAGGTACTAACATCAGTCTCTTTCACAATATCTCAGGCAAGTTGACATTAAATCTGTCCATCCATCTCTAAACAAATCACATTCAGAATTAGTATCCAAGAGAGCGTTGAGCGCGGCGAGTGTGCGCGGAATGGGCGAGACAGAGCGCGCCACTGTACGGCATACTACATATATATACAGAGTACAGACTCGGTAAACATAAAATATCAATTTCTTTGAAAAGATCCCTCAGAGAATATGAATCTTTGAATGTAAATGTAAATTTTTGAAGCAATGATAGCTCAGTGGCTTTGGGTATGGACTGCCGCGCAGCAGGTCCATGGTTCGAATCCCGCCGCGGGCTTGAGCTTCACCGCATGGTGGAAGGGCATTTTTGCGAATGCCCGCCTGGCTAGCGACCACCCTCAAGTAGAAAATCTGTCGCCAATACCTAACGGTGTGTTTTTTTTTTATTCTTATCAGCAATAAAAAAAAAAAAAAAAAAAAAAAAATCTCAATCGTGAAAGTTTAAAAACTTTATTCAAGAAATAGTCTGTCACTGGATGAATTGCGTATCTAATTTTACCTTTTTAATACATGACCTCAAAATTATTGAAAAAGAAATCCACTTCTAAAAGTAATTTGTTGGAACGAGTACCTTGCTCTACTTTTTTTATATAGTCCGACTTCCAGTAGTCATTTCATCCTTTTCAATGTTGGAAGGCAGGTTCATTATGTTTGGTTTCTTTTCAATCTTTTAAATAATATCTATTGTGTCCCTTGCTACAATACTGAATGGTTTCAATTATTATAATATATTCCAGGTACAGTATACTTTAAGTACAGTATTCTAATAGTAGTTTATGCAACTATCATATAATAGAGGGTATTAAAACATGAGTGTAGTTTCTTCACCTGACATTCTAGAAACAGCTATGAAACTGACGAATAGTCTTTTGCCAGAAAAATCAAGAAAAGCGTATACCCATGAGATTAAATAAAGTAGTGTATGCAACTGAATATAATTAGGTATTAAAACACTCATGTAATCATATTTTTAAAAACGCCTGCGGCTCTTTTCAAAAACTACACTCATGATTTAATACCCTCTATTATATGACAGTTGCATAAACTACTATTTTTAATTTTCTCAAAGAAGTATGTAAATAAAATATGCCAATAAAAGTCAGTTAGTGTAAAGTTTCATAATTAGAATATTACCGAATGAGATTATATAAAAGTCTTTTTCCTATTACTATTAACTAATTGTTAATTTTTCGCGTAACTTGAAATCTACAAAATAATGAGTGGCATCAATTTAGAGGAATACTCACAAAACATAAAAGAGCCATCAAGATTGGATGATACAAATAGTTATGGATGGTCTAGAACTCTAGATAAAAATAGAAATATGCATAGATTTTCTTCTATCGTCAAAAGTTAGCAATAAGGTGACAATAAAGTGGTTATTAGTATGATTTCAAAAAAATAATAAAATCTGCTTTTTCTTCTCACAGCCTGGTTAAGGATGGGTTTATGTAAATTCTATTTTGACCTTCTTGGAGTTTATATTTTTTTCTCTTTTACAAGTTCACACATGAGATGAAAACCTAATATGGAATTTAAAATAACAAAAAAGTAACTTACCTGAGATCTGTAGTGCACGTTTTTCAGGCCTTTTCTTTTTTAGCTTTTTGCGATTCTTTCTATCAGTAACTTGTACATCATTTGTCTCATCATCAGAGTCAATAACAAATTTCTTTTTAATTTGACTATCATTCTGGACAGTATCTTTGCGCGCATCCAAACTTCCAATGAAATATTTATTAGGCTTTGGTGTATCAAACTCTGGGTCAGCCAACTCATCGAGTATGGATTTCAAATTTTCGTCTTCATTACGAGTTCTATTTTCTTTATTATCAGATGCATTAAGTACTATAAAATCAGTCTCTTTTGGTCCCGTCGAATCATTAATGCTATCTTTATCTTTTACATTATCAATATCATTACACATAGAGGTATTGTCAGGCTCATTTTCTTGACTTTCCTGAGATCTAAAATTATCAAATTCGTCGTACTTTTGAGAGTCGCCTACAGGCACTATATTTTCTTCAATTTGTGATACAAACTGGTTGTCATAGAATTTTCCGGTGCAAAGTGCTAAAATGTCTTCACCAATGGGTTGGGATTGAGATAGCTGAGTTGTTGGTATTTGAGATGGCAACGGTAAATTTATTTGTGTATCAGTTACTGGATATATTCCGCTTGCGTCTCCCAAATTACTCTGAAATCATTGAATTAGTAATGTTAATTGGTCATTAAAGAACGCCAAAAAATAGAGAAGTATTTGAATATTTTTAATTACTATTTTCACCATGCGAAATAAAATAAAAAACTTTTTATCATATACATACAAACTACTATTATGTAACAAAGTTGCGTATTAGTAATAAGTACTATATTTGACTGGACTGGGTGGGCTTAATACAATATGTAAAGGCAATATAATAATAGTATAAGGCAAAGTTTGCCAAATTCAAGCTTATTTTTTTACTGCAACCAACATATTTATTCTTCCTTTCAAACATACATCAAGCCTTACATCCCCAAAGTGGTAGGTCAAAGAAAGACCGATTCTAAACGAAATTATAGACGTATCGCTTTTGGCATCGTATCAGCGTCTCCTCCAATTCGGAGGTAGTTTTCAAAGCAAAATGTCCTTATATAAACATTGTGTACATACTAAATGTCTCTTATATTCTTATGAGTCTTATGATTTAAAACTACCACAGAGAAGAATGTCTTCATAGAGGAAAAATTTAAGTAAAGCAAAACATCCCTAACGCATTACCTTCACTAATCGTGCCCGTCCACAGTAAATTATTAATGCGTATTTGTGCGGATAGGCCTTGTTTATATTTATCTAAGTTTCGTCTTAGTGTGGGTGTAAATAGTAATGGTACACATAGTAAAATAATAACACATGATTGCTAGGCTAGGGAGTATGAGTAGAAAAGTTTGTACACCTATTTTAATGCTAATACCTATTTTTTTACTACTAGATAGCTTGTTCTCTCGTATGTTCTGGCTTGTGTTATTTATCATTGTTCATTGAAACAAGCCCGGTTCACTCTTTTTAGTACTTCGCTTTAGGTACAAAGCTACGGGTACATAGGCGTATACGTCAAAACGGGACCTTTCTATGGTGCGTGTCGCGTCAGAAGAGGTTGGAGCTATGCGTGGCTATACCAAAAAGATGGAGAGACGCTGTGTAGGTGAATATAAATATTAGGTACTTGATGCTTTGCGAGCTGAAGTGCACTTTGCAAATTGATACCTAGCTAGAGTTGCTTATTTATTATAATGGCTTTCCGAATTGATCTTTCTGATCCTTTTTATTAAGTGGTTGTAGTATGATTTCCTACACAAATAATGCTTAATAATTTAAGTTGAGACGTTGTCGATACAGTGGCGAGTGGATCAGTGAGTTCCGATAATTACAGCACCCGACCAACCAAGTATTCCAAACATAAAGAGTTGTTACTTACCACTTCTAATGACTGTGTACTACAGAGAACACTCAGTTTATCAGAACTGTTAAGTTCTACTTCAGATGAAACTAGTTTGGAAGATTCTAGAATCGAGAATGTCTGAGTGAAGGCCTCGTCGCTTTCTTGAATATTTTTAGAATTTGCCTTTGCTTCTGATACAAGCATTGCACTTTCTTGACTGGTGAACAAATCTTCAGAGTTCATTTTGTGTCTTTGTGCTAATTGCAATTCCTCATCTGAAAGCAAATAACCACAAAAATTAATAATAATTTTTTTTTTATTCTTAATGTTGCCTTATTACTAATAATTTCCGTCGTTGGCTTGTACACGAAGCATGATCATGAGATCTCGACTCGTCAATCGCACAATCGTTTTTATTTTTACTCGACTTTTAAATAGAAAATTGAATGCAAAAAAAAGTCAATTGGCCACTCTACGCTTCAATGACGTTGGTTTGGATATTAAGAATATATGGACGACAGGATATTGACAAAGCAACACATAGCGAGTGGGAATGGTACAGATAAAAAGGGAAGACTTTGGCAAATGTATCCAACGAGGCAAATATTATCTGACCACATTGGACAGTCTGAAATGCAATTGGACATTCTGGGAAAAGGCCAGATCATGAGGGCTCTTAAAAAGGAAATCGTGTAGTTTTCAAACACAGTGTAGAAAGCGAGATAGATGTGCCATTATTATTTATTTATTGTCACTGATACACAAGTGGAAAACTGTGATATCTTCTTATCAATCTGGGCGACAGCTGTGACTTTTCATACTTATATAATAAGCTAGAATCGATTGAATGATTTGAGAAAAAAAAACCTTGTCTCATGTATAATAATAATTGTAATGTATATATATATGACAATGTGCCCATTGCTGTAATCCCTGTAATTGAAACTACAATAATCATATAAAAAAATAAAAAACTAATATTGTATGTACCTTGCGAGAGTATTTGGCTACCAACACAGTTATCAACAACACTGGAAGCACTCTTTGATTCTATAGTTTTCTTTACTTCCATGATTCCTACAACAGGCTCTCTCATGTTAGCTGCCGTCTCCTCTTCATCCGAGTCTTCAAAAGCTTTCAGAATCCGGCCTTTCTTTGTCTTCAGGGCTTGTTCTTCTTCTTCTGATTCAGAAGATTCATCACTTTCTGATTCATCATCGTCATCATCAGCACCTTGAATTCCATCATCGTCATTTTCGTTGTTCTGTTCAACATCTTCGTCAACATTGTTTCCTTGTTCATCACAGTCTGTTTCCTCTGCTTCATCATCGAGTAATGCATTGGTTTTTCTTGGTTTGTCTGTTATCTCTACATCATTTTCAATTGGTTCTTCTTCTCCTTCGCTTTCAGATTCTAGAAAGAAAACAAAGTGGAGTTAAATAAAACAAGGCGTGGAGCCAAACATGCTATTTTAGCCTCGGAGCATAACAATCTTAATCTTTTGTATCTTTCCAACAATTCATAGACAGCATGAAATTCTGTACAAATTAATAGTGCCAAATGAATTTAACACCCAACTTCAACAACGGCATCACGTTTATGGTATGTTTATTGTGATTGATCTATTTTGGAAGTTCAGATTGTATATCGACTTTAGATAGTCGAAAAAATAAATTATTAAAATGGGAGTTCCCTAATTTTACGTTAGTTTGTCTATTTGTAAGTGAACCAAATATTAAATTAATACCTTGATTTTTCAAAGCTTTTTCTGTACATTCACAGACAGAAACACAATTGAAAGACATTCACTTGATACTTGGATTGTATAACAAATGATGTCTCTTTTCTTAGAAACAGCTTCAGTTACTGTACCAGCCGGATCGTCCACTACCGAACACAGCCTCTCCCATAAAAGGGGGTTTGCCGCCATAATCCCCACGCTTGGCAGGCGTCTTGGAGATCTCAGTGTAAAATAACAGTTCTCCAGAAGGGGCTGCTGCCCACCTTCCGGTATTTTTCCCTAAGTCGCCTCTTACGACACCCATGGAAAGAGATGGGGGTGACATTATATCCCGGCACCACACATATATTATACGAAAAAAAAAATATACTATATATTATAAAAAAACATATTTGCTCCGATAAACCTTGTACGATGCAGTATAAGGATAATGATAATCAGCGGTAACAAAAGTGCCCACATCGCGTATACTATTCAAAATTAAAATTCCCCAATGCTGAATAACAAATAAAAATATTTCAACAAAATCTTTACGAAATTAACATATCTTTCTTACTTTCAGACTCCTCCTTTTCTTCATCATTGTCTTCAATACCCGCTTCTATTTTGTCAATATCGTCTTCATCGGATTCTTCGCCACGTAGCACTTTCAATTCCATTTGTTGCTGCTTCTCGTCTTCCAAACGTTTCGCCCATTCAAGCGATCTTTGTTCAGTCATTTTTTCTTCTAGTTCTAGTTTCAGTTTTTTTAATTGTGTACCCGGTTTCAGTCTAAAATCAAATATCAGATCTTATATTACAATACTGTGACTATGTGACAATAAGCAGTGGAAAATTTACTGTAGTTGAATGTATAGTTAAAAAATTTAAAAACAGGCTAACATCTAGTCACACACCTAAATTCTGTACCAACACACAATTTATTTAGTAGTATGGATAAAAATATGTTTTCATTTCAGTTCAGGATCCTAAGCACAAGTTCGACTAGCTTTAGCTAGTTTTTATTCAACAGGGATGAAAAAATTATAATAAAACAGTTAAATTTTAGCCAGAACAGGCTTTCGCCTCTTTTTATTAAATTAGTTCTGTCAATTACGAGTGCAATTACACCAAGTTTGTTTCTTGTATAACCGTTTTTGCACCAGGATAAAAAAAAATTGAATAAACACTATTTCAGTATTGAGGACCTTATCTTTATTATTTTTTTGTTCTTATTATTATTATTTATTAGGTATTTTACCATATTATCACTTTCTGTAATTTTCATAGGGTCACGTTTTCCCGTGAGGAACCCAAAAAAGGGTAGAGTCGCGCCATTTTTACAAACCTTCAAGTTTATATCTATCATGTACAAGCAAGTGGTCCATTTGCATTATGGTAGGACACTTTGTGAATACCCGCCTGGTGCTACCACCCTCAAGTAGAAAATCTGTCGCCAAGCACCTAACGGTGTGTTAAGGCAACTGTCCTTGAGTCAGGAATTCTAGATTAGCTTAAACAACATCTTCGAGCATATCGTCATATACATACTATAAGGTGAGATAGTGGTCAAAGGCTAGCCTATCCACATAATAATAAAAAAAAAAAAAAAATGTACCAAGGATGTGAACGAAATTGGAACAAAGTTTCTACACACCAAAGATTATTGCAAGTTAAACAAACAGTAAATAAATAATTTTGATGAATATCAATGAAAAAAATATGAAGACACACTTGACACACATAAAACATGAAGCATAAGAGTAAACTTACTTCTTATCCCTCTCTCTTTTGATCTCTTCTGGAGTTTTTAATTTGGCGAAATAAGTAAATCGTTCTTTTAATAGTTCAACACCAGATTTTCTAGGGGCTGCATTTTCTGTATCTAAGTCAATGACCATCCCTGGTGCACCAGTCAATTTAGGATTGAGGTTCAGAGGCTTGTCTCGGACCAGGAACTGTGAATTTACTTTATCTTCTATATCTATTAAAAAGGAACATGATGTTAATAATGCTACATTTATATGTATTTAACGAATAAATAAAATCGGGTATGCATTAAGCACTTTAGTTTTAACCACCATGTCAATTAATTTGTATATTTTCAATGTACTTTTGCCTGGAAGAGATTGCTGCCAAGCAATAAGGCTGCCCATTGTACTATTTCTTAGTTACATTATTTTGTAACTAGTACTAATTACCACAAAGTGAAATAAAGTGTTATCTATCTGTCTATCTATATTATTATAAAAATAAGGAATAATATTCCATTTATTCATTTGAATTTGTTTGCACTATTTTTCCTAAGCTGAGATTCACTAGATTTTCTATAATGGTAATAAGTTAGTTGATATGCCAACTTTATTTAATACTATGTTCTAACTTTATTTAATTTTGCAAGTTTCCATGAAAAATATTATTACATATTATGCATAATATATGCATGCATACACACAATGCCTACATTAAATTACAAATTTTACTTACCATGATAAAAAATATTACTACCATTCAGAAAAAAACAGAAGAATTGTAGATAAACCGTAATAATTATATGTAATTATTTTTACCTTTAATAATTTCAGCATTTTCTATAATATTGTCTATATCTGCCATATTAAGATCATCATCTGAAAACTCATTATCCAGTTCCATAATTTCAACATCTTGATCAGTAACTTTATTTTCGAAATTAGTGGTCTCAGAAACTGCAATATTGTCAGTGACAGTTTTACTTGTTGTGTTGGGTAATTCAGTGACTGTATTATTTTTATTCATATCATCTTCGGATAGTTCTTTAGCTATAGAATTTTCAGTATCAAAGTGTAATGATATGTGTTGGCTGTCAGATTCAGTATTAGGTTTAGAACTGTCTGTATGATTTTCTTTATTTTCTGAGATTTCTCCTTTATTAGTGTTAGTAGACTCAGCGTCGACTTTTTTTTCATTTACTATTTCTGAAATAGAGGTTGCCGTTTCTTTCGTATCTGCAGTCAATTTATCATCAACAATAGAATTTGCGGAATCGTTGTAAACAAGTTCCATACTAGATTCGGAATCTTGTTCTTTTGTTGAATGGTCAGGATCAATGCCAAAAGTTATTGTATCTTTTGTAGGTTCATCTTGTGTATCATTTTGTACAGAATTGCCATCTACATTGTTGCCTAAAGCATTATCCCTATTAGCATTTTCAATGGAAGTTCGAATGTTGTTGTTACTAGAAGTATCATTGACTTCAATTAGATTATTATCACTGTTAGTATCTTGTATTATATTATCACTAGCAGCATCAATCCCTTCATTTCCATTATCAATGATAGTATCATTGACTTTATTTACCGCAGTATCTTTGTTGACTTCACCAGGGTTTTCGTTATTTTTTTCTTCTTCTGCTTCTTCTTCAGATTCACTTTTACATAGCTCCATCATTTCTTTCTGCCTTTCTTCAAGCATGTGACTGTAATAATAATAAATAAAAGCTTGTTAGTGTTATCATTGGGATTTTTGTAGACAAAACAAACCTATTTATTATTTTCAGAGATAATTATTAGGAGAGCAGATGACATGACCTAGTCTTTTTCCAGAACATTTCCAATCTGGTCAAGATACATTCCAAGATCTCCTTTTGCAACTGTTTCATTTACAATCACTTTATATTCTTGCTTAGTGAAAGTAAAAGGTAGACGAAAAACAAACTTTTGTGAAAATGAAATCTCGATTTATTATGTACAAAATTTTCTACTTAACTAACAAATCCTGAAAACAACGTTTAAAATAACAGTTTTGAAGCTGTGATCAAAACCAACATTATATTTTTCTTTTATGTGTAATGAGCGTTGGGAAAACTGACATGCGCTTAGCCTGTTTTTCGTTAATAAGGACTTGCTTTAACAAGAGTGAACACGTGGCCGACAACAGCAGACCAGAGTAACATATTTGAGGATAACTTGTTACGTGGCGCTTCGGAGTTCTAAGATTTCGAGAAATGCTTCATTCAATAATCACGTCAACAAGACAGTATGCTTGTTGAGTAAAGACTTAATTTTATTGTTTGTATTTTAATAGATATATAGATAGAATAGATAGAAAACTCTTTATTGTTACACCACATATTAAATATTAAAGTTTACATCATAACATTTAATTAAATAATAATAACATAGTGTAACAATGGGCGGCCTTATCACTGAAAGTGATCTCTACCAGGCAACCTTAGGATGGAGTTGAATAAACAAAACAGTTGGGGCGGGTGTAGTCTAACAATTAACAATTAAAAAAGTACAAATTCATAAAAATATTTTAAAAATAAAACGAATTTTACTATAGTTTCTAAACAAATGTATAACAATAGGATGTAAGTTTTTAAAATAAATAAATACATAATATATATACGCATAAATAAAAATATACATATATATATACACATATCAACATACATAAATATATAATGATATATATATATACATATATATATATATATATAAATAAATAAATTATATAAAGATACATACATATCATAATATTATCCCATACAAAGCCTAGACATTGACAAAAATGTAGTGCAAAATTAATTGGACAAATAAAACTTTTTAACTTGATCCTTGAACATTCTGAGAGTCGGTGCTTGTCTGATAGATACAGGAAGAGAATTCCACAAGCGAGCAGCCTGAATGGTGAAAGATTTGCTATAGAACTAGTATGAGGATGGATTTCAAGTGTAAGATTTTCTGATGACCTTAAAGTGTATGAAGAACAGTGAAGGAAATCAAAACGTTCCTTGAGATAGCGCGGGGATGTAGGATTAAACAATATATTGTAAAGGAGACTAAGAATATGAGCATTCCGGCGAAAACGTATTGTCAGCCAATTGTGCTTAGAACGAAACTGAGAGACGTGATCATATTTGCGTAAACCAAATATGAATCTAATACAAAAATTTTGAAGACGCTCAAGTTTATCTAGCTGTTCCTCCGTGAGATCGAGATAGCAGGCATCAGCGTAGTCAAGAATTGGAAGTAATAGAGATTGAGCTAATGCAATTTTAGTGGCTGTTGGAAGAAAGTTGCGCAACCTTTTTAAGGATCCTGCTGCGGCAAATAGCTTGCGACTGGTAATTTGCAACTGTTGATCCCACCTCATATAGCGATCCATTGTTATTCCAAGATTCTTTACAGAGCTACTAAAGGGAATAGCAATACCACCAAAGAAAACTTGAGGAAGTAATACCCAGTCTATTGTTGACATTAATCTTGAGCTACCAATAACTATTGTTTGTGTCTTAATGGGATTTACTTGTAACCCAAAAGAATTGCTCCATTTAGCTATGCGATCAAGATCAGCATTAACAATCTGAATGGCTTCAGGTAGTTTATTCACTGGAGCCTTAGAATAAATCTGTAGATCGTCTGCATATAGGTGGTAGGAAGAAGTGAGGTTGTGAGAAATCGAATTAATAAATAAAGCAAACAATAAAGGAGATAAGACGCCACCTTGCGGGACGCCTGCGGTCGTGTTACACCAGGAAGAGTATTATCTTCAAGGCGAACACGCTGCCTGCGCCCGTACAGATAACTGCGAAACCAATCAACTGCCGTTGGAGAAATGTTAATTGAGCTAAGGAGAGCAAGAAGAATGTCAAAATTCACAATGTTGAATGCGTTGCTAAAATCTAAAAGAGTTAATACAGTAACTTCGCCATTGTCCATTCCAAGACGGATATCATCAGTAATTTTTATGAGAGTAGTTACTGTGCTATGCCCAGGTCGAAAGCCAGATTGAAAAGAGTTTAAAAGTCTGTTACTAGTTAAGAATTTGCTATTTTGGTTGTAGATAAGACGCTCGAGCACTTTTGACAGGAATGGAAGGATTGAAATGGGTCGATAATCGGAATAAGATTTAGGGTTTGATTTAAGGGAATAATTTGAGCGTCTTTCCAAATTGAGGGAAATACTCCATCAGAGACAGAGTTATTAAAAATGTGACAGAGAACAGGAAGTATAACATCTAGTATGGGCATAACCATGTTACGACTTATGCCGTCAACACCAACAGCATTAGAAGTGATTGAAATTACGCTCTTCTTAACATCGCAAGCGGACAGTTGATTAAAAATAAATGGCGAATGGTCGGGAGTCGGTAAAGTTGAAAGGTAACGTAAGGTATTGTTTTTATCTGAGATGTTAATATCAGACAACGAAGAGAAATGTTGGTTTAGAGAATTTATATTTACATCATTTGGAATAGATTCTTGTCGTGATTTACCTATTCCCAATGACCTGAGAAATTTCCATACTTTGGCAGGGTCCTCAGGGGACCTGAGGACCCTGCAGGGTGACCTTTGGCAGGGTTAATATAACCATATTACCAATAAAATATAAAAATATATATATACATATATGTCTAGGTCTACATTATTTTTGCATACATTCTGCTATTGGTATTAGGTTGTTTTTACTGTATTTTTTTGTACTTATAGGTATATAATAGTACAGTAATAGTTACTCGCTATCAGAAAATGAAACCTGATGAAATTTTGTACAATTACAAAAAAAATAGAGGTGTGGTGTATCTGATTGGTAGTTTAGATAGTAGTATATCTGTAGTGTCCTCATTTACACCAGACATATTTATACATACAATACAATTCCTTTTATTGTACACTAAAATTTTTGCAAAACACATATAGAGAATCCTTAAAGCTCAAGTACAATGGGCGGACTTATCGCTTAAAGCGATCTCTTCCAGTCAACGTTAGAATGGAAAATATAGATATGTGAGGAATAAAAATAGATAGGTGGTGTAAATTTGTAGAAATTAATAGTAAAAATAAAATAATAATATATACAACAAATATATAATGTATAATTAATACCCAAATATATATAATACCTGTATATATAAATACAAATCTATATAAATAATATACAAAATATATAATGTTCTCAAGCAAAGAAACCCAAATAAATTAAGTCCAATGTCACATATTTTCGCAACATTCAACCAAAAAACAAATGCAAAGCTTTGCTTTGTAAGCAGGAACGTCATTCACAGCTCAAGTATATTTTATGATGTCTTTGAATTCATTGCATTATCATAACAGAGTACTGAACCCGTAACTTTTTTCAATGTTCTGAATGTTACTCGTAATTGTGAGCGCTAGAAAGCCAGCAGGTCTACACCCAAAAACGAAGTTCGAAGTTTCGTTTGACGAATCGCACCTTTCCATACTAAGAAACACTTTCGGATCCGAATTTCGATGCGTACTTCGTGAATTGACATTATTGTCCGTATTTGACCCTACTCACTAATACTATTTGGCATTTATTACTTCGTATTTAGACAGTAAGTTGATTACGGATTAATGATTATCTCATGATAGATACGCCCTACTGTTTACGTCTGTCGATGAGTTATCGTTTGCTGAGAAACGTACTACTTTGCCTCAACAAAACTTGCGTGATTCCATTTTTACACATCCTAGTTTTTAACTAAGAACCTAAGTGTGTACCTAGTATAAATGAGCACGTAAACCGAGTATGCTTTTTCATAGGGTTTTTTCTACACATAACCATTTTATACACATTGTAAATTTTATCCCTCATTTGCAGCATACATCATAAAAATAAAATTAACTTATTTTCTACTCATTTATTGGTGATGCGCTTGGCTACCTATATATAATCTATATATATAGGTAGGGTATAAGTTCGATGTTCGTGTTTACTTCGTTCCGAAACGAAGCTTTGAACTTCGTTTTTGGGAGTAGACCTCCAAAGTCCAAATGACAGTATCCCGCTCTTCACTCCAATGCGGTGGGTAAATGTGTAAATGTATTCCACAAGCTATGAAAACCCTAACACAAAGTTTTTTTTGTAGAGTATAATTGAAAATGTGTATGTCAACCAATTTTTTTTCATGTTTTTATGTGTTTCAAAAAAAATATGTCTGTACTCAATCCTAGGTAGGTATTGCTTATGATAGGGAAATAAAAACCCTATAAAATACCTGTGGCTACTGGTATATCAACTGGTGACAAGCAATCAGATAATAAGCGCAGTGCAATTCTTGAATTGTGACGAAATGCATCTATTATAGGCAGGGATTAGTCCGTTTAACATCAGGGGGCCTCGAGCTTGTCCCGTAACAATAATGTAAAAAAAAAGACTGTCCACCTTATGGTAAGTGGTTACCGCCGCCTATGAACACCTGTAATATCCGCAGCATTATTGGTGCATTACCCACAATTAAGATAAAAGACTTTACTGAAAGAAACTACAATATTTAGAATGTATATAACTTGCTGTACTGTAACAGGAAACGCATACCCACAAATACAAAACAAATCAAATACATATTACATCAAAAGAAATTTTGACCAATAACTATTATTAGTAGTCATTTATATGCTGTACAATTTAGGTGGAGTGAATCAGCAAAATATCTCCATAACCAATATAAAAGACCCATTATCCTGACCTTGATCTGCCATCATGAACATCTATAACATCCTCCTTGGACCTTACATTCAAAGCTGCATTAGTAGGATCTTATCAAATTCGGTTAGTCAGAGAGGAAACTCCAGGTGTACATCATAGATGAGATGAGGTGTAATCAACTAAATCAATACTCCACCTAAATTGTACAGCGTGTAAATGACTACTAATAATAGTTATTGGTCAAAATTTCTTTTGATGTAATATGTATTTGATTTGTTTTGTATTTGTGGGTATGCGTTTCCTGTTACAGTACAGCAAGTGACACTCTTCCTCTGCAACGCAATGAACTTGACACCAGCATGGCACTTTTTATCCATGCCATACTTAGTAATTTGTCTCTGTGTACTACCAGGAACCAGGAATACCTAAGTTCACAAGCATGAAGTAATACTTACGCATAGTGTTTTAATTGGTCTTCATTCATCTTAATTGGCAATGCTTTTCCATCAGCACTAACAGCAAGTTTCCTCCTACTCATGATGTCTTTCAAAGATAAAGCTTTAGGCCTGTGATATGGAAGTGATACTTCTTTCTCCCGAAGCATTCTATTTGACTCACTTTTGATCTTTTGCATGTTTTCCATAGCTTGTTTTGCAGACATCTGCAAGAAGTAAGAAACACTATAAGCTTTAATGTTGTCTTAGGTTTTCGTGATTGTTACACATAGTAATGAAACAACTTTAAACGGTTTAAATCGCGTATATTTTTCATTATTTTATCCCGACGTTTCAAACACTTTGCAGTGATCGTGGTCACGGGGTGACTGACTCGAAGATTCCAATGGGCAGGTAATAAATGACAAGATTGCTGAAACTTGGCGCCACTACTGTGAACAGCTTTACACGGATTCTTTAGGAACACCAGCCCTTCAGTCGAACTGGAGCAACATTAAGCTAGAACCCACCATCTTACGCTCAGAAATAATTTCTGCTCTAGCATCGCTCAAAATTAGGAAAGCACCAGGTCCTGACTACATAACGGCTGAGATACTTAAGTCCGTAGGTGATCTGGGAGTCGACACGTTGCATACCATCTGTAATGAAGTATGGAAGAATGGCCATTGGCCTATGGATTGGACCGAAACCATAATCCTTTCAGTACACAAGAAAGGGTCTACGAGAATGTGATAACTACTGTACCCTAGCCGTTATCTCCCATGCCAGTAAAATAATGCTTCATGTTTTAAATCGCCGTATCCGTCATTATCTGGATTGGCAAATCCCACAGGAGCAGGCGGGCAAAGGTACGCGTGAACAAATTATGAATATCAGGCATATAATCGAAAAGGCGTACGAATACAACACCCCAGTTATACTCTGTTTCGTGGACTACAGCAAAGCGTTTGACTGTGTCAATGGAGTTGACACTGGAGTGAATGTGAGTTATGGAGGGTCCTATCCGACTTGGGAGTCCCCGGTCATCTTATCAGGCTTCTCGAAAGCCTATACATTAACAGCCAAGGGAAAGTGAAGGTGGATAGAATTACTTCGGAGCCCTTCCATTTCGAAAAAGGTGTGCGACAGGGCTGCATATTGTCACCCATTCTATTTAATATATACGGCGAATATATCATGAGGCGTACTTGCGATAAATGGGATGGAGGCGTGAGCATTGGGGGAGTGAAAATCACAAACCTGCGTTATGCGGACGACACGACTCTCTTAGCTGCAAATGAAGCCGAAATGACCAATTTGCTGAATAGAGTGGAAGCAAATAGCAACGCATTGGGACTCTTCATAAATCGATCCAAGACTAAGCTCATGGTTGTGGATCGTGCACAAAAATGTACACGATCGTACTGGGACACTCAATCTAGAATTTGTAAATAACTTCACATTCCTAGGCTCCAATATTAATAATAATCTAATATTAATATTTAATGGCTCGTGCGAATCCGACGTGCGGAGGCGCATAGGGATGGCAAAGAACGCCATGTGGCAGCTGCATAAGACTTGGAAAGACCGCAAGATCTCATTGAGGACAAAAAAAAAGGTTGGTACACACACTCATTTTCTCCATCTTCTTATATGGTGCTGAGACATGGACCCTTAAAGCATCAGACCGTAAACGCATCGACGCATTCAAGATGTGGTGCTGGAGAAGCATGCTGCGAATACCATGAACTGCACATCGGACCAACACCTCCATCCTTAAGCAACTGCAAGTCAGAACCAGGCTTTCATCGACATCCCTAAAGAGATGTCTCGAGTACTTCGGTCACATAGCCAGAAAAGATGGTGACAATCTGGACAGGCTGATGGTCACTGGCAAAATAGAAGGAAAAAGATCTCGAGATCGCAGTCCAATGCGTTGGTCCGACCAGATACGCTCCACACTTGAAATTCCAGTGCATGAGGCACTAAAAATTGCAGCCAACAGATCAAGATTGCGCTCACTTATCAAGGAGCGAATACTTGATGGAGGGGGTCACAACCCTCAATAATGAGGATAACGAATAACGGAGGAGCTTACTCATTGAGCAAAATAGGTTGCATCAACCAAGTGCTCTGATAAGTTTTGGAAATATTTAATAAGATTTTTGGATGGATAATTTTTGGATAATGTACATTTTTGGTCAATAAGAAGTAATTGTTTACAATAAAGCATGCAAGACTATTCCCAACATAAAAATAAGTGAAAATTAGTATCAGATGGCAGTTACTACTTACCCTTTGAGGCTTCGGTGAAGTTGATTTAGTCATTTTTCTCTCCTTTTTCTGCTTATACACTGGTTTCTGTGGTGCATTCTCTTCATCAGAAGTGTCAGGGTCACATATAGAAGGTTTGAATATCATTTTCTCTTTAATTATCTGCAATACAAACAAGGTTTTAATTAAAATTAATTCCAGTCTACACCATATTTATATAAAAATATAATTATATTAACACTAGCTAAGTCTTTTTTCTGACAGTCTTTTTTATTTCTAAATATGATTACAAGTACTAATCATATGCTAAGCGAAAATCATATATTACAAATTATAGGAGTACAAAATTTTATGCCCGAGGCGGGAATCGGACCCGCGTCCTCCGACATCGCCTCCGGTATGCCCGCCTTGGGCATAAAATTTTGTACTCCAATAATTTGCAAAATATAGTCTTTTTTGTCCTAAATATAATGATAACAAGCACTTTATAATCTAGCTAAGTTAGGCATAAATCACATTTTCAAATTTTTCAATCATGTGATGATATTGCTACCTGATCTTCCAGAGACAAAAACCTTTTTTTTTTTTATGGGATTGTGATGGACCTTGCACGAGTCCCACCTGAAGTTAAGCAGACTAACCTCTGCCTATAACAGATGTATTTTGATACCAAAGATGAATTGCACTGCAGGGAAGTGTTAGGTGCTTGGCGACAGATTTTCTACTTGAGAGTGGTAGCTAGCCAGGCGAGCACTAACAAAATGAACCATGGACCTGGGGCTCGGCAGTCCATTGTGGTGGTAGATACCCAGGTGCGCATATGCTTAATGCTCTACCACCATGCAAAAAATATGTCTATGCCCTTGATGGATTTTGCTGTACAACATCTGTAACAATAATTTACTTTATTGTATTAGCTGGATCGGCCACTGGACACAATCTACCATTAAAAAGATTTTTTCCATTCCGTATTTTATGATGTTTACAAAAATTTACATTACAAATTCAATATAAAATTATTAAAAACATTAACTTGTCCTGCAGTTTCATCTGCATGGTGATGGATGATGAAAAGTATCCTGTGTTATTTAAGTGCTCTACCTCCATACAAAATTTCATTAAAATCAGTCCAGCCGTTTGTACATGAAGAAGTAACAAACACACAGACACACTCACAAACTTTCATCTTAATAATATTAGTGTTTTGTTTTTTTTTTATATAATATTTATCTTAAAGTGGTACAGTACAGGTATTTTTCATTTATTGGTAATCAGGGTTGGCATGATTAAATCACATCAATTGAAATCACAATTTAACCAAGTAATTTTTTCAATATATTTCACTGATTTAATCAAATTGTTTTATTTATTTCCTATTTGAAACACAAATTTAAATTCTTAATTAACCAAATTCAAAAAAAGAAGGAGGTTCTCAATTCATCAGTTTTTTTATGTTTGTTTTTACAGTTTGTTTTAAAGAGAGGGCAATACAACACAGAACACCTTCTTTTTCAGAGCTTTTAAGATTAATAGGCACATATATTATTATGTGCACACAACACAACTTAGACATTTTTTATATATTATGGACTTTTGGTTGTTTGGATTTTTAATTAAATATCAATTAAAAGGTATATCATATTCAACTGTAAATGAATCACTGCTTTTAGAAAACATTCCTGTTCAGAAAAAGTTGCTGTTATATTGTCTAAAAAAAGTTACCCAAGTTTAGAAGAAACTAACCCAAAGTAACAACAATAATGTACATAGTTTGTATTATAAAGTTACTTAATGCTACATTTATAATTACCCCATTGCTTTAAGATGTAATTTGATGTTATTCTGCTGCTGGTTCCTTCTCTTTTAAGCTCAAATAATTAAGGGATGCCCTCCTGTTATATTGAGAATTTGGGATACAATGATCACTCTATGAATAGATTGTAATGAAGCAAATTTAGTAATAAATATTTTAAATTAGACCTTACTAAGCATGTATCAAATGTATGTTGTTGAATGTAAATGAAAAAATATCTGCTACTAAAGGTTTTTAACTATGTAGGTATTTGTAGTTTGAGCTGATGATACATATCTTTTGATGCATTCCAATGGTATTATGATGATGGATTAAATTTTATATAGAGTATGATTTTGCATAAAAAACTGCTTGTGCTTAGTTACATACATAGGTAGTTTATTTATTAGTTTAGCTTTTGATTTCCTGTGACTCCAACAGAATATTTTTTAATTAAATTTTTTTTATTTTAATCAGAAAGATTTTTTAATTCAAATATAACATACAAACCTGTTTGATTTTTTCTATTGAAGCCATATCTTCATGAGATGTGGTTGAACTATCACTGTCACTGTTCTCATTAACATGGTCTATAATATTTGCTGACGACTGCTCCTTTCCTCGTGTTGTAACTAGATTTTTAAACTTATCTCTTATTTTATTTCTCTTATTTTTCATTCGTATCTGTTGTGCTTTGTTTTTGATTGCATTATCACTTCCAGATTTTGAGGAATCAGATAGGTTCCACTTACTTTGAATGCGAGATTTTGTTATACCTTTAGACATGTGAGATGTATCATCTTCATCTTCACTATCTGTGCTATGTATTTGAGAATTGTGCTGCTGTGGTTTTTCATTCTCAGAATTCAATACATTCTTATTTTTTGTTTTCTGAGATTCTGATGTTGTAGAGTCATTTTCATCACTTTCAGAATCTTGTAAATTAGATTTATTGGGTACTTCTATCTCTGATTCATCAGAATATGAGAGATTCCTTTTCATTTTACTAGAGGAATTGCATGAAGTGTTTTTATATGCACTAGACTTTTTATCACTGTTGTTGACAAGTAAAGTAGATTGAGGTAGCAGAGACTTAACTTTTGCCCCATTTAAATCACCACATTTATCTTTGTCACTATCACTTTCAGAGTCAGACAATGGTTTGAACCGTTTGAAACGCTTCCCTGGTGCATCTCCATCGTCACTGGACACATCTCCAGAATCTTTGAGGTTACTAACTGGACACCGCAAGATATCAGACTTTTTACAGCTCTTTTGTAGATCAGTAAAGTCACAATTTATTTCTTCGTCTGTTGGATTTACTTCTGCTGGTAGATCTTCCATCTTAACTTATTATTTTGAAAATTACGCCCATTTATATGAATTTATTTAGTTTCATCGGATAATTTCCAATGCTCGTATGTTAAGCTATACTCATTTGAAGCTAATATTGTTAGTTAATATTTATGATATGATTTGTTTTATTTCACATAATTATAAAATTAATATTGTGGAAATAAAACACAAATAACTTATTTTCGCGCTATTTTCCAAAATCTGACATTGACATTTAAGTATATAATTAGGGCGTTCGGATAGCCTATCAGTTCCAAAAATAACACTCACAAACGCTAAAAATGATCACACAGTAGGCGTTCGTATAGGGACTTCGTGAGCATATATTATATCGTTTTCGCTCACCGTTCGGATAGCTTTGAAAACGCAACAAATGACAGAGAAAAGTGCTATTTTTGACCCACGTCTTACCGTGGGATCGTTGTGATCGTTTTTTGACAACTAACATTTTATGAGAAATATTGTGGTTCCTATCATAATTATCACAGTAAGTATACTATATTAGATTGTGAAACCCTAATAAAACCAGACAAGTAGTGTGTTTCTTTTTTTGATTTATATTGTTCTTAAATAAGCCAAACTGTTGTAGATAGTTTGTTCAAATAATAGTAGGGAAGACAATGACTACCTATTAGGATTCTGTGCTTGAAGACGGGAACTTCATAATAATCCTCGGCCATCGCATCGGTGTGACCGTCTGTCCGAACTTTCGTTTATTTATCGTGATACCATTACATTCTTCCTTTGAAGGTACCATCTGCTGTTTCTTATTCACCGCGGTACCATTGAATTATCACACTTAAATTCCCACTCGTTTTGTTAATGTAGTTAGTGCTAAGAATGAGCAATTAAAAGTAATTTTTACACAAATAATTTGTTTGCTTAAAGATATAGCAGATGGTGATGTGATAACAGTCAAAAATGCGGCATAAACAGCTGTATCTTTTGATTGCGTTTTTTCACAACTTCTAGTTTTTTTTTTTTTTTTTTTTTTTTTTTTACTCTTTATAGGTTTGCGTTTGACCACACCCTGCCTGATGTTAAGCATTGGTGTGGTCTAAGATGGAGCACGCTTACCTAGAAGAAACCTATTTACTCTCGATTTGAAGACACCCATGTTGTATTCATCGGGAAAAACTGACAACGGTACGGAAAAAGTGGAAGCGAAGCGCTTCGTACGAGTCCTGGGAACATCAACCATGTACGGATGGCGCCTCTCCGTCTGTCTGGACGTCCGATGGAAAAAGGGGGAGGGCGGAACTAGGTCGTGTAGTTCTTGTGCACATTCACCGAAATGTATCCGGTAAAAGACCGATAGGGAAGCGACTTTACGGCGGTGCTCGAGGCTTTGTAGCCGAGACTCACCCAGAAAATCGCTGCCTATTAACCTCTTGGCACGCCTCTCAATCGACTCAAGTGCCTCAAGCTGGTATTTGGCAGAACCGTCCCAGAGGTGAGAGCAGTACTCAACACAAGACCTTACTTGAGCTTTGTACAAAGTAAGCATCTGTTCTGGTGTAAAGTACCGTCTCACCTTTGAGAGGATGCCAAGTTTTTTAGCGGCTAACTGAGCCTTTGACTCTATATACGAGCCAAAGTTTAGAGTCGACGAAAGAGTGATACCAAGGAGGTCTAGGTGGTCTGTGACCGGCACGGATACATCTCGGAATGTAGGAGACAGTTGGAATGGTCTCCTTTTGACGGAAAACAGACACGCCTGGGTCTTGTTAGCATTGAACTTCACCAGGTTGGCATCGCCCCAATCAGACACTGCCTTAAGGGACAAGTTCAAGCGTTCGACCATAGCTTCTCTGAGTTTCTGGATTTCCGGTTCACTGGCTCGTGCGGTAGATGTGTAGCTCTCCACAACCGTGCTGTCGTCTGCATACCCAAAGGTTCCGGACTTCAGCAGATCGTTGATATGCAGCAGGAAGAGCGTTGCAGAGAGCACTGACCCCTGGGGAACACCAGCATTTATACCCATTTGAACAGGCGAGCAGCCGTCAACGACTACTCGTAATGAACGATCCCTCAGGAAGTCAGATATCCACGCACAAAAACCTGTAGGCAGGCCGTATGTAGGAAGCTTGCTGATAAGGCCGTCATGCCAGACCCTGTCAAAGGCCTTAGAGATATCCAGGGAGACGGCAAGCGCTTCCCCTTGTTTCTCAATGGCCTCACTCCAGATATAAGTGGCATACGCTAGAAGATCCCCAGTTGACCGATTTCGGCGGAACCCGTATTGTTGGTCACTGAGGAGATCATTCGCTTCTAGGTATGCCAGGAGCCGACTGTTGAGTACGCGTTCCATACTCTTACAGAGTATGGACGTGACAGAGATGGGTCTGTAGTTGGCAGGGTCGGCGCGACTACCTTTTTTAGGCACGGGTTGCACGTTAGCAAGCTTCCATGATTTGGGCACTGCACCAGTCTCAAGAGAAAGCCGAAAGAGACGTGTTAGTACAGGAGACAACTCAGGCGCACAAGTTTTTAAAACTATTGCAGAAATACCGTCAGGACCACTGGCTTTATTCACGTCAAGATTGCGTAGTGTCTTAAGAACTTCCTTTTGGCGAATGTGTATGTCATTCATGACATTTTCGCTTCGTGGTAGAATTGGAGGAGTCGCAGTACCAGCATCAAGATGTGAAGACTCCGCAAACAGAGAAGCAAACAAGTTTGCTTTCTCTTCAGCGGTGTGAGCCAGCGTTCCATCAGGTTTCCGCAGTGGAGGCAGTGAGGGGCGGCAGAAGTTCGATTCAACCGATTTAGCTAGGGACCAAAACGCTTTACTACCCGTAGGGTACGAAGCAAGTTTGTTCCCTATTCGGCCAATGTGGTCAAAACGAGCCTTCTGTAAGACCTTTTTGCTGGATTTGGCAGCCTTGTTAAAAGCCCTCTTCTTTAGGTGAATGTCCTTTGCCTTATGCTTACGAGCATCAACCCAAGCTAGGTATGCCTGATGTTTCAACGCCTCAGCGCGTCCACATTCAGGACCGAACCATGGGCGAGCTTTGCCGGATAGTGGTACGTCAGAGAATGGAATGAAATATTCCACATCGGTCACGGCATTTGCACAGGCGGTAGGATCACCAGAAGAGAAGCACACAGACTGCCAAGGATAAGACGCAAAAAAAGACCGCATCTCATCCCAATCTGCTGATTTGTATCGCCACATCCGCCGGGTGCCTCGAGGGCTGGGATCGGGCGGGGAGTAGACAGATACAGATTTCACCAGACAATGGTCGGAATTACCTAACGGTGGACTAACCGACACTGAGTAACGGTCTGGATCAGTTGTCAGCAGAAGGTCCAGACAATAGGCTGTGTGAGACTCAACATCGGGTACCCTCGTTGCTCCTTGGACCAGCTGGGTGAGATTTAACGCTAAAGCAAGCTTTCGGGTCTCTCTACCAGCATGGTCGGTGTCCTGGTATGGGTATAGCCAATCCTGGTGATGGCCATTAAAATCCCCCAGAAACACCAATTGGGCTGTAGGGTACTTCTGTTGAGCTACATCCGCCACCTCGCTGAGGTATTCGATGAGCCTGGTCGTCTCCTGATTTCCACTGTGTGAGCGGTAAACACAAGCATAGAGAATTTTCTCAATACCTGTGTCCACCAGCGCCCAAAGTATAGAAAACATGGGGTCTTCAAATTTTCTGAGACGCCGAATGCAGATGTCATCCCGGGCATATACGCATACACCCGCGTGCGATTTGAAGTTGTGCTCCAGGGTGTACCCTGGGTATGTAAGGTACGACACGTCGGATGGACAACCAATCTGCGTCTCTGTGAGAAACAAGAGGTGAGGTTTTTCTGTCTCCAGGTGGTAATGGACAGGGACGAGATTAGAGTACAAACCTCTTATGTTGCAGAGGTGCAATTTCAGTGAGAGGGAGTGCAGCCGCTGTTTGAACTTTCTCTTGTTTCTGTTTTTCATCATGTTGTTTGGGAGTAAAAAAGGTTGAAAGCCGGCAGTAGAACGAGGCATTACGCCCAGTAGAACCCGCGAAACACATCGAAACTGCACACATCGACGGGAGACTAGTCTGGAGACTGCGGGGACGCCCGAGCCCCCCCAGAGATGTCCATCGCGTCCTCTCACCCGGTTGCCGACCGGCGTGATGGCGCATCCCTGGGATTTTTCACAGTTGGCGGGACAGCCTTTCATGAGTGGCGAAGTCACAATTGGGTCCCCTACTACCTGCGGTCGGCCAGCGGTGCACCGTGCCTCGGATCCCGCTACCCTCCGCGACTAGTCGCCCAATGCGGCTGAACGATGTGCTTCTTATTCAGGCTACTTGGGATGCAACTGTTCTGACCCGACTTTCATACGGCGTCACTGGACATCGCGCCGGAACACGACTGGGTCGTTTGGCGGCGTGGCTTTGTCCAGTGGGTGGTCACTAGCCTCGGCCGAAGCCTACCACCAGTATGTCATCTGATTAGCACCACCCGGGGACCACGTGTAGGGAATCGCTCTAGGGTACTCTCCTACGGACGCGGATGACTCAGCCCCCAAAAAGTTAAAGTAGACTGGAGTATTTGATGTGGATTTCTGCTCGTTCCAGAGGAAAAGGTTCATGAAACTTGAGTTTATTTAGTGAAAGTTTAAGAATAATTATTATCATTAAAATTTTAACTAGACATCAAGTAGCAGTCGTGCCAAGGATCTTCGAAGTATTAAGCTGTATTAAGTACATAAGAGGAGTAGTGCTCTACTCAGAATACATAGATTATTTTTAAGTTAGAATATTAATGCGGGCAAAGCTGCGGGTAAAAGCTTAAAATTCATATTCTGATTTTTATTATAGTTATATCTGTTTTGTAATTTTTAGATAAGCTGCAATACGATATCTATATATATATATATATATATATATTGCATAACTAAATATATTTATTTTATTCCTACTCTACCAGTAGATCCAGTACCAACATATTATGATATTTAATATGGTCTGATTGATATAACCACAGCCATAAAAATATTGCCCATGGATCGACGAATAAATTACCCAATCGGACCACGGGCAATAAACGGCTGTAATGTGAAGCGAATCAAACGCAACAATTTCATTCAAGGACTACATTTCTTTCACTACCAACCGGCAAACTGTGTGTGTTCCTCAAACAGATCACACTTTCCATACGCACAGAGCGGAAATCAAGCTTAAGGCCCCTTTATAGTCAATCAGTAGGCAAATTTAGCGTGCGAGAGTTGCGGGCTATCACTACGCAGCGCTGCACTCTAGTCGCACACCACGCGACAGGTCGCTTGCTCGATGTCCCCAGCCGCACGCTGTTAGCGTCACAGTGTATTAGTTGATCAACTTGAGGTATCTGCTACTAAATCCAGAACTGCATCTAAATAATTGTTTTGTTCTTGTGAACATTTTTATTCGCTTCTAGAGTATAAATATGCGTTTCTCAATAAGTACCTATTTTCATTAGAATTGGTTCGGATACATTGTTTTTAGGGTTCTGAACTCAAAACGCAAAATGGAGCCGTATTTATGAGTGCCCGATGTTTGTCTGTATGTCCGTCCGTAAGTCATTGGTCTTTAGTTCGTAAACGAAATAAGTAACAAACCTTGTGCATGGTGGTAGGGCACTTTGCGAATGCCCGCCTGGCTAGCTACCACCCTCAAGTTGAAAATCTGTCGCCAAGCACCTAATGGTGTGTTCCGGCAGCTGTCCTTGAGAGCCAGTAATTCTAGGTTAGCCTGAACAACATCTTCGACCACATCATCACTTACCATCAGGTGAGATAGTGGTCAAAGGCTAACCTATCAAGCATAAAAAAAAAAAAAAAAAAAAAATATTTTTGTTACCAATACGTAGTAAGGTAGCTGAAAAATTGCATACTGGCATGTGGTCGTCTGTAGAGTAAATGTATAATTCGTATGAAATAACTTGCGGAAGTTGAAAATAGAGTATTTTAGATGAGTATGGTACCGACTTTAATAAGGTATTGCATACTTTTCAATGATTTGTAAGTTTAGTTTGGCATAGGTATTTTGAAATACAACAAACAAATCGATGCTAATATTATAAAAAGGAATTATTTTATTTTGTTATTGTATATAACTGATATATAAGATAAAAAAAACAACACAGCCTCCCCTATTAAGGGGGTATTTGCCATAATCCCCACGCTTGGCAGGCGGCTTGGGGATCGCAGTGTAAGTTGGCAGTTCTTCAGAAGGCGCTGCTGCCCACCTTCCAGTATTTTTCCCTTAGTCGCCTCTTACGACACCCACGGGATGATATGGGTAGGTGCAATTCTAAACTGGCACCTCACGGGGCAATTTGATGTGCAACAAATCATTATTTTTATATAAACACTTTACTAAGTTGTAGGAATCTCCAGCTAGATTCCGTATTGGTGGGTACCACCGCAGTGTCAGATAATCTGCCTCGAAGCTGTAGTGTGCAAATAGTACTGAGTAGGATATTTAGAAAAAAAAAATTTAATCAAATAAAAATAAATTAAATCTAAAAAAGGCACGGACCCTGGAGTCTGTGGAGAAATGAAGTTTAATAAAAAAGAAAAAAGAAAATACTACTGTGGTTCGTCTAAACGTGAAGGGCTCTGTAGCAACTGAAGTGATAACTGCGTGTACAAGAAATAGGGACCTAGGGATTACGAGTGCAGTGTAGTACCTCTCAAGCAGTATCTACTGTAATGGACAGGTGTTACCATTGGATACAACGGACGCTTACTATCAAGTGGCAACAAAAAATATTACACCTAACATTGTAACCATAGGCTTAGAATGTACAGCGAAAAAATCCTAAGTCTACGAGTTTAACCAATATTTTGATAAAAATTTTCTTACCTTCAAAAATTAAGTACGAATAGGTATATAGTGACACATAAATTCGCTGTACGCCGGTGCGTCTTTTCCTTGTGGCTAACTTAGTAGAGATCATATTTTTATTATTAAAATAATACTTTTATTTTTAATTTAGTTAGTTAGCCGTAGCACACCGCATCAAACCTATGATCGGGGGCTGCTAGCACATTGTGGGCTGCCCTTACTAAAAGTAGCGCTAAGTCAAGCGTTAAGGCTCCTGTCTTATATAATATTCAACATTTCCGGGATATTTGAGTCCCTACTGCTTTTCAAATATTATTACTAGGATTCATATACTCGAAGACGTATTTATTACATTTTATTGTATACGAAAGCGCCAAGACAGTTTTTTGATTTGTTAAATGTTGTCCGATGAAAAATATTTTAATTTTGACATGTATTTGCCTTCTACTCTGAACAAATTTGACTTATAAACTTGATTTACATTTAAAAATATACTAAACAAATGTAGTGCCACAGTTTTGTCAAGACAAAAAAGGGTTTACTTGAACGGTATGTACTCTCTAAATTAACATTATGATAATTACAGATGTCTTCCTTGGTTATTGTGAAATTATAGTTATATCATTAATTCTGTCAAAGAAGACAATGAGTAGGCAATTGTTAAAATCAAACAATTTTTATTTTAAATTCCTATAAATACTGATGCCTAAAAATTCCGTGGATGGATCCATGAAGTCCAACCGATGCCTACAGCGCAGCGTGCTGTAAGCATTAAACGTGTTTGTTAAGCGAGTATTTTTGCCCCTTATATGACGTATTCTATTTGGGAACATTTTTCTGGCGACCATTTTGAAGCTAGACCTCATGACCTATGGCGAAGCCGGATTCACACTGGTAATATTTATTTTTAACTACCTGTAAGAAATTCCTAGTTTGCCTGATAATTTTTAGGATATGTGGGTGTTATTTTTGCTAACAGTAGACTATAGGAATGCCCTAAAAGTAAGACAGTCTATATAGTATTGCATTAGTTAATAGATTTAAATATGTATGTGATATACTTATCGCAGGCGTCAATCCAGATACCTCGGTCACGGTAATGTTATCTATACTGTATTGTCACTCGGCTCTGTCTTCGAAATAAGTACCTACAGCCACGCTGTACGTAAACATGCGATAGAGCTGCCCGCCTCCAGCATTTTAATTACATTTGCCTACTTTGTGTTTCTATTTAGTTTTGTGATTGTAAATATACTTTTTTTTATATAAACAAATAAAATACTCTGTGAATTGAACAGGAAGTGTTCACTAAAAATGCGTGTTGTTTTCTTGTCCGGTAGGTAGATTTAAACAAAGAACCATGTTTATGTTTGAAAAAAAAATCGTTCTGAAAAATTGGCCACCGAAAAATATTTATGAGACGTACAAAATGCTTTATTATAATATTTTAAAGTATCACAAATCCACATTCTAATAACTACCTGTAATATTATTATAACTTGCGTATTACTACTACCTATTTCACTCGTGTCACTTTCCTTCACTCTATTCACTTTTTTTTTATTAATTGAGACATTTTTTTCGCGGGATAAAAGGAAATACTTGTCCATTAAAATGACACACATTATGTACCGTCAACTATATGTAGACTATAAAATTTTTTTACTTACTAGTAAGTAAAATTGTATTATAGTATTAAGTAAAATTGTTTTATGATATTACCTTTCAGTTTCCAGGTAATCTAATAAAGTTATCTCTGGATGCGTTTTTGACGAATTCATGTAACTAAAAAGAGCACAATATATCTTACTCGTCATATTTAATATGTAAATATGTACTTGAACTTATTTTTGGTGATAAATTGCGTGGTTAATGTTAAAAAACAACAAACCATTCGCTCGTCACTGCGGCGTAGTCCCGAGACTCGAGACTGTCTGCGGGCTGAGCGCGGGCCGAGATCGAGGC
The DNA here is from genome assembly GCA_963854805.1 of Plagodis dolabraria. Classification (NCBI taxonomy): domain Eukaryota; kingdom Metazoa; phylum Arthropoda; class Insecta; order Lepidoptera; family Geometridae; genus Plagodis; species Plagodis dolabraria. The sequence continues at coordinate 14,658,260 of OY978459.1, read as the reverse complement.
ACGTAGGTATAACTCGCGTTGCGTCCGTTTCTATGAAGTTGAAATACTGTATAGATAACATTACCATGCCTCGGTAATCTGGATAATCAAGGCTGAACTGTATAACTTATTTTAAAATAAGAAGATACCGTATTGAAATTCTGCAAAATGGCACTACCTCGTATTCCGATCACTATAAATAACCTTAAATAATGTCGTGACAAACAGGTACATTTGTTTCATTGTAGCATTGTATCAGTACCTTAGGTAGTTGTCTGAACAGGGGGCGTAGCTGAAAACGTGAGGCTAGTACGGCTGACTTGAAATACTTATGATAACAGACATTACAAATGTATATAAAAAGTAATTTAAAAATAAAAGCGGTGTTATACTTATAAAGTGTAGTACAGCGATAAACGTTCTAGAGTTTCAAATAAGAATATATTTAAGAGGCCGGGCCAGCCTGACCATTTCAAATATTGAATACCGTCTAGAAAATAATTTTCACTCCACCTAAAGGTGGAAATTATTGGGTGATATGTCAAGTAATACTAAGTATAAGAAAACTTGAAAAACTTGTTCAAAACCGAACAAGTAGCAAAATAGACACAATTTCTTAAATAACCTGAGGTACCCTAATAGTACTGATAGCCGCCTTAGCGAGTTTCAAAATACGTGACCGTATCTCTCGATTGAGTTGCTTGAAGTCTATATTTTTCGTCAAGTTAACGAAAAAGTTAGCGATGTGAATAACCAAAATACGTTTGTACCAACCCAAAGATGGACAAATACGTAATCCTGTAAAGTTAATTTTACCCTTGCAGGTACGGAACACAAAAAACTACAGCTTTAAATAAAAATAAAGTGAACCTCGTATATTAAGAAGTTTACATCTAAACAAATAAAATAGAATCAATTGTCGTACATTCCATTAAAATCAGATGGCGATGGCTCTTTTTTAACAGGAAGATCACAAATTACCGCTTCAGCTGTAGTTAAGAGAGACGCTACTCCACTAGCATCAGTTAATGCCCTTCTAACAACTTTTGTGGGATCAATAATTCCTCGTTCTATCATATTGACAAACTCATTATTTAACGCATCGTACCCAAAGTCACTCTCCATACTCTCTACTTTAGACACAATGACAGACCCATCATATCCAGCATTGCTGGCAATCGTGAGGCAAGGCGTTCGTAAAGCTCTTTTTACTATGTCAATGCCTATAGCTTGGTCGGTATTAACTGATTGTAGATTATCTAATGCAGGGATACATCGGAGTAATGCGGCCCCTCCACCAGGAACTATGCCTTCAGCAATTGCAGCTCGGGTAGCATTTAGAGCATCATTTACACGATCTTTTTTTTCATTAACCTCAACTTCACTACATCCTCCAATTCTAAGAACTGCTACTCCGGCCTGAAGTCTTGCTATCCGTTCCTCACATTTCTGTTTATCGTGCTCATCTGTCGCTTCTTCCATCTCATATCTAATACGTTCAATACGTTGTTCAATTTCTTTTTTGTCACCTTCACCTTTTAGTAATAGAGTAGAATCTTTAGTGATTACCACTTCAGCTACTCGCCCAAGGCTTTCAGGCTGACAATCTTCAAGTCTTATCAAATTATTGTCATCTTCAAATATTACTCCACCAGTAGCTGTAGCCAAATCAATCAATACATCTTTTCGGTACTCCCCAAAACCAGGTGCTTTAACAGCAACTACTGGTAACCCAATTTTTAGTTTATTAATAACAAGGACTGAGAGTGGTTCTCCATCGAGTTCTTCTGCAATAATTACAAGTGGCATTTTCTTTGAATTAGCTATTTCTAAAGCTGGTACTAGTTGCTGAGCAGTAAAGATTTTTTTTTCACTGTATAGAACTAGAGCATTGTTGTATTCCACCTTTGGACCCTTAGAAGAGTTTATAAAATATGGCGAAATATAACCACGATTAAACTGCATGCCTTCAATTATTTCCAAATCATCGTCTAACGTTTTTCCGTCTTTCACAGTTATAACGCCATTTTTACCAACCCTATTTATAGCCGCTGCAATTAGTTTACCAACGGACTTATCTCCATTTGCAGATATAGTGGCCACTTGCTCAATTTCTTCAGTTGTGTTTACTGGTTTAGAAATTTCTATCAGTTTATTTTTAACTGTATCAACTGCCAACATAACTCCTTTTCTTATTTCAATAGGATTTGCTCCTTTGGACATGTTTTCAAATCCTTCTTTTGCAATTGCTCTTGCTAAAATTGTGGCAGTAGTAGTTCCATCACCAGCTTCTTCATTCGTTTTATTAGCAACATTTTGGACTAACTTGGCTCCAATATTCTGAAATTTGTCCTTTAATTCAATACCTTTGGCAACTGTTACTCCATCTTTCGTTATTTTAGGTGGACCAAAAGGCTGTTCAAGAATAACGTTTCGTCCTTTTGGACCCATGGTTATTGCAACTGCATCAGCAAGAATATCTACGCCTTGAAGCATCAATGATCGTACATCTGGTCCAAATCTAATTTCTTTAGCATATATGACAGATAAACGTGAAAAATATCTTTTGTAAATCGGTCGTGATATATTTTTCAGGCGAAACATTTTTGTAATATACACTAATGAGCATAAATTATTTAAGTGTATAATCCTTGAAAATGTGACTTCCAAGCTTTTTTCTAAATTATTTTATATTTTCCAGTAGCAGTAACTCAAAATAATCTTTCGCAATTGACCAAAGAATACATTGCAGTGTCATTGCGATTGACAAGTTAGTGAAACATGCGCCAAATTACGTTTAAACTAAGAAAAACATTTCCTGTTCATATGCCAAAGATGACAAATTACCGTGTAAGTACCTCTTTTGAAAGTATTTACACTAATTTACAAGGAGTATGAATTGGTTACCAATACTTTTTTAATATTAAAGGCGGGACAACTTTTAAAACCAACGTGTTCCGTGTCACGGTCCGTGTTGGGCTAGGTCCTCCTAGTATAGATACTTCCTCCTAGGTGTTGAGTCAAAGCAACTCGTACTTTTTTGTATAACCAAGATCACAACAAACACCCGATGCGATACATATAAGCTACGAGAGCAATTTGACCATACGAATAATAATTTATTATTTGGAGGGTGCAGACTGCAGATTGAATCTCGATTGATGCGGGGTCAACATCAAGCCAGCGTCAAATTGCTTATACAGTTCAACCAAGTTATCTGTGAAGTGGCAGAAAAAGAAACTACGAAATTGCTTACGAAAATTAGAAAAAGAATTTGGTATTTCCATGGAAGTAATAAGTACTACGTACAACAGGAATGAGCTGTTGTCGCAAAATTGAAGCTGAACGAGAGCGCAGTAACTGTACCTCTTATCCCTCTCTGGCAATGGTGACAATATTGATATATGATTTAAGGACAATAATTTTATTATAAAAAAATTATTTGTGATCTGACGTCAGCAGATCATTGCTTCAGATGGATTTTAATCGAAGATGCTAATGATGATCTTGCCCTTTGCGGCACTGTACATTTCCTGTTTTTGCTTGCTTTTCACACTCACGTCATATAGGTAGGTACTTACCTACTGGCACGTTAATGTTATCTATACAGTATCTTAACTCGGCTCTCTCGTTGAAATAACTACCTACAACCGCGCTGTACGTAAACATGCGATAGGGCTTCCCACCTCCATTATTTTAATTAAATTTGCCTACTTTGTGTTTCCATTTAGTTTTGTGATTATAAATATACTTTTTTTATATGAACAAATTAAATTCTTTGTGAAATGAACAGGAAGTGTTCACTAAAAATGCGTGTTGTTTTTTGACTAGTAGGTAGATTTAATTAAAAAAACTATATTTGAATAAAAAAAACAGTCTTAAAAATTTGCGACCGAAAAATATTAGTGAGACGTACGAAATGCTTTATCATTAAATTTTAGAGTATAAAAAAAAACCGCATTCTAATATATAGCTTATAAGTACCTATTGCACTCGTGTCAATCACTTTCCTTAACTCTATTCCCTTTTTTATTAATCGAGACATTTTTTTTTCGGGGGATTAAAGGAAATACATGTCCATTAAAAAGACACACATTATGTACCGTCAACTATGTAGACTATCAAATAATGTTACTTACTAGTAAGTAAAATTATTTTATAGTATTACCTTTCAGTTTCCAGGTTATCTATAAAAGTTATCCCTTCTTGCGTTTTTGACGAATTCATGCAACCAAAAACAGCACAATATATCCTACTCGTCATATTATATATGTAATGTGTACATTGCACATAAACTTATTTTTAGTGAAAATATCGTGCGTTTATTGTTACAAAAATAACACACCGTCTATTCGTTACTGCGGCATAGACGCGACTGTCTGCGTACTGAGCGCAGGCCGAGATCGAGGCGCGTAGGTATAACTCGCGTTTCGTCCGTTTATGTGAAGTTGAAATACTGTATAGATAACATTACCGTGCTACTTGTCCTTGTGGTACATGACATGCAGTTGGACTAAGATAAAATTCCTATTGTGGTATATTTCATTAATTAGGTAATAAAAAACAGTTAGGTGTAATTCTAAATCAAATATTGTTAAATAAAACAGTCTTGTGAAGTTTCTGCCGCAAATCCAGCTTATTCCTTAAATGTTTCATTGTTTGTAATTTTGCATTATGAGTAAAACTAACATTAGGATCTTTAGGAAATCTGAAAATGAAACAGTGATTTGAAGGAATAAAATATACATAGGTATTTAATTCATTTGTCCTTGAACTATAATTGGATAGTCCTGCATGGTCACCGTAATTCCCACTAACAAATTATGTTTAAAGTATTACCTCCACGACACAAATTCTCCCCATTTTTACTAAAATTCTTCAAAAATATCACGAAATCAAAAAACACTCCATTATTAACGTCCGAGTCCGCAATTTCATGTGGGGTTGTCAAGTCAGGAGTCAGTATTTCATACAAATAAAAGAAAACCTATACGCCAATCGCAAAATTTTTGCGTTAGTATGGCTTTACACGTAGCAACAAATAATATTGCTTTAACATGTTGGTGTACAAAATTATTAATTATTTTTAAATGGTGTCTCAATAAAGTGTTATCTATATCTCTATCTAATGAAGTAAAAACATCTACTTCTAAAATGTTTCTATATCTCTAGAAGCATTTTAGAAGTAGATGTTTTTACTTCATTAGATAGAGATTTAAATAACACTTTATTGAGACACCATTTAAAAATTACTTATAAAGATAACAATACAAAATATGATGTAACAATAGGCGGTCTTATCGCTTAGAGCGATCTCTTCCAGACGACCTATAACTGGAGGACAATATTTTACTACAAATACATAGACGGTAGTCTTTATAATACAAACAAAATAATTACTTAGGAAGCATCTAAAATATGTACAATTATAAATAAAATAAATGCAACTAAAGTAATAAACATTCAACACAGTTCATTAATAATACATATACCTACATAAATATATAAAGACATATATTAAATAATATATAAATGTATATGTATATACATAAGATCATACAATATATACATATACCTATATCAATAACATTAAATAATGTAAGTAGTTAACATACAGAACCATAAAAGTAAGAACTTAGTAGCAATTTATAGCTAACAGTGATGTATACAATCATGATGGGGAAAGATAATGATCTTTTACAAGCTTTTTGAAAATATTAACTGATGGTGAGCGTTTAATAGCAAGAGGCAAAGAGTTCCAAAAACGTACAGCCTCAGAGGTGAATGATCCATCGTAAAATTTAGTTTTACGCTCAAGCACTTACATTACATCAATCGCACATTTTTCGACAAACAATGAAAGGATAGAAATCGACTTAGCTCTGGCAACTTTAGGTCACTGTTAGAACGAGACACAGGGTACAGTGGTAGCCTTCTCACTCGGCTTCATTTTTATTTTGCGCGCAACAAGACTCTTATGACCTTACCTTACTGCTCATTCCTGTTGTACGTAGTACTTATTACTCCCATGGGTATTTCTCAACAGACAGCGCCCTCTTTCACATATAAGTTGGTCGAACTGTAACACGAGTTACCATGACTAGGGTTTGTATTATCACTCAGTAGGGATGTAACCGATTACGATACGATTGATTATTCGTTGGATTACGATTAATCGGAATATCTGATTATTGACACAATTATTTTCCGATTACCCATTAATATATCCACATAGAGCACAATTTTCTAAAATTCGTTACTAACGCACTTTACTGGCAACAAACGAAAGAAGGTAGTTTTTGTATAGAAATAAAGGGTTTTTTAAGCTATTGCATAGCTTCTTATTCTACAAACTTTGTTAAGGAAACATGCTCATATGCCATATGATCCAAACGTGATAAATAATAAACGCAGATGGGATATAGTATGCACCACAGAAAAAAGGCAACTGCAAAACGGCATTATTACTATATCAGCTCAATGCTGTACAATAAGATTAACAGGCAATTAAATATATATCCCCTTACATTGTATATATGCAAACTAAAATGTACTGAATGGTTGCAATCTTTATCGTACCAGGATACAGAAGACCTCCTTGTTGTTTTAAAATAACGTCATACCACACCTCATTTCACTTTGGCACACACAATCTATCACACACATACACACACACACCCTCTCACACACTCACACACACACACATCCACACCTATAAAACACCCCTACCACATATTATGAGTCTTTTTGTACGCTTAGACATATTTGTTAAATAGTTATATAATTACGTACTTTGTTTGTTACTAAGGAACTAAATTAGCTTACTTTCGGAGGAGGGCGTTGACACCTGCGACACAGTTATATACTTCTGCAGGTGTCATCGATTCTGACATGTTTGTGACTAATAGTGTTATGGTTCCAAATAAATTTATTATTATTATTCTATCGCGGGCCTTGAACGTGGAGACCGAATCCAGAAATTCCGTAACGAAAATAACCTAACACCCCATACGCCGACCGGCACAGCGGTGATACTATAAGTAGGGGAGAATTGGGGGTTCTGCATCTGCATCGCTCTCGCTTCGCTCGAGCTCGCGATGCATGACCCCCAATTCTCTCCGTTATATAGATCACAACTGGCATTCTTCTTGATATCAATGGGCTAAGTTCGGATCGAGCTGTTTGCACAATCGTCCATCCTTATTGTAACTTTACAAGATTTAAGGATTCTAAGAGTGCTTATGCATTAGGCACCCCTAGTTATTTTTAATCCGAACGGTTATTTTTTAAAATTAAATAGGATAGGATTTTATTAAAAAGATAGGTAATTTTAAAAACATTTATTTTCTACATTCCATTTCTGAAGACAAATTACATTTCTTAGAGCACAGTATGAAGTATGATATACACAACAATAAACATCGGAACATGAAATATACTTTCTATACAAACTTAGTAAACTAGGGCAACCATAATCCTCTAGATCGAAAATACACTTACTAATTCCGTCATACATTATATTATCTTGTTCTAATATTTTCCTTAGCCATCTAACTTTTTCTGAACCTTTGACATATATTTTACAGTTCCTTAAAATTTCTGCAATATAAATCTTATGATAATTATACGGTATAAGTCCTTCTTTCCAATAAATGTGTCTATTTCTTTCAATCCAGCATACTTGTCTTTTTTCTGTTTTTGTTAAGTCATAAAACGGGAAGGGTGGCTTAAATACAAGATTTATTATTTGTTTATCAAATTGTAGTGCTATTTCTTTTACAATGAATTCATTAGAATCAGTTTTGAAACCTTGTACGTCTACAATTGCATTCATGTTAGTTTACGTACAATATTACTTAGTGGTTTGTATTCAACAAGCCGGTCGTTCACAATAAGGCAATAGGCTGCTGTATTATTTGGAATTTCTTGGGCACTTTCAATTTCTAAACGTACATCCACTGGTCCTGATTTTAAATTTTCATTTTGTCGTGAACAGTCTATTATAAACAAAGGAGCTTTCTCTTTAAATGGTCAGTGTTTTGCACTTTGATGATTTTGAAAATTTCTGTTGACCAATTCGGCGTATACCCTTTTTCAAATGTGCCTTTATATTTACTTATGCGCACATAATCATTGGCATTCAATTTCTTTCTATATTTTTCTTTAGGGATAGAGGTAAGATTCTTTTTGAACCTCTCCAGTAATATATCTTTATTTTTTTGTTTTACTTGTGCTGGAGACATACCAATTGTTCTATGAATGGTATTGTTGTATATGTCAATCACTTTATTAAGAACTTCGTCATACCATATATAGTTTCCTCTGAAACTGAATTCTTTGTAGAGCTTATTTTTCAATGTTCGGATTAATCTTTCTACAATAGATGCTTTTTTAGTAGAGTAAGTGGAGTAGTGATTTATTTTATAACTATCCACAATTTTTTTGAATTTGTCATTATAGAACTCATTGCCTCTGTCCGTTTGTAGGTGTTTAGGCACTCGTCCTTTATGTAATAAAGATTGAAAAGCTCGAGTGACAACTTCTTTTTTTTTACTTTTCAGTGGATATGCCCATGCGTACTTTGAAAAAGTATCGATAACGGCTAAAATAAAATTATGACCACCGTTAAATTTAGAAACAGCTTGCATATCTATTAAATCAGCTTGCCAAAGGTCATCAATATCTTTCATCACAACATGTCTTCGAGGAAAATTTACCCTTGCATATTTATGAATCTCATTTACCACACTTTTTTTGCTCATGTTTATTATAATGTTTAAATATTACTTCTAATTTATTAACTCGATTATTTAATTCAATAAGCAAGTTTGTGTTAGATGAAATTTTATTCAAAATATTAATGAGAGATTTATCAACATATTCTTTGGTTGCGCTGTCATTCAGATCAATTGGATGTTCCAAATTTTTAAGGATCTTATTTTGGGCGTTTAAATTTCCATCACTAGATTGTTTTATAGAACATTCGCTTTGGATTATATAATCTTTTTTCTGTTTTTTATATAGGTGATGGCCGAATTTGTTGACATTCATGTTTGAATGATTCTTAAAGACTAAACAAATATTCGCAACGCTTAGTCATTTTATTCTTTAATTATACCAGCTTCTTTTAACTCTTCTATGATTGAAATAATTTCATTGTCATGATTACTGTTACCAGCATCTCTAGATGCCACCAAAAGCATAAGTCTTTCAATTAATTCATTAGGATCGTCCCAATAAATAAAATCTGTATTTGATTTATAGGTTTTTTTAAAACTTGGGGATTTAACTCCAGTTCCACGCTTGATAGCTTTGTTTTCCACTTCATCTCGATCAAAAAATAAGGGTTTTATAATTTGGCAGTACTTCATGCTTTTGTCTCCTCTTATTTGGCCTAAACGATTAAAATCTCTTTTGTGAGCATTAGTATTGTGTAACATATCTTTATAAACTATTTTATCTCTCTCTGTTACCAAATTTAAATCCGGCTTTTTTTTAAATAAAAGTTCCTTAATACCAGGTGTCATTTCGTAGTTTATATTTCCAAGGGTCATTAAAGAAATTTCATTGTCGCTAGAAGTTTTACCAAAAACCTTAAAAGAGATTGGTATGTTTCCCATGAATAATTGCTTGTTTTCATCCCGTACTCCAAATGGTACATTTAATGTATTATTTTCATCAAGCAAATTTTGTTTTTCTAATATTGATAGAAGGGGAGTGTCTAAATTGGTTACTTTTTTTTCATTTTTAAATGGCGTTGAATGTATTTGTTTTTCTGATTCACTATCGGTTAATGTATTTTCACTTTTAGCAGAGTTATAGCTTTGAAATTTGTCGTCGGGTGAACCGTTGGAATAATTACACAGTGATGAATCATTTGTATCAAAAGTGCATTTAATATCACTTTTATATGAATTAGATTCAGCCATTTTATTAAGAGGATCAGTGAGAGGTTTAAATATTTTATTTAAATTTAAGTTTGTGTTGTCTTCTTCATCCTTTATTTGTTTTATTTTGTTTTTAATTGTTTTAACTGAGGCGAGTATTTGGTGTTTCCATTTTTTTTCCATGTTTTATAACGATGTTACCACATCCATTAAATTATAAGAAATGATGACTTTAGTAGTTATGACTTGTATTTAAATGAAATCAATCGAACTTAATAAATGTATCAAATCCACTTCTGTATCTACCATTATTTAATTCACTATATTTATCTATAATTAAGAATGAGTGCGGATAAGTCCATGTTTTTAAACATATGTTTTTAAATTTGGACCAATCAATGTCTGAATTAACATGTTCATTATAAATATGTTTTAAATTTATATCATCCTGTTTAAAAATTATTAAAAAGTTTGCATTATCTCGTATTAATTGTTTTGGTATTTTCGAATAAGTTTGGGACAAGTAAAAGCAATCTATATTTTTATGCCGTCCCATTGAAAAATAGTTACGTATATTTGTCTGATTCTCGCATGCCACATCGTCAAAAATAAAAACAGAATTTGGTAAAGCAATATCCGGGTCAATAACGTCTTTGTTATCATTAAATATGTTAAATTTTATATCTGGAATTTGATTCAAGATTTCATTTAAAAAGCAGTATTTTGGTTGAAATGTGGTTTTTGAATACAGATAAACATTCTTAAATTTTAAGCCGTTTTTATGTAATAATAAGCCTATCATTACATTGGTCTTTCCACAATTAGATGGACCGCAAATTAGACAGCGAATCGTATTGGGAAGTAATACGCTATGTCTGTTAATTCCGGAATGTGATTTTACTTCTATGTTGTTAATTTCTAAAGTTGTGGGTTGCTTTATCAACCTCATAATGATATCTGACAATACTGTATAGGGTATTTATATTAAATAGATAAATCATTACAATGTCCATTTCTATTGATCGAATGTTAGCGGTTCTAATGTTTGCTTTCCAAGAAATTTAGCTTTTAAAAACAACCTTTGTCCACGTGATCTATTACCAAAAAAGGTAAGTACCTAGTTATATTTTAGTTATTATTTTTGTAATACTTATTAATTCATTGTTGCACCAGCTCCACTGTATAGCAGACAAATTTGCATTGCACTGTTGGTTTACATATATCCTGATTTTGGTAAGTGTTTATTTTAACTTTTTACTAATAATATCAGTTAAAACTAATTGGTAGTTCATATGAAGGTTAATTTAATAAGTATTATTTTATTTTGTTACAGAAACAATGACAAGCATAGTTTTTGCTGACGCTGATCCTTTCTATCTACAAGAGGCTCAAGACATGAATTTAATCTGGAACAGTCATGAACACGATAGAGATATTGTTCGAGAAAATAAAGAAACCAATACAAAAAATAAATCATTCAAAACAATTCATAAGAAAGGAAAGTTAAGTTTTAAGAAAAAAATATCACCAGATTCATCATTCGTTGTCAGAAAAATACCAGGAAAAGGACATCACTTAATAAAAATTGAAATCAGTGAAATTAACACCCTAGCAAGTGATGATTGTTGTGTAAGTGTGCAGTATGTAGTTGAGGATAAATATGATAACATTTTAGACGCAACGCAAGATTTAATAAGTAAGATGACAAAAAAGTTATGTGTCCCAGAACCTTTATAAATCTATCTAATTGTATTTATTGATATTTTATTTTATTGTAATATTATTGAATATATAACCTAATAAACATAGTTACGAGTCACGTACTTGTTTTATTTATCTTGCTTACGCAGGGTTTACCTACACATTATTTCGGTGACCGATGTAAATCTGGATTCGGTCGAACACTAACAATAATCTTATAAAATCAGACAGGAATTAGGATAGGTTAAGAAAAATGCAAGGAATGATATTTTATGCGATTTCAATTTATTTCATATATATTTCACATATATTATATATAGCAAATTATAACTTTTACCAGTAAATCAAGACTTACAGACTATATAACTTTACAAATGTATTACTTATAAATATATATATAGTTATTATGTTAGGAATTATAGTAAACATTTACCAAAATAAAACGGTTTTCAGTTGACAAGATATATAATTTTGTCATTATTTACAGTTCAATGTTGCTTTTAAATGTCACTTTTATTATTATGATATATTTCTAATATAATACAATATTATTATAATATATTGCTGTAATGTCCCCAAGGTACAGTTTTTACTATATCTTTCGTGATCTGTCTCTTATCATCTGATTTATTTAAAATCAATTTATTCAACCTCTGAGTAAATATTTTATGATTAATTGATTTAATAATGTACATACTATCTCTAAAATCAATATTCCTAAACAAACATCGTTTATATTTTGCCATGTCAAGTTTCCTCGTTACACATTTTTTTGTGCCTTTGGCTTTCTTAAGTGAAGATGTTTCAGTATTTATGCAATAAAGTTTTGCGCGAAGTCCTGTGAATTCTGTAATTAACTCACCAGCCATTTCATCTTTAAAATATCCAGGTTGTTTAATATTAACATGAGGTATACCATATACATTATCTTCTTTAAAATTACTAGTGTCAAAGTATTGTAGGTTAAGTTTCATATCCTTGTAGAAATCATCAGTCCTTATCAAATATAAAAGACTATCAGTATCTGTGTAGCAAAGGCATATATTTTCTCCATACATTTTTTTCATAATCGCGTAATGGAATCTATATAAATGTCTCTTCGCGAGTTCTAGAACAGTAAAGCCAATATATATTGGTCGGTCTAGATTGATTTGTGTTGGCTGCATTTGAATAGCTACCAAATTTTCTGTAAAAATCGAGAGATTCATAAAATTTGGCGCACTTATATATTTTTCAGCGCCGCAAATTTTATTAGTTCTGTTAGAACAATCTTTCCATACATTAACTAGTTTTACATCAACTTGATTTCTTTTGTTTTCTATCGTTTTACCAAATATAGAGTTATTCTGTTTTTTAAAAAAATCCCTTTCAAATTCGGAAGTTGCATTTTGTCGCAACAATGTGTTTAATTCAATGTAAGGTTTTAGAAATTGTTTCTGATCGAAAGCCAATACTCTGTGTATTTTTAATAGTACAAGTCCGTTTCTCAAACATTCTTTTAAATGAGTATAATGTATGACATATTTATATTTATTATGTAGGTTTGCTATTAGCTTTTGAGATTTTCCATTAGGCGGAATACATTTTTCTGGCGCGAATGGTAAATCAGAATGATGATCATGTATTTGTGGAGGATATTCAAGGTCCACTTCAAGTATGTATCCGCGATTGTTACTATCTGGTATCGATTCAATGTTGTTAAGGGTTTTAATTTCGTCTTCATTTAGAAAGGAAAAATTATTGGTAGGAAGACATTTCATCATCGTATATCCATAAAGATTTACACAATCGAGGTACATTAGATAAGAATTGGGCTCGTATTTATTGTAATTAGACAAATATTTATTATTTGCTTTAGCATTTCTGAGAGAACATTGTGCTAAACCTCCTCTAATGCCTTTTTCAAGCATTTGATACATTTCAACATCGGAAATTAAATCAAGCTCAACTTTTGTAAACAATAACATGGCATCCCAACTTAATGAAGGTGATGATACATAATGACAAGGATCTAAGTTGTAGTAAGTCAAGCTCATTGTTCTGAATTTTTCAAAAACGTCACATAATAATAATACATCGCATTTTAAATATAAATCGGTGTACTCCCCTAAATCTTTTATGTTAAATTCATTCCAAATAGTTTGCGCATGTTCGTAATCTTTATCTGATATATCTTCAGAAGAAAGCCTATTAAAAAAACTACTCTTGTCAGGAAGATTTGGTTCATTATAGCGTTCCATCGAATTCAAATAATCATAGCAATATACTCCTTTTTGACACAATAAATCAAACGATTTACTATCAGGATAATATTTTTTTAAATTTTTAAAGTCACTTTTCTGCAGTGTTTTTACTAACTTATCCAAGCCGCAACTAAGAAAATTGAACGAATCAATAAATTTCAACTGAGCGGCATTGATGGAATCAATTGGTATAAACTTTGTGATTGATATGTATTTTTCCTTTGTTTTTGAAATAAGATTAATACGTCCTATGATCGCAGATAGCTCGGTAATAAATAAATGACAGTCATATCCGGAAAGATTGTGGAATATGATTGGAATAAATTTACATGTCCTAGCATTCAAATTACATCCCACGTGACTCGGACCTAAATAAGCTGAATCAAAATGATCGTGGTCTGCGCATTTTACGTCATCAGCTACAAATTCCTTTTTACACAAGTGACAGATGGTAGCATGTTTAAACGATGCCAGCTCATTTTCAGTTAGCGGCATCATTTCATGTTTAATTGATATAATTTGATATAATTCCATTACATCATTAGTTAGAGCTTCAATAAATTTTTTTACACAATTTGGGCCCCGATAAGACACAAATTTGTTTAGACTCGGTTTAGACTCACAGCATATGTAATAAGCAAAGCAAGTCGCTTGATGTATTTGCACGTTCTCAACATGTTGTGATTTGCTTTTATCCGAATATTCTTTAAGCAAACTTTCAAAATCACCATATATTACGAAAGGAATTCTACGAGTTCGTTCAACATGCGAAAATAATAACTTACTACCTGGTTGAGGCAGAATTGTTTTTACTCTAGCGCAATCGTGATTTACCAGTTTTTCTTGCGATGGAAAATAAATAAAACATTCGTCACACAAAAAAATTCTGCATTTATGTTGTGTAAGTTGTCTATGTACAAGCTTTCCGAAATCTTTTATCAAACAGAAATGGTTTTTCCCGTTTATCTCAATGAGGAGCAGGCTAATATGCGTCAACTTACGATGTTTTGTTTTGTAGAGGGGACCAGATACTATATTGTTTTTATCCAAACCGTACACATTTACCGAAATTAAAGGATTTATCTTTTCGAATATTTTAATATCATTTAAACTCAAAGGAAAAGTCATTCCTGAAGTGTTCAGAATATGTTTATAATGTGGATATGACGACACTCTATTTGGATTATTTTTTGCTGGATACATATGCGCAATTATGCTCCATAAGAAACATCGATCATCTTTGTTTTGAATGTTTAAACATGATTTGGTGTTTTGAATTTCTCGCGGCAATTTCACGTATGAGCCCGCCCGTAATGGATTGTATTGATTAATATTTAATTCTAAATGACTGATAGAATTTAGTGTCCAACCACTCCCCGACATTTCGAATTCTGAACATTTCGTTATCAGCTTTTGGACACATGTTTTATAAAACGATATCAAATCAGAGTTGTAAAAAATCTTTACAAATGGCACATTAAATGACTTAAGGGCTTTTTCATCATTTTTAGGTAAATAATATGACACAAAAAATTCCATGTTGACTTTTAATGCATTGTGTTGGATCAATGATTTTTTTATTAATTGTAAAACTGAAGTAGAGGCTTTATTCAAAAATTCCTCAGGCAGCATATTATTCGAAATAGGGTTTATTTTATAACTTACAATTCTAGATTTAAATGCACTAGCTATAATCTGCACATCTGGGAACTCAGAGTTGATCAAACAGTTTGATTTATGAATACTACTTTTATAATGCGACGAGATACGAGACACCTCAATATTACACTCTCTACAATATACCATTTTGCCTCACTTGTTCCTTAGTAGGTATACTTGATAACAAACTTGAACTGATAAAAAATATTAAAAAATATAGGTAAATATTTGAGGTATTTACTTAATATAATAGTTGCATGAATTGATATGAAGCGATTAACCTGCCTAGATGTCGGTAATAATATAAATGCATAGTTTCGTAATCTGAGATTTAATTTTACTGTTTGCAATTAGTTTTCAGTAGTATATTTCAGTATTTCAGTTTCTATATTTAAATTTTTCAATATTCCAATATTTCAATATTCCAATATTTCTCATTTATAGTTTTGCTGTAAATAAAACAATCATTAGACATAACATAATAATAACCAGTTAAAATTTTATTCATGAAAATAAAACTTACATTTGTTGATTAAAAAGTATTGTAAATGCTTTCCTATTATAAGGTATAAATAAAATAAAGATAACAGTTAAGTAAAGATAGTTAGATAAAAGTGAAATAATTGAATATTATTGCGTCAGTATGTTAGAACATATTGTTCATTGCGGTATCATGGGATACTTAAATGTATAGTTTGGTAATCCTAGTTTGCAATTTACTGTGTAGATATTATTATAATGTTTGCAATTAGTATTTCAGTTTCTATATTTCAATTTTTCAATATTTCAATTTTCAATATTTCAATATTTCAATATTTCTCATTTTTAGTTTTGCTGTAAATAAAACAATTATTAGACACAAAATAAGAATAACCATTTCAAATTTTATTCATAAAATCTAAAACTAACATTAACTAATTCAAAAGTAGTATATATGCAAGTAATTACCTATTATAAGGTAGAAATAAAAATATCAAGGTAATATAATAAAGTAAAGACAAAATGAAACAATTGCGATTGTACCAATCTGTTAAAACATACTGTTCAATGTAATTTCATGGGATACATTATTGGCTGTATAGCCTTGAATTCATTTTTCCCGGCTTCTACAAGTGTTGACAATGCGCGCCATACAGGTGTTTGGGTGTCAGTACACAATTTTAAAGTAACCAGGGCTCTTTTCCAACGTTCTTCGCTAGGCTGACATTCAGCTTCTCGGGAATTATAGACCCTTAACTCGACGTAATACTCCCCGCCACGTGTGAGATCTCGTTGTGTTGTATACCCGCTCGTTCCGCGCTGTGAAAAGAAGCTCCGCAATGTAGCCGCACGCGCTGGTTTCACCTTGCTGCTTTCTCCGATCTCCTGAAAAAAAATCAAACAAATAATAAGTGACCTTCATACGTAACAGTTTATTGATATAACTGCTGTAACAAAAGTAAGTTACATAAATGTTTACAAAAATAATCTAGCCTGCATTAAACAACGCTTATCCACCATCGTAACTAAAAAAATACCCTGCCTAAGAGGGCCATGGTGCCGTAAACAATCATCACACACACACACACTGAGTATCACACCCATAAAAATAAGTAAACGAGCGAATAATATTTTTTCATTACCTGTGTAATCGAGGGCTGCGCCAGAGGTAATTCTACGTCATCCGTGTCCGAGCCAAAGAAATGGGATGTCGTCAACAGTTCTGTTGACACTGCCGCTGGCAGTTTTTTCTTTCTCGATGAAGACCCAGCGCCGCTGCTAGCCGTCCGTTTCTTTGATGCGCCTCCGTCTTTCTTCTTTTCTTGAGCCACCTTTTTTGCAGGAGGTTGTGGTGTAGGTGGAGGTGCTACAGGCTCGGACCCCGCCGGTGTTTCGTCGTCCGATACATCAATCTCATCGGCCCAGAAAGGATTTTGCGACCAGCCCGGCCTGAAAGCAATAATTTAAAATAATTATAATAGAAGATAACTTCGCAACGAGTTAACACAACATTGTTTCTGAACATTGTTTTAGCCTAGCATAGCAAAATGCTTTATAAATAAAAAATCCATGAGTTAACACAAGTTAGTTTGCCGATCAACACAGGTACCTAAGTCACATTACACTTTATACGTTTACATCCTCACACTCACAGTCCACACTTAGTTCAATGACTTGTATAGCGGGTGCCAGAAACATTCACTTCACTCATAATCTCACCTTGAACCAGAAATACAAATTTCCCTTGGGGAAGTAAATTGAGCTTCTGTCAGGAATCGAACCCGAAACTCCCGGTGTAGAAGGCAATTACTTAACAACTACGCCAGCATGGCATCTAATTTTTTTCACCGAAGTTATAAGGCAATTTGCACTCACTAATAATTCATTCATACTAACAATAAATACTTTAAGGTCACTTACTTACATAGTTAGGTTCCTTGAAGTTCCGAATATGTAAATAACTGCACTTTTTTTGGATGCTGGAGCGTCGTCGCCCACCACTGAATATCCGCTTTTAAATGTAGATGCACCAAATCAGTCCTATTTATAATCTCATTTTATAAAGATGCATTCACAAGTCGAATCTTGACTAAAACGTACAAAAATAAAAAAACAGAAAGGTTAAAGTTTTAACGATTGTATACCTTAACGATCTTGTAAACAAAGTTCATTTCATCTTGTCAACCGATAAACAAATCTGAATGAGACTTTATGCTGTCGTCAAGGGATGTAAAGCGATGACTGCTGCACATTCTCGAGCAACTGGAGACAAAAATCCTATAAGGAAGTGGCAGGTACTTATACCAATTACGAGTCTTTTAAATTACAGATCTCACTTAACTGGTAAACAACATATTTCAATTGATCACCAGTAATGAGAGAACCTCTCGAATAAAACAATGCTTTTTATGAAAATCCTTATAACTAAATCTTTTAGATATTAGTAGCGAAACAAACATCAATAAGTCGATTTGTATTTTTTGACGATACTAAAAATGTATTGCTACTTAAGTAAATATTTAAAAATCACATAATGTTCTGATCACTACTGTTACCTATTTAGTATTTTTATTAGACATTAATATGTAGGTACCTACGTTAAATTTTAACCAAAACGTATATTATAATTTTAATTATGTAAAATCATGAAACGAAGGTTGTATCTTTGAACCATAGGCCGTCATTTATTTATTTATTCATTATAATCAATCTCTTTTTTAACTTTTTTTATTTTCTATACAAGATGATTACTACAAAACATCAAAAGAACCAAAAGCCCGTAAAGTAACCTATGGATAGTGACAATGGAGTCTTATCGCTAAGAGAAATTCTTTTCAGAAATATTTGTATCGATATAATCACAGTAATATTGTTGTTTGCTAAGAAGCTATTTAATAGTATAGATAGTGAAAAGTATAGATATCTTAGAAAATACTAAAAACAAAAACTTTTAAACTCATAGCCCACACTAAATTCATAGACTTGTATCTTAGGTGCTAGAAACATTCACTTCTTCACACACACACACACAATGACACCCAGAACCAGAAGTGCATATTTTCCTTGATGAGGAGATTTATGCTACTGTCGGGAATCAAACCTAGTACCCGCAACATAGAAGACAAGAACTTACCAACTACGTCAACATGACAGTCTGACTAATCGTATCTTTGATAAAAAAATATGACGAAAAAAATATCGTTGAATCACGTACGCTAGAAAATCCAAATATAGGCTGACTTGATAGCCTAGGTACATAGGACTGCACATATCATTGACATGAGTACAAAATAATAAAATGTAATAATCATAAAAAGTCCCCACTTTATACGTACTCGTACGTACTCTAGGTAACATACCACGGCTGTATAACCCACACTTAAATCGGGATACTATATACCTATGCCTTATAAATGTGTCGGTCGCATCTGTTTCACTAGACAGACAAAGTATTATGTTCTGAACTGATCTGTCTTGAACGGTCTAAAATAAAATGAACTGCTCAGATAAACAAATGCAGACTGACCAGATAAAACGATAGCGGTTTATAAGCTAGAGGGAACCTCGCTTTTTTTAATTCAGTGCGACGAATATAGTGAGCGAACATAATACATGTTGTAAAATGCGCTAACGAGACGATTATAGAGAATAAAAACATCTGACACATGATCCGTGCGCAAACAAGTTGTCGGTTCCCTTGTAATTACAATACTACTTATTAATCGTATGTTTGATGTGGATTGGATAGCAGATAATCGAGAGAATTGGGGGTCATGCATCGCGAGCTCGAGCGTAGCGAGAGCGATGCAGATGCAGAACCCCCAATTCTCCCCTACTACTATATTTGATCAGTGCCTCTGCAGTGCGTAAAAGGAACTAAATTTTGCGGGAAAAAAAGGTTTTGACAACTAACGTGTCGAGATTTATAATTGCATAAGTTGTTAAAAATGCTATATAATAGCTTTACCGCGGCAGTCTCCGAGTGCCACACGTCTTTTTTTTTATGCCTTATAGGATAGCCTTTGACCACGATATCACCTGATGGTAAGTGATGATGTGGTCGAAGATGTTCACAGGCTTAACCTAGAATTACTGGCTCTCAAGGACAGCTGCCGGAACACATGGTTAGGTGTTCGGCAACAGGTTTTCTTCTTAAGGGTGGTAGCTAGCCAGGCGGGCATTCGGCAAAATGCCCTACCACCATGCGGTGAAGCTCAACCCCGCAGCGGGATTCGAGCCATGGACCTGCGGCAGTCCATAGCCAAAGCCACTGAGCTATCACTGCCTCAAAAAGATAGTTTTAATTTAATCCTTGAATTAATTTTAAAGTGTAATTGTAGACATTACATTCAGAGATAATCAAAATCATATCAAAATTTAGAGATAGCTTTTATGGATAGAACACACAGCAGGGTAATACGACATCATTTTATTCGATTATTGGAGTACCTTTAAATCAGTAAAAATATATGTTTATTTAATTCCAAATACAGTTTCATACGTTTTATTTGCATAGCGGGCTCTTTAATGAACTATAATATAAGTCTTTGTATGTTTGTTAGTTGGAAAAAGAAAGAAAAGACCATTGAAAAAGATACTAAGGTACGTGATACAAATAAAGCCAATGTATATATACGTGATACAAATAATGCCATAATAAGACCAACAAAAAACTATGGACTTAACTCAGTTTCAATGCTTTGGGTATTATAGAGGACATAATGTATGAAAATTCACAGCTAAGAGCAATTCGCCTCAAACAGCATTTATTTCTTAAAATATTAAACATGTTGAAAGTTACGTTTATGAGGTCTATGTGCATCGCATATTGAGGTCTGTTCCTTCTCGAAAGTTTATTTTGTTACATAAGTTAATTCATGAAGATATTTACTGTGTCAGCCGGATTGTCCATTGCTGAACACAGCCTCCCCTATTATATTTGGTTGCCGTAATCTCCACGCTTGGCAGGCCTCTTGGAGATCGCGGAGTGACATATCAGTTCTTCATTCATATCAGTTCATTCGGTTCGCTAATATACCAAAATATGTATAAATTGATGTGTATTTACAATAAATGCACTTATAATGTTATTTAATAATAATAATGTTAATCTTCTTCGTGTTAACATACTAAAAATGGAACTGACTTCTAACATTAAAAAGTATGAAATAACTTATTAAAGTCGACCCCATGCTGGCTGATACAAAATAATCTTAGATCACATTTTCATGGTCCGACTTGAACATGAGGATATTGAGGAAATAATCGCATAAAGTAGGTATCTTGATACGATTCGATTATGGCTAGGAACAGATAATCGATTCACCTTGTTGAATCCATCTAAATAGATTTTTTTCCAATGTTAATCGATTTTTGAAGAATCGATTTAAAATTCACCTGCCTCTGTGGTCTGTCCTATGTTTAATATTGCGTAAAGCCTCCTCTACACGTAGGCAGATGCGTCCGCAGATGTTGGAAGATGCATCCGCAGATGGATCTCCACGAGTCAGCCACACGTGTGTAGATTGATCAGTCTATGTTGGTTCTCGACAGACGCAACACAGGTCTCAATATCCATTTTGCGTGCATACGCACGCAAAATGGATATTGAGACCGTAGCTCCCGCAGTTATTTATTGATTTAGTACTTTTAAGTACTAGGTATTTGAGAGTACATCGCAGTAGTTATTAAAAAAAATGGAGAAGGTGGTGGATGCCGACTATACATAGAAACCGAAAAAAGTACTGAAATGCCCACGAATCACTGAAACAATAAATACTTATAATGTGGGTATATCAGTAGCCTTATGTCGCGTTGAACGATCAAAATACCTACCTACCCTAACCTGTTTAATAATATAACATTGATCGTGTGTTAGGTATAGGGGTTTAATTCAACTAAAATAAAACTACAATGTCCAAATTGTTTTATTAATTAGTATCCTATTGATAGTAGTAGCCACAGCTGAATTTATTGATTTATATTGGTAGCTAGTTACATAAAATGATTTAATTGTATACTTAAATTTTTGTTCCTGTGCTACTTATATTTAGGATTCCATAGGCAGTGTTCTGTTTGATACCTCCAGGAATTTGAATGTTTTGTCGGTGGTCATGTTAGTAATTTTAACGAGTAAGTAGATACCTAAATAAATAAATAAAACTGCAAGAAGCACGCGTGCACTCTCAATCGCTTCCCAATGAACACTGATGCGTCATCAGACGTGTGGATAGACACCGAGCGCCCACGTTGAAACCCTTTGATCCGTGTCACAAAAACCGACAGCAAACGGATTAGTGGCGGACGCATCTGCCAACGTTAAATACCACAGACGAGCAAATCACCCCGTCTACACGTCGGTGGACGCGTCCGCCGATGACATCTGCAGACGTATCGGTCTACGTGTAGAGGACGCTTAATGCGTATAGAGGTGTTGCATGGATCTATATATGAAACCTAGATAATGAGCATCATGGTACAATAATATAATACGCCAGGTATTACACTCCGAGACCGGATGTCAAGTAACCGGGACACAAGCTTGTCAAGCATACTGTCAACACTTCTATCAACGGCTCTCAAACTATACTTAATTTGAGGAAATTCGGGGGCAGTAAAATAACAGTTAATAGATTTCACCGTTTTTTTTTAATTAAGAAAATCACGTGAAATTACTGATTTAGATTACACAGATTAGTGATTCTTGACTGAAATATGGTTATCAAGTTCGTACAGAGAATAGTTTTCCTATAATGGGTACCGTCGAAGCTACTAGGCCTAAATTTTTCAGACTGAAATCAAGTAATTGTTTCCTATTCCAAAAAATGCCGTTATCTGTACTTTATCTTTCAGTTTAGTTTCAATGAAAGCTCAAAATATCTGAAGTAAAATCTAATTAGGTAGGTACGTTATATAACCAAACATACATTACATACCATATTTAGTAGTTTTTTGAGGTCCACAATGCAGACAATTTTCTACGAAATGAACAAAAACGCAATTTACTGCCTCGTCTACTTCTACTCTTACATTTCCGAATAGAACAAAGAACCATTTTTATGTTTTTATTATACCAGCTTGTAGCTAACAGAAATGAACACCATACGGCCCAACCACACAACACACAGCTAGCGAATCACTGCGCATATGTGCATGAGCGAGAGCGATAAAGATGCAAATCATATACGTGAGACAGAGACGGCGATATTTGTCAAAATGGTGGAACCATAGGGAGACAACTTTTTTCATACCAATTACTGAGATGAACATTGATTCATGTGTGACTTTCTATTAGACGTTTGAAATATTGTATTGATATTTTATAAAAAAAAAACATTCACATGAAAAAGAACCATGAACTTGTATGCTGCTGCAATCATATTTTAATGAAGAGCCATTTTGGTAGTGACGCAAGCCTGTGATTCTTCGGGAGTAGAAGACCTTGTTTTCTTAGACCATGATGAGCATGAGGTAGCGATGTGCGATTGTTGCTAAAAATACAATCGACTGAATCGAAAATTGGGCCATTGCGCATTCGATTGTCGATTTAGTAGTTCCTTACCATGATTATTCGAATAACAAACGACGAACTACTAATTGTACGTACACCGCAAACCGCTATGCAATGCATGCTTGTTTGCGTCGTATGCGTGGCTGAACTGCGAATGCGTGGATGGCCTCACGGGGCGGGACGGTGTTGTTTCGATTGTTTTTAAGCATAACTTAAATTTATTTACTTTGGTTGGCCTTTGACTTTTTTAAGAGTAAGTTGAAAAACTTAGTGGAAATATTGAAAAATAAACTATTTTACTTAATTCTTACTTTAGCCATTTAATCTCACTTAGTTAGAAACCCTTATATACCCATCCATTCATAGTTTGTTATACTACAACGAAAAAATGAATGTTCCCTCAATCGATGGTTGATTACTAGTCAGACAATTTAATAACTGATATCTCCAATCGCATATCAACTGCAGTCGTAAGTAGAACCGCAGGGATTTTTAACTACTGATTTGCAGCGCATAGTTCGTAAACCGCACCATCTTTTGTAAATACTAATTTAGTAGTATGTACGAGTGTAGTAATTTATAGTGAGTGCGCTGTGCTACAATCGAATTAGTAGTAAAATCATTAACTGCCACCCGCCGCACACCGCCAGTAGATAACAGTTCGATTGTTATCGACTGAACAAAACAATCGACTAAGTCGATTAGATTTAGTAATAATCGCCCATCGCTAGCATGAGGTGTTTACAAAACCAAAAGTACTCTGTGGCAGACCGAAAGATTGATCGAGAGCACTAGGTCATCTGTGATCGATCGTTCAATTCAAAATTCAAACTGTAGTTAGATTTTATACTTGCTGAGCGATCCTTAATTAACTATTTGTAGATTTTGGCTTTGGTACGTGCAATTAAACCGAAATGAATCAAAATTTGCCAAAACCAGTATTGATTGACTTAGGCATTGGTGATCAACTTACAACATTATCATGTGGTCACATAGTTGTGGAACTTATAAAGTTTATAGCATATCAGAGACAGCAGATTCCGTATGCATACGCATGGTTAAAACAGATTGTAAATAAGAAGAAAGACAGCTTCGATGAGAACGTGAAAGAAAGTTTTCAGTCTGAGAGGCACTTCCGTATAGCGTCTACCGCTCTGGAAAATTTAGATTTCATTCTGAAGGTTAGTACAAATTGGAATGAAAGTAGTGTATAAATAATAAGTATATCTTATATTTATAATGCCGATACTCAAATGGAACCTTATCATGTACACCTTGTTGTCCATCTGTCGGTCCTTTCTCTTAGGAATGCTAGGTATTTCAACCATACAGTCTCCTTCGGTTTTGATAAAATCAAATACGTAGTCATCGCGATCAAAAGATGATTTTTTATTAAAATCTATGCAAAGGAGAAAGTCTGAAAAGGTGTTTGGGGTTCAAATGCAGAAGAGTTCAGAACTTCAGACTATTGACACCATGCTGGAATTTGATACCAAATAAAGCTAATTTACTAATACAAACTTATTATTTACCGTTTTGTTCTATTGTAGAAATGGTAATACAAGAATGTGACAAACTTGATATGATTACTGTATCAGCCGGATCGTCCACTGCTGAATACAGCCTCCCCTATTTAAGGGGTATGTGCCATAATCCCCACACTTAGCAGGCAGCTTGGGGATTGCAGTGTAAGATGGCAGTTCTATAGAAGGTGCTGCTGCCCACCTTCTTGTATTTTTCCCTTATTAGCTTTGTGCGACACCCATGAAAAGATATGGGGAGGTGCAATTCTTACCTGGCCCACGGAGCAAAGATCCAAGTTACCATTAGGTATTTGAAGCTATTTGTAACTTCCTGTAAGTGTTAGTGACTGAGAGACGAGACAAATTACTTAGCATTCCATGGATTCACCGTGCGGGTGCCGGGTCCATAGCGTTGCAGAGGAAGAGGCTAGAGGGGCCTGGGGCTTGGAACCCAGGAGCAGGGTTAAGAGGCCTCTTTATGATATATCAATGCTCCCCTTCCTGCTCAAGCCTCCTTCTCTACCTTACCAAATTTGGTAAGATCCTACTAATGCCGCCTTAGATGCACGTTCTAGGATGGAAGTTATGGTTTTTCTTGGCAGGCCAAGGTCTTTAAGTAGGTTATATAGGGATTTCAAAGGGATAGAGTAGGTAGTAAAAATGATACAAAGCTCTTGGTTAAAAAAAAATAAACTTTCCTGGCATTAATTTTGATTTAATAAATAGCTTTAAATTATTGAAATGCAGTGATTATTGTTATATGTGGTGGTTTGTCAATCAAATATTCCTTTCCTCACAAACCATAAACCTAATTACATTGGATCTTACTAATACTACTGGATCTTATTAACTTTTTTGATAAAATCCAAGAAAAAATATACATATGGTTATGATTACAGTAGGGCCTTGCTTATCTGGATGGGCAAAAATAGGCCTTCCATGGATAACCCAGGTGTCTAGATATATACATTTCTAAGCAATTGTATGGTAGCTGTCTCCTTCATTGATCATTACTATAATTGGCACTTAGTCAATGTTGAATGCACAATGAATTGAATGTAGCAGTAACAGTCGATAATAGCAGAAAGCAGAATGAGTGTGGCATGGTGGGAGCTGAAGTTACATGAGCTATCCTTGTAAATTGCATCCCACTTCCCCCCACAAATGCTGACATTGTCTATCTAGATTACTACAATTGCTGAATGACCAGGGTCACAGTAACGAAACTTTACTGTTATGCCGAAGTACATAAAATCAACAAATTTGAATAATCCTAATCGTAATTGTTGCAACACTAACCTACATAATGTGTGTGCCTTTCTTGGAAATTATTAGTATTTGAATTGTTGTAGTATTCTACTTTTAAAAATATTTTAATATGTTATTTGTTTGCAGGGTCTTCTACAAGAGGTAAGTGGGTCTGCAATGCCTGATGAAGTGTGCATAGCCCTGGGACCTACACCTGTAACTTGCAGGGAGGTGTATAGATTAGTGATGCCAGTTGCTTGCCACAAACCACAGTGTCATTCTAATTTGATTGCAACTGGCCAGAAAATTCAGCGCAATGTGTTTAAGTAAGAACTCTTCTTTAAAGTTTGTCTCTTCTTTAAAGTGTCTATCCATAAATATTGAACTTACTATGTTATTTTGCTGGTATGCCACCCTCCTCTAGTCAGCTCAAGTGAACGGAGTTCATCAGTACTAATATTATAAATGCAAAAGTAACTCTGTCTGCCTGTTTGTTACGCTTTCACGCCAACACTACTGGATCTATTTGAATGAAATTTGGTATGGAAATAGTGTGAGACCCGGGAAAAAACATAGGATAGTTTTTATCCAATGCGCAAAAAGAGGTTAAGGTTTTTGCGCGATAACCGACATACGCGCGGGCGGAGCCGCGCCCGGAAAGCTAGTTTGAAAATAAAAGTCATATGACAAAAAGTCTAAAATAGTAATTATGAACTAAATAAATGGAATATGCTGGAACTTGTTAGTAATCTGATTGGGTTAAATTACACCAGTTTTCAATTTTCGTCTACTAAAATCATGAGCCTTACGCAACAAATTCAATAAAAAATAAAATGCAAGTGGAAATTATGAATATTAATTTATAGTTAACTTTATCTAATTCAATTTGAAAACGGGTGCTTAGTATGAAAACGGAATTTATTGGTTTTTAGGGTTCCGTACCGAAAGGGTAAAAACGAACCCTATTAGTGAGATTTCACTGTCCATCCGTCTGTCACCAGGCTGTATCTCAAGAATGGTGATAGATAGACAGTTGAAATTTTCACAGATGATGTATTTCTGTTGCCGCTATAACAACAAATACAAAAAGTTGGCCAAGTGCGAGTCGGACTCTCGCACGTTAAAAAAAAAAGTTAAAATATGAAGTCTAATGTTGTATAGCTAATAGTACGGAACCCTTCTTGCGCGACTCCGACTCGCACTTGGTCGATTTTTTTAACAAATTTTAAGCCAGTTTTAGGCTTTTGTGACTCTTTAAGCGGTGCAATATGACTTATGAAGGAGCTAAACATGTAGACTATGGAATTTCATTCCTTCCCTCCGTAGCAGTGAAGGAATGTTGTATGAAAATCCATACATGTCTTGTGCTAGAGCTCTTGTTTTGTTAGCTGCCGACAAAAAAAAAACAGTTGTCTAATTTCAAAAAGGTTTTGTATCAAATATTAATTAGAAAAATGAGGTGGGATATTTTACGTACTCAATTTTCAATGAAAGTAGGTTGGCATCCTTTCTCTGCACTACGAAAAAAAGCCCGGAAATTAATTTGTTTTATTAAATTTTGTTTTTGAACTAAATTCATAATATAACAGTACGCTTTTAAGTACTCAAAATATTTTTCCAAAATGTCATCTGATAGTAGAAGTGACGATTTTATAAAGTTGACGCCACCAGAAATAAAAAATACACGTCGAGAACTTACTTCAAAAAAGGTTTTATATCAAATAATTAGAAAAAAGAGATTTTTTCGTACTGGATTTTCAATGAAAGGAGCTTGGCAACCTTTCGCTGCAGTACGATAAAAAAGCGCGGTAATTTGTTTTGTTAAATTTTGTTTTTGAACAAAATTCATAATATAACAGTACACTTTTAATTACTCTAAATTTTTTTCCAAAATGTCATCTGATAGTAGAAGTTACGATTTTATAAAGTTGACGCCACCAGAAATAAAAAATACACGTCTAGAACTTACTTCAAAAAAGATTTTATATCAAATAATTAAAAAAAGAGTTTTTTTTCGTACTGGATTTTCAATGAAAGGAGCTTGGCAACCTTTCTCTGCAGTACGATAAAAAAGCGCGGTAATTTGTTTTGTTAAATTTTTTTTTTGAACTAAATTCATAATACACCTTTAATTACTCTAAATAATTTTCCAAAATGGCATCTGATAGTAAAAGTGATGATTTTGTAGTGATGGTGCCACTAGAAATAATAAATATGAACTATTAGCCTGGTATCCCATTAGGATTTTCTTTGTTCCATTATACATCTGCCTATAATAAAAGTGTATACCCCATCTGACATTAAAGAGATGTTGATTAGTAACTTATTTATTTTTTATTCCCTTGCTAGATTCCATTGAGTATTTTGTAAAATGACATATATTTATTGTTCCAGGGCTTTGGTGACTGCAGAAAAATTAAGTCAGGTATTCTATAATATACTCCCGCCTACAAACTTGTATGTTTTTATCAAGAAAAAGGTGAATGGTACTCAAGAATCCGTGATAAGCAGTGACACTTTTTCGTACACAAGCGGCTGCAGAATACCAAGAAACTCCAAAATTGTTGTTATTGACTTCAGATCCGGCAATCAAGATGGAGTGAAATGTTGCAATGACTTTCAGATTTTCGGGGATTTATCCAACAAGGTTGTGCAAAGTTCAAAGTCTGAAACTGATGTAGGAGTTAGTGGACTTGAAGATCTTGGTGAACTTCATGAGATTGAATCAACTGATACTGCTAAATGGTACCAAGCTTCATATGTCATGAAGGGTTTCAAAGACTGTGTTGTCAATGGCAGTTCTGTCACAAATATGTGGCAGAGCTCATGACATTTATGTCTAGAAAAAATTACACTTTTGTGTTAGATCTTGTTTATTTGCTCAATATGCTTTTAAGGCAGAACTTAGAGTGACATGTAGTTTATTCTATATAATTTAACGTTATAAAATAAGCAATTAAACTTTAGTTCAGTATGACATTTATATGTATAGATAGTTCATCCACAAAGACGACCCTCTCTTTTTCAACAGAGGGAATCGCGGGGTACGGGGGTTCTGAACCGAGAGCCAGTAGCGAGCTGATACACAATTTGATGCACACGAGTAGCCTAGTTCACATTGCGTTATTCGAGACATGGCAAGAAAGTTGCTTTAATTCGATTAAGCGATACAAGAAGAAGAGTGGGGCGCGTCTTCGTGGATGGCAATATCTAACAATTAGGACAATTAATATCTGTACTAGGACAATTATAATACTTACGTTATTATTAGGTTAAGGAATTAAAATGACTGGATTTAACTGCGGTTAATTAAGCTATTTGTGCCATTATTATTTGTTTAATAATTGTTATGTATATTAATGTAATGATGTTTGTACAATTATAATCACTTTTATACATGTTGCAAATTAATGAATAAATCCAATTTTGCTATCAGTATTGGCTAATATTTTTTATATATTTGTTATATTTTATCTAACATTATCAAACAAAGTATTACTATCTCAATAATTGGATCTTTATGGACGGCATTCATCACAGGCAATATTTGATAACATATCTCTTAATAAGGTATACATACAAAAATGATAATCTGATTATTTTATTAGTATTAGGGCCTGTTTCAGAATGTTCGAGTAAGTTCCGGTTTTACTACCCAGATCATATTTAATAAATAAAACACTATCTTTGCGTTTTATAGTCATTGGTTTAGCCTATCCATCGGTTAAAGCTTGAAACGCCCTGCATATTAACTGTCATTTTTATGATTCAGTTATTTTGAATGTTGCATAGCAACCCGAAACTTTATTAGGACATTCTGAAACGAGCCATTAGTGTCATAATTTTAAGTGATAAATTTCTGCTTTTCCTTCGCTAAAGATATTCCTCTCTCTGTAGGCAACACAAGTTTTTTTTAATGGCTTACTAACAGATCTCAATGTACAATTTTTCCATGAATCACAGTTTCTTAAAGCTTCATTGAATTCATATATTAAATTATTTCTTCCTCCATTAGGACCTACAACATATTCGCATATAACATATTCCTTTATCATGCTGAAAATACAACATTCTAGTAACTCATAGTACTCCAACCAATAATTTTCTGGCAACTGTTTCAGCTTTATATTTAAGGACTCTGTTAGTAAGCCAGTGATCAAGATATCATCTATCCAAAACTTGGGATGATGCATAGCTTCATCGCATAACTTCCCAGCTACTTTTGGGGTGGTAATATAGTACCAGCCAGATAAATAAGGCGGGTAGTCATTCCTTGGATATTCGTCCCCAGTAACGTACCATTTGTTTTGTTTATTGCGCTTAGGTTTCGTGCTATTCAATATGTAACCGAGCATGGTATTTTCGAGATTTTGATTTAGAAGTAATCTGTAGGTTCTTTCTAAATTGAATACGGTGTCGTCGTCAACTTTGAGTATGAAGGATGCTTGACTACACTCTTTTGAAGCCCACTGTAGGCCCATCAGATGCTTGTATGTTAGGTTCCTGTAGTTTTCGATGAATTTCCCTTGTAAAATGTCTCTAAATGTATTGCTTTCATCATCTATTGATTTTTGATTGATGTATCTGTAAGGAAACGTCAGATTTATATATAGCCAGTTTTTGGAATGTTTGTCAAAGCCTTGATTAGTGGACAGCCTAAATACTGAAAGCTTATTGGTCAATGATATTCTATGACGCGATGGTTGACCAATGAGCACTCATTATGTAGTCCGTTAGCTGATAAAGACTGACAACATTCAAGAATCTGGAGGTTAGTCAGAGTTTTTTATTTTATTTATGTTATTGTGAGGAATAAGCACGAGGCCCACCTGATGATAAGCGGTATCATCTGCCCATAACAGATGCATTTTGTCACAAGTGACGAACTCCACTGCGCTCGATACCTTGAGACATACAGTTAAGTGTCATGTGCCTGCTAATTTTATTGGCTCTCAAGGACTGCTGCTGGAACAAACTGTTAGGTGCTTTGAAGCTCAAGCCGCCGGCGGGGATCGAACTATGGACCTGATAAAACCGCTCGGCTATCATTGCTCGAAATATAAGAAAAATTCGTTTTCTTACTTTTCATTTTCTGGTATTTTTGCTAGTAAGAATATTCTTTTGATATTCATAGATTTTAGCAACTCTGGCGGCATGGCTCTTCTATGTGCGCTTCTTAGCTCGACATGACCAACGTATGATGTCACTATAATTACCAAAAATGGGCGATCTGCAATTAGAATAGTTATTATATTTCATCGCGTTACCACCCAACATGGAGTCAGAAATTAAATATGTTTAGAAAAGAGACATTTTATATTTAGTGAATGTACAAAAAAAGGGTATTCTCTAACCGCTGAGCCACATGACATAATATATGACGTATGCTCGGATGACTAGGGTAGTTCGTCCGAGAACGTAGGTATGACTCTAATAATTTATCCTTTCGTTTTAACCATCGTATGGGGATGGAGCGACATCAATAGTTCAATTTACGTTGTATGTACTACAAGCAAGACCAATTTTGCGATTAGCTTAAAACTTGTTTACGATCGCGATTATGGGTGGATGGCGCGGGTTTGAATCCCGCACACGACTATAATTTTTCCTCTCCTTGTACTTTTGTAAAATACATAGGTAATATAGTTTTAATTCTACTTAGGAATAATAGTTCGTAGACTTATACTCTAGTAAGGGTATCTTGTATATCTATATCGTAATTAGCTAACCATAATTAATAAATACTTAATAATATTTATTACCTACATTTACCTAATGTCCGCGACTTTGTAGACGTGGTATTAAATCCTAAAGATATGTCACAGCTATGCTAGCTTAGTCCTATCATCATTCGACGGCATCGTGACGAGTCGACGACGGGGCGGAACACAATGTGATCAATAATCCACCGGGGGTGGGTAGGTATGCGTTCCTCATCCAAAAAAAGTAGCTCAAATTCGTTACAATACTACCTGTCAATCACGATCCCCCCGATTTATGTTTGACCGCGCAGGTAAGAGTCAAAAGCGCCCCGCCCCGAAATGGATCTAGTCAAGGGGTCCGGATAAAAATAATAATACATCTAATTAGTATGTCATCTAATTAGGTACATCTAATTAATATGCTACGTGCTAAACTTAAATTCTGTGCTCAATTTCATCGAAATCGGTTTGGAAAGTAGGTAGGTAGTTTTCAGTATTTTTTTCAGTAGTAGTAGCGATACTTTTCATGTAACAATATGCAGGGAATACAAAAATATATTCTAAAAATGTTTTTTCAGTACTACCTACTTAAAATACATATACATAATATATTATATAGTACTATACTTACATGTCTGTGAAAGCGTAAAGCTCAAGTCTTCTTATGACTAGGTAACTTATATAGTTAAATTAACTGTCTTTGAATTTTAAGTAAGACTAGAATAGGTATTTAGTTTCTTAAGCAATCACTTACTCTCACATGTTCCATTTGGACTTATTAGAACATCTCTGGTAAAATTAGCATTTATTGTTAATAATGTCATGGTGTTTTTGTACTCCAAACTGGAACTCCAGTAGATCCAACTCACTATTGATACGCCAAAAAATATTGCTATGTAGCCAACCTTTTTCATTGCAAATAATAATAACTACATTATTTATTGAATCGAAGTTAAACAAGTTTTGGTTAGGTTAAAAAGTCAATGGATTAATTAGAAAGATGTCAGAAAAGAACTTGATAGAATATTTGAGAAGAGAATGGTAGGTAGGTACTTAGTTTACTGATACACAATAAATTTAACTTTTAACATCATTGAAAAACGGATTTGTGTGATTAAAAGTAACAAAATAAGTTCTGTTACTGTTTACTATCAGCTGATCAGCATCAGCTGTCAAAGTTTACTGAATGAACTTCATTCATTGGTGCCTTTCAATAATGAATGAAGCAGTGACTTGAGTCGGGGTCATCGTCGATAGGAGCTACAGGTGAAACCGCGAAAATAATACAATCCTAAATAATAATATCGAATCATTAACTGAGGAGTTAAACATTATCAGTCGCGATAACATTGTTAAGGTATATTTCCATAATGCCCCACATAGTTTCTGTGTTTTAAGTTTATTGTATGTATGTAATATGTATAAATAAACCAAATAATATGTGGGAGTGCACAGCAACACTAGTGTGAGCGTCTTAACTATTAAATCCTGTCAGGCGCATGTGCTTGGGTGTCCAGTATCCGCTGATCTCGTGTAGAATACCTTGCAGCTTTGTAATAAGGTCTCAATCATTACCAAAGAGTTTTGATTTGACATTTCAGAAGAAAGAAGCTCATGCTACCGTACGTTTTCAATCTAAGAATACTGTTTAGTTCACATTAGTGCCGCTTAATAACGTAACAGGGTTAATTTTTTATTCTATTCAAATCTACGCGACTGCTACCGTGGCACTAAATTGAACGCGACTTCTTGCCTATACTTACTTATTAATAAACATTTATCATTACGATTATTGCTTGAATTAGTGTTGTGTATAAATTACTCATTAATTCTATTAGACCGAATTCTTGTACGACCAGCATCAGAGGACTATTTGTCATTTTTATCATTAATAATGAGGTGTTATCAGAGCCCGCCTACAAGCGCAGGAGCACAGGAAGCTCAGTCGAGTGATCACTGATTACTGAGCCGCATCGTCCGCATTCCGCCGTGTGCGCATCGATAAATAAAACAACGAAAATGAATTTAAACTTTACGACAGACCCGGCGGCGATAGAAAGCGATGCTTTGGTCGCAAAGATCATCACAATGGTATGCCTTTTTGGCATTTCCATGATAGTGGGATGTCTGCCGCTTCTGCTGTCTCTGAAATTCGACTGGTTCACGAAATCTAGCGACCCCAACCTGCGCTCGTCAAATCAACTGGTGATGGGATTGCTCGCATTTGGAGGGGGAGTTCTCTTCGCTACTACTTTCATGCACCTGTTGCCAGAAGTGGACGACAATATTCAACTGTTACAAGGTAAGGTTATTGTTTACCTTATTTATTTATAGGTATCACATAATTTTGCGACAGAATTACTCGGCGTTTATCTTTCATTCAGCTATGTTTATTCATAGTATAACTATACTGCTGACTTCTGTAGTTTGTGTATGCATGGCTAGATACTTAATTAAACGTGATGTGTCTATCCTCCACGTGTCCTGGGGAAAAGTAGTGGGTGCGGAACCGTGGGCACGTGCGCTAAATATAATACACAGTCGTCGGTTGCCTCGCATTTATTGTCTAAGGCCCTGGCTATAATAGCGCTTACATTAAATAATTACATCACATAAATAGAATGTGTACTTTGTGTCATATATTATACGACTACATCCCTAATAACACAAGAGAGAAGTAAATTTTCAAGAGGAATTTCAATTTTCGCGCGCGACTAATATTTATTCAAATTAATGTCACGTAACAAAGTAATTCGTAACGTACAAACAACTTTGTCTAGATAATAAAATTCACTTCCATTCAGCCTCGACATACCTAACTAATCTCTTTCGCGATGTACTTTTTGAAAAGTAGGTACGTACCTACTTGAAAATTACTAGTTATTTAACAAAACTATTTATTAAGTAAAGAAAATGTATGACGGAACAAATAATAAGACAAACTCGTAGTTTCTTACCTTTAGGTACAGTATAATCATGCAAAATGAGTGGTTTAAAAAAAGGTAGGTAGTCGTAAATTTCAATTATACTATAAAAGGTCTTTTGATGCCATATAATTGCAAAGTCTAAGTTTCAAATATTCTATGAGCAGGTCTTTTGATGCCATATAATTGCAAAGTCTTGAGTTTCAAATATTCTATGAGCAGGTCTTTTGATGCCATATAATTGCAAAGTCTTGAGTTTCAAATATTCTATAAGAAGGTCTTTTGATGCCATATAATTGCAAAGTCTTGAGTTTCAAATATTCTATGAGCAGGTCTTTTGATGCCATATAATTTCAAAGTCTTAAGTTTCAAATATTCTCTATGAAGGTCTTTTGATGCCATATAATTGCAAAGGATTGAGTTTCAAATATTCTATAAGAAGGTCTTTTGATGCCATATAATTGCAGTCTTAAGTTTCAAATATTCTATGACCAGGTATTTTGATGCCATATAATTGCAAAGTCTTTAGTTTCAAATATTCTATGAGCAGGTCTTTTGATGCCATATAATTGCAAAGTCTAAGTTCCAATATTCTATGAGCAGGTCTTTTGATGCCATATAATTGCAATCAATATAGAATTTATGCAAAAATACTCCTCCGCCCTAATTAACGTTCCTGATCACGGGCAAAAAGGTACTTGGACCCATGTATACACCTGAATACCCATTAAGTGTAATTATTATGAATGTATTTTTCCAGAAAATTGTTTGACCCGACAATATTGAAATAGACTAAGCCTCAACCACAAGGTATTTCAGTACCTGCCTATGTCACAAAACATTTAGCTCACTGTTATGTATCGGAAATCAAAAGCACTTATTCTGAATAATTCCATCAAAAATTGAGTGTGCATATAAAAAAAAAATACATACAAATACTCCGTCGTTTTAGTACAAGCTATTTTGTAGTACCAGCCAGGAATGATTACCTATATTGAATAACTGGCAAAACTTAGAGTTGAAACTGCTTCTTTAATCGTAACCATAATAACGATAATTCATTTATTAGATCTCACACACGCCTCAATACTCAGTATTCTGTAAGTACGAATGTTAGATACATATAGAACATTAACATTAGTAGATATTGATTGCATTTAAAAAATAATTATAGTTATTTGTAAAAAATCTCATAAACTAAGGTTAGTTCTAAAGGGTTTCCTAGAAGGTCAAGCGGCTAGACGCCAAGCAAGTAGTTTTGTTTTGCTTCCCAAGCATCAAGATATATACGCCAGTCAGTTGAGAAATAATTTATCGTTCCGTTTTTAGGGGTTCCTTACCTCAAAAAGAAAAAACGAAACCCTTATAGGATCACATTGTTGTCCGTCTGTCTATCAAGATCTTCTTTCTCAGGAACGCGTGGAGGTATCAAGCTGAAATTCAGATCAAATACTCAGGTCTACTTTCCCTGAGAGCTGTGAAAAAAATACATTTCTAAGCCAGCACAATCGAAAGATAGTCGTTAACGCCGCATTTTTCGACACTCGCAAGGGAATCAAAACCTACAGGATACCCGATAATATGCCGTGAACTCAGAATCTTAAAATAGCACCGATAAAGTAAAAATTGCGAAAAGCATAAATTATTTATTAGTAACATCATATACTTATACTATAACATAATTATTAGTCACATCATATACAGGGTTATTGGAAAAATGCTAACAACCTCTTAGGGATGACTTCTACTAGTCCTAACAAACTTTTTGAGATTTTTTTTGTTTACTTAGATTTTTTTTAAATATATTTTGTAAATATTTTTTTGTGTTTTTTATGGTTTTTTGACTGAATAAGTACGAGGACCACCTGATGTTAAAAAACCTTTTTTTTTATGCCTGATAGGTTAGCCTTTGACCACTATCTCACCAGACGGTAAGTGATGATGTGGTCGAGGATGTTGTTCAGACTAACCTAGAGTTACTGGCTCTCAAGGACAGCTGCCGGAACACACCGTTAGGTGCTTGGCGACAGATTTTCAACTTGAGGGTGGTAGCTAGCCAGGCGGGCATTTGCAAAGTGCCCTACCACCATGCTGTAACGACTGCTATCCTAAGACAACAACCGGGACCGACGGCTTAACGTGCCCTCCGAAGCACGGAAGCGCTCAGTAGTAATGTCACCAGCGGTCACCCATCCAAGTCATGACCGCGGCGGACGTTGCTTAACTTTGCTGATCGATTCAGAATGACTAAGCAAACTTGGCTACGAGCGTTTCAAAACTCTTGTGCCTGTCATGTATTATTTCATATTTTTTATTACTTTGCTCGATGTAAATATTCAAAACTCTATTAAAAGGGAGCACGGCGCGGTCCAGTGTCGCCGTAGCGGGCGCTCTTGGCTCAGAGTAGGCAATAAACACAAAAAAAAAGATATCAAAATGTTTGTTAGGACTAGCAGAAGTCAACCCTAAGATGTTGTAAGCATTATACCATAACCCTGTATATAAATCAAAATATTGATTTCATTTAGGAATAAAAATACCATAACTTTTACTTGTATAGCTACAGGTTTGTAGGTACGGAACCCTCGCCTCGGTCCGCGAGTCCGGCTCGTACTTGGCCGGATTTTCTATATAATTATTATTTTCACAGCGTCGTTCTCAATGATTGTGCGATGGCGCACATAAAAGCTCGACTCAAGCATCAAGCAAACATTGTTAACAGTCAACATGCTTGGCCCAAGCAAAAACATCCGTGCTTGCCGTCAAGGTCTCGGAACCCCTTCACTATGATAGCTTGTATGTATGTTTTCTGATCGCAGATATGTGTGAAGAGAAGAAGCGTTAATATGTTCTGTAATCACTAGCTATTTAGTTAGACCGTGCAATGCGTCTCCTTGATGACAAACTTCGAACAGATATTAATAGATTTTATAAGCATACGAAACACCTTATCAACAAATAGATTGATGCATGCATACCTGGTTGGTATCTTAACTATCGTGGTAATAATGAAAATCTGGCATATGAATGTTTCTATTTTGACGTAAGTACAGTTACCGGCTTAATTATAAATAATATAATATTAGGTAAATAGTCAATGTTGACAATTGCTGAAATTCCATTACCTTATTATATTATAGGGTTGTGTAGTATTGAAAGAGAGGCAGCGATAGAAAAACAGTTTGAGTGAAAAACTATAAAACGTTTTTGCTCACAAAACTATTTCATAGTATAATTAGATTGAATAATTAATATATTTTATACCACACCCACTTGGAAAGTGTCTCATAGCTCATTCAAAAACGTGTTTTAAAGTTTGTTATTTCTCCCTTATAAATGTGCGGCGAGAAAAGTTATATGGCATTTCATACCTTGCCTCCGTAGCAGTGAAGAAATGTTGCATGAAAATCCATACATGCCATGCTAGCGCTCTTTTCTTTTGTTACAAAAAAAATACAATCGTCAGATCTCAAAAAGGTTTTATATCAAACAATTAGAAAAAAGAGGTGGGTTTCTTTTTGTAAGTACTCAATTTTCAAAGAAAGGAGGTTTGCATTATTTTACTAAACTACAAAATAAGCGCGGCAAAAAAAATTAATTTGTTTTGTTAAATTTTGTTTTTTACTAAATAAATAATTTATTACGCTTTGATTATTCCAAATAATTTTCAAAATGTCATCTGATAGTAGAAATGTCAATTTTAAAATGAGGTCGCCACTAGATATAAAAAATACAGCTTCTTTCTTCAATACATCCAGAACTTACTTCAAAAAAGGTTTTATATCAAATAATTAGAAAAAAGAGGTGAATGTTTTTCGTACTGGATTTTCAATGAAAGGATTTTGGCAACCTTTCTCAGCACTACGATAAAAAAGCGTGGCAATTTATTAGGTTTGTAAAATTTAGTTTTTTCCTGAATTGATATAACAGCATGCTTTTAATTATTCTAAATTATTTTCCAAAATGTCAACTGATAGTGAAAGTGACGATTTTATGGTGATCGCGCCACCAGAAATAAAAAATACAGCTCAAGTCATAAAGAACTTACTTCCTGAGACGTCCCGGGACAAATACTTATGATTATGTAGGTACCTAATGATTTTATTTTCCTCGTAGTTGTAATATAAAGCACTATGTATCACTCGGGAGAAAGTTCTATTTCTGTTCTCAGTTTCCTTTAAGCCCTCTGCTGCGCGTCAGCCTTAAACCAGAAATAGATCGTTTTCTCCCCTCGATGTACAATGTACTATTAATTATTCCAAGTAGGTAATTTTCCAAAAGTCATCTGATAGTAGAAGTGGCGATCATATAAGACGCTACCAGAAATAAAAAATACAGCTCCAGAACTTACTTTAAAAAAGGTTTTATATCAAATAATTAGAAAAAGGAAGTATATGTTTTTCACTAAATTGATAATGTAACAGAACGCCTTTAATAACTCTAAATAATTTTCCAAAATATCATTTGATAGTGAAAGTGACGATTTCATAGTGACGGCGCCACCAGAAATAAAAATACAGCTCAAGATCTCATAAAGAACTTACTTCCTGAGAAGTCTCGGGACAACTACGAGAAAACTTATATAGGTCACCTAATGATTTTATTTTCCTCGTAGGTGTACTACTACAATCATGTCCTTGTATTTGCCGGTATGTTCTTAACGAAAATTTATTTTAATTTAAATGGCCTTGTGTTGTAATATGTATAATGTGCATGAAGGAACGGACTCCCCCTCAATTCTCCATGGTATTATTACTGTTAGTGGAAACGTCACTTTGTATCGTCTCCTCATGAGCTAGGAAGGTGAAAGAACTATGCTTTAGGCGTTTTCTATTAATATCTAATACCAATCAATCAAATCGTTCGAAAATTTCGTAAGACCAATCTGTATTTCTTCTAGGATAGCTGTAGTCGAAAACTTACATAAAACCCGAAAAATATGTTATTATCACTTTCACAGTTAGTAACATCTGAGTCGTATTGTCGGAAGCAAATAAATTAACTTCTCTGATGGCCATCAAGAACACAATATTATCAAGAAGGTAGCTAAGGTGATTATAAGTTCTAATCTCCGGATCGTGCATGTCAATAATCACCACACTCACGTCGAAAAGTCTGGGGCCAGAGGGCTGAAACTTGTAGACGTCGCTGAACATCTTAGCTAAACTGACACCTATGCTATACTGTCGGCAACCATGTTTTCCAAGCAAAGTCCTGGCGGGCGGCTAGTTGATCACCACTGTCGTAGTTTCTAACTACACAGTTAATAATTAAAAGAGGTCACAATTCTCAATTTATAACCAAGCGCTGGATGACACTGAGATTAGTATCTATCTATACTGCATTTGAAGTGAATAATTGCTTTTAGATGTCAGAAAATCTCCAAGTAAGAAAAATACTAAACATTTCGAATCATTGTATTTTTTGATTGCAAACAAAGACAGGAGAAAAATGCTCTAGCGTTCTGTTAAATACATTTGCAATATAAAAAGTCTCTTTCACTAATAATAATTCACCCCAACCAGACTACATCTTAATTGTGTACCTAAATAATTTCTTAACTTCAGTTGCCAACATACTTACTTTCCCATTTATGCAAACGTGAGCATAGTCAGCAAATTCTGCCCGTGTGGAAAAATCTCTTTTGGATTAGTTTTTTTATTATGGCTTAAAATAATATCGGTAAAAGGCTAGAAGTACTAAAGCGTACCAGTCATATCTTCCCGCCTCTTATTGCTTATATTTGTAATATAAGTAAGGTAAAGTTCCAAATTGTTTTAAAACTGCAGATGTGATTCCAGTGTTCCGATCAGTGTTCTATCTCAACG
Source organism: Plagodis dolabraria (assembly GCA_963854805.1). Taxonomy (NCBI): domain Eukaryota; kingdom Metazoa; phylum Arthropoda; class Insecta; order Lepidoptera; family Geometridae; genus Plagodis; species Plagodis dolabraria. Next base: position 14,617,576 of record OY978459.1, on the reverse strand, counting down.
GTATAAAATTTTTGAGTAAGTGGTATTTAATGGGTTCCTGAGTTCCCTGGGAACCAATAACATTTTGTCAGAGCCTATCTTTTACCTGTTATGACTCAGGATAATAATTAATGAGAAGAAAGGTTTCAACATTTCAAAATTACTCTCTCCCTACCTGGCGTGAGCTTCTTCTGCATCTTGCTTTTTGATGCAAACAGGTATTTGTAATCAGATTCCAGACTATTCGCTTTGGCTGATCAGCTTACTGTACCTACTCCGAAGCACGGAAGCGTGATGTCACTAGCGATCACCCATCCAAGTCATGACCGCGGCAGGTGATCGGTACGAGCGCTTCAAAGTTCATTCTTATTTTTTGTTAAAGGATGTGTTAAATTTTTTGTTGGTAAATTACCACACGCTCTCCAGATCCTTTGCCTGAGTATATTATAGTTCCCAGTATACAATCGATAATAACTAGGAACTAGGGGGCCCCATGAATCTCGGGGCTTGCGCATTTGCTCAGAGTGGCCAAGATGGACCTACGTTTTGTCTCAGACCGAGTTTGAATTCTGGTCAAATAAATCAACCGAGCATGCTGTTGTTGCTCTGTTTGGTCGAGTATCTGGAAAACTTAATTCTGTCACAAAAAAATTGGATTTTTTCTTGATTTGGCCAAGGTATTTGACTCCGTCGAAAACGGCGAAGTGAAAGTACATGGTAAGCGCAGAGTGACATTGAAGAGAAGCAACGTACTCGTAGTGGGAATGATCGCTTTTATCTATTCTGGGAGAAGGCAAAGGTTTCGCAAATCTGAATAGTATAACGACTAAGCATCTGTCCTGTACGGCATTCCAGAGGGAAGTGTACTCAGTCCTGCTCTGTTTTTGACCTACATTGATCATATCTGTTAGCTTAATATCAAGCATGCTAATATTTTCGCTGTCGCCGCAGACACAGGCATAATTTCTTCTATGGAAATAGCTGGTAATAGTTTATTGAATATAATATATTATTGGGTATAGGGTCCCTTAGGGCGCTCATGAGTAATTACCTGGTCAAATAATAACTTTTTGACACAGAATCCGGCTTAATGGAATAATATAAATAAAGGAAATGGCTACATGGCATGTCTTATTTCCCAAGGTAATCAACCTGGCGAAAAGGTTTAACCTTTGAGTTTCCAGACTTCAGTTGATATTGCAAAGATATGGTTAATGTCGAACGCTTTTATACAATCCATTGTCATCGACATAGCCTTAATAAGTCGTATCGTCGACACTGCCTTTAAAAGGTATAAGCATAGATAGATAGATAACACTTTATTGAGACACCATTTAAAAAATAACTTATAAAGATAACTACACAAAATATGATGTAACAATAGGCGGTCTTATCGCTTAGAGCGATCTCTTCCAGACAACCTATATAGATAAATGACTGTTTGTTATAGGATCCTGTTTTTTGATACGGAACTCTAAAATAGTATGTTAATGCAGAGTTCAAAAGCTGTGCCCTCGGAACATGAGTCCGACTTGCCCGTTTTTTATTTTAGTTACTTAAGTTATGTTTTTTACATAAGTTGTATAAGTGTCTATCAGACACAGCTCGTATGCTTAGATATGATTGGCGGCGCACAATGTACCTAATATGAAGGTGAGCATGCTGACTGCCTCTAGTAAATAGGTACCTACTTATGGTACTTCAAGCAATGCCACCAAGTTTCGTCTAAATACAAATACCTAATACCTGTTCTTTGTTTATTGTGATAAAAAACGTACACAGTATTACAATTACAAATGAGGTAAAAGTTAAATAAATTTATATTAAATCAATCAAATTAAACTGATATCGGAAAATAATTAGATGTCAAGATAATAAAATAATTACTATCGGACAAAAATCAAAATACAATCAAATATCAAAATATTTCAATACTTAAAATCCAATAATAATGAAATGTCGAAATACTTAATCAAACGAGGTCAACATTTTATAATTTGATTATTACCAAATAATAAAATGTTACGTCCGTATAATTTCAACTGGCTAATTACAGTTTAATCCGTACACTGTTCTTAGTCCTTTAGGGTGTAATTAATAAGTACTTTTTGAACTTTAAAGCACCGAAGTTAGTATTACCACAGAAAAAAAAAGGGTATTACTGGTGGAAATTTTACCAATATAATAAACATAGAGATCGTTAATTTCAAAATGTGTTTTATATTAATATATGAATAAAATATATATATTGTAATTTTTAAGCATACCTATATATTATGTAAACTGGAATGAGCCCAGTTCGACTACTTTTAAGAAGATTACCTACATAGGCCTAGGTATTGCATAAATCGGATTTATGAGTAATCTATTGATAATGTTTGCATCTATGTTATTCGATTGACATGAACCGAGATGGGAACGCAGTTTTATTTATTTTATCCATTAAACATATTTCCCTTTTTACGCAGATGCGGGCGATATACCAGAAATGCCGATATTCTTGGCCGGATTGATCATGTGCGGAGGTTTCTTCATGATGTACTTAATAGAAGAGTTGGTGCATCTCTACATCAACAGCAGGGAGACGAATTCGAAGGACAATAACGCTACTCGCCCGTTCAGCCTCAGAAAGAGTATCAGTGAAGTCACAGAAGCTGAAATTCAGTCTTCCTCGAAACAACTAGAGTCTAAAGGTCATGTAGGTCATAGCCACCTGGTGGTAGATTTAGAAGAAGATTCCATTGTGTCTGCTTTGAGAGGGCTGCTGATTGTTCTGGCGCTGTCGGTTCATGAGCTATTTGAAGGACTTGCTGTTGGCTTGGAGTCTTCGACTGTTAATGTTTGGTAAATTTAATTATAAATCTAGGTTCCTACATACATATACATCTTACTATAACTATTACATTATTTTATTGAGGGATAACATTTTAGATTTAACCAATATTTTACAGATTTATTAGGTAGGTACTAGCTTTCCAGCCGCGGCTCGGCCGGCGCGTTTGTCGGTTGTTGCGCTAAAACATGAAACTCTTTTGGCGCAGTTGGATAAAAACTATCCTATGTCCTTCCTCGCATATCAAAATATTTCCACGCCAAATTTCATCCAAATCGGTCCAGTAGTTTTGGCGTGAAAGCGAGACAGACATGCAGATATATAGGTAGACAGACAGAGGAGTTACATTCGCATTTATAATATTAGTGGGGATTACTTTACAAAGTTTTTATAATAGTGATAATTTCAATCAAATCTCTAATTTAATTCAAATATCAACACGCAGTATAACATAAAGAGGACAAAATTGTAAAAAGATTGGCTTTATCTTTATGGCCGGCCGCCTCCCTGATGCCAAACATCTTTGTGAATGCTTATGTTGTTTGTATACTTGTTAACTTTCGGGTAAACGGGAGCCATGTTGTGAGCAACCAGTGTGCAGCAAGTAGCAACACCCTACTCATATCGAAGTGAGCGTAGCACGCCGATCATAAAGCTCATTTTATCCCTTAATTACCTGCGATATCTACAAGAAGAGTGCAACAGTTCTTGACTGTAGGTACGGCTGGAAATTGTACTAATGACACAGAACAATGCTAAGTGCTTAGTGCTATGGTGTGCATATGGTACTTACTTAGGTACTCTGTAGAAAAAAACATGTTTTTGTCATTATAACTAGGTTATGCTTTTACAATTTGGAAAGAATTATGGACGGTTATCTTTATTCTTATTGCCCAATTATGATAATAAATAAAGATAACAATATACCTTACGGTATTTTTTTTAAGAAGTCTGGCTTAGGTACATGTTTTGATAGGTTACGATTTACGATAATTCGTTGATAAAGTAAAATATGTGTCCAATTTGTACTGAGGTAATTGAACTGATTAGCGTGCGTTATTGCGAAACCATCGAAATATATATTAACCATACGAAGAACATTTATCATTATGGTATGTATCACAATATTCACAATCACACTAATGTTAAAAAAATGCGACAGTGAGTGTGAATGTTAATTACTTTATCACGCTGAAACTGCTGAAGCGATTTGCATGAAACATGGAACGCAGGTAGATAAAGCGCTAGTAGCGAAGTTTGCTTAGCCATTCTGAATCGATCAGCAAAGTTAAGCAACGTCCGCCGCGGTCAGGAGTTGGATGGGTGACCGCTGGTGACATTACTACTGAGCGCTTCCGTGCTTCGGAGGGCACGTTAAGCCGTCGGTCCCGGTTGTTTTCTTAGGATGGCAGTCGTTACAGCATGGTGGTAGGGCACTTTGCGAATGCCCGCCTGGCTAGCTACCACCCTCAAGTTGAAAATCTGTCGCCAAGCACCTAACGGTGTGTTCCGGCAGCTGTCCTTGAGAGCCAGTATTTCTAGGTTAGCCTGTACAACATCTTCGACCACATCATCACTTACCATCAGGTGAGATAGTGGTCAAAGGCTAACCTATTAGGCATAAAAAAAAAAAAAAAAAAGATAGTTTAGATAATATTTTTCATCATCAACATTCATGTTGCGTATCATGCGCGGTAATAGTGAATGAATTTCAGTTTGAGGGATTCATATGAAAGTTAGATTTTTAAAAACGGAATTAATCTTTCGGGTAGGTAATTTTTCACATGGTTTCTACAGAATAATTAGAAATAGAATTTGTTTTTGATGCGTTTTGCTCTAAAATTTCGCAAGCTTTGTACCTATAAGCACAACAGCTTGATTAAGCGAAATTTATAGCGAGGTTTTCATGATTATTTTCTACAAAGAGAAATATACGAAATTGTGTTTTCATTCCAGTCAGAGTATTTGTCATGTCCTCTAGAATACAATATATTTTAATCATATTTTTAACGCTTACACTGAGTATAATGAACATGTCGTAAAACTGGACTCTAGACTGGATAGTGTTGTCCATATCTCCAAGTTTATGCGTACCTGTATGTAATATGCATATAAGAAAACAATACGTAGGTACCCACAGATACGATTAAAATTAAATTTTTATTAATTCTATTGTGATGTTGGTGGTTTCTTTTACATTTTAGAAGCAGTGATAGCCGAGCGGTAATATGTAGAAAATCTATCGCCAAACACCTAACAGTGTGTTAGGTGTAGTTAGATTATAGATTGGAATGTTCGACTCCTTTATTCTGACCCTTCGCGGGCCACTGTCGCGAACGCTCGTTTAGCACAGTATGAAATTCAATGGTACATTTTTTTTTTTTTCCTTTTTTTTTTCCGGCGGTATGCCTTTATTAAACAAAATACTATGAACTATATACAACACTACAGCTACTACAATAAAAGCATTTAGACACCTATAAGTCATAGCAGACTCATAGGCAGTCCAAATGCTCCAGCCCACTCCCAGTTGGCAGCGTGCCCAGCATGCTGGCAGCATTGCCCCGTTGAATTGCAATGCTTATTCGTTGAGCCAAATATGTGCCAGCATTTTGATCACGCGTCGCATCGACCAAGCGCTCAGATAGGTTTTGGAAAATACGATGAGCTCCCGGTCCCCACGGACCCAACGTCTCTACACCAAACGGCTCAAATATGTAACCCATACCGAGGTTAGCATATTTGCGCCACTTGAGTTGCTCCGCCGAAGTAGCCAGTATGGTACATTGTACATCGAGGGGAGAAAATTATCTATTTATGTTCGAGTATGTTTAAAGGAAACTCGAGAACAGAAATAGAACTTTCTCCCGAGTGATACATAGTGCTTTATACTGCACCTACGAGAAAAATAAAATCATTAGGTACCTAGTTATAAGTTCTCTCGTATTTGTCCCGAGACGTCTCAGGAAGTAAGTTCTTTATAACTTGATTTGTATTTTTTATTTCTGGTGGCGCCGTGACTATATAATGGTCACCTTCACTATCAAATTACATTTTGGAAAATTATTTAGAATAATTAAAAGCGTACTGTTAAATTATCAATCTAGCAAGAAAAAATACTAAAAAAACAAATAAATTGCTGCGCTTTTTTATGGTAGTGCAGAGAAAGGTTGCCAACCTCCCTTCATTGAAAATCCAGTACGAAAATTTTTTTTCTAATTTTTTGATAATGAACCTATTTTGAAGTAGAAGAAGAAGTAGTTGGAAGTTTTTGTAACTTCTGGGGCTGAATTTTTTATTTCTGGTGACGTCATCTTTATAAAATCGTCACTACTATCAGAAGACGTTTTGGGAAATTATTTGGAATAATTAAAAGCGTATTATTAAGTTGTTTATTTTGTAAAAAACAAAATTACACAACACAAAACAAATTAATTGCCGCGCTTTTTTTCGTGGTGCAGATAAAGGTTGACAACCTCCTTTCATTGAAAATGTAGTACGAAAAAAATCCCACCTCTTTTTACTAATACAATACAAAAAACAACGTCAAATCTCAAAAAGGTTTTATATCCACCTTTTTGAGATTTGACGTTGTTTTTTGTTGGCAGCTAAAAAAACAAAAGAGCGCTAGCAGGGCAGGAATGGACTTTCATACAACATTCCTTCACTGCTACGGAGGAAGGAATTAAATGCAATAACCCAACTTTTCCCGCCGCATATATTTATAAGGGAGAAATGAAAAACTGTATAACGCTGCTTTTGAACGAACAATGAGACACTTTCTGAGTAGATAATATTCAAACACACGTAATGGCTGTTCATAGACTATCTTTTATTATTCTATTCATACAGATATTAGGCATGTGTGGACTCAAATCTTAACATAACCAAGGACTGGGACAGATGGCGCTAGTAGTATTCTAATGTCTATTCATTTACTATTTTTGATATTATTTCTAACACCTCCACATATTAAAAATAATTTTGACATTAGTATCTAAACTGCATTACACTATCAAACAATATCTTGAATACCCAGCTTCTTTACAAAATAGTTATGCCTTTCACTACACAACCCTTTAGTTAGTAGATCTGCAGGCATTTCAGATGTTGGCAGATGAACCATCTTTACAATATTGTTAGCGACCGTTTCTCTAACAAAATGGTGCCGCACATCAATATGCTTAGTTCTTTTATGATATATAGGGTTTTCTGTCAACCTCTGAGCACCTTGGTTATCATTGTATAAAATTACTACAGAATTACTAAAATCAACAATTTCAGATAATAAGTTTTTTAAATAAATAGCCTCCTTACAAGCCTCCGCTATTGCCATATATTCAGCCTCTGTGCTTGACAATGCAACAGTAGGCTGCTTCTTACATTCGTATGATATTACTGTTCCTGACAATTTAAAATAATAACCTGTGTATGATCTCCGGTCTAACGTATTTGAAGCCCAGTCTGCATCAACAAAAACTTCTAAATTGCAGTCATCTTTAGTAAACATTAGCCCATAAGATTTTGTTTTACATAAATATCTTAGAATTCTTTTTGCATGCTTCCAATGAGTTAATGAATAACAATTGTTGAACTGGCTCAAATAACTTACACTATAGGAAATATCTGGGCGAGTTAAAACACTTAAATACATCAAGCTTCCTATCAATTGTTGATATGGGTATGATCTACAAACATCTGTACTTTTCTCTAATTTTAAATTTCTTTCAATTGGTGTATCAACTACATTACAATTTGTCATATTAAACTTACTTAAAATTTGCTCTACATAGTTCTCTTGATCTAAGGAAATACTGCCATTCTCATAAATTTTTACTCTCATGCCTAAACATTGCTTTATTTGTCCCAAATCCTTTATTTTAAATTTTGACATCAATAATATTTTAAGCTCATTTAACATTTTATTACTGTTTGAAAAAATGAAAAAATCATCTACAAAAATTGCTATAAGAATCTGCTCCTTATTGCATTTTTTTACAAATAGGCATGGTTCTAATTTTGACTTAACAAAGTTGGCTTCCAATAAACAATCATTCACTCTTATATTCCAAGCTCTAGCTGATTGTTTCAAACCATAGATGGCACGATTCAATTTGAGTACATAATTATTTTGACAGTCTATGTTCGGTGGTACTTGCATATATACATTTTCATTTAGATGTCCATTTAGGAATGCAGTGGTCACATCTAAATGGGTAATTTGGAAATTAAGTTTTACACTCAAAGCAAATAAAAGTCTTAAAGTTGAGTATCGTAGCACTGGTGAATATGTTTCAGTGTAGTCCTGTCCATATTTTTGAGTATACCCTTTTGCAACCAGTCTTGCCCTATACCGCACTTTATTATCACTTTCAAACTTTTTTTTAAATACCCACTTGCATTGCACTATCCTATCAGCTTCTGTCCTGTCTACGAATTCCCATGCCTGGTTTTCATCAAAAGCTTTCAGTTCATCCATCATCGCCTGTCTCCATTGCTCTTTCTCAGGTCCATTCATTGCTGCTTCGTAGCTGAGTTCACCTCCACCAGATTCCATCTCATCTAAAACACATAGGTTAGTTACGCCATACCTTTCAACAGGTTTCCTTTGACGCTTACTACCCGCCTCCACAGGAACTTCTTCCTGTATGATAGATTCATTTTCTGTTTCGGACACAGATTGATATGAATCATCTAGGCTGCTTAATGAGTCACAGACATAGGTTTGATCTTCAGTATCAACAACTGTTTTCTCTGATGAACTATCTTCCCCTTCTGAGTTTTCTGCTTTCTCTGATTTTTCATTTACTACCACCTGAGCTGTGTCTGCGTCTTGTTTTTCCATAATGATGACATCTCTGCTCGTAGTAATTTTTCTTGTTTTTGGGTTGTATAATCTGTATCCTTTTATGTCTTCTGGATACCCAACTAGAATCAATTTGTCAGCCTTTTTATCCCATTTTTGTCTTTGTATTTTGGGAATATGCATCATTACCTTACTGCCGAATATTCTGACATGGCTCAGGTCTGGTTTCTTACCTGTCCACCTTTCGAATGGTGTCATCATGTCTAAACTGGCAGCTGGCGTTCTATTCTTTAAATATATTGCAGTGTGTACTGCTTCAGCCCAAAAACGTTTGTCAAGATCTGCTTCAAACAGTAAACGTCTAGACCTTTCAACTATAGTTCTGTTGAAACGCTCTGAGAGACCATTCTGCTCAGGAGTGTGTGGATTGGTCTTCTGATGGATGATACCAGCTTGCTTCATGAAGCTCTCCATCTCTCGTGAACAATACTCCCCTCCATTGTCGGTTCTCAATATCTTTATCTTGTTTCCTGTTTGATTTTCAACTATACTTCGAAATTCTCTGAAGTGCTGGAATACCTGGTTCTTTTCCTTCAAGAAGTAGACAAAGGTCATTCTGCTGGCATCATCTATGAATAGTAGAAAGTATTTTGACTGACCAAGCGACTTGGTCTCCATCGGCCCACATAAATCTGAGTGTACTACATTCAATAGTGTTTCACTTCTATGGTTGGCTGATGGAAAAGGGAAACGTGTCTGTTTGCCCTCACAACACACTTCACAATTCTGAATTTGTATGTCAGCTTTCTTGTTAAAAGTAACTCCTTCTACAGCACCTTCTTTCATTTTCTGCAAGGCCTTACTGTTTATATGGCCTAGCCGTTTATGCCACTGTGTGGTGCTGACTGATATCTGTGCTGCTGCTGCCACCAACTCTGTCTCAGATTTCACTGTGTTTAGTTTGTATACACCATTTACTTTCTGAGCGCTTCCTATCAACTCGTTCCATTTATTATGTATTTGGCAGCTATTTTGTCCGAATGTAACTCGATTTCCTGCTTCTATCAACCTGCTGACTGACAGCAGATTTGTTGAGAGATCTGGCACATACAAAATGTCTTTTACTAGTACATCGTAGTACTGAGAGCCTACTTTGGTTTTTATTTGTGTATCTCCGGCGCACAACACAGGAACTGTCGTACTATTTGCTATGATTATCTCACGTTTCTCATGCACTTTTCGGACATGTAACAGTTTTTCGTTATTAGCCGTCATATGTGTGCTTGCTCCTGAGTCTATATACCACTCATCTGTTTTGTAGTTACCATTAAAAAATGCAGCACTAAAAGCATTAACAGTGTCTTTCGCTTTTAAATCTGGGCATTTATTTTTAAAATGGCCGACTTTCTTGCAATTGTAACATTTTATTGGTTTACGGCCGGTTGAAATATCACTTGACATTGATTTGGCGCCACGGTTTTTGATGCCATTGTTCGACCGCTGTTGTTTCGACCAAAAAGCTCTATCCGCTCCAGTAGTGTCAACTTCTGCACACATGTCGAGTATCTGTATGAATAGAATAATAAAAGATAGTCTATGAACAGCCATTACGTGTGTTTGAATATGGTAGCAGAGCGTGGTTTCGATCCACGGACCTCTGCTACCATATTCAAACACACGTAATGGCTGTTCATAGACTATCTTTTATTATTCTATTGCGCAGTTTCCACCACTTGAGATACGTAGTTTGTTATTGAATCACAGTTTTCGAGGCGTATTGAAATCAACGATCGAAGCAAACTGATTTTCCGTTGATATCCCGTGTCATCAAACAACTGTTTCAATTTATTCCACACACCGGTCACTGTAGTCTCACTTTTGATATGCGCGTATAACGAGGAGTCAATAGTCATCACGAGCTTGGCTTTGGCTTTCTTGTTTTCAGCTTCTGTGATAGACGCCGGCACGTTCTCAATGTCAATGCCCTCGAGTAGCATGAAATTGCTTGTTGCAAACGCCCAATCGTCGTAGTTTTCGCGGCCCTTGAGTCGCGGCACGTTTACTAGATAGCCCGACGTCGACATTTTTCACTTTCGCACGTAAATTAATTGCAATTTAATGAAGAAATAGAAAATATATATGAGCGGCCCATAACCTATTCAAACACACGTAATGGCTGTTCATAGACTATCTTTTATTATTCTATTCATACAGATATTAGGCATGTGTGGACTCAAATCTTAACATAACCAAGGACTGGGACAGATGGCGCTAGTAGTATTCTAATGTCTATTCATTTACTATTTTTGATATTATTTCTAACAGATAATTGGTATAAATAAACAAACAGAGCGGGCCCGGCTGGCAGTATCTTTTTTTTATGCCTTCTTCTATTTATGTTATGGTTAGCCTTTGACCACGAAATTTGTCAAGTATGCAGTGCACACACTATAAAGATAGGTACCGCCTGTATTAATTTGTTTCTTCTTCCCTCCAGGTACATGTTCGCCGCTGTATCAGCCCACAAGTACATTATCGCGTTCTGCATAGGCGTGGAATTGCTCGCGGCCGGCACCAAGCGGTGGCTGTCCTTGGTTTACATTTTCACATTCTCCTTCATGTCGGCGCTGGGCATTGGGATCGGTATACTGCTGGTTGGAGGCGCCGGCGCAGCTGAGGCGGGACTCTACTCTGTCATATTGCAGGTAGGGTCATCGTGCCGTATACCGTCCAGTTAGAGTAGTTGCTAGCTTTAACCCGTAATATTTATATAATATTTACATAACAAATGGACGGGTTACTGAATAGCAAAACAATATCTTATTCTGTTCAGCATCTCGAACGACAGTTTGTTTTATATCCATTATAGAAGTATAAGTAGTGTCACCAAGTGAGAATATTATTTGATCGACGAAAATTGGGCGTGTTACTGAAGTAGTCGGATTAGGTGTTGAGGTTCATTTGCAAAAAAATATTTATTTATTTATTTAATTGGAAAACCAACAGCTGTTTACGCTAAAATATACAATATCGCACTAGAAACGCAATTGCAGGTTCTCACGAATATATAGTGTTTATAGCTAATATAAACACTTACATAAGCTTAACAGTGGCTTAACATAAACACTGTTAGAAAGGTTTCAATAGGATATGTTCTGATTTACGACGATTTTTTGTTTTAATTATACGGTCGTAACTATCCGTTATGAAGAATTTGCTGCTCAACTGTCGCCTTGCTGAAGAAGCGCTGTTGCAAAAGAGGTCAAGGTCAATACGCTTGCTTAGTTCGATAGAGTTATTACTTGCTCGCAATAAGCAAGAGTTAACACTATACGAATACGTACAGTGGAGTAATTTAGGAAGGAATATTAAATGTTATTTTATTTATAAGTTCTGGACAAACAATACTAGTAACATTTAGAAGAAATACGAGGGCTGCGATGATGAAATATGATCGCAGTGTAGGATAGCCGTTCTTTAGAATGCGTTGCTGCACTGCTCATCTTCTGGTATGTTTCCCTACATCTCTGAAGCAGTGATGGCAGTGGCATTGGCAATGGACTGCCGCGTAGCAGGTCCATGGTTCGAATCCCGCCGCGGGCTTGAGCTTCACCGCATGGGGGAAAGACATTTTTCGAACGCCCGCCTGGCTAGCGACCACCGTTAAGTGGAAAATCTGTCGCCATGCACCTAACGGTGTGTTCCGGCAGCAGTCCCTGAGAGCCAGTGAAATTACTGCCACATGAGGATTAATAACTGGGCAGGTATGTCTAAAGGTGACGGGCAGTGCCTTGAGACGAAATGCATTTGTTATAGGCAGAGGTTAGTCCGCTTAACATCAGGTGGGCCTCGAGCTTTTCCCGTCACTAAAACATAAAAAAAACATCTTCGACTCCCAGTTTCCCACATGAAGAAATGAAGATATGGAGGGTCATCGATAGATGGTGTCGATGAGGAAAAACACCCTTTTCTCATAGGATTTTATAATGATATGTGTGCAAATAGATTGTGATCGTAGATACTTTAACGACACAATTCTGTACCTATGGCAATTGTAAAGAACATTACCATAATGATATAAGTGGTATATTTTATTGGTTCCTGTTAAATATTTAATTTAGATTTAATTTTGTGGGAAAAACCCTGTTTTTTAATGCTGATAAGTTTCTTTCGACTATAATCGCACCTGATGACAATTGGTGATGTGGTCGAAGACGTTCACAGTCTATTAACCTTGAATTACTGACTTTCCAGGACAGCAGACGCAACACAAAGCTAAGTGCTCGAATTGAAGTTAAAAAAATCACAAACCCTAAAATTATGACACCGCTACCTCGATGCAAAGCCAATAACTCCATCAATATTGATAAAACCATCGAGAAAGGTTTTAAATCTCGTTGGATAAAACATAAGTGTTTAATTGCGTAGTATTGGCTAATGCAGTATTTATGAGAAAAAGGTTAGGTAATATATTTATTAACTTAAAAAAGTATTGGCACAATCGGCAGTAGGGAATAATTTTATGGGCCTACTTAATATATTAATCATTACTCAGTAGCCTTTAGCTATCTTCAAAATATTTTTCGTAATCGTATTTAATAATTGCTGCCCGCGGCATCATCAGCGTGGGTATTGATTTACCGCAATAATTTTCATGAAAGTAGCCTTTAGTTATCTTCAAAATATTTTTCGTAATCGTATTTAATATTTGCTGCCCGCGGCATCATCAGCGTGGGTATTGATTTACCGCAATAATTATGAATGAATGTGATGATATGAAGCAATGATAGCCGAGCGGTTATAGCTGTGGATTGCGGTGCCGCAGTTCCAGGGTTCGATCTCCGCGCCGGCTTGAGCTTCAATGAATGGTGGAAGGGCATTAGGCTACCACCCTCGAGTAGAAAATCTGTCGCCATCACCTAACAATGTGTTCCGGCAACAGTTCTAGAGAGGCAGTAAAATTAAAGGCACTTAATAAGACTGCATATAACTGTATTTCCCTGGGCGGGCCCAGAGCAGTTCGTGACTTGTGACCAAATGTATCTGTTATAGGCAGAGGATACCGCTCAACATCAGGTGGGCCTCAAGATTGTACCATCACAATAACAAAAAAAACCTAATTATTAAGTCACGGCTCCTAAGGCCCAATTCTCATCTTTGAGGCATAGTCGATTTCGAGACATCTCGAAAATTACTGGGCTGATGTACATGTAATATCGAATCCACATATCACAAAGAAATTTCTGATATGGCCTTCGTGATTGTTAAAAATCTTATTTATCCTTTCCGGCTACATAGAAACCTATCTCGAAATGGACTTAATCTTGAAGGCGTGAGAAGTTAGGCCGCCACGTAGCATTTTCCAGTATATTTAGGTTATTTAAATATAATTATTTTATTTCCAGGGTCTAGCATGTGGTACTCTGGTGTACGTCGTGTTCTTTGAGGTGTGGAAGAGAAGTAGTGGGCTGCTGCAGTTTGTCTGCTCGCTGCTTGGGTTCACAGTAATGTTGTCGCTAGAGGTCACTGTTGAACTTGGTACGTAAAGAAACACTACTTACTAGGTCACATTAAATGAGATCACTATGTTCCGGCATGACTTTATGTATGATAATAACTTTTAATGATGGCAATTTTGCAGAAATCGCTATTATTCTCATCCTTTGTTAGTCAATCAAAGTTTATGGTTAGATGAGCAACGAAAGCATTATCCAATTTAGTTCTCGGATAATTTGTGCCCGCAAATCTAAATAACTAAGACGTGCCTAAAGACAAGATTCGCCAGTTATATTTTGGCCACAGTGGATTGACGATATGACCAAAGTCGCAGGAAGCCGATGGATACAAATGGCTTACCGGCCTTTGTTGCGTTCTATGGCGAAGGCTTCAGTGGACGTCCTCCGACTGATGATGATGGATAGTTCCAGATGCGACAGAAAAACCACATAATACTTCGAGCGGGGATCGAACCAAAATATTAAAATTATATAAACTTGATTTTGCGACAAATTTGGGTCTATCGGGTTCCACAACTACTTCGAAAATCAGGATAAAATTATTCCATTGCAAATTAAACATAAGAACTTTATCAGTATGTCCCACATTTCATCAAAAATTGTGCAGCCGTAGCTAAGAGAAGAGAAATAAACATCGTATACAATCACTTACGAATTTAAGATAACTGTGATACCTGCCTACTCATTTTCATAACTAATCTATTAAAATGTATTTATTTTCAGTGGTCTGACATCTCGGAGACTCCAAAGACTGATTACTACAACCTTAGCTAGCTAATGTGTTACCTTATAGACGTGAAAAAAATAACACCGTAACATAAGGTACACCTTTTCAAATATTAGGGCATTTTCACAACGGTTGTGTTAATTTTAAGACTGTTATTAAGCGAATATTGAATATTCTGATTAGGTACTTTAGCCATTTACTCCGTGGGGTGCTGGGCTAGAATTGCACCTTCCCATATCTTCCTGTGGGAGTCCAGGTGGGCAGCAGCGCCTTCTGACGAACTGTCATCTTACACTGCGATCCCCAAGACAACTGCTAAGAGTGGGGATTATGGCAAATCCCCCTGGAGGAGGCATTTGTACAACGCTGGATGTCTTCAGGCTGTTGTAGATGACGATGATGTTTAAACCAAAATAATTTGGTGTGCCATTCAATTTATAGCATATATATTCTTACCAGTGACCATTGTAGTATAATATTTATAGCTTGATGTGATGATTTTTATTAATTAAATCGTTAGAATTTTGGTTATAGTGGTCGCTTTATAACATAGCTATTATTCATGTCATTTCGTTTATAAGTACTGATAACTAAATAAGATTTATTGTTATAAATGCTGTTAATATTTTTTAATATATTATGTGTAAATAGTATTATTATTAAAATTGATGGTTTGAATCATATAATGGTGAATGTTTATTTATATCTTACATTTTCCTTATTTTACGTAACGTAGATACATTAATTACCTATGAAATATTTATAATGTTTAGGTACATATTCTTTTACAAATTTTAAGAAATAAAACAAATATCAATGAAATTTAGCAAATCAATGATGTCTTAAAAATATTTTATGCTATACTTTAACTATTCTTTGGGTATATAGTTTATGTAATTATTTTATAAACGAATTTTTAGGCTGATTGAGAACAGATTTCTATATAGTATTCATGCAGGCGGTAAATTTATACATCGATTTTGATCATTTACATACATAATTATGATTTATTTGTATATACTATAAGTATGTAATTTGTAATCACCGTAAACCGTCCGTTTGTTGAATACAATTGGCCTTTAGCATGGTTATTGTAGCCCATAGCATAACAATACAAGACATCACTGTTAAAATAAGTATTTAATTGGATATTATTTACTTAGTGACTAATATGATTGAGAGAAAAAGACACAAAGAAAATTTCGAAAATTATCTGGTACGAGTATAATTTGTCAAGCCATTGTCGCCTTTAACACAGTACACACTAATATGTTTCACTCCTAAGGCCGGTACATTTTATTCGTCAAACTCACAATACACTTTACGGTTTTTCTTTTTATTATAGTATCATTATTCGGGGCAAATTATTAGTAAGCAAAACTTACAATTATAATAAAAGTACGAACGCTGATACACGAATGAAAACATTGAAATTACCACAAACACTATCGACTCTATTCGAACACACTAAAAGAGAAGAAGTTAAGAAAGTATTCACAAAAAGGTTATTTTAAAAACAACTACGAATTCAGGCACCATTATCGTAATCGAACAAATAAATGACAGCTAATAAATAATATTCAATGCTTTGTTTACATCGCATCGGCCGCATGCTCGATCAAATTGAACAAATATTATAAAACAGTATCTAATCGATATTGCAAAGCCATTCGCACTGCACTGTTCTGACTTTTGATATTATACCTACTGTTATAAACATATAATAGTAGGTGGGTATACTACCCATAAACATTTTGTTACATAACAAAACCGCAGTATATTGTAATTTGAAGTTGAAGACCAACTGTCTGGAAGAAATCGCTCTGAGCGATAAGACCGCATTTTTACGCACTTGGTTAAATTATATCTTTTGTTACTATGGTATTCGTGGAAAAGATTTGAATCTTATAGAGTCATATCTGTCATACAGGTTACAGAAGGTTGGAATAATGGCAATACTTCTTCCGGGTCTTTGGTAAAAATAGGTGTCGCGGGATCAATTTTGGGACCTTTCTTGTTCCTAGCGTATATTAATGATCTGCCTTGCATGGTCAAAGATTTCTGCGATATTGTTTTATTCGCAGATGATACCTCTCCGATTTTTAAAGTAGATAGGAAAGATAGTGAACTCATTCATGTAAATAATGTGTTATCTATGATCTCTGAATGGTTCGCCGCTAATAATCTTCTCTTAAATTCAAAAAAGACAAAATGTTTCAAGTTTTCGTTACCAAATGTTCCTTATGTTGTACCAAACATTAAGCTTGGCCCAGATAAACTCTCTATTGACAATGCGACAGTCTTCCTGGGAATAAAAATGGATTCAACTTTACAGTGGGATCCACATATACATGATCTAGCCGGAAGACTTAGTTCTGTTGCATATGCAGTTTGTAAGATAAGACAGTTAACAGATGTAGCTACTGCACGGCTAGTTAATTTCGCATACTTCCACAGTATTATGTCGTATGGTGTATTGCTGTGGGGAGCTGCTGCTGAGATAGAGACAATCTTTATCTTACAAAAGCGTGCAATTCGAGCCATTGGATCCTAGGGAATCTCTAAGGGATCTTTTTAAAGAAATTGATATATTAACTTTACCGAGTCTGTATATATTTGAAAATATTATGTATGTTTGGAAAAAAATTAGTAAATTTAAATTAAACAGTGACAACCACAATTACAACACTAGGAACAAATATAAAATAACGGTACCAAGTTTTAGACTAACAAAGACAAATAAAAGGTCCTTTTTAGGTAATTGTTTTATAATAAAATTCCCAAACAAATTACAATGCTCACAGAAGGAAAATTCAAATGAACGTGAAAAACATTTTGATTAAAAAATCCTACTACACAGTTTGTGATTACTTAAACGACAAAAATGCTTGGAAAATTCCGCCTCTGCCAAGCCATCACATATCTCCTACGTAATTTAAAAAAATATTGTAATAATTGTATTATATTGTATAAAACACATTGTAAAAAGACGTTTAAAAGAATGGCCCCGAGTTTCTTGCCCGTTCTTCTCGCAGTGGCTCTATAACTACTATACTACTCTGAACGTGGCAGTACAATGTAGAACATTAAAATTTGTAATTGACCTTCATAAGAGCGTCGTAGACGCCTAAATTGAACAACTGATTTTGAATTTGTTAAAAGTTATTGAAATTAACTTGGTATTACAATAAAGAGTTCGATAAATCTTAGCTGTTTTTGTATATAGCATAACCATTATACAATAATTTTCAAATATCGTTCGTTTTGCAAAATATTTTTAACTATATAATATGATATGCTTATTTTTGGACGAGTATTACACGTGGGGTGCCGGACCCCGTGGGGTGCCGGGTTAGAATTGCACCTCCCCATCATCCCATGGGTTTCGTAAGAGGCGACTAAGGGAAAAATACTGGAAGGTGGGCAGCAGCGCCTTCTAAAGAACTGCCAACTTACACTGCGATCCCCAAGACGCCAACCAAGCGTGGGGATTATGGCAAATATCCCCTTAATATGGAAGGCTGTGTTCAGCAGTGGACGATCTGGCTGTTACAGTACAGTACATTACACGATATATGTAAATAAAGCAACTAACTACTTGCGTAATAAACGTCGACAAATACCTCATCAAACAATATTTATTTAAATAATCTCACTAGTGTTTATTACAGTTAATAAGAAGTTAATGAGTGTTAAAAATATTTTGTACAGGATTGTGGCATAGTTACGTATTTCGGGTACTTTAAAAGATGACGTCACCAATTATAAATTAGAAGAATAATTATGGAGGCTAAAGTAATATTAGAATTACTTGAGCTCCTATACTGTTATATACTCGTATATACAGGGTTGGGCAGTATTTAAATTACTTGTCATTAAAATAGGTATAAATACGTAGGTATTCGGCATTTGTATTTCAATTACTTCCTTAAAATGTAATTTGTAATTCGTATTTCAAATACCTGACGCCGAGGTATTTTGTAATTAGTATTTCAAATACTTGAAGCTTCAACATACATTTTAACATTACAATACATTTATACTTCATTTAGCGATCGTGAGTGTGAGTGCGAGGCGAATGTAATGATAGTAAAGTAACTATGAGAGTTAGCAAGTTTTATTCACTCTCCAACAAGAAGCTGTTCGTCAGACATTTTAAAATCTAGTGTTCATGAAAGGAAACTGGTTTTACTGATTAATTCATCTTGTTTTCAGCCCGTGCTGATCAGAGATTACTTATTTGTATTTCAATTAACAATAGATAAAATATGACCGTTTTCTACCCCAAAGGGAGGAAAACGAGTATTTCAGGTCTTGCCTAGGCTTGACCTTCCAGAGATTACCTATTGTTCCTTCTCATGTGCATGTGTACTTACCACGTCCGTGAGAGCGAGACAGCAAGAGTAGGCCACCGCCTCCATGCGGCCCCTCCTGCGCTCCTTGTGCCGGCTAGGCGAGAGGGAGATCGTGAGCCCGCGCCTCTTCAGTACCTACCCGGAACTGGAGCTGGACTGGATTACATGTGACGGCAAGGGACTTGCTCCAGGTCAAGCCTAGGCAAGACCTGAAATACTCGTTTTCCTCCCTTTGGGGAAGAAAACGGTCATATTTCAGCTCTGTGCCGTCGGCTTGACCTTCCGGAGACGTGTTTCTGTATCTGCCGGCACTAGTAGCGTACTGTGACTACCATATTTATTATGTCTTATCATTAAATAAAACTAAGTTATGTTTTTAAGAAAAGATTATTATTGTGGACACTTTGCACAATATGTCAGTCATTGACTTAATATTTTATATTAGTAGCAATCACAATTCTTAGTCCTCTAATTCAGTCACACTTACTAGTATCAATTTAATCTAATAATCACAGCTCACATTGCTTAAGTAAATAATCAGCCTTCACATTTGGAAAAGTCTTAATTCTAGACAGGTTCAAATGAATTTAATAATATATTAGTAGAGTGTAAATTAGGGGAGTCTACTGTCTTGTAATAATGCTTAAAAAAATTACTTGAACACCTCCAATTACCTCTTTTTAGCAAATCATCTAATGGTAAGTTATTATCGTAGTTAAAAGATGCCACTGCTGATCTTATAGAACCTGGACTGACTTCTAAGCCTAGATTTGTAAAAACAGGTTTAAGCCACCCGGCAATAACAGTTCTAGAAGCTGGTTTCACCTTACCTCTAGTTGTTATAAATAAACTAACTAAACCCGGGTTGATATTTCTTCTTTGAACTGAAACATCCATCAATAGAGTTATCCATCTCACTATGTCTAAATCCGAATTTTGATTTCTTAGAATTTGCCATCCCGACTGCCGTTCCTTTGCGCGATCAGTCTTAGAACCGAAAGCCGGCCAAAATGTTATAGCGTCATTCGTGATCACGCAGTGCTTACTATCTATTTGTAATAAGGTGAGATCATGTATCCTCCTACCAGAAGCTAATAGTAACAAAAAAGCACAGTACCTAGACACCTGAAAAATACTTGTCACCTCTGGTGTATTGTCTTTAAGCCAATTTATCAAGTCTAGAATGTTCCAAACTGTTGATCGAGTTATAACATTTTCAGCAGATTTAACACTTATGGCTTTTAAAATTGATTTTACCATTGGATGGGAACTAATATTTTTCTCAGCTTCTGGATTTGCAAAAGTCGCAATTACTGATTTCCTAACTAATATTGTACTGTAGGCTAATTTTTTAACCCTAAATAGGTAACTTAAATATTTTGCCACTAAATGAGGATTTGGGTTATAAGGAACTATTTTTTCAACTTTACACCATACTACCCAGTCTTTCCAAGCAGCGGAGTATGTTTTCCATGTTGATTTCCTCCAGGCTGATTTAAGCAACTCAATATCTTCCTTCGGTAAGTCCTTAATTAGGAAATTCCACCCTGTACCCTCCATACCTCCAAAGTCATCGCTTGTAGCTCTGGTGGAGGACTGTTCGTTGCTAAATCTATTAGGTGATTGTCCAGATCCGTGAGCAACATTGGAGGTGCCGTTGCTTTGGCTTTCAAGGCTGGTCGCCAAAAGGCTTGTGTCCATCTGGGTACCACTATTAAGTACGTTCCTTTCGCAGTGTTTAAATGCTGAATTACTTTGGGAAACAAAGGGGGTGGCGGAAATGCCCACGCTAGATCGTAATGCCAATTTCGGCTGAAAGCATTCACAAATCTTGCCTGTGTATCCGTTGCATCTATAGTGACATAATGGGGGACTACTTTGGATTGCGAAGTCGCGAAAAGATCTATCTGTGGTGTCCCCCATCTCCTGAACACTTTGTGAATCACGTACTCGCTTAAGTGCCAATCGGTCATTGAAGATCT
Organism: Plagodis dolabraria; assembly: GCA_963854805.1. NCBI lineage: Eukaryota > Metazoa > Arthropoda > Insecta > Lepidoptera > Geometridae > Plagodis > Plagodis dolabraria. The sequence continues at coordinate 14,596,378 of OY978459.1, read as the reverse complement.
CCTTGACAGACGATCGGCTAACACGTTGAATTTTCCGGGTATATAAAACGGCACCAGTATTACATTGATCTTTCTTGCGAAGAGAAGGATCCTCTTTGTTAGAAGGTATAATTTCAGGGACTTCGTTCCTCCTTGGTTGTGAAGGTAAGCTATCACGGCTCGATTGTCTGCCTGTATCATTACTGCCTTGTCTTTCATGACTTTTTTGAATCTGCAAAGTACTCTTATTCCTCGTTCCCGAAGCTGCTCTGCTATCCAGTTTGTTAATCTTGAAAAGGCCAATGGTGCACTGGCTAAGCCCATTGGTAGGCAGGTCATTTGGTACCAAACGTTTTTGTAATTCAGGGTTAGAAACCGGCGGTGACTCTCTCTGATTGGCACATGAAGGTAGGCTTGTGACACGTCTATTTTTGCCATGTAATCGTCTTTTTGTAAAAATTTTGGAATTTTGGACTGGTTTATAAGTCGGAACTTGCGTGGGTTTAGGTAAAAGTTTAGGCGACGCAAATTGAATATTTGGCGCATGTTTCCATTTGTCTTTTGAAGCAAAAACATTCGGGAGACAAACCCTGTCGTTTGATTGGATTTTTCTATTATTTTTTTCTTCAACATCTCTTTTACTTCGCGTGTCATCTGTTTTGACACCGGCGTTGCGTATTTTTTTCCAATTAAGGTGGAGAGACGAGTAAGGGGAGGAACTTGCACGAAAGGAATACCGTAGCCCTCTAATATTTTTAAAATTGACTTGGGCGCTCCGAACTTTTTCCAGCGAGGGAGAAATTGCGCAAGTTGGCCGCCCTTGAATTGATTGTCAATTTGCCGTACGTTCTTTTCTATAATTTTGGGATCGCTTCGACAATTTAGCCCTTTCATTACCTTTTCGATCACGCAGCCCCTGTCCTGCATTGTTCGTAGATAGGTAAGATTTTTTAGTCCCATCTTGTTTAGTCTTCCTTTTTGATGTAAAACTTTGTTTTCTGTTTTTATTCTGGTTCTGACTGTGTGACCCCATTGAGTTTGACTGCATTGACTTTTTAGAGGAGCGAAATACCCGAAATAAGCCTCCTTGCTTATGAATGAATTCATCAAGTCGTTCCTCCTCAAATAAATGAGTACCTGATGGTGGTATCTGGGACAACTTGGCCTGCTGGAAATCACTGACTGGCTTAAATGTTTTCCTGCGCAATTCAATGATTTCTGCCCTGCGAGCGCATGTGTAATGATGCAGATCATCCGAGATATTTTTAAGTGCCGACGATGAACTCATTAAAAGCTCTTGCATATCTGAATATATTTCCGGATACTTTGCGGTCAGTTTCTTGGCGTGGTTTGCTAAGGCCTCTCTTTGTTTCAATAAACCGTGAGTTATGGTCCCTAATGTAGCATCAGCACTAGTTAGTAGGTCCTGTGTAAATGTTTTTGGTGCCAAGGTACCCAACTGATCATTAACCTTAAGCGCATCAAAAACTGGCGCTGCACGTAGTTTCTTTTGTACTTCCTTATAACGAATTTTGTTCCAAGAAGTTGATCCTAGCTTTTGGCATCCTATACCTTGAGCTTTAATGTTTTCGTCAGGTGCTGGTATTACAGGCTCATCTTCTTTAACATTCGGTATAAAGTCAAGTTCTGTTCTCGCATCTAATTGAACATTGTCATCCTTATTAATATTTAGCTCTGGAGCCAAAAATGAACATGATGCTCCATCATCCGAAAGACACTCAGACATTTCATCATTCTCTTTATCAGAACCTGAATCTGTACCACTTTTCATCAGTTGGTCAGAATCATCTACTCGGTGTCCAAAAGCACTACTTTTAAGGCATTCAATTTTGGTCATCAACTGACCAAAGAGATTGTCTACTTTTTGTTCAAGTTTATCTATCCGACCCCGTTTTGCAGGAATTATTTCTTCTTCTTCCGAATCACTTGCTTTCTTTTGAAGACGCCGGCAAACTTCTTTTCTGGTTAAAGACAAGTGCTTTATGGAATCAATAGCATTCATGAATACCTCTGCTTGTGCAGCCGAACCCTTGACCTTTTTGACAACTGAAGGTGGGCTCATAATAAGGGCTCGACAAAACGCCCAATTCAACATTTAAACTTTTACCTCTTTAAAAGGTTTTTCTGATATATATTCTGCGTTGGGAAAAAACAATTGAATATATTCCATGGTTGGCAGAGCAAATCTAATCTTATTTAAAACTTGTGGATCGATAACTTCTCCAAACAACTCCTCTTTTGTTGGGTTAAGCGTCTTCCACCTTTTCCAACCATCTGGCAGAGCTTTTTCTGCCAACTCTTTAAGTTTGTCTAATATGATATCATCTTCCTCGGAATCGGCCGATTCTTCTATAAGCTCGCCCAACGTAATAAACGTCGTAGGCTCTGCCATCTGTGTACAACAGACAGTTTCAATTATATTTCAGTTCATCACTAAAAGTTATTAAGAAGACGAAAGGTCAGTAGCAGCCCTCAATAATTGCGGTTGCGCAGCCATCGATGTCTGCGGCTGAATGGTCGTCGACGGCTAGGGTCGAACGGCTGTCGACGGCTGCGGTCGAACGGCCGTCGACGGCTGCGGTCCAACGGCCGTCGACGGCTGCGGCTAGCCGGCCATCAAGTGACGGCTGCGGCTGCTCGGCCGTCATCGGCTGCGGCTGGCAGGCCGACGACGGCTGCGACTGATAAGCCGCTAAGACTGCCGTAGGCGAGCCTTAAAGTGTAAGCTTCGCTTTACCACTTTGTTCGTGTCTGAGAGCAGGCCACGAAATCTTACTGAACCTAAGAGGTTGCAGTAGTTACATATATTTATCGACATTTAACTTAACATACAAAACGAAAAATAAATAACACAACGGCGAAAATGATACAATTTATACTTATTTACTTTAAAAAATAAAATATCCTTTTCTATTTACTTTTATGGATATGCCAATCTTAGACCATTTACTTACTTAGAATGTAATAAATCCAACGATAACATCGTTTACAGGATTCATTTAGCAAGTAGTACGGTCTATATACTAATTAATTATCATCACTCACTCTCACAGACCCTAATATAATATATGAATGTAAAACTTACCGCTTCGATGAAAATATTCACGAACGGTTTTTATGTCACACAACACACACGCACTATGAATAGAAAACAATAGCGTACTGAAGAGGCGCGGGCTCACGATCTCCCTCTCGCCTAGCCGGCACAAGGAGCGCAGGAGGGGCCGCATGGAGGCGGTGGCCTACTCTTGCTATCTCGCTCTCACGGACGTGGTAAGTACACATGCACATGAGAAGGAACAATAGGTAATCTCTGGAAGGTCAAGCCGACGGCACAGAGCTGAAATACAGTATTTTGTATTTTATATTTCAAAAACTTTACTTAAAGATATTTTGTATTTCGTATTTTAGACTATACATATTTTAATTTATTAGATTCATTGTTATAATGGAATTACAACTCCATTGTTACCATCCTAAGTATATTTTGGTCTAACGACGCAAAACTGAAATATTTGAGATGCTTTATAATTTTCTATGCTATTTGTTTTTAATACGGTTGATTAACTCCTTCTACTACATCATCACTTACCATCAGGTGAGTGTGTGCAAAGGCTTAGGTACCTAACAGCAATAAAAAAAATCGTGATGTGCCAAAGATTTAAATATCACTATTACATTAAACTATAACTACATATGAGGCGTGATATGTATGTATATATTGTATACAGGGCTGGGCAAAACACATTACAAATAAAAAAATACTGTGTCGCAAGTAATTAAAATACGAAATACAAAATATCTTTAAGTAAAGTTTTTGAAATAAGAAATACAAAATACTGTATTTTATTCATTTTTAATTGAAATAAGGAGTTGTGATGGTTTGGTAGAAGCTGGCGGAGGGAATGCACAAAACACCTCAAGCGGGTCGTCAGTGCAGGGCATATCGCATAAATAGAATAAGAAGGCTTCAGTGGACGTCATCCGGCTGATGAAAGTGGATAGTGCTAACTGAAAAGTTGTGTGTCAGAAGAACTAGATATTTTTTCGACCCAGGAATCGAACCAGGGTCGCTACTACAATTCAACGAAGTTTAGTTTTTCGTGTTACGAGTGACACTTTAGACAACGAAAATCGAACTTGTGGTACGAAGTACGTTGTTTCATATAATCCATGGTCGGATCGCATCGTTCATCACAAATCATCAATCTCCCATACTACTCTGAGAACGCTATTATGCCTCAATCAATAATAAGTCAGATCATGTTCACATGGTAAGAGTGACAGTCCTATGTAGTTAGGGATTAGCGAGAGGTGTCGCTACTGTTCTGGAAGTTAGATACTGGTATTTAAAATTTACGTTAATTTCTTTGTTCTCTATAGATATTTAAATCCTCATTAGTATTTGTGTTCTTTCTGCATATTTAGAACTTGACTATGACTACTTACCTATGAATAAATTATTATAATTTCATATTGTGAAAATGTACAAACCACACGTATCCAATTTAAAAATATTCAGAATACACAGGCAAATGCTTGCTAGTCTATGCTACGAACGAAGTTAAACAAAAGTGAGCCAATACGTGTTTTTCTTTCGGACCGAAGTTCGAATCTTCGACGAATTCGAGTAGCTGCTGCTGGCCCAGGGCTGTTGACATACCAAAGCGATCTTTATACGTAAAGAGACGATCGTATTCGAAATTTTATGCCGCCAGCGCGGCGTGACATTTTGTTTTATCCGGTCCTACGACCTATTCGCAATACTTTACGTTACTCACCCTCATAAATAATCTATTAAAATGTATTTATTTTCAGTGTTCTGACATCTTGGAGACTCCAAAGACTGTTACTACAACCTAAGCTAGCTAATATGGTACCTAATAAGTAGATGTGGCAATACAATACCGTAAAATAAGGACTTTACCTTCGATAAAATATACCATTTATCGAAGGACTTTACCCTTATAAACACGTTTTGAAATAAAACGGAATTTTCACTACGGTTGTATTAATTTTAACAGTTATTAAATGAATATTGGATATACTGATTGGATACTTAAGTCGTTTACCCCGTGGTGTGCCGAGCTATACATTGGACCCAACCATATCTTCCTGTAGCAGTCGTAAGAGGCGATGAAGGGAAAATATTATTTTTTCCTTTGGAAAAATACAGTAAGGTGAAGGAGCCTTCTAAAGAACTAGAGATCTTACACTACTTTCCCCAAGACGTATGCCAAGCCATCGAGGGGATTTTCCATATAGGAAATCCCCTTAATGGAGGATGCATTTATACAACGCTGGACGTCTTCAGGCAGACGATCTTCATTTCAAATGACAGCAGTCAAATTGAAAATAGCTATATCTCTTAAAAGTTTTGAAGCGCTCGTAGCGAAGTTTGCTTAGCCGTTCTTAATCGATCAGCTAAGTTAAGCAACATCCGCGGCGCAGCGGTCAGGAGTTGGATGGGTGACCGCTAGTGACAATACTACTGAGCGCTTCCGTGCTTCGGAGGGCACGCTAAGCCCTCGATCCCGGTTGTTATCTTACGATGGCAGTCGTTACAGCATGGTGGTAGGGGCATTTTGCGAATGCCCGCCTGTCTAGCTACCACCCTCAAGTAGAAAATTTGTCGCCAACGACTTAACGGTGTGTTCTGGCAATAGTCCTTGAGAGCCAGTAATTCTAGGCTAGCCTGAACAACATCTTCGACCACATCATCACTTACCATCAGGTGAGATAGTGGTCAAAGGCTAGACTATAAGCTATAAAAAAAAGTAATGGCTATATCTCTTGAAGTATTGTTTACAGACTACTAGTTTCTCTACAGAAAATATAGAACATTTCGAGGAATTCATTTTTAATAACAGCTGTCTTCCTCATATATTAGAAGCCGACAGATACCATCCTTAATGAAAATAAGATCCATTATTTTTCTGTGGAAACTATAAGTCTATGATCAATCACTTTAGGATCTCTTTATTAATTTTGTTAAAAAATTAAAACACCGTGCCATTCAGTCACTTTGGTAACTGTCACATCTAGGACCACTATCTAGAAATATGAAATCACGTGTCACTTTGACAGCTGTCTCATCAAAGATATAACACTATCGAATTTCACTTTGAAAGTTATATAAAATAATTACATTTATTAAAAAACATCATTGATTCGCGATGTCATTTTGACAGATGTCACTTTTTAGGTTATGCCCAGGTGTATTACCAGGTACATTCCTCTATATTGATCAGAGTAGCACTGCAATTTAGTGTATAGAGGTTAATTAGAATTCATCTGCATAGTTTTGTCATAGGGAACACTTTAAGCACGACTACGAGTTGTGTTAAAAGTAATGGCTTGATTAATGGTGAATATTTATTTCTGTCTTACGTTTTCCATATTTTCCGTAATGTAGAATGGGTTTACATTATCTAAGTTAAGTAAGTAGGTTTAAATATTTATAAGAAATAAAACAAATACCAATGTAATTTAACAAATCAATAATGTAATTAGAAATTAACATTTTATGCTATTCTTAAAGAAAATAGATTATGTAATTATTTTATAAACGTATTTTTAGGCTGATTGAGAACATATATAGAGTATGCAGGCGGTAATTTATACATCTATTTTAATCACTTGAGTAGCGTTTAAAAAAACAATTCTAATTGTGTGGACACGTTATTTGGGCTAGGCATGTACACACAGACAATTTATGGTATATTTGGTACATAAGTTACATACACAATTATGTATATACTAAAGTAGGTATATAATGTGTAATCACCGTAAACCGCCCGTTTGTTCACGCCTAACAAAATGGCCTTTAGCATGATCAGTGTGCCCACAGCATAACAATACAAGACAACACTGTTAAAATATTTATTTATTAAAATATTTAATTGGATATTATTTACTTAGTAACTAATACGATTGAGAGAAAAAGACATAGAGAAAATTTCGAAAACTCTTAACACTATCTGGTACGAGTATAATTTGTCAAGCCATTGTCGCCTTTAACACAGTACACACTAAACTTTTTTACTCCTAAGGCCGGTACATTTTATTCGTCAAACTTACAATACACTTTAAGTAATGTCATAAAGATTTAAACATTCAACTATGCGATATAGTTTATAACATATCTACTATTGCATTATACTCGTATTTTGTAATTAAATTACTAACAACTTTTTACAAATAAACGTATTAATAATTTTACACGGATTTTCAAACGCATACAAACATCATAATTCATTATAAGTCAACGAGCTATGTAAGTATTTGAAACCGTGTAAAAGTGCTTAAACATATAAGTAATATAAACATACTTAGTTACAAAAAACAAGACAAGCTTGTGGCTGCAGTTAGTGCGTTCGGATAGCGTACCGTTAGTAAAAAAAACATTATACAGGAGCTACACTGGGCGTTCGATTGGAAGACATATAACGCTCGTTTAGAACGCTTGCGCGTTTTTTCTTGCAACAATAATTATTGTCAAAAATATTATCTTGTCTCATCCTTCGAGGTGAATTATTAGTAAGCCAAAAAATATATGATAAAAGTTCAAAGGCTGATACACGAATGCAAACTTGGAAATTGTGGAAACGTTATTGACTCAATTCGAACGCACTAAAAGAGGAGAAGTTAAGAAAGTATTCACAAAAAGGTTATTTTAAAAACAACTACGAATTCAGGCACCATTATCTTAATCTAACAAATAAATGATAGCTAAGAACTAATATTCAATGCTTTGTTTACATCGCATCGGTTTACTTGATCAAATTGAACATATATTATTAAACAGTATCTATTCGATATTGCTAAGCAAGTTTTGACTTCTGATATAATACTTACTGTTATATAAATATATAACAGTAAGTATATAAAACAAAACCGCAGTTTTCGTTTAAGTTGAAGGTAGACTGTCAGGAAGAAATCGCTCTGAGCGATAAGACCGCAATTCTTACGCACTTTACATTAAATCTTTAGTTGTTTTTGAACACTTTTACATTTTTGAAATTAACCTGGTTACAATAAAGAGTGTCTAACTAAGCTGTTTTTTATATTTCATTAATTACAATAATTTGCAAAACTCGTTCATTTTGCAAACTATTTTGAACGATATGATATGAGATGATCATTTTTGAACGAGAAGTATACGATGTAAGTATGTAAACAAAGCAACTAACTATTTGCTTAATAAACGTTGACAAAGTATCTATATCTCATCAAACAATATTTATTTAAATAATCTCACTAATGTTTATTATATTTAATAAGAAGACTGATATAATGTGTGTTATTTATAAAGCATTTGTACAGGATTGTGCCATCGTAACGTACATGTTTCGGGTACTTTAGACGATGACGTCACCGTTTATAAAATAGAAGGAATTACTTGAGCCTCCATACGTGCCTATCACGCATCATATCTAGTTATTCTTAAATGTTTAAATAGAGCAAATTATACTCAATTACAATAGAATTAAAGTTTAGTTTTATTTAAACTTCAATACGTATCACATAAAGTAAAGTAGTGAGAAAAACAATAACTGTCTTTGGCACATCACGAAAATCAACCGTATGAAACAGCAAATAGAATAGACAATTATATAGCTTCACAAATATTTCAGTTTTGTATCGTGAGATCAAAATATAGATAATGGAATTACATCATAACAACGAATCTAATAAATGTTAATATAGTCTAAAGCGCGACTAAGAAATAAGGCAAGAATAATTTCAACAATAGCCACTAATTATAATATAATTGGTGTGACAATCGAACGGTAAGTACAGTATATATTTAACTATAGTTTTGATTAACTCTAGGAACGTTTAGCATTTTTATATTATTTTATATAATAGTTCAATTAATTATTAATTAACATCAATATGACTGTACTTACCATGTTTTACTTTATTAGATAATATGACGTACAAACTTCTGTTCTTATGTAAGCATAATTCATTTTGAAGACTACTTATTTTCTTTGTATAATCTTAGTCAATTTTCTTTGTATAATTTAGTGCATGAATTTACCTAAGAAGGAAAGCTGTATATTAGTATTTTTCGATAATATCTTTTCAGCATTAGTACAAGTATTTGTTATTTTGCTGCAAATTTATTGATTCAGTAACGCGCCGCAAGGGGCGCTGTGCTTTTGCCATACAAAATCGCGTTTACTTGCTCGCAGCGTATCACGAATCAAACACACTAGGCCTCAGATCAGGAAAAAAAGGAAATAGGTAATAGATGCGTGGCAAGTGCGAACGCATCTGACCTAAATCAGGCTTGTTCCTAAAAAAACCATTGCGTGTGTTGTACTTATCAACAAACGAATAAGTTCTTCCAACGACGCAATGGATCAGTGTTTTAATAGCTGTATCTTGTGTGTGTAACTAGTGACCGTAGTTACAGACTGAAGCGCAACCCATTATTGCATGTGTACGATTAGTTAGTGTATTTAGTTTGCAATGTAAATGTTGGTACGCGTGCCAAAATGTGCGTAAGTGTGCTATGGTAATAATAATAAGTATGCTTATTATTTTCATTAATGTGCGAGTGAAACGGGTGGGAGAGACGCGGCGACAGAAGGCAAATCTCCCTTGTTTCTCTGATCTGTGCACTAGGCCCACTCTGTTTATGTGAATGCTTGCCGAAGTTTTTTTTATCTATAATTTAGTCTTTGGGTCCAACTTTCAACCCTTAAAAACATTATGGAAAACAAACATCATAATTACAAGCCAGATATATTAATACTGAGATTCGTACCATGTCTGTCATGAAACAATAATGTTCATAGAGCACAATCTTCATCGGATGAAGACGTAGAAGATTTAATAAAACTGTATATGTAATTAAGAGATGGTAGTGGGCCCCCTGACATAATCAATCAGTAGCTTATCTGAAATGTTCATAGTTGACATACCATTTTACACCTCATTTCCTTCTCAACAATGTTCCAATAAACATATTGACTTACATAGAAACAGTAGTTGATATCGTCATTTTACCAGAACAGGTAGCGATGTATTTAAGACTTGAGGAGCTTGTTCGCCCGCTGGTTGGCAACCGCTATGCGAGTCTCGTTGCTCTCACCCTACAAAAAGGACAAACATTAGATACTGGAGTAAAGAAAGAATCATGTTTGCAAGCCAATTTGACAGTATGCTTCTGAGAATTAACGTGTTACAATTATTTCAAGTGATGCTAATAACCGTAGAAAACCATACAGACGCGAGGAAAATTGTAGCTAATATGATAATATGAGAGATAAACCGGATCCAATACATTTTGTACAGTCTGAAGCATAATGTCAAAGAAGCTTCAAGGCGAGAAAATATATACGTCATCGTAATTAGTTCTGCAATAATTAAATCACAAGTAATTTTGGGCTGTACTTCGATGAAAGTTTGTGATAATTTTACGGTAGAAGCGGAATTTATTTTTGGGGGACACTGATCCCCCCAGCATTTTCTCGACGGGGGACAATTTTGCGAATGAGGCGAAGTCACGTTGATACCGAAATGATTGATACGTCCGCGTAGTAGGTAGCGTCATATTGGATATATTTTCTTGCCTTTATTAATATACTTTTAACAATAATAATGTATGATTAGTATGGAAAAGGGACTCATGTAACATAACTTGTATGAGTCGTTCATGAATGAAAAAAAAGTATTAGGATTAGAGGATGACAGATCAGTGTAGATTGAGTCTGCCAAAAATTTTTAAAGAAGGTTATATAAAAAATATAAAAAACAAGAAATGAATGCTCCATATAAGGATTTGTGAAGAACAAAAACTAACTCAAATAAAATGTATAGAAACCCAGATCTGGATTTTCGAGGTCAAAGTTGATAAGAACAAGAATAATGAAATATATGTGGAAACGAAATAAATATGTCAGGATTTGCATTAAAGTTAGAAATTATATAACGCATTAAAGAATATTGGGTTCAAAAACTATATTTTATCGAAGGATAAAACCTTTAAAAAACGTAAAATTGAAGAGAAATATGTTAGTAAATAAACAAATAATAAACAGTATATAAGGTAACCAGATATAATTTATAAATACATTTGATCTTTTTCAAATGAAATACACCATTGTATATTGTATATTATGAACGGTTTGTATGAAAAAACTTATCAAACTGATCGCAGTATTTTATCAGCTTAAAATATTTGTGCAAGTTCGTTTATCTTTATTATTTATATGCAATAAATCTCTTAGCTCAAATATATAACATTACGCACTGAAGTCAAATCACATCTTATTAGAAGGAAGAAGAGGATATTGATATGAATAACTTGTAAAACCTTCGCCTAACAGTTGCCATGTACAACATTCTAGGTAGGCACACGTAAGATATATAATACAACACTTGAAGAATTCCAATTTGAATTGTATTTCATGAATCTTAGGACTTATCTTTGCTTGCAACAATTTATCATTGAAGCTTCCAGCTACACTTATTTCATTTTGATACAGGTAACGGGCTCGTTTTCTGGTTTGTCTTTTTACATAATGTTCGTGAAATTATGTTCTTTTTACAAACTTTCTCTCACCTTTAGCCAAAAGAGTTAAGAGTTAGACATCAATGTATTTAGTTACAGTACATGGGATGTGAATAGGGAAACTTTAGAAGTTAGGACATGGCGAATTTCATGACACAATAAAATATTTGTAGGTAATTATAATATCACAGTCAACTGCTACGAGTTTTGTACTGAGGGCCCTTGCATAATGTACCTATTAGCATAGCTAGTCTGTGTAAAAAAGAAGCGTCTTAGGAAATGAGGGCGCGCGTGTGCCAATTTACTACTCTTGCTGCATTGACAACACTGCTCTGTAGTTGCTAGTACAACCCAAAGTGTTTGATACTTGGTAGACATCGTAGACACCAACTCAGTTTTAAGTAATCTGGTGCTACTAAGTAGGTAGGTAGGTATGTACTTTCGCATATGCTATTTTATGGTAATCCCACGACTGTTCCCTTTTTGCACAGACTCTATTAGATAGTTTGTTTTCATAACTTTTCCGACTATAATATGTGATTTGACTTTAGTACCTGAAGCTGAGTTTAAAAGCCAATTTATGTGCAGTTAATTTGCTTAAAGTTAAAGCTGTGCTCGCTTTTATGTGCGTGAAATAATAAAATATACTCACCGTTCTCACCGACGTGTGTGTGTGTTTGTATGTGTGTTCACGTGAGCCAGTCTCGTGGTGAAACATGCTTTTGTACCATTATACTGTATTTACATTGTATTTTATGAATAACTGTTACCGGCCTATGCATAAAACATTAGTTTTGTAAGCTTTGTAGGTATTCGTGGCATGACGAGTCGACTCATTGGTTTGAATGAAAGTCGTAACTCTTTCGCGTTACTGTGTTCATTTGCTTATGTTGTAAACAAGATATACATTGTTATTATTAACGACAATGTGACTATCTTAAAGTATATTGTATTATCCATCTATCACCTGACTCCTACTTCCCGCCTTATCTTATATTGCTCTTCAACGCCAATTTCTTACAGCTATTTAAATAAAACATAAAAAAACTAAGGGAAAGTAAAAAAAACTAAAAATATATATACGTGATTTATTATATACACAAAAAAATAAATAAAAATTGTAATAAATTACAAATAATAATTTACAGCTAAGTTATACGATAGCTATATTTAATTTTGTTTATAATACGTTAAGATTTAGCGTCTTTATTTGTTTCATAGAAGCAGATATGTATTACAAATCGTTAAGATATGTGTTTACAACTGTGAAGATGAGGTTTATGTCTTGATATTATATTTGGAACATGTATCACCGAGGGATATCACAATATCATAGTTAGAAATAGAAACAATATATAATATTACTTAAAACAATGATAAGTACACAAGACTCTATAATATTAATATTATATGTCAGGATTTTTTTACGCAAACAGTTTCGTACCTCTGGTATGAGCCTGTTTAATATATGAACATATACTTTACGTTTTTTCCCTCATACATTTCTGTAGTACGTTAAGTTTGCCGCTAGAGGCGCTGTCAAAAATGTGTGTCAGAAAACAGTTCATGCATGCTTAGATATTACACTAAGAAATCACATACTAGAGTTAGAAAACTGTTCTGTTTTAAATCAGTGAATCAAGCTACGAGTGTGAAGGAAGCACCAAATCAATAAAAATGTAGCACAGTTCATACTGAAATCGTAGCTTTGATTATTTAAAAAGTATGCATATATGCTCCTATGAAATACTCCCAAGTATAGCAGAATAGTTTAATAAAACCGCGAGTGGGCAGCTAAACTGTAATACACTTAATTCCATACTATTATCACATGTCAACTCATACCCTATCATTCATTTCCGTTTAGGCGTCACCTTCTCCAGAACATTGAAGTCTACATTAAGGCTGAGACTGCATTAACTAGTCCAATTTGCAACTATATGTTTATTGATACGGTGTTCAGTGCACATTATAGCTATGCACATGAATCTGTTAATTTTGCTTTAGTCGGTAACGTATCGCAAATCGAGTTCCTGCCTAATGTAGACTCAGCCTTATAACTATAATAATAGTAACATATAGGTATTTATCATGAATAAAAGCTATTATAGACTCTTAAACAATAGAGCTAATAAACAAGCACTCGAAAATTTATGTTATATTTTAACTATTTCAGATATTAAAACGTGCTTCCAGAGAGAAAAAATTGCAGAAACTTTTCGACAAATTACATTCTTTTGAATAAATTTATTTGTTGCATCGAAAAGGTAATTCGAATTACAAAAATTGCATGAAGCGGTTATATTTTATTTCTAGCGATATTAACAGTAACACTACATATGTAACAACGGGTAAATGCATTATCTCAAAATAATAACTTTTCACTGCTTAAACTTCGAATTCCTACAAACTATTTTAAATATTAAATGTACAATAGAATTATACTAGATGGCGTTAGTGTATGAGATGATCGAGATAATATTTTGTGACTTATAACCATGACGTACTGCAGGAAACGAGCACCAAGTACAAAATGTAATAATTTATTAACACCAAGATTATTCTAAGACGAATTACAAGGGAAGAAAGGAAATGAAGTACGCTTTCATTGAAATAAGGTACTTTAAGAGACAGAATCATAAATATTCTAGATTGGATATCTCTATATGCAAATTGAAATTAAGACTATGTATAGCCAATATTAAATTATCATTGTTTTTAAAACTTAATAATTAATAGTGGTCACTTGATACAGTAGCATGTAAATATGACATAGTACCTAGTTTAGTAAACTTTGCATATAGTACTTTATAACATTTGAGACTAAGCATTTTAGAATTAGTTTACTTTAGTATTAATAAACCGGTTGCAGTATCTTTAAATGAGTGTAAAATTACGTATAAATTAATACAAACGAAATTAAACTATCAGTTCACTTTACTTATCTAAATTAAGTATGAACAATCATAAATAGTTTGCTATCAAATGTGTAAAAAACAAGTAAAAAAAAACTAAGGCAAGAATTTTTTTCATGCACTTTATCTAAACTCATAAAACTCTTGTTCAAGAAACACTGTACGTACCATATTGATGGCAAAAGTAAATTATGGCGCCAAATTCAGGTAACCACTGCGCATAGGTACAGAATAAATAATAGTATGTAACACAGACTATGTACGAAAATTAAAATTGTAACGTATTTGGTCGTGCGTTAAAACTGTACTTGAAAAAAAAAACAAGTAGTTTATACATAAATACTGTAGATTAAAATGCAAACAATATCTTGAAGCAAAGTAATGTAGCCTCGAATGACGTCGCATATTTTTTCTGTCTCTTTCTCATAAGAAGAATTATCGCAGGTCTTGCGAAATCTTGCCCTGTTATAGTAATCTCATATTTAGTGTGAGAAGTATAGAAAACATGACTAAATGGTGAATGAATTTAACTTCATTACAAACTTCCAGGCGCATCCTATTTTATTAATGTATATGTACTATATTATAGAGAACAGCTTTTGTTTAAGGGGACAGATAAAGAAAAAAATAGAGACATACTTAATTGAAGTATCAATTATTACTATTATTTTCATTGTCATCGGGAATATACTAAATGAGATTATACAAAATATACTAAGTATCTGCAACCGGTGTGAATAATAGTACTTCAGAGGTAAATAGAACAGCGTATTTTGTTAGCATTATATATCCTTGGTTATGCGTACCAGCGCTTCAAGCCAAGTTCAAATTACCTCTGATATATACAGCCCTACATCACTCACAATAGAATATCTAACATAAAACAAACGAGTGTTGACAGTTTCACATTTGTTTTACATTATTCAATTATTTTGGCAGCAAAGTGGGCTTTCTGAACGATACGAACGGCGCATATAATACTACAGCTTTTTCAGTGGTTACCTATGTCTAGCATTGAATGTTGCTTGCACCGTCCATATCGTTTATTAACTAAAGTTGACACACTGTAAATGCGTTCCTTATACAACACAACAACTGCGAGCTCTAGCTGCCTCTCTTTTCAATTTAAGTGAAGAAAGAGACAGGTATACGCAAAAGTGCGGACGCGCCCGCAGCTTTTGTACGTGAATAAGGAACGCACACATAGAAACCACGAGACCGTGTATGCGTGTGTTGTGTTGCTGTGTGTGTGCCGCCGTCGTTTACTTGAGTAGCTCGTGGGCGCGCTGGTTCGCGAGCGTTATCCTCGTTTCGTTCGATTCGCCCTAAGATATAGAACATGTATTGTTTCCATCCCTTTCTAACACAGCGACTGTGTAAGTACATTTTGATTGCTTTGTACAGCCTCGGTCAGGATTATGTGACTATTCTAGTGTGTTATGTTCATGAGTAACAATTATTTGGATGAACATGTAATATATTTGTTAGTTAGGATGGTATCTAGTATATACTACGTGAACGTACATGTCTGACTCTTTGTGACATTTCTAATTTTCTAGTGTATTGATAATGACCGAGACAGTACACCAGCCAAAACAGTCGCTGTTATTCAAAACACAGTTATGTTAGGTAATGTGAATGAGTGTTACTGATGGGGTCTATAAAGTTAGGTTGTTTATGTTAATTGGACGTGGACATTTGTCCTCACTGGTAGTACACAATGTTGGCTCGTGTTTGTATTGGGTGTTACACGACACAAAAAGTTCAAAACAGCCAATTGCCTAACATTCACTACTGGAAATGACAGTACATGCGTAGTTCGTCAGGAAAGCGAGCTAGATTGTTGAAGGCCAATGAAGCTGTAGGGCTACCCGTATGGATACCATAAAAATAAATTTGTTAAACTTACAGATTTAGTGACACAACATAATCTTTTAGATAAATTCCCAAGTCAGTAAGCGCCAGAAGTGAAACGGGAAAGAGAATTGAGTACGAGATGGTTTGGGGCTATTTATATATCATTAGCCAACATAGTATTGTTGGTATTACTGTGTTCTGCTTTAAAGGGTATGGGGTGCCGCTGAAGTTATTTCACAGACACACGAAACTTAACACATTTATATCTCACCCACAGTTTCTGAAATGTTTTTTGAAGTCTTGATCAATTAACAGGCTGAATACTCAAAGCTCATTGGTCACTTATCGCGTCATAGAATACCATTAACCAATCAGCGTACAGTATTCATTCTGTCAACTAATCAAGGCTTTGATAAACGTTTCAGAAATGGATTCAGTCTCACTTCTGACGGTATGCTTCTGTTATAGGCAGAGGTTGTAGTTTAACACCAGATATGCCTCGTGCTGGTGTGGCACATAATCACATTAAAAGATATCTATATGCCGAAAGCAAATCCATCGCCATACACGTTGTGTTCTGGCCTACCTTGAGAGCCTGTTCTAGGGTCTAGAGAGTTTACCGTCTTCGATCACATCATCACGTGACACAGTGTTTAAAGACTATCATTTATAACAAAGGAGGGTCGGGTTATGCAAATTCGAAGTTAAAATAATTGTGCTTCTAGTACTATCCTACTAAGGATACTAATGCACTTATTGATCGAGAGACAGAAAATAGTCCTGTGTCATCGGTCTTCTGTTTAGTTATGAGATTTAGTGACTAAATCGTACGAAAAGTAGTAAAAAAATATTCTATTAAATACGTAGGCACCTGCTAGTTTAAAAAAAGTATTTTAATAGTATCCATTCGCATATGTAGCCCTGTTGAAAGAGACAGAGATAGGAGACTAAACACGACTAAGGTGACAAGCAAACACACAAATGGTGAAAATGTCAATGAAGAAGTGAAGACACAAAACAAATATGACCGGGCTTTGCCCAGGTCATCGAAACCATAATAAAGATTTCTTGTATATTTCTATGACTATCCAATACTTTACATAATCGTAAAGAATACTTTGAGCACTTTAATTTATTTATCGTCTGTATCATGATTAAAATATATTATAAGTCTTTTTGGGGTGTATGCAATTCCGTTTCCTTACAGTATTCCTATAGTTAACTCATAATTACTTAAAATATAGGGGAGAATAGTTATTCGATTAGTCTGAAGATACACAAACCATCTTGTTAATCACTATAACCTGCAGTATCCAACCCAACATTATTCATATTTTCTTGCCTAACGTGTCCAAGCAAATACGCCCCTGTTAAAGCAAAATAATTCATCACAGCATCTTTTGAAGCGAAATACCTCCTTTATCGATCAGCAATTAGGACTTAAATGGCAGACGTAAACATCAGTACAAGATTGTTTTATGTATGCTCATATAGAGAGAAAACACCTAGAAATATGGATAGCTTAAACCGGTTTTTTGGACAGGGTCTGGCATGACATCAGCTTAAGCAATCTTCCTTAATTTTTCAATCGGCTTGCCTTTTGGGTATGAGCAGTTACATCAGTACAAGATTGTTTTATGTATGAGTTTGATATAGAGAGAAAACATCTAGAAATATGGATAGCTTAAACCGGTTTTTTGGACAGGGTCTGGCATGACATCAGCTTAAGCAATCTTCCTTAATTTTTCAATCGGCTTGCCTTTTGGGTATGAGCAGTTACATCAGTACAAGATTGTTTTATGTATGAGTTTGATATAGAGAGAAAACATCTAGAAATATGGATAGCTTAAGCCGTTTTCGACAGTGTCTGGCAAGAGATCAGCATAAGCAAACTTCCTTCATTGGGTTTGGGTATGATCAGTTAAGTATCAATGCTAACAATGTTGATGTTTCTCAGAGAATGATAGGTCGGATTTCAGAAGCTGACAGCAATAGCGCTCAAATACAATTCAAGTCCACGGTTGTGTGTTTAAACATGTTTTTAAAAGCAACCATCGATTGGATCTATGCAAGCTTCAAGTTCTAGTTATAAACTAGGAGTGTCTACTTTCCTAGACACGATGTTAATCCATCTGACATATATTTTCCCAGCGTTTTATTTGTCTTTATAAGCACATTGCTGAAGAGAAAAATCATTATTTTCTCTGTTTGAGGCAAAATATCTAATTCTTGAGGACCCCTTCATACTGACACTACTCATCTGGAGAGTATGAGCTCGAGTAATAACCTACCATTCTAGGTTTACACTTCAACAATTTCTTCGACCACATCTTATGAGTCATATGCTAATCTATAAATACTAAAATTACGGGGGAATATTTTTCTATCTATCTATCTATCTAATATCTTTACTATTCTTTAACGATACTATGGATATAGAGTTGTGTCGACTTGTGCCATTAATGGAACTAGTCAATGGTAATACTGACATAAAGGTAAAATAAGTAGTAGGTCGTGTACCATCTTCGTATAGGTGTAGTAAGGAGTGGCTTTGGAACACGATAAAAATGCCCTATTCAGATTCTGCTTTGAGGACTTTTATTCGCGGAAGTCTCGGTTAAAAAGAGTTTTTTTTTGCAATCCCTAAACTCACTACACATAGATCACTAATAGGATATTAGCTTCTAAACGAAATAAAATACGAAATCGCATACACCCCGTCCCTGTCACCCGTTCCGGATGCGTACCTTGCGGTTGATGCGGTCGATCTGTCGGTTCTGGTTCTCCAGCTCGGATCCCATGTCCAGCGCCATGTTGCGCAAGTTTCCGATCATGGTGTTCACTTGTCCCATGTTCTCTTCCATTTCGTCTTCACGCGCGTCGTTTGTTATCCTGGAATCAGGTTTGGAGCAAATTAAAAGGCGTTTTGTGTAAGCGATCGTAGGTATTTAGTAGATTCACACGCTTCCATGTGCAAGTTAGCTATATTTTTAAGTATTTTTTTAAATATTGAGACTTTTGTTTTTCAGTAGTTTTCCAGCAGGTGTGTCTTAAAATGGTCTTCTGAACTGTGTATATTTTCGGCAGCGTTCGGGAAATTGGGCTACATCTTCAGCAGAGCCTGAAGACCAAAGTCTTCAACCAGTGTGTTGCCAATGATGGTTTATGGCATTGAGACGTAGTAACTGTGGCTCCTATGGACAAGCTCAGAGTCATCCAACGAGATACGGAGAGAGCCATGCTCGGAGTTTCTTTGCACGATAAAATCCGGAACGAGGATAATTTTTGACGAACTGATAACCGAATAGGAATAAATATTTTCGAGTGTAACCACTCGAAACATTACACCGGAAGTCATAGAGTTGGTACTTGGTAGGCCCGACTAGGTGGACTAACGACACCGTGAAAGTAGCTAATGGTTAAATTAATTAAATATTTTTTTGTTTATCTAAATATATAAAGTTTTACTCAAAATATTACACTACTTGTGCTAATATTTACCACGGTGAAAATTTGTGTGAAAAAAAACAAATGATTGACAACTGTAACGTTGTTCAGAGTTATGTCTACCTTGGTTCCACTATCACGAACACTGGAAGTTGTGAGGACAAGATCAGAAGATGTGTATTACAAGATCCGCTATAAGTAAGCTTAACAGAATTTGGAGCAACCGCAATATCGGCCATAACCATAACCACCGGCTTTTTACGTGCCGTTTCATACCGATATTACAGAGCCAATTTGTGGTACGATCCTGCTTTCATGCTGCTAGGCTAGCGTTTGACCTCTACCTCACTTGACGGAGTGATGCGGTCGAGCATGTTATTCTGGTCAGCCTAGAATCTCAAGGACTGCTGCTGGGACACACCGTTAGATACTTGGCGATAGATTGTCTACTTAAGGATAGTAGCTGGCCTAGCGAGCATTCACAATAAGTCATACCACCATGATAAAACGACTTCATCCAATGACAACAACCGGAACCGACGTCTTAACGTGACTTCCGAAGAACGGAAGCGCTCAATAGTAACTGCCACTAGCGACCTTTCAAGTCATAACAGCAGCGGACGTTGCTTAACTTAATTGATCAGTTGAGAACGACTAGGCAACATACTACGCACTTTAGTCTCTGACGTCTAAGTTTGTTTACACGTGTCGTTACATACCTGCCGATATAGCCGGCTTGTGGTCCGATGCCGTTGCGCTCATCCATGACCCGCTGCGGCTGGTTGTTGACCACCTTGCCGTCGTCGTTGCCCTTCCACGTGCCGTCATCCTCCTTGAACGATGCTCCCCTGAAATACACATAAATTGGTTATAATAAAGATATAGTCGCTTATGTATAGGCGCACAATCGTACGGAAGGTTTCCATAATGAAAAGCGATAAGTACGTTTCAAAGTTTTGTTATTAACTGAGTTTTTCTGTTTTCGAGATCTAAGTGCTTCTTTTATTCTTTACGGTATTGAAGCGGTGGTAGGCTTCCAATTTGATATCATTGATATGCTGATAATCAGTAAATGGAATCAAAATCATCAAAAGCATACGTTTTCAGCAAAAAATATATGTCGCGATATCTCGTAAAACTCAAATCTCGAAAGATTGGCTCAATGGTCTCACGAGATGTTAGACCTAGTCGGGATCACGCGAGAACACAGAGCCAGTCTTTTAAGATTTCGATTTTTGATTGCATTTCCTACTGATAGCAAATAGTAGTGAGAGTCGACTGCCAATTGGCCGTCGTGGGTTCGAATTTTGTCTCTGGCCTGAGTTTTGTTACTCACCTGGTTCACTCACCTACCACTTTAAAAAAATACTGGAAGGACCAAACCGTGAGCTCTGGTAGTTGACTTTGCTTTCTACTCATAATATAGTTTGCTATCTTTGACCATCTTATCATTTACTATAAGATGAGATAGTGGTCAAAGACTAGCGGACTGGATGTATTACAAAAGCCGACCAACTGTGAGTCGGGGCTCATTCTGTTAACACTATATTTATATGGCAACAAACCGTGAAAAAAATGCTTATTAGATTTAATAACAGCTTAAAAACTACAGCATAAATTAGCGTTTTGTTGTTTAAATAGCGTACCTACATATCCCAAAAGGCAAATTTTTAAATACATAAGTTTATAAATTGTAACTTGTATTCTTTTTGAGATAGAAGGCCTAAAATTGACAGCTTTGAAGGTTTCTTTATCATAAATAAAAAAAAAAACATCTTTATTTAACCAGTTTCATATGATCACTGACAACATGCCAAATCGAAAGAATTTTTGCGTGCTATGCAAAAATTCTTTCGATTTGGCTACGTGACGTCACATCAGATTCACAGGAAAATTAGGAGGAATTGTCACTAGATATAATTTTATAAATTTTAAGTGTTTTTATAAAATATTTATGTAATGTTTTCTTAATATATTTTTTATTATTAAGTAAGTAGGCAAAGAAGCGATACTTGTTTGATCTAGAACCAGCACTCTTACTAAAGGGAGCACAGCAATAAAAAGATGGTCAGGTTGTTTGGGGCTGGGCTATCTATTTCATACTTGTCACTACCCTTTACACATTAGAATGGAACTTAATTTTTAAGTAAAATAATGCGTCATGAAATTAGTGGACGAATCAGGTAGATACGCACTTATTGCAAGGCAGGACGCAGATGCCGCAACATTTCTCCATTCCCGAGAGGTTCTTCTCAGCTTCACGCATGTCGGCGTTGATCTGGTCCATTCCCTCCTCGATTCTGTCCAATTGCTCTGTTCACACATACAACACCACGCTTTACGACTGCCCTTGTCAGCACACACGCCAATGTGTACAAGCGCCTAACTCTCAAAAATACTAACGCGAAATTATTTTGTTTCAATTATATTATTTGATTTGACTGTAAATTCTCAACGCTCTCGACAAACCCGAGCAAAGTGTAAGACATTTTTCATGTAAATCCAGCTGAGTGGTTACACCAACTAGTTAGGCTCATGCAAGCTTCTCTCATTACCAAAAGCAATAACTAACTCTTCTTGTGCTAATTTCAAAGCGTCTAGTTCTGAATCTGTCGGGTGTCGTGTTTAATGGGATGTCTTACACTTGATCAGGTCGAAACTATTATCTCTTTAATTCTGATTCAAAAATGATGTGTGCTGATACTATGTGAATATATTACTGTAATCATTATAGCTAACATTTAGATCAAAATATCTTAAAAATACTAATAGTCATGCAACCAACAGCAAGATTGAAATAGTCGTGCATAGCTTAGATGCGTGAGAATAAACTAAAGAAAATAATATAGTTTAACTATTCAGAAATCTCATCGCCCCGTTTCACCGTGGGAAACTGTGCGAGTGGAGAGATCATTTGATTTATTGTCTATCGTTTATTTATTTAATGATGATGATAAACTTTTTACCTTGGGTTTTTATCCGTTATACTTAAATAGATTGTTAGCACATTTTCAATCATTATAATGTTCAAACTGTTAGTAAAATCATCGCCATTCACTGAATTCTTTAACAAAATTATCTGAACTCGCATTTCAGACACAAGCTGTACTAAATTATGAGTGATGCAAAATATTAGGCTACTGGATGCTTACCGCCCTGTTCATCCAGCATGACCAGGGTTTTCATGCCCACCTCGTGACTCTACAACACAATAATGATGTCACTATAGCTCGCCAAACGAATGCGTGAGGAGTCGGGAGCGACGCGCGCGCTGCGTGCCGCCACGTGCGGAGGCGTGCGCGGTGCGTGCGCAGTGCGACTCGCGTGCGCAGCGCAATGCGACCCGCGAGCGCAGTGCGACCCGCGAGCGCAGTACGACCCGCGAGCGCAGTGCTACTCGCGAGCGCACTGCGACCCGCGAGCGCACTGCGACGCGGACACACGCGCGGGCGCCGCGCCGGGACAACTCAATACTCAACTCAACTCAAATGTCAAACTAAAAATAAAACAAAACGGTACATGAAAATGATCGCGACGGGCGCAGCTACAACGCCGCGCCCGTTGCATGATTATGGGGTAAAATAAACCAACTTAGCAAATGAGCGTATTCAGTAAGCCATTCCTAAATGAAACGTGAAAATAGCAAAGTATTAATTAAATTGAAGAAGAGAAATGAACAAACTAATATGTAGTGGCGAGGAGCGGCCTCGCAAACAGACACAGATCGCATCGAGCTAACAGTTACAGACCTACTTGCTAACATAAACAGTACGCTGCTAGCCATGGAGATGAAGGCGTACACCATTTAAACTATACGTCCAACACATCGGTCAACGCGCATTCATTTCAGTACCGCAGTTTACGGAAGAGAACAGTAGATTCGGAAAGAGAAATAAATATACCTATAAAAAGCATTCCGGTCGATAAATATCAACGGAAGAACTAAACAGATTGCGCAGCTCATTCAAATTAAATCTTCAGCAAAAGATAGAAACAGTCTTTTGCGACAATTAGCAACGAACGGCCATCGGGCGTATCTATTTACACTATATTGTCAAAAATCATCCCCATCGAAACATAGAATACACACGCAACATCGATCTCAGATAAGTCGTTATTCAAGAGAAACGTCAAAGAAAAACAAAGAGATTAATTGTTAACTGCACATTCAAACACAGACGTTCTCACGTTTTGACTACCCACGTGTCAGTTTAACTCTTACCGCCCTGGTGACTCAACATATGAAGCGCTTGCCCCCCGGCGTCCTCGCTCTATACATAAAATACAAATCAAAATAATATATCGGTAGGAGAGAGATATCGGGGTGTGTGGGTGGTTGGGTGCGGTGCGCCGGCAAGGGAGGGCACGCAGAGACGCGAGCTCGAGCGTGGCGTGGCGTTGCGGCGGCAGCGGCGAGCGTGCTGCGTGACGCGTGACGCTAGGCGTGGCGGGCGGCGGGGCGTGCGTGCGACGGACGGCAGCGTGCGGCGAGCTGCGGCCGGCGCGTGCGCTGCTCTGCTCTCTTCTGCTCTGCCTACGGAGCGGCACGTCGCGACATGCATCTCTAATCGAGTCGAGCGCACGCACCGCCCGCACGCTCGCCTCATCTCTAACACACACTACTCGATCCACAACGACATGCATGCAGTGAAGCTTGCAAGTAAACCAGATTCAGTTTCATCTGTGCTCAGTTTCATATGATTTATGATTTTTCTGTGTGATGTTAAGAGTCGTGCGTTGAGGAGAAGCGTTTCGAATTTACTTTGCTCGTTTAATTAGAATCGTTTTATGTGATTTAGGTAAAGTAGTCTATTTAGAGTCGAGTACGAACATCTGAAATGCAGATTGTATAAGTATGGGGTTAACCGGATATATTTTGTATCGAATGTCAACTCGTTCTGCCTGCCTGAAGTCGTAGAAAATAGCTCGTTGTTAAGTTGTGCAAAGTGGTGTATATTATCTACATTACGCTCAGATATACAAAGATGTGGGTTTTCCGTGATTATTTCCGTGTGTGAGTCGTAAAATGTATACGGTCAATATCTCAAGAGGATGCCCCCACCTTTGCATTGGAATAGCAGCAGTGACGTAATTAAACATGTTGTCGAAGCGTTACCCCCTTACGTCTTCTAGACCGGCGGGCCCGGCTTCGGGTCGGCTGAAAACCCTACGATGCTCAACAAGGTTAGCGAAAAAGGTAAAATAGATAAAATTGTAAATAATGTAGTGTTGCAAATCTTGCAGATCACTCACCTCCCTGGTCATCTAGTGCGACCAGAGTACGAATGCCGGCCTCCTTGCTCTACGCCGCAGAAACAAAAAGTCAGAGAGTATGTTAGTGGTGAGGGTTATAGTGGAGTGAGTGCCGCTGCGGGCCCATGCGTACACGGGTCGGTGTTGCGAGTACATGAATGATACGGGACATGTTGCGAGTACATGTTACAGGTCATGTTGCACTTGAGTTAATGTTACGGCTCGTGTTGCGCGTACATGTTACAGTTAGTACAGTAGTATACAGTGTCGCACGGGAAACGATGTCTTAACGTATTCTTCAATGGATAATGTACAAATCAATATGTATTTTGTACAAATATATTTTAAGACATCCTATCCAGTGTGTGAACTGTTGTTTAAGAGTTATGTATTGTCTGCACTTTGTACAGTATACCCTGCATGATACATGTCAAGTAAAAACATTTTAGTATATTATGGATAACAAAAAAATACATTTAATTACTCATATATGTATATAAAATATATTAAAAAGAAACGTATTGTAGTCAAATAAAAAATATTACGGTATTGATAAACTATATGTATAAATAAACGAACAAAATAATAAAATGTGGGTTATATTAGTTAAGAACAGTTTGTATAATGTGTGAGAGTTTGCTTTAGGTGTAGCTCGATATTATGTTGGAGTCCAGTGGTAGTACGGGGTGTGTACACGCCCACATATTGGCAGTATTGTGAATGTTCGAGAAGGCATGAAATCATACAACATAATAGAGTACAATCAACAACAGAGAGCAGCCACTACACAGAGACCTAAATACAAAATCAACTAAAACAGGATAGAACGAACATCAACATAACTCTGAACGCGTTCCACGGCCATTCACACATAGTCCAGGTTGTGCCGGAAAGTTATTGGATGCTCAAGAAATCGTACAGAGAACTGTCATGTGAACATTAACGGAACGTTAACAGAACAGAAGTAGGAAAGTAGAAAGTGCGTTTGAAAGAAGTGATTTAGCCTCACAGGCGGAGTTGTTACGTAACAAGTGGTACAAGATTCATTTTGAAGCAAGCCCAAGCACAATGGATTGACTATTCATTCAGACTGAAAAGCGCACGTATCCGGTTCATATCACATACTAAAGGGATGCTAATATCGGAGAAGTATTTCCTCTATAATAGGACTTGGGAGGCTATATGGTCAATGAAGGGCTTCATGCTTTGGAACCTAAAACAGCAATCGGGCGGGATTTGAGAGCTGACGGTTAAGTTGTGATTCAATGTTTCGCCAGAGAGCCGAAAACTCCCCGCGTATGGGGCGCTCTTCATTTCAACTATATGATAATTACACTCAACTGTCAGCACCAAGGGCCGGGTCACCCGGAATGTATATCACATAAATGTACAAGTTCACTACGAACAACACAAAGGGCTATAGAGGTCTAACATATTCGGACACATTTAGGCACGGATCATGCAACACCCATATATTTATGTATGGTCATAATAACATATAAATGGTTAAATATTACATATAAATAACCCAATGAAGGATATGAAAACAAAAAAATAGGAACGTATGAGCGGAAAGCTACGATAGATATACATACACATAGAAATAGATAAACAAAATGATAATTAGCGACATCGAAACACAACAGCCAGGGTTAGCAAAGGCTGCGCCCTACGGGTACGGGGAGGAGGCGTCGAGACCAACCGAGCTGGGAGCTATCCAGGACACTTCCGTTATACCCCTCACTCCCTCGCATCGAGAACACCTCTCTCACAGATGATCACAAATAATCACATAAACAACAAAACAACTCAACATAATTAAAACTATGGGGGAAACAAATGTCCAATTCAACTGAAACGCATCTAGGACACGAACCGCAGTTATATTCTAAATTATATCTATATAGTATGGACACGGGAGCTTCCAGATATCTCGCACGCTTGGAATCAATAAACAGTTTTAAAACACACATTAGGTATTCAGGTCAGTTATTTAAACATTATTGAAGTTGATATAGAAACGCTTCAATTTTTATATCCTTCAGTGACCGAGATTCGACAGAGATGGTATAATTAATTGGCCGTTTTCATATCAAATTCAAGTCTCAATTTATAATTTCTCAGGAGGTATTCTCGACTTTTTATTATTATAAACCTCTCCAAAACTTTAACTAGGGTTATTTTCCTTTAGTCATATGGTATAATTAATTGGCCGTTTTCATATCAAATTCAAGTCTCAATTTATAATTTCTCAGGAGGTATTCTCGACTTTTTATTATTATAAACCTCTCCAAAACTTTAACTAGGGTTATTTTCCTTTCACTCATTGTCAACATTTAAAGCCAGGATTATTTTTTCATCGTGGCAATGTTATTCATTAATAAATTACAGTCTTAATTTCAAATTAATTATGATATTTAATTACTATGCCTTAAATTACATCTTAATATAATGATTATCTATGAATGAAGGAGATAGCTTACCTCCTCGCATAGTTGCATCATCCGCCGAGTGGACTCCAATGACTGAAAACAAAATGTAATAACATAAATGCATCTATTTATGTTAAAGCCTAATTAAATGAACTGAGTCCAAATACAAGGTCTATTCAAAGCTAAAGACCCGAGCATACCAATCAAGTATGTCTTCGAAAAACGCCCGAAACAATGTAAATTAATGTTTAAAACACTGTAGAAATCAGAAGTAATGCATATACACAATACGTTCATAAGCAAATTTAATTAACTAATTGCTGAGCAATTAGTATACAATTCATGACAACTATGCTAAAATGTAGTTAAATAATTTGTATTTAATAAAATGGAACCCTGAAAACCAGTGACATATATTGGTTTTCTCCCTAACTCCATTCAAGGTATCTGTTGGCTAATCCAACCGCATTGTTTAGTCATCAGGGCTCTGACACCGATTAATTAGTATAACATCCTATAAAGCCTGAATCCTAGTTTTTGAGCCAGGTCTTTCTATATACTGAGTATGTAATTTATCCCCCAGTGAGGTACCAAGCTATTACATCACTCCATCATATCTTCATGTGGGAGTCGTAAGAGGCGAAATACCAGAATGATCATCTTACATTGTGATCCCTAAATCACAAGCTAAGCGCGGAGATTATGGTAAATCCTCCTTATGTGGGAGGCCTTTGTTCATCGATGGACAGCCATAATATCTTTTGGAGCATAATGACATCATAATAAACATTATGCTGTCATTTAAAAACACACTAACTGACTCAAGTGTATACAACAGAGTTAATTTATTAATAGATATTTGTCCATCCATACCTGCGGATCATACAGCATTCGCATTTGATAGGCGATGGTAAGAGTTCATCGTCGATATCATAATCTCCGATCTTTTTAAAATAATAAGACGGGCAAGGTGTACGTGTGATTTTTATATTACTATATTTTTTTAATATTCTTATCAACCATGGTCTAAGAAAACATATTATTATACCATGATATCAACTTTAGACAAGACAGAAGTTACACAGACAAGAAAGTTGTCATAGGTAACAAAAATTATAACACCATATATCCGATAATTTCCCGACAGTCTCTAATTTAACAGTAAACGAGTCATTGTTTCCGGTACTGCTACATCTTGCTGTAGGGTCAGTTTGCTCATCCAGATGGTACCTATCGACACGATGAATCCAAGAGTAGAAATTAATTTCCAATTGTAAAAATAGGTACTAGGCAAGGAGAAATATATGAACGGGGTCTGAACTCTAAAGATAACCCTGCAAATTGTCAAGACATGGCGGAGTTCTATTGGTATCTTTCGCAAACAGTCGATGAGGTATTAAAAAGATGCTTACGTCATCGGTAACCTGGCCGGCACGCATCTGGAGCTGTTCTAGCTCGCTCCTCGGAGCGCCATTCTCGGCGGGGGGCGCTGCTGCTGGCATCCTGAAACAAAATAGTAGCTTTCATCAACAAACTTATAAATTCAAACTGTATATTCTTGATTTCTAAGCAAATGTAACCGTCTTATAGATCAGGAGGGTAGAGAACCCTCTCCAGCCAGAACCAGCTACCGAACGGTCGTGGTTTCGATTCTTAGTAAGGGATTAAAATCAAGAAGATTTTTTTCCTAAAATAGTCTGAGTATGTCTAGTATGCACGCTTGTGAAGCTGCCGCTTCATTCAAATTATTAGGGCCCAGAACGAACATTTTCACTGGAGGGGTCTCTCTGCTGAGCGTGGTAAACGCCATGTTCAGTAGAGTGGCGGTAATGTAGTTCTGCGAAGCGGTGATGGCGCAGAAGGCGGCCGCAGAGCGGGTCAGGAAGGACAACATTTGAGCTGCTACGGCGCAGAAGAATGGAGCCGAGGCGAAACATTGACCCCACTTTTCCATAGTGAGGTCATTTGGAGAGGCAGGGCAATGCGATAGTCTTCCCCAGCCCCATGGTCTACTTTGATAGCAAAAATTCTGAGTGTTTCCTGTTGGTCCAAGATCTTTTATTCATTGTCTTATTCATACGAAATTAATTAAATTTGAAATGCAGTGTATATTGATTCAAATACATCGATAAGATATGATATAAATCTTGGATATGTTTTTTCCATCATTGAGCTGACTGATATTTTAATAAAGTCTAACTAGGTACATTTGTTTTATTAGGGCATATGAACCGCTGAGCTGGAACCACACATATACAGCTCAGTTAAATTTTATC
Source organism: Plagodis dolabraria (assembly GCA_963854805.1). Taxonomy (NCBI): domain Eukaryota; kingdom Metazoa; phylum Arthropoda; class Insecta; order Lepidoptera; family Geometridae; genus Plagodis; species Plagodis dolabraria. The sequence goes on along the minus strand of OY978459.1, from coordinate 14,566,671 downwards.
CGTTGACCTACAAACAGACACTGACCGACTTCAGCTCACTGGTCAAAGCAATATTAAGAATATTGGCATGATTCCTACCCACTTCAAAATTATATTCATGAAAATTGTACTTAAAAACTTAGAACCAACGGTAGTTGTACTTAAGAACCAAGTGATTTCTGAACTCTACGTTAAAATATCTGTGAAGAGTAAATTCTTCAGAATTACGTACTGGTTTACCAGCACGTACTACGAGTATTCAACTAGCAGTCAAGTGTTATTCTGTTAGTATTTGAAACCCCTTGAAATAAGATTCGACATTATAACTGTTCTGGTATGTTGATGACATACATCATACATTAAATTTACGTCATAGAGGTTATTCAACTAGATGTATTTACTTTTAACAAAACTATACTGACTATATGTTTTTGCATACACACTACGGCTACAACAACGATAGCATTTTGCCAACCTAAATGCCATTGTAGGCTCACAGGAGGCTTCAACTGTTGTAGCCTGAGGGCTACAGCCCTAGTGGAGTTGCAGCAGAATTGCCTGTTGGATTACAATGCTTATTCGTTGAGCCAAATAAATGCCAGTATTTTGGTCGCATCGACCAAACGTTCAGATAAGTTTTCTAAAATATGATGGACTACCGGCTCTTATGGACCTTATGTCTCTACACTAAAAGTAAATTGATTTCAGTCCAGCGATATTTTCTAATAAAATATATTTTTTATCCTATTATAGCCAATATATTCAGCTTGATTTCAACAAAAAACATGCTGAGAATGAGAATATGCAAATCACTTCCTCTACCTAGTAATTCAGTTAGTATATGTGCGACCTTGCCCTAACCTTAAGCATGACCTTGCTTAGGGGTTAGTTAATCCGCTACGGAACTGCTGATGAAAATCTAGTACTAACTTAATGTTAGCAAACAGGTACAAGTACCTATATACTGTTTCTTTATAAACCTCTCTACCACCACCTTGACGGGGTTTCATGAACGGGGATTTACAGCAGAACAGTGATGGACTGTTCCGCTGATGGAATTATCCAAAAAGCTGAGACTAGTCACACTCCAGAAACAGTGTTGCCGTATAAAAAAAAATTCGCCCACAATAGGGATGCCGTCAATATCGTTGGATTTCAGAGATATATATACTTAATGTATGTAAAAGGTAGTAAACCTTAAAATTTACTTATTTTACTTACCAGTAATATATTTAAATCACCCTTGTTTACCTTTATAAGCATTATGAAGAGCCAACATAAAAGAGGGGACGATGTTTCGGAATACTGAAGGTGTCATTCAGCGATGTTATTGATTTTAAAGCTTCTACTGTATAGTCGTATTATTTTACCCACTGTGTAGTTGTTCTATAATGGATACCTCAAAAATCTTCCGATGTACTGATTCTTATCCATTTTGGCATAATGAAAAGATTGATTAAAATATAACAAAAAAAAATATTTTAAATACGCATTATTAGGGATAACTCAAATGCTACTCGTCAGGCCTCACTCAAATTCAAATGGGACTACATGACAAGCTTTCGAATGTAAAAAAAAACCATGTAAATCGGTACAACCTGTAAAGAGTTATGACGCAGCGCACAAAAAAAACCTGATAGAATGAGAACCTCCTGACTTATTAGAATTCCGTTAAAAAAAATATTACGAAACTTATTGTTCATTTAATTTATGTAAGTAAGTGTGAGACAACTGGCAAAAATACGATTAGCTAGCTATTTACAAAATTGCTCCCATCCTTTTTTGAAGACTTTTAATGTTAACAGTCCCTGACCGCCCCAAATACAAGCTTTCTTCCTACGAAATTTCATGAAGATCAGATAGTCATTCGAAAGATATCGTCACACAAACATGCCCCCAACTTGCCAAATGCCTCATTTCGCTCGGTCCATAATCATAAAGCATAATGCAGCATTAATATTGTGACAACATTACAATTAAAACTCGCGATCAGTAATGTCACACAAGAGGACAATTGTGCGTTCAGATCATGAGGTCATACCTACAGAGACTAACGACTTAACACAAATTACTAACTAAAAACTCCCACGCACAATAAAATTCTCTTACAAACAACAGGTAGAATCTTAGCTATTGCTGAACATTCTCGTAAAGTCTACACAGCAAAAATAAATTATTCAAAGTGTATCCAGTGAAATACATAATTAAAAGGCAAGGGCAGAGAGAGGTAGCGGCACAAAGGACCCGGGCAAGTCGTTTAAATTTTCAGATGTTGGAAAAACAGCTATTAGCTTAATCCTAGGTGAATATTCCAGAAAAATTATTTTACAAAGGAGTCATTAAAAGGAGTATCTACTCCCGAATTTCCGATCAGGAGAGAGGCAAAAAAAAGACCAAATTAGTTAAAAACCGATCACAATTCATAACTTTAAGGCTTAAAGTGAAGCGAGTTTAATAAGGCAAATTTTGAACATTATTTTTAGAAAGAGTGTAGGTATGTACGCTTTATAGATATGAATAAAATATATATAATATATAAGAGGATATGACAAGTACTGCCTTGAATCGAACACACAATTCCGTATTTATTCAAAAAAAAAAACACGAGCTGTATAGCTCTGAAATTACGCTCAATCAAGTTTTGTTTAAATATAGTAGATTTTCATGGTGGAAGGGCATTTTGCGAATGCCCGCCTGGCTAGCGACCACCCTCAAGTAGAAAATCTGCCGCCAAGCACCTAGCTGTGTGTTCCAGCAGCAGTCCTTGAGAGTCAGTGAAATTACAGGCACAAGAGACTTAAGCACTATGTCTCAAGGTGAAGGGCGCAGTGCAATTCGTGACTTGTGACGAAATGCATCTGTTATAGGCAGGGGTTAGTCCGCTTAAAAGATCGTATCAATACAAATTTTATTTCTAATTATTATTTAGCAACCATGTGACACAGTACCTGCAAGAGATTTTCCGTATATAAAAAAAGCTCCGTTTTATATGAATTTATTAATAAAAAAAGTTCACTCTGCTTTAATATCGCGTCGTTCTTTTTCGCTCACTCGCTAGCGAAACGAAGTCTCTCCGTCCTAGGCCTTCTGATATTTTTTCAAAGACCACTTCCTCTAGTCAGTATTCATTGGTAGAAGAAAAGTGTCTAGAAATTGTTTAGTCGAATCTAGAAAAGTTAGGTCTGGTCCGTATCCTGGTAAATGAAAGCAATCAACAAGTACATAGCGGTCAGTTTATTCAACTACCTGTGCACAGACAGACGACCGAGGCATGAATATTCTACCCGTCGTTTCAGCACTGACTTGGGTATAACAAAAGGAGAGTAAATTGAAATGTTAGCTCGAGTGCTACGACTATGAGTCTTGAGGCGGCAGTATACCGATGTGGTTCTTTTGTTTCTCGCAGGTCGCGGGTAAAGTTGGACGTAGGTACGCCTCCAAATGCCTCCACACGGACCTTTCTAGAACCAGACCAACACCCGTCCTACTTTCGTAACGACCAATAAACTTGAATTGCTTTTATAACTTTCCTCGTGTACAGATCATTGCTTATCTATGAAGTATCCCATCAAGTTTCATGATGTGATGACGTAGGTACTGAATTAAATTGCAGCTCCAATATTAATTAATAAATTAACAGCACGCTTTCAGCGAGTACGAAAATCAAACAAACTGCCGTTGAAATAAAGATAATTTCAGCGCGCACCCCGACTTGGCAATTACGTTAATATTTTCGTCCCAAATGCGCGAGAATCACACAAAACATTACTACAAAAATTACAAGATTAAAAAAGTTATCGAGACAGTTTTTATATTTTTAAATTTCCTATCTTTTGGCGTAAGAATATATACAGCATTTGTTGTTATCACGATATGGAGGGCTATATAACTCGATAGACGATAGAACAATATTTTTATTGGTAATGTAGCAAATGTAATTGAATTCAGTTCAATTGCAATCATAATGCATTAATCTTATACCTATTATTTTTATAATACATACATATAATCACGTCTGTATTCCCCGAAGGGGGTTTTGGTTCCATGTAATAAGAGCGAGCCTATTGCCGTTCACCGGGCACAGTTTCAGGGTCATACAAAATGTTTTCTCTAACATACAGAATTATGTCCTTTTGTTTTGACCAGTGCTACTTATTACGAATAATATGTTTACGCTAACAACATACTCGTATAAGACAAGAACACAATAACATATTGTATGAAATCCTGGCAGGTTACTTATATGGTATACACCCCTGTTGTGCTTCTAACGTTCACAACACCCTACTCACATCGTGATAAGTGGCATGCTGCTCATTTGACGCACTTTTCGCTTAGTAGCCTCTTACGTCACCCACGGGAAGAAATGGGGAGGTGACATTCTACCGGCACCCCACGGGCTTTATTTTTATAATGTTTGTAGAATAAGTACTTTTTTCTGTATATTGAGTTGAAGATTCTGATTTGGCAAGTCTTAGCCTCTTAAGGTTATTTATAGCGTCTGATTCTGTCGAGGTATGGACTTAGCGTTGTAAATACGCATCAAGCGCGCCGCCCGCCTCCCTCTGAGCGGCCTTGAACGCGGTTGGCTGTTGGGGTGGTTGGAACAAAGGAGGGGGTTACCTCCTCCTCTTTACAGCCAGGACTGTTTGCTGTCTGCGATTGCGGTTAACGAGCTTGGTTACATGACGTGACTGGATCAACAATAATGCCCTTTACCCTCGTTTCCACATTGATATTTCTGTGCGTTTGTTTACGAGTGGAATCCTTAAAATATCCTTGATAAATATACGGATTATTTTCTCAATTTAATTAAACCATTTCGCCATTCGTATTGAAAATTGGGAAAAGGTTGAACGAGTCTCTTTATATACGTTTTCCTGTTAGCCATTTACGAGTATTTCGATAAATGGAAAGCTTTTAGAAATTTTATGTAGTGGTCCGGAGTTGAAAACTGTTCTCGATAGATGGCAATACATTCGCTCTATATTAGGCACATGGGTCTTAAGAAATGTGGCGAAATGTGTACGTTTAGATACTTCTGCTTCTATCTATCCCTTCGGGGATGTACAGGCGCGATGATATTTTTGGAACTGTCTCATTAATGTGAGTGGAGAATATTTTATTTTCTCAAAAAATATTTATTGATTAAAAATATTTATACATATATTTGGTACTACATATTCCAATAAAGTTTCAATATTCTTAAACTTGATATAACATATTTTTACACAAATATATGAAGGAATAGATACTCACGGAATCTGCGGAGTTTAAGCATTGAATTTTGAATGCAATGAAAAACGTCCGTGATATACTGCGAACCACAAGACCCCCTACCAAGCATGGAGTTTACGGCAAACCCCTCTTATTAATAGGGGATGCATTCGTTCAAGGGTGGATGTCATGGCTGTTGATGACGATGAAGTAATAAATGACAACTTGTCTTGCACAAGTTAGAAACAGGACGTTTGACGTTACCGAATATTGCTCTGCTAATATTGAAAAAAGCACTTTGTATGTAGACGCTATAGACAATCTACACTAATATTATAAGATTGGTATTTTTGTATGCAGCTAATAAACTTAAAAACTACTGGACCGATTTGGATGAAATTTAGTATAGAAATAGTTTTAGACCCGGGGAAGGACATAAGATAGTTTTTAACCAATTGCGCCAAAAGAGGTTAATAGTTTTGAGCGATAACCGATATGTGCGCGGGCGGAGCCGCAGCCGGAGAGCTAGTATAATATATAGACAATAAAACATAAAACAATATAAAATACAGACAGTATTAAAACTATGAAGTTGAATAATTGGACAGTAGCCAAACAATCCGCAAAGATATCGTGAACTTGTATGTTGAACTGCGTTCGTGAGTCATCAGAATATATACTTATCGCTGATATCACTGACTGGTTATTAGACTTATTAGTTACTTCCGGACTGCGTATAAATATTTTACCATATTAGAGTCAGCTTATTGAAGTTAATAAACTACTAGCTGCGCTCCGTGTTTTCACCCCCATAGATAACGATGAAAAATGATGAAAATGATGATAAGTATACTAAGTGATAATCCAGGACCAAAACTATCTATGTACGAAGTTTCATGCAAATCGGTTCAGTTGTTTCAGCGAACAGAAGTGACAAATATACACAGTCATTCATTCACAAACTTGCGCAGTTATAATATTGTTATATAATAGGTAGTTATAACTTACTAGCTTTCCGGGCGCGGCTCCGCCCGCGCGTATGTCGGTTATCGCGCAAAACATTAACCTCTTTTTGCACAGTTGGATAAAAAATATCCTATGTTTTTCCCGGGTCACAAACTATTTCCATACCAAATTTCATTCAAATTGGTCCAGTAGTTTTGGCGTGAAAGCGTAACAGACAGACAGACAGAGTTTCTTTCGCATTTATAATATTAGTACTGATTAGTACTGATAATAAAGATCAGCAGGTCAAAAGAAACCCTTCGCAGACGATTTAAATAAATAAGAGAAAAGTTTTCATAGCTTTTCTATAGACAAATTATCCTTAGACATTTTTAATTGATTTAATTTTTATTTTATGCATGATTTTTTGCAAACCTATACGATTGCTTTTGTAATAAAAATATATTATGATATAAATTTCGATTGGCTAACAGATCGGTGTAGTTACCTATATTGACTTACCCGTTCACATCTGCTTGCCAGGTAACCACGCACAGAAATAATGCACATAATATTATTATTCTGTGTGTAAAAACTATCAGTTGAGATAAATATCATTCGGTTATGAAACGAGTGAAGGTGATGAAAGAAAATTAATTAAAATTAATTCTAATAAAAATTGCTATGAACGCTTTTCGATAGGCAAGTTATCATAGGCATGTTTGTAAATAAATTTTATCTTGATAAAAATATGTCTCAAGTTATCAGATGGGTGAAGGTCGACCTTGCACGTCTCCTCTACTATTATATTTAAAGCTGTAAATTTTCATTCATTTGTCTTTAGGGGTGTGGGTGGGGTAGATGTTCCACAGCGGCATAAAGGGGCTGAAAGTGTCATAGCATTTTATGTTTGGGGTTATGTCGCCAGCAGCATAAATAATGTTTCAGTATTTCCATTTAAAATTAGTGTAATCATTGTATTTGTTTGGACATGATATTGACACGAAACTATAGTCACGCGATCGCCAGAACATAAAATGGTGCCAATGCGATTGCTGAGTATGTATACTTCACAATTTATCACCAAATCGTAAAGCTCTAACTTTTATATTGATCAATGTCATTCAGGGCTAGTGACGCACATTCTTTGATAAGGTTTCTTAGTTTTCAGCGCATGCGATTTCGCGGAATATAATTTTGCGTAAACTGTCAAACCAGAAAATTAGAGATATTAAATTTTAGCATAGTGTAAAGGCCTTTTTTCGAATGCCTGCCTGGCTAGCTACCACCCTCAAGTAGAAAATCTGTCGCCAAGCACCTAACGGTGTGTTCCGACAGCTGTCCTTGAGCCAGTAATTCTAGGTTACCCGGAATAACACCTTCAACCACAACATCACTTATCATCAGGTGATATAGTTGTCAAAGGCTAGCCCAAGATATATAAAAAAAATTAAGGATTAAAGCAAAATTTCAGGGAGTTTGACCACTTGTTATTTAAGTTGTGACGATACTACTTTTATCCTCCTGTTATATGTAGTACAAGGTGGCTAAGGGATATAATGTGCTAAATGAACACACGCCACCACTCACGTCGAGGTGTGTGCGCGTGCGTTCGTGGTTGTTGCTGCACATTGGGCGCACTGCCAACGAGAGAATTCTCCAAGAAGGTTACCATCAGGAAAGCGGTCGGACGTAAAATCAAACCCAAAATTTTTATCAATTATGTGGATATATAATGTAGTCTTTTGCGTAGTACAGTTTTTTTTTTTCAGCTACAGCGACAGATTTACTACTTAAAGGGGTAGCTAGCCAAGCGGTCAATCGCAAAATGCCCTACCACCATACATAATGTACGTGTTAAAATTAATTATAATCAAAGATCTGCATTTCAATATTTTTTCATGATTTATTATTTAAGAATACTTAAAACCAAAATCAGTGTAATTCTAGAAAAAGCTATTATAGTGCCTAATACTGAGTTAATGCTAACAGATAGTATCGAACATACATTATTTATGCCGTGCCAAGCACAGCGCAGACGTTAGAATTTTAATGTACCCTGATTTCAGGTTATTTAGAGCTATGGTAGGTACAGTTACTAACATGCCGCGGCCTGGTACGAGTTCATATTCTCTTGCTGACGACGTACCTAATTAATTCAATATGCAGCTCTATTGGCTTTGGTATGTAGTATTTTCAGGTGGTATCCGCAGTGCCTCCAGGCAGTAATGTGTAAACAATACTGCTGTCATAGAACATATATTAATGCTACGTATAGAATGGACACTCCTGTCCCCCCCTCCAATCGAGCCTTCCTCACCCCGCCGCCGATTCTGAGCTGACGCGGAGCTGCCTTGAGCATAGAACATACTGCAGTGTAAACTTGAAGGGCACTGTAGCAGTAAAGAACTAAAACATTAAAAACTAAGTACAACTAAAAATGACTATACGAAACAGAAAGGAAGAGGTCGTGCGTGGAGGTTGTTATTAAAACATCAAGGGCATCGCCGGAATCTGTGGCCAGCCCTTCAACGATAAACTGAATCGGTAAATATATATAAAGTAATAAATAAACCTACTAGAAATATATATAAGGTCACTTTTAATTCATCAACAATACTGCGGGGGGTGGTGTAGAATCGTAACTGAATGTGATCCACACATTTTTAATTTTCACATAAACCATTCAATACTAACTATTGCCTAAGCTGTGGCGCGTTGACTTTGAGAATGATAGCGACGACAACACTCGCGGCCGCCGTGGACAAGACTCACACATACACACACGTTCTAGGTATTCTAACGCATTGCGAGGGCAATGAACTCGGTAGGTATACCTACGCATTGCGAGGGCAACGAACTCGGTAGGTTTACCTACGCATTGCGAGGGCAATGAACTCGGTAGGTATACCTACGCATTGCGAGGGCAACGAACTCGGTAGGTTTACCTACGCATTGCGAGGGCAATGAGTCTTGTCCACGGCGGCCGCGAGTGTTGTCGTCGCTATCATTCTCAAAGTCAACGCGCCACAGCTTAGGCAATAGTTAGTATTGATTTTGTTTATGTGAAAATTAAAAATGTGTGGATCACATTCAGTTATCGATTCTACACCACCCCCCGCAGTATTGTTGATGAATTAAAAGTGACCTTATATATATATATATACTAGCGGCCCGCCCCGGCTTCGCACGGGTAATTACGACTTTAAATTGAGATTGCAAACGGCGTGCAGATCAAATTTAAAATTGGTTCAGTAGTTTAGGAGTCCATCGCAGACAAACATCGTGACACGTAATTTTTATATACAAATATATATATAAGTATGGACTCACTTTAGCTTTAAGATATTTTAACTAACTCTAGGCTAACTTCCTTTCAGGAAGAATATTGATAAGTTGGAGAATGAACTCAAAGTAAAAAATGATTATATATAACAAAAAAAATAAGAGTATATACGGACCACGAGTCTGTAGTGTGTAATATACACTAATAAAAATTAATGAACTGGACAAAGAAAACTAGAACTAGTTAGGGACACTACTGTCGCTAACCACCAGGTGTGCGATTGGTCCGATCCGTGATCATAATATTAAAAAAAATGTACTTATAAGAAAAGAAAAAACAACCGGGAATTCTACCACTTTTTGTTGATATTTCTCTCCGCAGGGATATCTCTTTGCGATCAAAGCGACCCATCTCTTTACACATCAGCTGTAAAGGAGACTTGAGGGCAGGTCCCTAAGCACCCACTCAAACTTGATCTTATAATCCGACACTTGAGACTTGGCTGATAAAGGCGCAGGTGACGTGTTTTTCGAAACATTCAACATTTCATACACAAAACATTGTTACAGAAACACGCACTATACATTCCATTGTGTAATAATACTTACTCAGTGATTTACAGGTTTATATATTTACTGGCATGACCTGCCAACGCACGGGTAATTAAAAAAAATAAATTTGAATACATTCTATGGCCTTTGTTTATCAGGGATAGTGGAGGATTCTAAATGTGAAATAATTTTTAAAATCGGTCCAGTGGTTTCAGAGCCTATTCAATGCAAACATACAATTAAATCTTTCCTCTTTGTAATATTAGTTTAGAAATTTAGAGACAGGTGCATATGCCATTGCCTTACCCCCCCCTCTATCCACACGGGGGCGCGGGAGGTGGTAAATTATATTTTTTTGAAAGCATGAAGAAGAAACCAATTTTTCTTTCGATCATGGACGACAGTTTTGTGTTTTATTGCGCCTTATGCGACACAGATATCAAAAGAAGTACGTAGGGGAGGCACATTTAACAGATACTTATGATCGTTTCCTTTTTGATTATTCTATGAATCAGATAACAACATAGACAGAGTTGTTCTGGTTATCTATCTATTCTAGCCCATCAGTTACGAACAAGTGCTATAGGGATATCTATTTATAAACGCCTATCGATTATATACACGTCATATTATTGAACCCACGTGTCGACACCCCATTGTTACGTGTCACACTAGACATAAGTGCACCTAAGGTACACTCATGAGCTCCTGACCTAGTGACCTAAGGGAAAACAGACGTATAGAACTACAGACTAACGTAACGTAATTGGTAACTGGACCAGACCAAAAGCGAAAGTGGAGCTAGCGAAATGAATGGATACACTGTACTGTATCAGCCGGATTGTCCACTGCTGAACAGAGCCTCCCCCATTATGGGGGTTGCCATTTTCCGCTTGGCAGGCGAAGTAGGGATCGCAGTTTAAGGTATCAATTCCTCAGAGGGCGCTGCTGCCCAACTAGCAATGAGGAGGTGACATTCTAGCTCGGCACCCCACGGGGCAATGGATAAATTAGTGTCTAGAGATTTAAGGATATATGCTGCGGAACTTTAGCTGGTGCTGCGATTTTTATTGTCAGGCGAGGCGCTAGAAACTTTTTTTTTGAAAAACCAGGCCTAGCCTAGCTAGTCTCGACATATTAATCTAACTTTATCCCACAAGTTATGTTTATACGTCTGTTTGTTACCTCATAACTTTTGACTGGGTGAACCAATTTTGATAATTATTTTTTATTTGAAAGCTGATACTTGTCGTTTGGTCCCATTTAAATGTTATCAAAATTGGTCAAGCCGTTTTTGAGTTACACTCCAATAACTGATAAATATATTTCCTAACTTGATGATATAGTCGTTGACAGTGAATGACAATCGATCCCTAAACTAGCAAGGGCCACTAAAATGAACGAAAAAAACATTTTAACCAAAAAATGGAACCGACTTCCACACTCAAAAGTGTGAAATAGCTTGTTAAAACTATCAATCGTTGGTATTATCGTTGGTAGTATACCAAGTTCAAAGGTTCCTATTATCACAGTACTGTGCGCATGATACCGACTTCGACAAGTTATTTAACACTTTTAAGTGTTGAAGTCGTTGCATTTTTTTTAGTGTAAGTAGTCGTTAGCGTTTTATTTTAGAAAAGAAATGTTTGTCTTCTACAGTAGTGCATAATATTTACAAGATCGATTTACACTCTCCCATAATATGCAATTACCATGTCATCCAGTTAAGGCTTCATCACAGATTACCCCCTCTTGGGGATGAATGGAAAATACTTTTTTCTTTTAATTGAATACAACATTAACTATTTAACTATTTAAGGTATTCGTTGCAGTTTCCATAGAAACGTACTTACGTGATATTTTAAATACGAAGTGAACAAACTCAGTGAAATTTTGCATCTATATCCAACCCTAAATGTATGCTTCTGGTATGCCACATTTTCGTAAAATTGACATAATTTTCAATAATGTCAATTTTTTCAATAAATTATTCGGTAAAATCATTTTGCATAAGAATTTTTATTTCTAAATTTTAAAAATACATAATAAAACAGAAAACCGGCAAGCATAGATCATGGACTCAAGTACATGAATGCAAAAAAATCAGAATTTGAACACGTTTTTTTTTAAATATTACGACACTAAGTTAGTACCAAAAGCGCTTCGGACACGCTATAGCCATAAAGTAACATTGTATATGCTGTAGTCTTCGATATTGATGAAATTTATATGTGACCAACATGAAGGAATAATCTACCCAATAAAAAAATACTATAAAGATTGGATGTCCCAGAAAATAAATAACGTGGTTATACATATGCGTCGACTTCGGAACTCTCCTCCATTTTGTAAATAACAACACAGAATAACACAAGGGCATAATTTTAAATATTTTGGCTTCGGTTTTATAACCGGCCGCAATACTGCCAACGCTACTTGAAAATGCTATCATTGGTAGTATACCCGGGTAATCAGACTCAAGCTGGTAATTATGTGCCTATTGTGTCGCAAAATCCCACACACTGATTGAGAGGTGGCCTGCTGAGTGCACTTTTTTCGATTAGTCGCCATTTACATTATTCCTAAGCTAACGTCTTAACAAAAACCAACAATAAAATTGCAAATAAACATACTTAATACAAGTTGACTCATAAAAATCATAGCTGTTCTTATCGCCCATAGTATGTTCTTTGTCATACTGACACGGTTATGTTGACACTTGTTAATCTAACTAATTTGTTAGTTATTAATATCACCGAGAACGCCGTTCAGCGCGCGTTCGGCACGTACATTCGACGCTAAGTTACGGTTATATTCGCAAAGGCAAAATATAGACGCCCTCTTTAGTTTTACGAGCCAAATAGGCTTCGCCTCGAGAGGGGTAGGTTATAGGCATAGAATTTCTAAGTACTACGGCATGGAAAGGTGACAATGGGGAACACATCTTTCCCCTATCAAAACCTTTAAGACGGGGCTCTAGTGCCACGCGAGAACGTTTGGTACACTTCGGATGATCATTTGAGTTGGCTTAGGAGGAAGGTGTCCCCATAGGGTTGAAATTATCGAAGGAACAATATGAAGTATACCCAGGGCAATATATATGTCAAAGAAGAAAATTAAATAAACAAAACTCAATTTAGTCTTTCCATTGGATAAATGATAATAGAATATATATTTTTCACCTATGACTATTTATTTTGCATATGACGACTTAACTGAGGTTGCTTGGTTGCTGTAGCTTAACCAAGTCTGTGAGGTAAAATGACTAAAAGGCAAATCTGCATAATAGTTGCGGAGCCCGAATAACTTAAAACTGTGTGTAAAAGTTGACTATAAATAATATTTGATTTGGTTGTATTCAAATGTAGGCTACAACTAAATAGGGCGATAAAATAAGGCGATAAAAGGTAACCCAAACTCAAACACAAAACACCATCGTTGGAAACAACTAAAACGTCTTCATAACTTTTTTGATGCTCGTGATGGAAAAAATCGAGGCCATGGTATAAAGTGCAACCTCTGCCTATAACAGATGAAGTTCGTCACGAGAGGCGAACAGTACTGCGTCCATCACCCTGAGACAAAAGTTGTTTAATCTCATGTGCCTCTAATCTCACCGTCGCCCTTCAAACCGGAACACAGTAATGGCCACATGTTGGTTTTCTGGCGGTACAAAGAGGTATGATAGCAGTACTTCCCCGAAGACTAACTAACGGAAAGAGTTCCACTGCTACTAACGTTGTAAAACTATATTTGTTAAACACAAATATATATTATAACAACTGGTGGCCCGCCCCGGCTGCGCTGCGCACGGGTTTTTTTTTTTATGCCTGATAGGTTAGCCTTTGACCACTATCTCACCTGATGGTAAGTGATGATGTTGTCGGAGATGTTGTTCAGGCTAACCTAGAATTACTGGCTCTCAAGGACAGCTGCCGGAACACACCGCTAGGTGCTTGGCGACAGATTTTCTACTTGAGGGTGGTAGTTAGCCAGGCGGGCATTCGCAAAATGCCCTACCACCATGCATTAGTATTATATTTAACAAAGCATTAGTATTTAACAAAAACTATAAATTGGAACACATAAAAAGCAGTTATTGTGTCGTAACTGTTCTAATAATTAGTCATATGATATAGCGTTTTTTTTGTAGATATTAATTCATACGGATCCCTATTTTAAATATTCTATAGCCTATGTTTATCAAGGATAGTATTGGATTGTAATGGTGAAATAATTATTCAAATCGGTCCAGTATTTTTTAATTTTATTCATTATATAAAAAACCCAAATCTTTCCTCTTTATAATATGAGTTTAGATATATATATAAAAACTCTATTAGATTCATAAAATTTTATCTAAATTGCTTTCTTATACGAATATTAAACACAAACAATGGTTCGAATTTCATAGAAAACATAATGATTTTCATATCAAGATCTTGCCTATTGTGGAAAATAAAGTGGAAACCCCGGATCTCATATATAAAAGTACCTACAACATTATTGAGGATTGAACCAGGTCGTCTGAACTGTTCCACTTTAGACGGAGAATTGCGCTTTTAAAGATGTATTCCACTGATCCTATTTCTTATCGCTCTTGAAAACAGTTTCAGCGTAAGTATTCGATTTACAAACAGAAGGAAAAATTCTTATGTACTCTTTATGTTTAATTTCGAATGTCTTTATACTTTTCGAAGTTGTAGTATATTTGAAAGAAATATCCGATGCTATGAAGGGAATATTATGTTTTAACATTTCTTCTGCGACGTCGGGACAAGAATCTAAACTGTCTTATAATTGTATCTGTGTATTTTATAGCAAAAGACAAGAACATAATAATAATTCAAATAATCAGCAGGTATCAAATAACTGCAATGAATTACTTTTTATGTTTAAACTTTTGAATGTGTTTATTGTTTTGGACTTTGTTTTGTATCTGAAAAAGTCCGATACTATGTAAGCAAATAATTATGTTTTAACAGAGCTTCTGCTACTTCGGGACATACATTTTGTAGCAAATAGACTATAATAATTCTAATGGGCAGCAGGTAACCAATAACACGTACACCGTGGGGTGCCGGGTTAGAATTGAACCTCCCTATATCATCCCGTTCGTGTCGTAAGAGGCGACTAAGGGAAAAATGCTGGAAGGTGGGCAGCAGCGCCTTCCAAAGAACTGCCAACTTACACTGCGATCCCCAAGACGCCTGCCAAGCGTGGGGATTATGGCAAATACCCCCTTAATAGGGGTGGCTGTGTTCAGCAGTGGACGATCCAGCTGTTACAGTACAATACAACCAATAATTCTGTGCATTAATTATAACAATAGGCTATCCAATATTATATGTATAAGTAACGGTAGAGAATAGACAAACAGGCAAAAAGCAGGTAAACTGGGCAAAGAGCAGTAGCCGATACCAACCAAAGACACGCCCCTCCAGAGTAAATACAATATAATCAGTACTAATATTATAAATGCGAAAGTAACTCTCTCTGTCTGTCTGTTACGCTTTCACGCCAAAACTACTGGACCGATTTGAATGAAATTTGGTATGGAGATAGTTTGAGACCCGGGAAAAAACATAGGATAGTTTTTATCCGACTGCGCAAAAAGAGGTTAATGTTTTCGCGCGATAACCGACATACGCGCGGGCGGAGGCGCGCCCGGAAAGCTAGTGTAAAATATAATCGCTTGGGTAGTAGTAACTTTTAACTACACTAAAAAATATAGAAAGTGCGCCTTTGTGATTGGACATGTACTTCCACCACCATAGTTCTTGAGTTTTGTATATTTTATTAAGTTCCACGGACCTATTCAAGTTCTCATTATTTTATTTATTAGTACCTAAAGGTAGACTTAGTAAAGAAATTAAATGACAAAGAATCCAGCCACTATCAATCTGTCTACGCCAAATGTGACCGGCGACCTCTCTCCTGCTACGCATACAAACGCCTTAAAACTAAAGCTTCGCACATAAAATATATCTTCTGATTTTCTTCTAAACCTCGGTCCGGACCTTCGCATAATATTGTATCGCCTGCCAAACTACGCCCTAAATGAAGGCAATTTTATTACGATGAAAATTTAAGGGCGGGCGGCGGAAAGAGCAGCGTTTCAAAAGATTTAGCAAGATATATGAAGGGTTTTAGTCGATCTGCTATATTGGTGCTATATTATATTGTTATAGGTTGTTTTTAGTGTACGTTGTGCTTGAATGTTCATCTGAGTATCTGGGAATCCGTTAGCGACGACGGCGGCGGCGTAGCTAGTTCGTGAACAGAAAATCAATAGTCGCGCGCAACCCCCTGCGCCATTTGGTCTGGTTCTACCCCACACGGTGCTATTTGCAACTTTTAACTTGTTCGCACGTGTTTTAATTAAACTTGACTATTTTATGAATACCTTACCTTTATTATATCTTAGCGTTCACGCAGTATGGGTCTGCATTATAGGTCGTTTTCAGGTCTATTATCATGATATGCTCTTTACAACTTAAATTAGTAATAGTTTTATAATAAAGCAACAAATATTTGTTGTTTATACAAATCCAGAACAGATACCAATATAGATAATCGTCCCATAGGACAATATTGAAAATTCATATGAATTGCTAAATAGACCCTTTCTGAATGTTGAAAGCACTCCTTGGAGAACAAAATGTCTGGTTATAGCGCTGCTACTATAAATGTAAATATCTCAAAACATCGTAATATAAGACGTGAGTATACCCCCAAGGCGAGACATACGCGTCCTTCCCGGGTCTCAATTTAGATAGCTGTACGATTTTAAAAAGGCGACATGGTATAGTTGACGTCGTTCCAGCACATAAAGAATGTCTAGCCACATCCATCACCCAACCAGGTGGTTTCTTTAGCTGACTTTGTCTTAGTGAGTACTACCGCAGTGTCAGAAATTCTGCCTCGAAGCAGTACTGCGCTAGCACTACTATGTTTAGGCGTGAAGGGCACTGTTTACAATTTACGAACGTGACAATAATTAACGTCTTGTAGTGACGAGCGCAGTGCAGTGTCTTTCTTTATTGCTTATAGGTAAGCCTTTGAACACAATCTCACCTGATGGTAATTGGTAAGTGGTGATGAGTTCAAGTTGTTAAACAGGATTTTACCTAGAAATACTAGGTCTCAAAGACGCCAGATGCCAGAACACACCGTCAGGTGCTTGGCGACAGATTATTTACTTGAGGGTGGTCGCTAGCCAGGCGAGATTTCGCAAAATCACTACCACCATGCGATGAAGCTCAAGCCCGCGGCGGGATTCGAACCATGGATCTGTTGCGTAGCAATCCATTGTCAATGCCACTGAGCCATCTCTGCTTCAAAAGCAAGAACGAGAAAGATGACACTGCGTCGTAATGGACAGCCATGACGCTTACAGGAGATCGACTTGTTCGTCTCATCCCTTCTGTCACATAAAAAAATAAATAACATAGAGTACATAGGTACTATCAGAAAGCAACTGGGAATTTCCAGCGTTTACGTCATTCAGTCTAGAGCGTCGAACTTTAGTCAAATGTCTTTCAGGAGACACGAAATTTCATTGCCAATTCTTAGAGAAAGATTGACAGTTTTTTTATAGTTAGAAGGTAAAGATGTTACGATAGAATGACAAAAACGAACGACCGCGTTAATTATGGTGTGGGCGGTGAGCAGAGAACCTAACACTATCCATTCTAGACACGTATCAGATTCCAGTTTGCCCTTTGGGTAACTTCGTCAATCAGAATTGCGGGACTCGAATGCCTGGGATCAATTTACTCGTAAGCTCGTAGATGGAATTCGTACGTTGCTCTGATCAATCTTAGGTTGCTCTGATCTTGTTTCGCCTGATTTTGGACCTTTTTATTTTCATAAATCTTAGGAAGTTTTCGATTGTTTGGTTACGTAAGCTATACTTTTGGATTTCTGTACTATAAAATGGGACTCTATTGCTAAACTTCGGCTGTTCGTGCGTCTATCCGTATTTTAAGAGCATCGAGCTTTACTTGCTCGATGATTAAGAGGCTGTACAGTGCCTTCAGATGAACTGACAACTTTTATTGCGATTCCCAAGACGCCTACCAAGCGTGGAGATTATGGTTATGGCGAATCCTTCCAACTTTGTTTAATGGTAGACGTTTCGGTTGTTGTGATGATGAAGACATGTTAATATGGCGGATTGCCTAAGAAATAAGTTATTTTATATTTCTAAATTACTGACGGGTCTATCCACGCACGAATAAACATCAAAATAATATTTTGACTAATTAAATCGCACCCGCCGCTCCTCAATACGATGACACCCGCTTCTTCAGTCTACTCGTGACCACGGTCAATGCAACTTGATCGAAACGTCGAGGTTAGTCAAAATATTATTTTGATGTTAATTCGTGCATGGATAGACCCGTCAGTAATTTAGAAACATGAGTTTAGTTCACGAAAGTTTAATGAAAAGTAAGTTATTTTATATCCGTAGAATTAGAATGTATGGGATTATACAATAATATCTTTTTATTTGCAAATACATGATCAAAATGATAACAAATCCAATAAAACTAACGAGGCAGCCGCAACTACTTCAATAAACTGTTTTTATTTCCAATTATTCGAGTTATCAATTAAGTTATTGACTTCCTAATTGTTTGTGTGGGAGTGACGGCAAACTTCAACATCTAACTCTGTAATTGTACAAAAGTTTAGTAGCTTAGCTGTTAGTTACATCTGTCAATATTGACTTGTGGGTGCACCAACCTGATATGAGCAATGTTTTTGCTACCAATTTAGGCCTCTTAAAATAAAGCCCTATAAATGAGGTGCCGCTGTCTGTTTGCTCGTCCGCTTTCATAGGTTTCTAGTTTGAAATCGGAATGTGTTACAAACCTGTTTTTTTTTATATTTTATGTAGAACAATACATGAGAAGAGAAGGTAGCAGAAACAAAAACATTTTTGCACTCTTATGTACCTTCGTCTAGAATTCAATGAGTAGAGAATGTTTTTTTAACAATTAAAATTAATGGTTGCCGTTTCTCATTATCTATTTTACACCATTTTTGCTACGGGGTCTGTCTTAAAAATAAACTTGTTAAAAATCTATAATTTTGGCATATTATTATATTATCACTATAACCAATACTTAAACACTTCTGAAAACACCGATTTATAACGTAGCTTAGAAGCTGTGATCTACAACAATTTTTTTTTTCTTTTGCGGACCGTTATATGCGGACGTCTAAAATGCGAAGCACGACTTACTAGTCGTGCTTCGCATTAGCAAGCACGTACTACTACTGTACTACTACTGTACTATACTACTACTGTACTTGGCCAGATTTTTATTTAATTTTGTTCTATCTCTATTTGGGTTTTGAAAACACTGTTGGGGGGAGGAATATCTAATAAAGCGAAATAATCGACGGTTTTAACAGGCTAAGGGCCCGTTTCAGAATGTCCTAATAAAGTTTCAGGTTGCTATGCAACACATAAAATAACTGAATGATAAAAATGACAGTTGACATGCAGCGCGTTTCAAGCTTTAACCGATGGATAGGCTAAATCGATGACTGTGAAACGCAAAGATAGTGTTTTATTTATTAAATATGTTCTGGGTAGTAAAACCGGAACTTACTCGAACATTCTGAAACAGGCCCTAAGCCTAGAATTACTAGCCCTCAAGGACAGCTGACGGAACACATCGATGGGGGCTTGGCGACAAGTGTAGCTGGCCAGGCGGGCATTCGCAAAATACCCTACATGCTACCATTTTATTTAGCCTGACCGAGTTTTAAAGTGCCGTACTGTCCACGAGTTTTCCTGTCCCTCATGAAAATAAGTAATTGTAGGTGACGAAAAGGTTTTGATTTTTCTAGAATATTTTCCGCCGCAGTTTTAATATCATATCATAGAATAGTTTTGGCATATTTAAATTTTTGTCAAAAATAAAGCAACAGTTAGGAGCTGATATTGTTTTTAGGCACAGAACAAAAACATCAGAACAATGCATAATACATATAGTTATAGTAGCTTATCTGATTTACGAAATAAAATGTGTGAAAGAAATCAATTTGAACAATCACAGGGGTTACCTACGTTGTTCAGCCTTCCTACAAAAAGCAATGTCAGCGAATTTATCCCTCGCTTGGCTTACTGAAACGACTTGATCATTAATCAATCCGGGCTAGCCGGAGACCTGTCGGAAGAAATTAGTTTTATTTTCCTTTATAGGAGACGAACAATGAAAATGTATACATTTTACAAAGCGTATTAATAATAACGTCATCATAATCTATAGAAAAAAAGTAGTAATTTAACAATGCAGTGATCGTAGTCACCGCATGGTATAAGACTCACTCAGTCCCCCGTGACCACGACCACTGCAAAATGTTTGAAAAGTCGGGACAAAATAATGGTAAATATACGCGATTTAAACCGTTTAGAGTTGTTTAATTACTATGTGTAATAATCGCGAAAACCTAAGACAACACTATAGAAAAAGGTACCTATTTATTAAGATTTCTGTAAAGAACAGTATGCTTGGCACACTAATGCTAGGATGCTGATCTGATACTGTATTGGTACCCATCAAAACGAGCTCTTTATCAAGAGGCCTACCATGTGGTGAACTTTAATGGCAATGATCAGATACCATGTCAAAAATAATATAAAAATATCCATTTCTACCTAGATAAGGTAACATTCATGTATGTATCTATATTCATTTCCCATGTAAGTACCAAACAAATACCCTTCGTGACGTTTCGTCCACCATCGCATGCACCAAACCACATAAATAGGTTCGTATCGATAGTGCAAACATTGTGTGCATCATTGATATAATCTTTGACGTACTAAGAGTATGTACTACGTAATAGAATTTTATTTTTATAAATAGGTTAGCCTTTTTACCACTATTTCACCTGATGTTAAGTGATGATGAGGTCGAAGATGTTGTTCAGGCTAACCTAGAATTACTGGCACACCGTTAGGTGCTTGGTGACAGATTTTCTGCTTTAGGGTGGTAGCTAGCCAAGTGGGCATTCGTAAAGTGCCCTACCATCATGCTGTAACGACTGCCATCGTAAAACAACAACCGGGTTTACGCCTTCCCGTACTTTCCGAACCGCGGAAGCGCTCAGTAGTAATGTCATTAGCGGTCACCCGTCCAAGTCATGACCGCGGCGTATACTTATCTTAGCTGATCGGTTAAGAACGTCTAGCGAACTTCGCTACAAGCGTTTCAGCGAGATTTGAAGAATGTTTGCAATAGGAGGTCAAGAGGAAAAGGGAAGTTACAAAGAAAATAAATCCTTGCGAACGTTGTCTGATGGCTGACACATAGAAGAAACTGAGAGATGACTCACTGGACAAATCTCTTGAAACCAATGTCTGGTTTGAAAGTTCAGAGGTTCTAAGACAGCACATTGTAGTGTTGTTTCTAAACAGATTGCCTAGTAGCAGATGAGAAAAAGAAAAGAAAATATATTCGCAGGAAAGTACCTCTAAGTTTAAACGAATGCGTACTTGAACTATAATTAAGTTGTGAATAAGAACTCCTGGATAAAAAACTAAGCTATTTTGTTTAATGTATACCTAATGGATAATTAGGAATTAATTTTACAAACGCCCATTATATCTGCAGTGCCACTGTTCTGCGTTTCGCAGTATACTGCTCGTCATCTCGAGACATAGGGTCAGTTTTGGAGTTTTCTGGTGGGTGTGGAGAAATTTATAGACCATGTTTGAAATCCGGATTTAGGGACTCACTATATGCATTTTATAGCAAAAATATGTTTATAGCAATGGCTAGGTATACAGCAGGTCAATTAAGTAACTTGTTAGTAACAAAATCTGATTGAAATTATATAAAAATGTCAGTTTCCCGATTACCTATGCATATTTGTTACTGTAGCTGTTATGAACTGATGGACTTCTTTGGTTAGTTAGTAACTGGTGTAAATAAATAATCGCGAAACCGTCAGTTTTCCACCAGATTTTGTTAGTAACAAAATATAATTAGACCACAGACACAGGTGGGATGATTTTGTTAAAAGTGGTTAATAACCGTTCATTGTGGCTTTTTATGAGTGGTCTTTGTTATACAGTGGACGTCTTCTGTCTGTTGATGATGATAGTATGATGACATAGTAAGTATGTGGAGATATATTTTAAATATCCTGTATGTAAATCTGTCGCCAAGCACCTAACCGTGTGTTCCGGCAGTTGTCCTTGAGAGCCAGTAACTCTAGGTTAGTCTGAATAACATCCTCGACCACATCATCACTTACCATCAGGTGAGATAGTGGTCAAAGGCTAACCTATCAGGCATAAAAAAAAAAAAACAAAAAAAAATGAGGAGATAACTTTTCATTTCGAGGGAACTCCCATGGTATTTTCAGCTCTCGCCGGCTTACTACTCGTACTAAACTTATATAAGTATTATATATATTTTTGGTATAGTACCAACCTAAATGGAAAGGTCATTAGTAAAAATAAGAAAGCACTTAAGAATTAATAACGCCCTTTTATCTCTTACACTGTTTTGAAATTATGTCAACAGCAATTAGCTTTTATTCCAGCATATGTTATTCATCTTCGATTGCTAGAGCTTTATTGGCTATTCCAAATAGTTGTAATAGCATAGTAATTCCATCAAATTACTCATGTGTTTATTAATAAGCGGGATTACTTCGCTGATCCCCATTGACGTCGCATACTGAAACATCTTAACATTTTCCTCTTATTTGTGGATACAAGTACACAAATTTTTGTTTAATGAAATATAACCAACAAAATATTATCTTACCGAATAAATTTTGCGCCGAACCCACTTATCGAGGGACATGGTCGTCACACAGAAGAAAACAAGTTTTGGGCTTAGATGTGACAGTTTTCTAAGTGACAGTTTATGTAGAAGTTTTCAGTCAATTTTTCAATTATTGAATTTTCATATGAAATAGCTGTGACAGCTATCAAAGTGAAAGTTAAAGTAATAATTTTCAGATAATGTCCACAATTTACTAAATAATAACTTGGAAATATAAACTGAATCGACAGCTATAAAATTGACCGTTTATGGCGTATTTTATGGTTTCAATTTTTATTACAGCTGTCATACTTAAAAAGGTTTTATTTCGAAAATTATTGATCCTAGACTACTAGACTCTTCATAAAAGTGATAGACTTCATCAAGATTTACATTCCGGATGACAGCTGTCAAATTAAAACGGGATTTATCTCGAGAATTACGGATCCTAGACCACTAAATTCTAACTATCTTGTTAACAAAAGTAATTAATATCTGTATTACATCTGAAATATTTAGAAAATAATTTCTAAGATTGACAGTTCTATAAGTTGATGGCTGTAATAAAAATGAAAATTGAGACTGTAACGTACATCATCAACTCTCAGTTGGACGGCAGTGGCATCAAATACCTATTTCCATATAATTTTTTGATCTATTGTGGCCTAAATCTAAAATATACGATGTCAACTATCACTTGGATCAACTGATAAAGTGAAGCTGTGAACTTAATAATGTAAACTGCTGCCAAACTACGTACTTACATCACAGCGAAAGAAACATACAGAGATGAACCTCTTTGATGTTACCTAAAAATCTGATGCCGCAAGATGCTGGCCACAAAGCCTGGGGTTGTAACTTATTTATGATATGACTAATATACAATGTTAAAATGAAGTGTTTGATGTTTAAGTTATAATAATGTAATGACATAAACCTGTTAAGGAGTTTTGTATACTTAATAGGTACTGTGTAAATATAATAAAGAAAATGTGCATGTCATTTTGGATTTTAAACAGATGTTGCTTTCGTAATCACAACCAAAAAAGCACGAAAATTACACACATATTAATTTACTAAAAAAAATGTCTGTCATCTTACATTTCAAAACAGATGTAATTTTT
This sequence comes from Plagodis dolabraria, assembly GCA_963854805.1. Lineage (NCBI taxonomy): Eukaryota > Metazoa > Arthropoda > Insecta > Lepidoptera > Geometridae > Plagodis > Plagodis dolabraria. Next base: position 14,542,769 of record OY978459.1, on the reverse strand, counting down.
GTAACCAGCTCTCCATAAAAATCTTAAAAGCAACACCCATATTATTTTATTTAAAAAAACGTGTCCACCATGTTGGATTTACCTGGTACTAAAACCTTATGCAAGAATCTGTCTATGTTGGCAACACAGATTGATTTTCTACCTCAAAGCAGTATGGCAAAAGAGTAGGTAAAGAGCACTGTAGCATGTGAAATTTCTATGAAAGAATTTAAAACTAATGACATGCGCATTGTAGTTTAGCAGAGAATAGTGAAATTGCGACCGTAATGTGATACTTACCACGAGGAAGGCACCTTGACCATGTTGTAATTTTTTATGATTAAAAACTGAATTATGTAATATAGGTACATTTTCAAAAGTCACTGCTTTTTTGTTTATTAATATCAAAATTACATATATATGTCTATGAATAGGGGTAACTTCTCCTGTGTATAATGTATTATAATGAATGCGACATTACAATATAATTATTACTTAGCTATAGGAAATTGCATACAAATCTAAAGTAGTCCTTTCAAAGGGAAAATTCAAGCGCAATATAATAAATATTTATATTAAAAAAGTTGGCTATACTATGAATTTTGACTGCTGGTAGATACTAACTATAAAGAGTAGACATAAAAAAAAAGTTCCTAGTTTGTTCTTGTTGCTTTATATCCTTTTAAATGAATGCTCCATACTTATATAGGTACTAATGTTTGTAATTGACCATTCAGAGCATGCTAGATCTGCTAATTTCTAAAAGTGTGCTAGATGCCATCATTATCATCTAGATGATTCAAATAATTTGATTTTAACTTAAAAATAAAGAAGTTTAATAATAGACCCCACCAAGTAGCTAATAAATCTTAGTTATTATTTGGTTAATGTTACATGAGAAGTAAGTTACACATATGATGGCAGTACTGTTCTGCAACATTATTCATTTTCCATCCAAAAGTTCTCTGGAATGTATACATTCATTCAATCGGGCTATAAGGTTTTCTTTTTTTCTTGCCTGGACCAGCCTTGGGCCACTATCTCACCAATATCTCACTGATGTTTAGATATGATGAGGTTCAGGCCTAGCTGTAGTTCAGCTTAGATTTATTGGCTTTTAAACACAGCATCCAGTGACACATTTTATACTTGATTTTAGCTTGGTAGCTAGCCTAGAAGGCATCCACAAAATGCACTACAACAAGGCTACAACTATCATCCTAAAACAGCAAATGGAATCGATGGCTTTATATGCCCTCCAAACCACAAAAGTGCTCAATAGTATATATACCAGTAGCAGTCACCCATCCAAGTCATAATGCCATAAAATGATTATGGAGCCAGTTGATTGGTAAGAATTACTAGGCAAGCTGCGCTATAAATGTTTCAAAATCTTTGTCTTTTGCAGATGATATTATATCAGATCAATCATGTATATAGGTTCATTAGTATATCAAACCAGTAGCAAAATAAAATGCCGAGAATTTCATACATGGAATAAGGGGTTTGTGAGTCATTAAAAAAGGACAACTTATTATATATACTTTCAACAAATTTATCCTTACCTACTAAATGTGATAAAATAGATAATTATGAGACGCAGAGCTTTTAATTTTCAGGACCTAAATTACTTTTATTACATACATATCAATTTTAGAAGTTATTTCCTATACATTATAGGCGCCCAGGAAATAAATGAAATTTATTATTTTTTGCATTGAAGATGCTCCGGCGCTAATACCTACAGTCAAGCAGTTGCCAAGAACAAAAGAAACTGATTTTGTGATCAGTATGAGTACGTAAACTGCAAGTTTGAACGTCAGAGATTAGGAACTCGATGATATCCGCCCATGACATCATCATCAGAATAAGCAAGTTTGTTCTGAGAAAAGAAAGCTAAATCTCGGTATAATTACATCTTCAAGATCCACCTATTTATTTGGGATGGAGAAACGTAGACTTATGATAATTTGCACTGAAGATGCCACATCCTACCGGCGTAAAATTAAAAAAAGTGATGTCACTTACCTGAGAGTTTATTTGTAACAAGCACCTAAATAAAACAAAAAACGCCCGAAGACACTTAGCACACCCACTAGGCACTAAAATACAGCACAATGACGAGATCCAGAGGCTTATACACTGACAGCTGCCTTCTCTCGTCGCTGGTCGATGAGGTTAGCCCACCAAATGCGCAATCCTTTGAATATGCGCAATGACCTTCGCTATATGTCATGCGCAGTGCAGTGTGGGTACACAATTAAATTAGTTCATAACAACAAACAAACTTGTAATTATATTTTTTTTTAGCAAATTTCAGTCAATTTATTTGTTTTGCTCAGCACTAATAATTATTATTTGGTCATGTTAAGCGCCACCTATTGTCGAGTAGTTAACCTTTTTTACGCCTCTTAGTTAACTTTTTATACAATGTCTCCAAAAACTTCTTCTGCCAGTCATCGCTAGATGGCACAACAAATATTACAGTTTAACATGTTTACAAACAACTTCTTTGTTCGGTATCTAGTAGAGCTCCACAATACTTGAATGATCTAGATTCTAGAGGTAGAGAAAGAAAAATGTAATATTTAAGTGTTTTATTTCTATTTGTCTGTTGAAAATGTTGAACGTCATTGATGCTCTCAAGGTTAAAATAGGTAAGATTTATTGCATTTCTCTTTCGTGTGTTACCCGAATATAAGGTAGCACTGAGATAATGTTTTCTGGTCATTAGTTCAGTATAAGATAATCCTCGATCGAGATATAAGGAACGCCTCCATCTTAATCGCACAAACTTACCTAAATAAGTTAAGGCACATTTGGTGGTAGTACCAGCTGTGTACTACACATATTAAATAATAATATAGTCTAGCTTTTTCCAAATCTTATTAGTTATTAGTGATCATTGTTGTCAGAGCTACCCCCATAAACCAAGACATAATGTAGTTTGCAATAGATATTAACGTAGATTTCTTCGCGGTTTCCATGCAACCCAAAAAAAATTTAGACATCGGAAGCGGCGGGACCGAGATAAATGAAGCCACTACAGAAGATCTACTCCGAGAACGCCAGAAGCTTTTTCTGCATCGATCAGCGTCATCAGTCATCATCGCGGTGGGACAGCCAGCTACGCAGAAGGAGCTATCGTGATCAGTACGTCGGACGAGTGCAACGGGATGCAGTGTGCCACGCAGAGCCACGTGTCAACGTCAGACAGTTTAAAAGGTCACGTAGCTCTTCCTCATTGTCTAAAAGAGATGTTGTCGATATTTTAAAGTGTATGAGAGATGGTCTTCCGTCTGCTCAGCCTTCACAGAAGCTTGACTACAAATAGCTTGCCTGATTTTGATCCTTGTACCTTCAAAGACTCGACTCATTGATGTGTGGTTGAATAAGGGTAACGAGTGTGCATCTGTGTACGGGTGGGACGACAAAAACACTACTCAGTGTTTTTTGTGGTTGAATAAGGGTAACGAGTGTGCATCTGTGTACGGGTGGGACGACAAAAACACTACTCAGTGTTTTTGTGTTATTACTCAGTAGTGTAGTGTACTCAGTGTTATGCACACTCGTTACCCTTATTCAACCACAAAAAACACTGAGTAGTGTTTTTGTCGTCCCACCCGTACACAGATGCACACTTTGCTATGCAAAAACTAAGTCTGCCCAAGACCTGGTACGAATGTTTTAATTCGATTATGTACAACTGGGAAGAGCGGCAAGAAAAACTTTTGAATGCATATCCTTTTGAGCAGAACTATGGCCAGACCCTGGAGGACATGCTTAGTAGATTGAATAAGTCAATACAAGTTTACTATTATGAGAAAATGTCACTTCTTGATCAATGTGATATTGAAGGAAAACGCGCGGTAGATCGCAGCAGTTATCGATCAGACTTTAAGATCTGGAGTGCTAGCATTGCGCTGTACACACCCTGATCAGCTCGTATAATACTTGTGTAGCAATAAAGACTCTCACCAGTCTTTACCCGAACGTATTCCTTACAAAAACAAAACTATTGATAATGCCGCAATAGGAAATAAAAGTCAAGATCTATGCTGAAAACTGCGACGAATATTGGCTGCTAAAATTGTATAGAGATACATAGCTGTTTGTATTGTCCTAAATCAATTATTAAAAATATAATAAAGTTGGGCAAACCTCTGTACACCCTATTCGATATGAGAGTGACGATCGAGAAAATAAAATCTGGCGCGAAATATATGTTGTTCTTGTGAACGCAGCCGGCCTCGTGAGAAAATTGGCAGTTTGTATGAAAAATAAAATATCGCGTTACAACAAGTCAGCGGTCCTCGAGCTGCTGTCAAAAATGATCGCACCTTTTAGAAGCGGAATACAATCAGGAAAATGCATTTTTGAGTTACTTTTTGTATTACTTGACAACTTCTTGTTGTTATTTTAGTTTTTGATAAAGAATATTAGATACATTATTCATATATTTTTTGGAATTGCAGTGATTTTCTTTTGTCTGTGATCAGTTAATCTTTGATCGTCAAGGCCGTGACGATCCGGGTCCTAATGCACCTTCGATAGCATAAAATATACTTTTCTGAAGTTAGTTATTTTTTGAAGTTTTTAACATATTATTAATATTTATCGTAAGGGATGGTTTTGATGGACACATACGTATTGTACGTTCTTCAAAACATCTAAAACTCTGATATTATAGACCTACAGAATGAATAGAAACATCAAAATTGACTCTTCACTGGGGCAAGGTTTTGTTGACGAGAAACCTGACGATCTTCTTCGAGAAGGATCCTCTGACGGAGAAGAAGTAATAGCACTTATATCTGCTTCCTTTGCGATTGCGATCAAACAGAAACAGTCATTGAACGAAGTAATAGAGCAAAACTTATTTGCTTGTCAAAATGGTCTATGGAGGCAAGCTCCCTTCATTTATAAGGTTCATGATTTTTAAAACCCACCCTAGAGACCTGTAAAACGTCTTAGTGACTACAATTATTATTATTATTATAATTAGATTTTTTTGTAATGGCAGCACCTAACTTCTCCGCAAACATGGAACAGAACTCAAGATGAGCTCTCGAGAAATGAGAAAGCTTTGTTTTACCCTTGATAATGTGCGTCATTCCGTAGCCTTGTACCTACCGGTGAGCGTCCGTGAAACTGAACTGATAACATTAGCCTAAGCCATTTTTTTACGAAGATAAGCTTTTCTTACTGTGAATGCTGATTCACAACTTATACACTGACAAAAATGACTTCCGTCCTTCATTACTTATTGACGTGCAGAATAATTAATAATGCTGATGCCTGGAATAATATCAAGAGTATGATGAAATAGCATTAAGGCATATATCAAATTGTTGATATATGCCTTGAATTATTGTGATTTATATGCAAATTATAATTAAATACTCTTGGTCCGTTTTTATTGGGAATACGGATATTTATTTCGAAATTCCATTACAATTATCATTAATCATGACAGTAATTTTTCTCAGTGTACCATTTGTATACACTCCACTCAATCCTCTTTAGAAAGTACAGCAGATTATTGACCGAGTGCGGAATGCATGTTACAAATTGGAGAGAGTACCTGGCTTTTACAGTATTGATGAGCAGATAAGTGTTATCACTATTATAGTATATATATAGATATTATAGTTATATTATTATATTTATTATATATTATATATATTTATATATTATATTATATTCTTATCGATCAGAAGGGAATTTAAGTTTTTAAAAAGTAAAATCACAATAATCACTTAAATTTATTCACAAGCAAATTATTACAAATGATATGAATTTAACGAAAGAACCGTCAAGCCTAAACGCCACGTGCAGAATGAGAGCGAGGCTCGGTCGGCGCTCGGTTTTATCGATGTGGGTAGGGTTGCCCGTTGACTCAGCGGACATCTTCCTAACACGGCCTCTCCTGACCATGTGTCGTCCTCGACACCAATTCTTCGAGCGGTGCCACAGCTTCCAGTGACGCCTGATAATGAAGGTCCCACATCAGAGGAGTAGGACCTGTTGAAGCAGTCTCACCATTGTCTTCATATACATCTGAAAACAACATCATATTAAGAACTGTTCCAACAGCTACAATTTATGCACACACGCTTTCACGATATTCTCTCAATCATCATTCAGTCAATTCAAACGTCATCTTGTAAACAGTTCATACATCAGACTCCTCCATCGTTCTAAATTAAAGCAGAGAATTCTCTTAAATATCAAACCCATCCTAGGTCTTTTTCTTCGTGGCTTCAGTTGTCCCTTCGGCAGAAGAGACTCCCTCGTTGCACGTCGTCAGCTTGGGGCCGTCACCGAAAGCTGCACATGTCGTTGAGATACCCCGCGCGCCTCCACCTCTATAAGGGTGGCGTCCGACCAAGCGCATTTGCACTGCACGGACCAGCCATCTCAGGCTCGAGGTTGACTTCAAAAGTCTTCCTCCAGACGACAAAATCGTCTACCCACTAATAGCGGGTCTGCCGGTCGCCGAAGCGAGACCAGAGCCAAAAGCCCTTTCGCATCCGAGATGCATCCAGTGGAGACCTCATTTCAATCCACTCATTGCATACCAAACTGCCGGAGGCTATCCACTAACATCCTATTGTAACTAAAATGTTCAAAATAAATAAGAATGGAATGTGTGTGTATGTGTCTAGTTAACATAGTTAAGACCTATCTAAGTGAAAGGATAGCAACCAACAGAAAAGTAGACAATGTTTAAGGATTAATGAGCACACACTTACTATCGAAGAAGTCAGCACACGTCTCCGGGCACCATACTCCACGCCACGGCACCATGCGCTGAGCCGCATGACCAGCACCGCCTGGGCCCACCAAAGGAGCCGCGCTCACTGGCCCCACCGCTGGACCGGCGCCGGCTGGACACACCGCACGGCCTGCACCGGCCGATGCGACCGCGCGAACGCCGTTGATCAGCCCGGCCACGCAACCCTGCGCCAGGCGGCTGCGAGAGCCTCGCTGACCGGCCCGACTGAGAGACCGGCAGCGCTGGCTGGACCAGCTGCACGGCCCGCACTAGTTGACATGGCTGCGCGGCGGATGTTGGCCGCGCAACCCTCGCCAACTGCGGCGACTGCGATAGCCACGCCGATCGGCCCGACTGAGGGACCGGCGGCGCTGGCTAGACCAGCTGCATGGCCAGCACTAGTTGACATGTCTGCGCGGCAGCTGTTGAGCAGCCTGGCCGCGCAACCCTCACCAACCAGGGTGACTGCGAGAGCCACGCCGATCGGCCCGACTGAGGGACCGGCGGCGCTGGCTGGACCAGCTGCACGGCCCGCACCAGTTGACATGGCTGCGCGGCGGCTGTTGGCCGCGCAACCCTCGCCAACTGTGGCGACTGCGATAGCCACGCCGATCGGCCCGACTGAGGGACCGGCGGCGCTGGCTAGACCAGCTGCAGGGCCAGCCCTGGTTGACACGGCTGCGCGGCAGCTGTTGAGCAGCCTGGCCGCGCCACCCTCGCCAACCAGGCGACTGCGAGAGCCGCGCTGAACGGCCCGACTGAGGGACCGGCAGCGCTGGCTGGACCAGCTGCATGGCCCGTGCCGGTTGACATGGCTGCGCGGCGGATGTTGGCCGCGCAACCCTCGCCAACTGCGGCGACTGCGATAGCCACGCCGATGGGCCCGACTGAGGGACCGGCGGCGCTGGCTGGACCAGCTGCACGGCCCGCACTAGTTGACATGGCTGCGCGGCGGATGTTGGCCGCGCAACCCTCGCCAACTGCGGCGACTGCGATAGCCACGCCGATCGGCCCGACTGAGGGACCGGCGGCGCTGGCTGGACCAGCTGCACGGCCCGCACCAGTTGACATGGCTGCGCGGCGGATGTTGGCCGCGCAACCCTCGCCAACTGCGGCGACTGCGATAGCCACGCCGATCGGCCCGACTGAGGGACCGGCGGCGCTGGCTAGACCAGCTGCAGGGCCAGCCCTGGTTGACACGGCTGCGCGGCAGCTGTCGAGCAGCCTGGCCGCGCCACCCTCGCCAACCAGGCGACTGCGAGAGCCGCGCTGAACGGCCCGACTGAGGGACCGGCAGCGCTGGCTGGACCAGCTGCATGGCCCGTGCCGGTTGACATGGCTGCGCGGCGGATGTTGGCCGCGCAACCCTCGCCAACTGCGGCGACTGCGATAGCCACGCCGATCGGCCCGACTGAGGGACCGGTGGCGCTGGCTAGACCAGCTGCAGGGCCAGCCCTGGTTGACACGGCTGCGCGGCAGCTGTCGAGCAGCCTGGCCGCGCCACCCTCGCCAACCAGGCGACTGCGAGAGCCGCGCTGAACGGCCCGACTGAGGGACCGGCAGCGCTGGCTGGACCAGCTGCATGGCCCGTGCCGGTTGACATGGCTGCGCGGCGGATGTTGGCCGCGCAACCCTCGCCAACTGCGGCGACTGCGATAGCCACGCCGATCGGCCCGACTGAGGGACCGGCGGCGCTGGCTAGACCAGCTGCATGGCCAGCACTAGTTGACATGGCTGCGCGGCAGCTGTTGAGCAGGCTGGCCGCGCAACCCTCACCAACCAGGTGACTGCGAGAGCCACGCCGATCGGCCCGACTGAGGGACCGGCGGCGCTGGCTGGACCAGCTGCACGGCCCGCACCAGTTGACATGGCTGCGCGGCGGATGTTGGCCGCGCAACCCTCGCCAACTGCGGCGACTGCGATAGCCACGCCGATCGGCCCGACTGAGGGACCGGCGGCGCTGGCTAGACCAGCTGCAGGGCCAGCCCTGGTTGACACGGCTGCGCGGCAGCTGTCGAGCAGCCTGGCCGCGCCACCCTCGCCAACCAGGCGACTGCGAGAGCCACGCTGACCGGCCCGACTGAGGGACCGGCAGCGCTGGCTGGACCAGCTGCATGGCCCGTGCCGGTTGACACGGCTGCGTGAGCCATGCTGACTGGACAACTGCGAGAGCCACGCCGACCGACCCGACTGAGGGACCGGCGGCGCTGGCTGGACCAGCTCCATGACCCGCACAAGGTCCTGCTCAGCAAACGAAGTACGCACCACCTCGTAAGGACCGCGTATTCCAGAATCAAGCTATCCTGTTGGCTAAGCAAACGTTATAACAAACACACAGTCATTATATGGTTGAACTGGCGAGGTCGATGTCGTCGTCAGTTAACTTGCTCGTCCTGTCTGCTTCACATCTTCTGGTGACGAAGTGTTCACCGAGGCTTACTATCCGTTGACTCGGCCTAACCTGACCCTGTCTTATTAATTTCCCCAAATAACGGTAACGAGAAAATACGCGAATATGCGAATGATGTTTAATCCTATCACTCGTTTGACGCCTGATCCTGTCACGCGATTGACGCACTTCAGTTCTACGAGATCCTCACCGGTTTTGGACACGTGAGCTATTTCGTGAATTATGCCTTCGTGAATTATTACTCGAGTAACGTCGCTTTCGGCTATACGTGACCTCGAGTGTGCCCTTCACGGCTTCGTGACGTACGCACCAAATCAACATCACAAAATCAAAGCAAATAACAAAGAAACGATTTAGTTATCGTGACGCAATTGAAAAGAAAAGCCAATTTCAAAATAATGGCTTTCTTGTTCCTTCAAAAACACCATAAGTTTTTCGTTACGTTTTAAGTAGGCAAACAAGTCCTTTATCTATCATTCGTTATCCATTAATTTAACCACGACTTAATATCTCCGCGTAAACTACCGCCAATTCGGCCCAAGCAACGAACGAAATGTCTCAGCTATTTATTTCTTTAGCGCGATCAACTACCGCCATCCATGCGTCAAAATCGTGCACACTTGGACAAAGTGATGAAATAGTAATTTTGAGACCTTACTTTAGATAACGCCATTAATGCTCCAACAATCCTGTACTGCGCGTCCTCTCGCCGACCAGTGACGCCATCCTCGCTCAATGAAACGCATGACGCAGCTCCAACAGTCGCGGGAGCACTTGCGTTACTTGCCTCGACAGTAGCAGGTGTGGCTGGCTGGCTGGCTGGCTGCGAACAAAGGTATCTGCGCGTAGCGTTTGGTTCCCTAGTGTGACGGTGTGCTATTCGATATTGGTCCCGGTATAGTACTTTCTATAGCGGTTAATCTCGCGAGAATTACACCTAAGGTACGGTCGCGTGATTCACGACGACATTCTCAACAAAAATCAACAGTAAAAATCTACTAAAGAAAAGAATAAAGCCAAACACAAATATATATCAGATAGCCAAGCTTTACAGACACGTGGTTGAATCCCACTTCTGATCTTATCGATCAGAAGGGAATTTAAGTTTTTAAAAAGTAAAATCACAATAATCACTTAAATTTATTCACAAGCAAATTATTACAAATGATATGAATTTAACGAAAGAACCGTCAAGCCTAAACGCCACGTGCAGAATGAGAGCGAGGCTTTGTTAGTTAGTTTAGGGAGGACATAGATGCTGGCTACCGCCTGTGCGGTCGTCCAGCTCCACCGGGTTTTGGGCGAGGGCCTGGCCCTACAATAGCCCGACAGAGAGCGAGGCTCGGTCGGCGCTCGGTTTTATCGATGTGGGTAGGGTTGCCCGTTGACTCAGCGGACATCTTCCTAACAATATTATAGCGATATCACTAGTCGCTGTGCACTGAGAAAAGTTGTTAAAAATGATAAAAAATGCTAAAAAAAAATTCAGACCACCAGTGAGGGACACAGGAGACCCCATGTTCAATTTTGAGATTTACAAAGGTGCCAAAACTGTATTAGGAAAACCTACCAATTTAGGATTAGGTATATGAGTATTCCTGAATTGAGTCGAAAATATTCCACCCACTAGTAGTTATTTTCATAATCATTAATTTACAAAGACTCCTTTGACATTTATGCCTGTTGCTACGAATATTCTGCATTAGATTATACGATGCAGATACTAAAAATAGCCATTAATTAGTTTAATTGTAAAGTGTTCCCAAACTTCTATAGTGTTGATTATATAAGTATTTAGAGAATATAGATGGATAGATATATAGATAACACTTTATTGACACAATACAAATATAAAAAGTAACGGTAGGTGTGACAATGGGCGGTCCTATCCCTGAGAGCGATCTTTTCCAGACAACCCGTTGCAAAGAGATAATTATAATTAGATATGGACGAAGGCCTATCTTTACAATACTAATAAAAGTACACAATAAATAATAATTCAACACAAGAAATAATCGTAGGTACAACAAATAAAACTTAGATTACCTGCATCATATAAGTTAGAAATCATTTTAACAAACCAAAATACAAGATGTTTGTATGTATTGTATATATACATATACAAAACATACGCAACATAATTTTATTAAAATATTTGCAGCGATTTAAATAATAAACAGCATATAACAATGTAATCAATTTTAAACAAAGAGTACTTAGTTATCAAGCCAGGTAGTTAGTTTAACAGAATTTTTGAAGACATATATAGAAGGTGCACGTTTTATTTCGGGCGGCAACGCGTTCCATAAACGTACAGCTTCGGTGGAAAATTATCCATCATAGAACTTTGTCCTGTGCTCAACTTCGGGGAAACAGCCATCGGGCACATGACATCAAGCAGTAAACCCTGTAAGTACAATATTATTGGACGACTGTAAAGAACATAAATGAGTAGTGGAGAGGAAACTGAAACGTTCCTTGAGGTAGCGCGAATATCCAATAAGCCTGTGATCTGTTCTCAATGATGTAAGTAAACCATCCGTGCCTGTCTATATGGTATAATAGAGAAGTATGATTTGATTGTTTTTTTGTTTGCATTGAATATGCTCTTAAACTAGTGGGCCGATTTGAAAATCCAACATTATTCCAGGCGAACAGAGGCTATAGAAGATTTGCAAAAAGTTAGGGATCCGTATGAAAACTTCGATAAAGTAACCCAAAGTGCGAAAAAAATACCAATTAAAATCGTTATAATGCATACGGTGCGGAAATTATTGAAAATAGCGCAAAGTGATGTACTACATTTTTATAGAAGACATCAATATCTATAAAAAAGTTCGCAATACTATAAGTCTTAACTATTACACTTATGTCACAATAGCTACTTTTTAAGTGTTTAAATTTATAATTTTAGAAGTTTTTGTTAAATACCCGTGCGAAGCCGGGGCGGACCGCTAGTATATACGAGTAGGTATATTATAAATGCGAAAATTTGCGTGTGTACGTATGTTGGTTACTGTAATTACTCCTTCGCGCTGAAACTAGTAAACTAGGCCTTTTCGTCATTGTCTAATTAAAGTGACCTTCAGTTTGAAAATGAAATTTCTTAATGGGATTCGTTGTCAAAACTATGTCAAACTTAAGTTCATTTTCATTGTCATTTTGTTAGACAATAAGGCTTATCCAACAGTTGTTTTTTTATAACTGATTTAGGGCCCGTTTCAGAATGTCATAATAAAGTTTCGGGTTGCTATGCAACACACAAAATAACTGAATGATAGAAATGACAGTTAACATGCAGCGCGTTTCATGCTTTAACCGATGGGTAAACTAAATCGATGACTGTGAAACGCAAAGATAGTGTTTTGTTTAATAAATATGTTCTGGGTAGTAAAACCGGAACTTACTCGAACATTTTGAAACGGGCCCTTATTTAAATTGTTTTATTCTGTCAACTGAGCCATTTTCATAAGAAATAGGTCCGAGATGGAAGCAAAAATACTATTAATAATACTTATTGTTCAACAATTGTAAATGCCAATAGTGGTCACCCATCCAATAATTAATGACACCGACTTAATATCTCATATCGCTTAACGTAGTTCGGCTAAGAACGACTAGACGATCTATGAGCACTTCAAAACCTACCGGCAGGTGTTCCGGGTGGCAATAGGCCTATCATGATAAGCCTATAATCATATATTATAATACTTTTATCGCTATCGTTAGGTACAATACTGTACCGTGTGTATATATATATATTTTAATGCTATGATGTGACACGACGGCAATAAAGGTACAAATGCCCAATGACCATGGCATTGAGCTTGAGTTACTTGCTCGAAGGACCACGGTTATGGTCTGCCGCTAAGGGTCCATAATTCACATTGGTACTGCCGCGGGCTTTATCTTTGAAGTATTGTGTTAGGGCATTTTGAGTATGCTCACCTGGCTAGCAACGTAGCTAACAATGTCTTTTAGAAAATCTTTCGCCAAGCACTCAATAGTCTGTTCCGGCTGACATCAGTCATCTGAACAATATCTTCGATCACGTCATGGCTTACCAAGTGAGAAGCATTCAAAAATACGGACAAGTGCCCCTAAGCGTCAGGCCTGTCCACTGTCATCACTCAGTGTCACCACTTTGTGTGATACTTCACCGCGCTTGTTACTAAGGTAGCACAAGCTGTGTATGATTTGTCCCATAAAAAAATGAAGGAATATTGGACCGAATTTCGCCATGCGACGAAAAGTGGATCTGGATCAATGGTGCATTATCGCTTTATCCGCGACTAGCGGCCCACCCCGGTTTCGCAATGGTATTGAACAAAAAATTCTAAAATTATAAATTTAATAAATACATAAAAAAGTACCTTTTAATGTGACTTAGAATCGCATTAGCTCAGGAATGGTAACTCTTAGAAAAAAAAATATCAAGACCATTTTTGTATATAATTTTAAGATCTACAACTTTGCTCTTAAATTTTGTGTGATAAAATTTACCGTTTTCGAGAAAAATCCAAGAAACTTCAAATTTTGACCCCGAATAATTTTTGTTGCACATATAGGATCGATGGGGATATTTAAAACATTATTTGTAATGGTAAACCCCAGCTCTCTACCAATATTTGGCTCTCCGGGATTTTTTGTTATTTCAAATGTCTATAATGACCGGACTGTAATAGTTAGACATATTGTATTGCATTTTTTTTGTAGATATTGTTGTCCTCTATAAAATTGTAGTTCATCACTTTGCTCTATTGTCAAAATTTTCATACGGATCCCTCTTTTTTGAAAATATTCTATACCCTATGTTCATCAAGGATTTATAATGTACTAGCTTTCCGGGTGCGGCTCCGCCCGCGCGCATGTCGGTTATCGCGCAAAAACATTAACCTCTTTTTGCGCAGTTGGATAAAAACTATCCTATGTTTTTTCCCGGGTCTCAAACTATTTCCATACTAAATTTTATTCAAATCGGTCCAGTAGTTTTGGCGTGAAAGCGTAACAGACAGACATAGTTACTTTTGCATTTATGATATTGGTACTGATGATTTTAATAGTGTAAGAATTATTCAAATCGGTTCAGTAGTTTTTAAGGTAACAATTACATACAAAAATACAAATCTTTCCTCATTATAATATTAGTGTACATGTTCTAAAAGAGTTAGAGAAGAGTGCCGTCAGGTCTTTTACCATCGTCACGCAGACCATTCGGTTCGAAAATAGCTGCAACATTGGCGCTGGTAAAAGCCCGGCGAATGATATCGTTAAGACTGGCGTGGCGGGAAATTCGACCAGCACTTCGAGAGCAGGATGCATGGCCTGCATGGTGATCGAGTTGATCAACTGCAGTACCACACTGGCAGTGATGTGCAACACAACACCTTGCACCCAAGCGTAAGCTAATAGCGAAGCGAAAAGCGGATGGGTCTATAACCAGTTTTGTAAGAACCTGTAACCAAAGACCAGATTCCCACACAGAAACAGCGAGAATACGAGCACACGTATTTAAAAGATCTTTCCGTGCTAGCTCGCATAGGGGCCGATCCCACTGTTTCTAAGATGACAACATTTTTGGGAATTCAGTATTTGGGCAAGCCAGTCTCCATGTGTTTTTGACCTCAGCCAGATATGCTACATCAAAAGAGTCTAAAAATCGTGCAAGATTTTTTTCTACTAATTTGTGTGTACTGTGTACAAAAGACAAAAAAGCTGGTAATGCCACACTAAAAATTTTGCGTATCCTCATGCCCCCCAACCTCACAGGGAAAATGTTGAGATGGATGATAGGGCTTGGGTGCAAGCTTCCCCATCCATCTCAACATTCAAAACCGACACCAATGTATCTTTTACTAAGTTGTCTAAGCTTAACAAAAGCTCACTGTGTTTCCACAGTTGACAACATCTTAAATACTTAGTCTGTAAATTTTTATCTTTCTTCTCTTATCTGAGCGTTTGGTCGATGCGACGCGTGAACAAAATGCTGGCACATATTTGGCTCAATGAATAAGCATTGCAATTCAACGGGGCTGCAAAATGCTGCCAGCATGCTAGGCACGCTGCCAACTGGTAGTGGACTGGAGCATTTGGACTGCCTGTGAGTCTGCTACGATTTTTAATCTGTCCAGGTGCTTTTATTGTAGTAGCTGTAGTGTTGTATATAGTTCGTAGTATTTTGTTAAATAAAGGCATACCACCGGTAAAAAAAAGTGTAGATGTAGGTACTGTAACAGCCGGATCGTCCACTGCTGAACACAGCCTCCCCTATTAAGGAGGTATTTGCCATAATCTCCACGCTTGGCAGGCGTCTTGGGGATCGCAGTGTAAGTTGGCAGTTCTTTGGAAGGCGGTGCTTCCCAAGGAAGCATTCCAGTATTTTTCCTTAGTCGCCTCTTACGACATCCACGGGATGATATGGGGAGGTGCAATTCTACCCTGGCACCCCACGGGGCAAATTGCCTTCACACAGTTTGTCGAATCCAGGTCCACAGATTTTATCGGAAAGGTTCCGATTTACATGTCATTCAGACGAATCTGGTTATGTTTTAAGACTGAATTTTGACAATATCATGTTGGAGACATTTGTTAATTATGACAACATGTTTTTCTGACCAGGCCTATCTCAACTTAAGCGGTTATGTAAATCGCCGATAATTGCTGTTTCTGTGGCGAATCTAATCCACACGTTCTTCAACAACCTCCATTGTATATGCTTAAAGTGGGTGGCTATGTCGGCAAATTGTCTCATAGAACCTTAATTTTTTAACATGGAAGAGGCAAAGTTGTCTCTATAATTTAGCACTATATGTGGACATGATTCGCAAGTTTCAAGTAGAGCTACAAGAATGCATACATTACAACAGCGAAATGTGGTTTCAACAAGATGGAGCCTCGTCCCATACAACTAACAACTCCTTGGAAGTACTTCAAGAATTGTTCCCTGAAAAGGTCATTTCAAGGAGACCCCATGAGCCCAGACCTAAAAAAAAATAACACATGGAGTTCCATGTATTATTTTATGTGGTTACGACAATGCCCCAAAAATTTTGCCGGAGTTAAACGCCAAACATCACTGAAAAAAATTGCATCGATTTAGAGTATTACTGGCTCTCAAGAACTGCGACCGGAACACACTTAGGTTTGGCAACAGATTTTCTACTTGAGCAGCTAGTCAGGCGAGCATTTGGAGCATTCGCAAAAAGCCACTCCACTATGCGATAAAGCTCACGCTGGCGGTAGGGATCAAACCTTATACTTCCGGCACGGCAGTCAAAATAAAATTTGAAATTACTGGCTGACTTGTGCTCTTGAATTTCTGACTTCTTTTGGCAAAAGATCGTTACCAGCCGTTCTTGATGGTGATCAATTTACTATTAATAAATGCGGGGGTACCTTAATGTTTAATGTTGTAGGTCATCAGTTCTATAAGCTACTCTTTTCTGACTGCTTAGTACGATCTGCTCACACCAGGCGTCATTGCGTATGCACATGGAGGCACACTAGCAGAAGGCTACGAGTATATATATCCGATGCACGGGTCAACGATGTTCAAATCTAGTCTAACTGTAGCTAAGTACAACTCAATTTTACTCCTGTCTTTCGAAATGTATGTTCCGAATACGATAACCGAACAATACGAGTTGCTGGGTAAGAACTGACAACCAAAATTATTTTAAGATTATATCTACATTGAGTCTAGGGCTAAATTAACTAGGAAAAGTTGACTATACTTTCGAAAGTACTGCAGTATAAGACCAGTTTTAATCCTGTATCAAGCTCAAGTCCAGTAGTCATAGAATAATGCAGCCATCTATGGATTGATTCGTCTATGAACGATGATGCGTTAGTGGAGGCTGGACTCCAAAGCCTCGAACATAGACGCAACGTTGCCTATTTATCAGTCATTTACAGGTTCGCCGAAGCGCATTTGCAATCGGCAAACCCATCTCTTTTCTTTCATAGGACAACAAGAGCCACAGCAACGCGGCATGCGTACATGGTTGACATACCAAAAATACGGACGAGACGTTGGCGTTCCAGCTTCATAATAAGTACAGTCACTTCATAATCAGTATCTTTATTTTCCGACTGTTGGATCTATGGTTTCGTCTAAGCAACTATGCTTTACCGATCGACCGCGTCGTCGTTTTCGATCTGTAGTAAATAATTTTTTTATGCGATTGTGCTAGCTTGTATCGTCACAATCCGGACCACCTAATTTTAAGCAGTACCCTCTGCCTATAACAGGTCATCGCCCGCCAACCTGAGACATACGTTATGTGCTTGGCGACAGATTTTCTACTATAGGGTGGATAGGTAGCCAGGCGAACATTCGCTAAATGCTCTTTCACTATGTGGTGCAGCTCAAGTCGGCGGTTGGGAACGAACCATGAACCTGTGCCACGGCAGTCCATATATAACTTTACCGCTTGGCTATCAAAGGCTGTAAAGATTGCTTCAGTTGGTGGTTTACCCTAACATTCGGCAAATGGGGCTTTAAGACTGTAAGGCGCCCTTTTGTGAGCAGCAACACACCACTAACATCGACCTAAGTGTGGTCTGGAGGTATGGAACGTTACTATATCCTTAAACAAAGAGTTGTACAGCTACAGTTCTAATTATAAATATATATCAATCTAATTAAGCCTTATTTCAATTTGCAATGTGATAAGCTTCAATAAATATCTGAGTATACAATGTTCTTGACGTAGGTATGTACATAAATTAACGAAATAATAAATATTATATAAAGATTATTATCAAAATAAAGGATTACGAGCCTCCGGATAGTTGTTATCTATAAGCCTTTCTAACGACGCAATTTTTTTCGATACGGTGCGTGGGATCGTGATGTTAAGTGCTTTCAAGTTTTTAACAAAATTCATCAGTTTAATTTAATGTAGACCTGTGTATATTTAATAATTTGGCCCGTGGGGTATCGCGTTAGTATTGCACCACCTCATATCTTCCCGTAGGTGTCGTAAGAGGCGACTAAGGAAAAAAAATGGATTGGGCAGCAGCGCCTTCTAAAGAACTATCATTTTACACTGCGATCCCCAAGCCGCCTGCCAAGCGTGGGGGTTATGGCAAATACCCCCATAATAGGAGAGGCTGTGTTCAGCAGTGGACGATCCGGCTGATAGATAGTAATGTATATTTGCAACAAGAAATTTAAATAAAAGTGAAAGGACAACATTCTTGTGGGAAGCTGTTGATTAATAAGGAAATGCTTGTTCGTATCTGCGTTTATATTGCAATCCGTATAAATGTAAACTGTATTGTTAACAATACAGTTTACATTTATATTTTGCAAGTATTTGCCGTGTGGAATCCTGTTTTTTTATTATGAATAGCTCAAGACCTTGAACACATGTCATGTCATAAAGCACTATCTTGGGAATTTTTGAGATACTTTTATAACCTGCGGTGGCTGCGGTATGCCTTTATTAACAACATACTACGAACTATATACAACACTACAGCTACTACAAAAAAAAATTAGACAACCTATAAGTTATTGCAGACTCGCAGGCAGTCCAAATGGTCCAGCTCACTACCAGTTGGCAGCGTACCCAGCATGCTGGCAGCATTGCCCCGTTGAATGTAAATGCTAAATGACCTACTACGAATTGTAGCAAATTCTAGGTTAGCCTGAACAACATCTTCGACCACATCATCACTTACCATCAGGTGAGATAGTGGTCAAAGGCTAACCTATAAGGCATAAAAAAAACTTGTATTTAGATCTTAAATACCCAAAACTGTGAGATGGCACAATAAAAACGAGTGAAGCTCGGTCGCTCAAGTACATACAAACGATAACAATTGCTTTGAAAATAAAGAAGCCATTGAGGAAATACATACCTAATTATGAAATATCTGATATAGATATATATCAGAAATATATGTATGTATTGCCTCAAAATAAAGATAAAATTTCATCGCTAATAAAGAAAAATCTTTGTAGAATTGCCGATGTCGGTCGCTTGTGTCAATTGTGTCCTTGCAAGAGCACAGCCATTATAGAACCATGTCTATTTCCAAAGCAAATTCTTATATCACATGTAACTAGCCATCGGGGTCCGTGGTTTTATATTTTACGACCTCTACGCTTGAGAGACGGTGCCGCGATATGTCTTGTTATAATATTGTTAATATAATCTAACGGGGCAATGCTGCCAGTATGTTGGCCCCGCTGCCAACTAGTGGTGAGCATTTGGACTCTGCTGTGAGTCTGCAATGGCTTGAAGGTTGTCTAAATGCTTTCATTGTAATAGCTGTAGTATTGTATATAGTACGTGTATAGTACGTACAATAAAGGCATAAGTAACAAAAAACAAGACCGTAAATAGGGGAGATTGATGGTTGGCGTATACTCATCAACCGACACTATCAATTCGATGGTCAGTTTTTGTTCTACATTCTATATAAAATATCCAAATTGCAGGTCTGTAACTTATTCCGTTTGCGAGCTAAAATCCGTGACATACGGACAAGGCGGCAAAGTAATCGTAAACGGGATAACAATGGTGATATTCTTACTGTATGTCATTTAGTTAACATACTACTCTGGGCCAGGAGCGCCCGCCGCGCCGCGGCAACACTGGACCGCGCCGTGCTCCCTTTGAATATTTACATCAAGCAAAGTAATAAAAAATATGAAATCATACATTACAGGTACAAGAGCCTTTTAACATCTGGTGGTACTCGTACATATTCAGTCAAAAAACCATCAAAAACATAAAAAAATTCAATTTAAAATTTATAAACATAAAAAGAAAACGTCCCAAAATGTTTGTTAGGACTAGCAGAAGTCAACCCTTAGAGGTTGTTAGCATTTTCTAATAACCATGTATATATTCTAATTTTTCATATAATAAATCTCAAAGTAAACGCCATTTTGACATAAACAATATATATTCTCGAAAAAAAACTATATAAAATAACCTAAAACCTTACAAGAAAAGAAATTATGGCCTTTTGTCCGACATCAAAAGAAGGAGGAGGTTTTCAATTCGAGTGTATTTTTTTGTGAGTTATGGATATTGATGTTTTTTTTTTCATTCGCAAGCTGGTGCTCGTCTTGTTAATAATAATTAACCATTTAAATTTGAGTGAGATCTGAGTGCTTTTTGAGTTAGCCCTAATAATGTGTATTTTACGTTTGAAGTCAGTTTATTTGGTAAAATTTTAATTATATTATGAGGGACCATAGTTCATAAGTATTTTATGATTTATTTGCCTATTGCCCTTTAAGACCACACATGTATTATTATGTAAGTACCTATAATTAAAAACACACTTAACAAAAAAATGCGGAAATGGAAGAAGCCGAGCTATTTTTCCTTGAATAACACATACCTACTTTGTCGGTAGTATATCTTGTTATAACTTCAATAAAACACCCAAATATGTATTTAACGTGTATTTGGCTAGGTAGCCGTAAAGAAGTGGAGATTTCTTATACAATCTAGATTGAGTGAATAAATGTCGTGAGGGTAGTATATTATTGTACTACCCACAGAAATTCAGACAATGATACTATAACTACAAACTACTCATACATGTATATAACATACCTTTCCCCCAAGTATGCTAACACATTACAATACATACATAATCATCAATATAATATACAATAAACTTAATATATCTAACACTTACGACAGTCATGTAAGTATATAACCTTAGATATATAAATCTATACATATTCTATACGCATGTCTATCAATATTTATTATCATAGATTTATTCATTTACAATATTAATTACATTAAGATATAAATAATTCATTAGGCCTATCATAAGGACATTTGTGACGATTCTGAGCTATTAATTTATTTTTTATCTTGCCTCCTGAACTATTAGGCCCATCATTAGCAGGTATGCCCAACATTTCAGCCCATTTCTCTGAACTAGGTATTTCAATGATATCCTGGCTATAATCATTATCTTCGATGTCTACATTTCTGTCATTCCTAACCAGGTAGGAATCTTCATCAATAATGTCTCTTTCTTCTCCCTCAGTTTCTTTTCCTTGCTGCTCCCTTTCATCCCCTATCTCTACATTAGATTTTTTCTTAATTAACTGATCTATATGTCGATTAACGACACTGCCATCATCTGTAACTATTCTGTAACTAGATGGTCCTTGCTTATTTACTATTGTACCAGGTAACCAACGTGGATTGTTACTGTAGTTCCTGTACATTACCTTCTGACCAACATTAGTTTCACGATTACTTTTCTGAGCATTATTGTTTATTTGTTGGTCTACTTTGTGATGGGTACGGTTGTCAGGGTGTAATGTATCCAGTAATGTACGTAAACGCCTGTTCATCAAAAGTTCAGCTGGACTCTTATTAGTGGTTGAACAAGGTGTTATACGTAGACCCAATAACATGTTAGGTATTTCCACATCCCAGGAAACATCCTGCATTTTTCGCAGCTTGTCCTTAACTGTCTGTACCATTCGTTCTGCTAGACCGTTTGTTGCAGGGTGATATGGTGCTGTTGTAACATGTTTTATTTTATTAGCATCTAAGAACTGCTTCATTTCTGCAGAAACAAAAGCTGTTCCATTGTCAGATACCAGTGTTTCACACAAACCATGTATTGCAAATATATTTCTTAGGTGCCGAATAACTGTTAATGATGCCATATTGTTCACCACTATCACCTCAGGCCATCTTGAGTATGCATCAACAACAATGAGGAACGTTTTACCTTGGAAGGGGCCTGCAAAATCCACATTTACACGAGACCATGGCTTTGTTGGTGTGACCCATATATGTTTTGATTTTGGAGGCATGTTCCGATTTTCAAGGCACTTATTGCAACTGCCCACCAAAGTCTCAATGTCGTCATTTAATTGTGGCCACCACACATAACTTCTTGCCAGTGCCTTAGTTTGCACAATGCCACTGTGTGCTTTATGTAAAGCACGAAGTACTATACCTCTCAATGACGCTGGTACCACTACACGACAACCAAGTAACAGACAATCTTCATGCATGGAAAGTTCAGAACTATGCAGCCAGTATGGACGTAGCTCTTCATCTGACACTTTAGCAGGCCAACCGCACAGCACATAATGACACACACGAGATAGTATTCTGTCCCTTTTTGTTGCTAATGCAATTTGGTCTGCATCAACAGGAAAATCTGTTGGTGTTTCTGCCATCAATAGCACATCACACAGCTGTTGTTCTGGTTGTTCGGGAACTGGTTGTGGCCATCGACTCAAACCATCTGCATGACCAATCTGTTGTCCTGGTCTGTACACAATTTCGTAATTGTGTGAAGTCAAAATAATCGATATCCGTGTCAAACGAGGTGACAAAACTGTAGGCATTGGCCGCTTAGGATCAAATATCCCCAACAAAGGTTTGTGGTCCGTCACAATCGTAAATTTCCTTCCCATTAAATAGTTGTGGAACTTGAGTATGCCAAAAGAAATGGCAGTTGCCTCTTTGTCAAGTTGGGAATATCTGCGTTCATGACTGTGCAGAGTTCTAGAACTCATGGCCACCGGACGCTCTTGTCCGTCTTCCATGACATGGGCCAACACAGCCCCGACGCCATACTCTGAACTATCACAGGTGAGTACCAATGGCTTATTCAAATCGTAATGTACGAGTGTCAGGTCAGATGACAGTAACCGCTTAGCCGTATCAAAACTTCTTTGTTCTTTGTCTGTCCAATGCCATGGTTGTGACTTGTCGAGCAATCTATGCAATGGCTCAAGAATAGTAGCTTTGTTTGGAACGAACCTCTCATAAAAATTATACAGCCCTAGAAAAGCTTGCAACTCTTGCACATTTTTCGGTTCCGGTGTATTGAAAATGGATTCTACTTTACTGGGTGCAGGATGAATACCCTCAGAATCTATAATAAAACCCAAGAACTCAACAGATTCTTTGGCAAACTTACATTTGTTTTTGTTTAGACGTAAACCGGATTTTTCGATGCGCTCTAACACTGTGTCTAGTCGCTGCGTCATTTCTGCCATCGACCGGCCACTGACGATGACGTCATCGATCAGTACCGCAACGCCCGGCACTCCAGCAAGCAACGATGTCATCAAACGCTGAAAAATTCCGGGACAAGCCTTCACACCAAATGCTAATCTGTGTAGAGAGAATAACCCTTTACAAGTATTCAAGGTTAAAAGCTTCGCTGTGGCGTCTGTGACTACAACTTGAGTGTAAGCTCTTTCAAGGTCAAGGGTCGTATAAAATTTACCACCAGCAATAGTAGCGAAGACCTCACTAGCAGTAGGCATAGGATAGGTATCCGACTCAGTAGCCTGATTCACCGTACTGCGGTAGTCTCCACATAATCGTATCTCTCCGTTCCGTTTAGGAATCGGAACGACTGGAGTCGCCCACTCAGAATAAGGAACTGAACGAAGTACTCCTTCGTTGACCAGACGGTCTATCTCCTTTTCTACTTTGTCTTTAATAGCAAAAGGCACGGGACGAGCCTTTAAAAATTTAGGGGTCGCATCCGATTTTAGGTGTATAGCAACGGGAGCTCCCCTGTACGTACCAAGTCCGTCTTTGAAAACTTCACTGTGCCTATCTACCGTTTCATTAGTTAAGGTCATGTCAAGCTCTGATATTACATTAACATTTAAGTAAATGCCTAATGCATCAAACCAATTACGTCCTAACAAATTAGGTCCAGAACCTTTAGCTACAATTAGGTTTAAGTCACAGTTAATGTCTTTATAAAATACTCGCACTTTAACCTGTCCCATCACTAAAACCGGTGAGCTATTCCACGTACACAACCTGTTGGGGAGTGCGCGCAGCGCGCTTCGGGAGCGCATCCGCGCCCATGTCTGCTGGTTGACGAGAGAGAACGCGGCGCCAGAATCCACCTCCATCGTCACCGGTACACCCTCCACCGTCAACTGCACCGTGTACGGCGGAACGCGGGAACACGGGCTCTCTACATTGGAGACACCATTCAGTTGATCTTCAGGCCTGTCGTCGGCAAAATTAATTTTACGGCTTCGTTTTTTTGCCGTGCATATCTTTTCGATATGGCCCTTTTTCTTGCAGAAGTGACATACAGCATTTAAAAAACGACATTCACCTCCGTGACGATCTCCGCATCGATAACATAGTCGAACGTTAAGTTTGGATTGCACAGCGTTTACGTCCATAGGTTCACAGGCTGACGATGACGTCATCGCGGTAGTCCCTGTCGCTGCCGCTGCCGGGGCGTTGTAGCCGGCCGCAGCGCTAACATGAACGGCGGCGGCACCCTGCATCATTAGTGCGTCCTGCCCTGCGCTTTCATACGATAACATTGCATCCACAACATCCGTATATAGTAGATTATCCTTTTTTAACAGTTCGTATTGTAGTTTACAATCACTCATGCCGCACACGAGTCTATCGCGAAGCATTCGCTCCATGTCCATGAAATTACATCCTGAACATATTTTCCGAAGTTGCGCGATGTACTCGGAAGCAG
Organism: Plagodis dolabraria; assembly: GCA_963854805.1. Classification (NCBI taxonomy): domain Eukaryota; kingdom Metazoa; phylum Arthropoda; class Insecta; order Lepidoptera; family Geometridae; genus Plagodis; species Plagodis dolabraria. The sequence continues at coordinate 14,518,113 of OY978459.1, read as the reverse complement.
ATTCACCCGGTATTTGATCGCGCTTGTAAAATTTGTATGACACAGATATTTCATTAGGCTTAGGGCTATAATGTTTGGTTAGGATTGTTACGATTTCACTAAAAGTCACATCACAAGATTTCTTGGGCGTAATTAACGCGAGAAGCGTCTCGAACACTTGTGCACCACAAATTGTAAAGAAATTAGCCCTTTGTGCTGAATCCGCGACGATTCCATTTGCCTCAAAACAATATTTGAGTCTGTCTATGTAATTGTCCCAATTATCACACTTCACATTAAATTCATTGAATTTTACTGATTTACGCTCCATTGTTCATATTTTATCTACGTCGCCACTGTTATAACTTCAATAAAACACCCAAATATGTATTTAACGTGTATTTGGCTAGGTAGCCGTAAAGAAGTGGAGATTTCTTATACAATCTAGATTGAGTGAATAAATGTCGTGAGGGTAGTATATTATTGTACTACCCACAGAAATTCAGACAATGATACTATAACTACAAACTACTCATACATGTATATAACATATCTGTTTTTCACGGAAGCATAAAAATAAAATTCGTTAGTCCGAACAAACAAATTAACGAAACCGCCGTTATTGCGTCGTTATATATATTTATACTCACACATATCTTATTTTTAAAGTTGTATCAAGGTTAACAGCTAGATTACGTTTAAAAAAGAATGTTAGCAAACGTTGTCTGATGTTGATAAGTCACATCAAAATTAGCTTAAGAAAGTAGAATTAGAAAAAACCGTTTCACGAACCAAATTCAAATAATTTATTCACTAGAATGTGGCACAAAACGATTCTGGCAGCATGCAAGTTGCGAAAAGCAAAGTGAAAACGTTGAAAGCTTATACCATAACAATGCTGTTAAAATACTTACAAGGGATAAAGAATTACATAATTAACCATCTTTTGCGAACATACTGTATAATACATAGAAAGTATTAAAGAAAACGAAACCGAGTTCCCTGACTCAAAAGTGTGAAATAACTTGTTCAAGTTGATACCATGCTAATTCAAAACAGTGGTCTCACATTGTCATGTTCTAATTTTCACAAATTATTTCATACTTTTCCGTGTTCCAAGTCAGTAATGTTTTTTTTTAATTATCAATCTTTTTAGATATGCATACTATTTACAAGATCATTGTCACTCGCCTAAAATACTATTTACCATTGACACCAATCAAGATATGCAAACCAGGTATCCTTTTTCTGTTAATTGAGTGTAACTTATCTAATCGACCAATTTTGATGAAATTTAAATGGGACGAGTAGATTAATACAAGGAAAGTATGGTAGAGTCGCAGATCTCTCTTCCGTCCAATGCCTCTCCAAAAATCCAGATTTGAAGCAGTGATGGCTCAGTGGCATTGGCTTTGGACTGCCTCGCAGCAGGTCCATGGTTCGAATCCCGCCGCAGCTTGAGCTTCAATGCATGGCAGAAGGGCATTTTGCGAATGCCCGCCTGGCTAGCGACCACCCTCATGTAGAAAATCTGTCGCCAAAAACCTTAACGGTGTGTTCCGGCTCCGGCAGCAGTCCTTGAGAGCCAGTGTGATTACAGGCACATGAGACTTAATAACTATGTCTGAAGGGTGCAGTGCAATTCTTGGCTTCTGACGAAATGCATCTGTTAGCAGTGGTTAATCCGCTTAACACCAGGTGGGCCTCGAGCACGTTCCGTCATAATAACATAAAAAAAGAGATACACAATAACCGCATAATGAGTCGTTGCCGTCGTTGGCCATATCTTGTACGAGGGAAAATACATTTTTATAAACTTCATTGAAATTCATCGTTCAGTATATTCATACATAACATCCAATGCCTCTGCAGAAATACTTGAAATACAGAATATTCGAGACGCACGACGTTCGTGGGCGATATCTAGTACAATGCAAAGTACATTCTTCATCCCAATGTCACGTTTTTAAACATTGTAATCAACACTTATGTATTTAAATTAAATTCATCGTTCAATATCACTGATAACTTATCATTTTCACGCATTTATATAAGCACTGGCGGCGGTAACGGCCGCTATGATAACGGTCGTTAAGCGTTAAACGTAGCGCGTCGTTATCGCCCGTTAATCGTGCGATCTTAAAACCTTGGCGATATCAATAGAACCTGTTGTAAAGATATGTTAATATATTCTTGTGATTACATTATCTTTGTAGATAAATTTATAAACTTATACCTTTCGTGTATTAGACGTTTTGTATATACTGACTAGTTCTTTGTCCTATTCAAATTATGTATTGGACAGGTTTATTTTTTGACAATATATGTAAATATGGTCTAAAATATACGTAGTTTGCGCCTAATAATTTGAGGAGTATTCCAAATCGGCCTGTTGCCTGTTGTCCACATATAAGTAAGGCAACTAGGTTCAAAGATTGCGCCCAATGAACAGCTTGACACTACTCACCTTAAAGAGGGCTCCATTAATCGAAACGTAGTGGGTAACAAAAAAGAACAAGGGTATTCATAAAGGTTGGCGGGTGGCGGCAATCTGTTCTGTTCTGTTAAATTTTGTTTTTTACTAAATTGATAGTTTAACAGTACGCTTTTAATTATTCTAAATGATTTTTCAAAATGTCATGTGATAGTGAAAGTTACGATTTTATAAGATAACACCACCAGAAATCAAAAAAACAAGCACAAGAGTCTTAAAGAACTTCCTTCTTGAGCAGTCTCGAAACAAATACGATTGATATTAATGATTTTATTTCCCTCCTAGGTGTAGTATAAAGCACTATATGTATCACTAGAAAGAAAGTTCTATTTCTCTTTAGTTTCCTTTTTTGACAGTAATGTACGTAATAAAGTATGGCTGGCCAGTATTTTAATAATCATAAGATTTTGTATCGGTTTTGTATAAAGAAATATAATTCCTCCTTTGTAATCTACATATACTCATCTATAACTCATAGGTTACGTATTCAGAAATATAATTCTTTCTAAGGAACTGGTTTCATCAAGATATTTATTTTCTCATTTGTAACTGGTTACGCAACTACGGTTACGTAGACGGACGAAGGGGAGTAAATATTATTATGTTTGTGAAAACTAATAGAAGTTTACAAAGAAGGTATGTATTATTCAAGGCACAGTACAATAAATAGCATACATAGATCGTCCTGTTCCGTATTTTTTTATGTGTTATTAATTATACAATCGAAAATAGCATAATATTTGCAAGATATAACTATATATAGTCTCATGCATTTAGACTATTATGGAAATTTTTTTACACTAATAATTTTAAACGAATCTATAATATACTTTAATTTATTTATTTTCGGTCAACTCCTATTTCAAATCTCAACTCAGGCAATTGGATAAATTATTTAATTTAATCATGTATAGTTTATATTCTAGGGCAAATAAGTCAATAAAGTTACGAAGTCCGATTATCGTTTGTTTTATTTATAATGTAACTGTAAAATTTATTGTTCAACAAGTCAATTCACGGATTAACGATAACTTCAAATTATGCTACAATAAAAATAAAGCACACGAAAGATTAAATGGATCATAAAATTTGAAACTCCGCCACTGCAACGCGTAAAATACAAGCTCAGTGTAACATAATCCGTTATTTTGAATAGCAAGACGTGACTTGAAATTGGCTTTGTTTTCCTTCAACTTCGTCACAGATTATGCATAGTCATTTAAAAAGAACGTGCTTGTAATGCAACTTGCAGGTTTTACGTCACGAAGGCGATGGGTATTCCCTCCTTGACCGTGTGAAAATATAATTACCTGCGTATTTTATAGTCCCCGACGCGGCGACGTATTGGTAGTGCGCCTGAGTGACTAATACATTCAAGTAAAAAAAAAAATAGTCTCTATATAATACAAATGAGGTTCTGTGCTATTATATAGAGACTATTAATTTTTATACCTCTATCTCTACTAAGAGGCAAGACTCCAAACAAATGAATAATACCATTATTTATCCATGTGCTCCAATGTCTCGACCATAGATGTAAAGTTGACAGTTTTTTTTATGTTATGGGTGACAAACACGCAGACGACCCGCCTGATCGTACAAGTTTATCGTTATTCTCTTCACACGGAGAATGTGCGATCGATTTATATATTCCATATACCAAAGCCAACCAAACTTACCTAATTATTTAAATATTTGTAATAATTATTAATACATATGTACTCTTGTTTGTTCCTGATTTGATTCGAGATTGATAGTAAAACTGATAAATCATAATTATGTTGTTGATATTAGTACATAGTTGCCCGACAATGACGCAAGTATTAAGCTAAAGATAGATTAGGTATATTATATATTTATTACAGTACATACACTAAAAAGTAATTGACTTAATCCGTTATAAACATTCCAATTACCACATTATATGCCTACAGTTTTATATCGATCCAAAAGCCGACCTGATACGTTTTTTTAGGCACTTCAATGCCAAACAATACTGAATAATATTAAAAATATAAACGTAATTCAGCCATATTATAAGATACATTTTGAAGCAGTGATGGCTCAGTGGCATTGGCTGTGGACTGCCGCGCAGCAGGTCCATTTGAAAATCTGTCGCCAAGCACCTAATGGTGTGTTCCGGCAGCTGTCCTTGAGAGCCAGTCATTCTAGGTTAAGCCTGTTAACACCGTCGACCACATCATCATTTACCATCACGATTCATAGATTGTGGTCAAAGGCTTAACTATCAACAATAAAAAATAAAAATAAAATACATGTTTATTCGGATGTTTTCAAAGCATCAGCAATTTGGCAACAGGTATAATGGAATGTAGCGGATTCAAAGTTGCCTTGACTTTTTCAAAAAAAAAAGGTTCTCATCAACTGTAGGTTATTTATGGATTCTTACTACTAGTAGTTTTGATTTTTTTACCGACTTCCAAAAAAGGAGGAGGTTCTCAATTGGTCTGTATTTTATTTTTTTATGTTTGTTACCTCAGATCTCTTGACTGGATGAACCGATTTTAAAAATTCTTTTTTTGTTTAAAAGCTGATGCTTGTCGTTTGGTACTATTTTAAATTTTATCAAAATCAGTCTGCCGTTTTTGAGTTACACTCCAATTACTGAAAAATATGTACCTATCTTGATGATATAGTCGTTGACAATGAATGACAATCGATCCCGTAAGCAGCAAGGGTCACTAAAGAGATTTCAAAAACTTTTGATAACAAAATATAGGAACCGCCTTGGACACCCAAAAGTGTGAAATAACTTGTCGAAGTCGGTACCATGCGCACAATATTGTGATAATAGGTACTTTTGAACCATCATGGTACCGACTTCAACAAGTTTTTTCACACTTGATAACGGTGTTGAAGTCGGTTCCATTTTTTGTTAATTTTTTTTTACTTTATGCTTCTTATAAATGACCGAAGTTATGGGATGTACATACATACATAAAGCTACGTGTATACTATTTATGGACTCCTAGTACTTCGGCGTCTTACTGTTAATTTTAGTACTTCCAAGTTATGTAACTATATAAGTACATACTACATTAAGCTGCATCCATACTTTTTTGGAGTACTTTGGCAGTTCAACATCATACTGAACCTCTTTTGTAGGGTTCCGTACCCAAAGGGTAAAAACGGGACCCCATTACTTGGACTTCGCTGTCCGTCCCTCCGTCTGTCACCAGGCTGTATCTCAAGAACGGTGATAGCTAGACAGTTGAAATTTTCACAGATGATGTATTTCTGTTGTCGCTATAACAACAAAATATACATAAAGTTGGCCAAGTGCGAGTCACTAAAGAAAACTCACTAGTAAACTGAACTGGAAATGGAAGTACATTGTCACCGAGGGGAGAAAACGATCTATTTCTGTTCGAGAGTATGTTTAAGCCGACGTATCGGAGGATTACATTTTTAAACTAAAGAGAAGATTGGTTAAAATTTTATACCACACCCACTCAGAAAGAGTCACATTGCTCGTTCAAAAACGTGTTATAAAGTTCATCATTTCTCTCTTATAAGTAAATGTGCGGCAGGCAAGTTATGTAGAATTTAATTCCTTCCCTCCGTAGCAGTGAAGGAATGTTGTATAAAAATTCATACCTGCCCTGCCAACGCTCTTTTGTATTTTTAGCCGCTAACAAAAAAAATGCAATCGTCTAATTTCAAAAAGGTTTTATATTAAATAATTAGAAAAAAAGAGGGGGATTTTTTCGTACTCGATTTTCAATGAAAGGAGGTTGGCAACCTTCTCTACAGTACGAAAAAAAAGCGCTGCAATTTATTTGTTTTTATCCAATTTAAATATCATCAAAGGCGAGTGACAATGATCTTATAAGTAAATATAATGCATGCATCACCAAATGCCGATGATAATAAATACCGTGAAAGGAGGCATATACCGTAGGCACTACATATCGTTGCTTCGCTGCCAAAGTTAGCCGTAGGAAAAAAGTAATATTTTCAACCAATGTGAAATCAAACTTTTTTGAGCCTGCTCACAATGCCCACTCGACTATTTTTCGATTAAAACTGTTGTAAGGCGGCTGTTAAAAATGCCATTAACTACCTATATAGAGCCACACTTTTGATTGATTTAGTAAAGTATTATACTTAGGTTATATTATACTGTAAGTTCGTGGATTCTGATAAATAAGACTAGATATCATATGTACTTACTATACTTTTATGGTTTTTCAAAGTACGCCCTTCCGATGTATACATTTTTGCATTTGCTGGAACCATTGTAAATAGCAGTTGGACCCATCTTCCTTAGGAACATCTTCAATGACTTCGTTGAACACATTCAGCGCTCGTTAAACGTGTGCCCTTTAATTAATCTTTCATATTAGGAAACAAAAAGAAGTCGCGACTGCGTCATACCTTTGAAGCCTTCAAATAACCTTAGCGGAATATGAGGACGCGCGTGGTGAATGGCGTCATTGTATGAAGACGCTTAGGCGAACTTCTTCTTAAACTCTGGGTAAGAAAGTGTTCACGTACCTGCTAGATAGTATCTGCAGTCACTGTCCTATGGTTTTCTAGCGATCCTGTTGTGTAATGTCCTGATTTGCCGAAAAAAAACGCAACCAAAGCTTTGATTTTCTTAACTTTTGTCGGTAAATCTTCAAAAGCACCAAGTTTCTGCACCTGTCACGATATTACAGACATTTTACTGCACCACTCGATACGCAGTCGTTTCTGGTCTTCCCTTAATTCATGCGCTATCCATTGAATGCAAAGATTCGGTTCCTTGCACATGCAAAATGTTTTACAGTTGGCCCATTCCAATGCCTAATACAGTACGAATTCACTGACAATAATTTATTTGTCAGTTTCAATTAGTTTTCGTACGGTATCAGTAATAAAATCCTGTAAGCACAGTCGGTCGACCTTCCCTTACAATGTCATGGAGATGATCACTAAATACTTCGAACCACGAATACACAGATCTACATGGGTCTTGCCATTTGAAGTCTCTGGTAACTCTATTGCTGACTTAAGACACAGCGAAAATTTTCACGACTTAAATTCTTTGTAATAGTGACACACAATTTTCTAAAGGACGCCACAATGAGAAAACAAATGACAGTCTCTTAAAAAAGTTACATGTTTCTAATGAGTTCCATTTTCGAATTTAGTAACTGCTTTTTTATTGTATGTAGCCAGTTTCAGAAACATTCAGTATGCCTCACGTATTACTCGTATACTCTTTGCTTTGCTACGTCAAACCATTAAAATACAGATTAAAAAATAACACAATAGGTATTTTCTTTCGTAAGGTATCAACAGGCAGGTAAAGCCTAAGATAGCTAGACCCAGAGGAACGCCCTCAGGATCTTAGGCCTTGTAATTCAACGTATCCAATCAAAACTTATTATATCGATCCCCACCGCCAGCTTCAGCTTCAAAGCATGGAGAAAGGACTTTTTGCGAATGCTGGCCTGCTACCACCCTCAAAAGTACAAAGTCGGTCGCCAAGCATCTTATATGTGTTCTGGCATTATTTTTATGCGAATTTTTCGTTTGCTATACTTGTCCAGAAAAAGTTTCGATTATTGAACAATTCAATTCACTTGCACCTGATATCAAATAAATAGAAAAATGTTCCCTTCGTCTTGTGGGTTCGCCAATTCGTTGTCAAAGAACGAATTTAAAAGTTAAGATATGCACCTAGAAGATTAATACAAATTATTAATTTTTGATTTTGCCTTTTCGTTCCTAAATTCGAGAAGACAATTTTGGAAGCGCTGTAGTAGAGCTGACTGACCTGATAATAAAAGCAACTGAGTCTATTCGTGGTCCAGTGTACTGGGAATGCTTCGAACCGACAGAATTGGAAGAACATCGCCAAGAAGGCAAGCCTTGAAAATATGAGGGACCTACCTGCGCCTGCGTGTACATCATCAGCGCAATCTCGATTACTTTTTTTTAAATTTTTTTTTTTTATGACTGATAAGTTAGCCTTTGACCACTATCTCACCTGATGGGAAGTGATGATGTGGTCTAAGATGTTGTTCAGACTAACCTAGAATTACTGGCTCTCAAGGACAGCTGCCGGAACACACCGTTAGGTGCTTGGCGACAGATTTTCTACTTAAGGGTGGTAGCTAGCCAGGCGGGCATTCGCAAAATGCCCTACCACCATGCTATAACGACTGCCATCCTATGACAACAACCAGGACCGACGGCTTAACGTGCCCTCCGAAGCACGGAAGTGCTCAGTAGTAATGTCACAAGCGGTAACCCATCCAACTCATGACCGAGGCGGACGTTGCTTCGCTTTGCTGATCGGTTCAGAACGGCTAAGCACACGTCGCTACGAGCGCTTCATACGATGTGCTTCACTTTGACAAGAATGCCTGACTGAGAAGTAGATAAGAAGAAGCAGAGCTACAGGCTTAATCGATCAACCATGTTATACAATGTCCGCTGCGTGCTTTGCTTGGATGGGTGACCGCTAGTGTGCCACTAGCTGATGGGTAACACCGCAGTATCACATTTTCTTGTTCTATAATACTGTGTTCAACTGTGTATTTACTATTTATAAATAATTATCGAGCCGCCTAACGATAAATCGACCGGCGGCAGTAGTAGTAAGTACTTAGATGTATAAGAATCGAAAATATTCGTTAAGATGATAAGCGCTACTTGAATATCAATGGACATATTATTTACTATTTAGAGATGATATATATCTCAGAAATGGACGTGTTACATTGCGTATAACTTTGTTAATTTATCTAATATATAAAATTTTCGTGTCATAGTCCTATGAAATTTTGTGTTTATATTCTATTTATACAACCCTAAATTTTCCCTCTTCTACCACCAACCCCTATTTTTGATAGCGATATTAGTATATTATTAATCTTCTACTCTCGGCGGTCGATAATTGATCAGTTACCACTCGATCAAATTGTTCCCGCCAGGCGTCTATCGGTGTAACTTCGCACCAAGTAAACAGCAAAGAGTAGGGATGAGAACGAAGGTCTCCTGTCTTTCTCACACAATAAGCTTTCTCTCACTCACTAAAGTTTAGGGCATAAACCGTTTTATTATTTTTTCTTAAAAATTGCACTATCTATACGGTCACAAATGTCGACGGATATTCAATGTTTTGTTGTTTTTCATCGTTCAGAGCGCTCCATTCCTCTTTCACTATATAGGTATACCACATATCTCCACACACAATAGGTTAGATATTTTTATGTGACTACCAAAATATTCACTAGAAATAAGTTATATGGCAATAAATTTCGCCATCGGACTTCCCGACAAAGCATGATGTTTCATCAATTTCATGTCGACGTCTGGAAGTCCACAACCTTGCAATTTTTACGGCATTTTCTACCTCACACTGCCACATTATGGAACCAGCTACCAGGTGAAGTATTTCCGAAAAGATACGACTTCAAGAAGAGAGCATATTCCCACCTTAATGGCCGGCAGCGCACCCTCGAGACCTCTGGTGTTGCATTATGTTTGTGGGCGACGCTGATCACTTACCACCATGAACCGCATACCCGTTTGCCCTCCTATCCTATAAAAAAATACAACGTTTGCCGGGTCAGTTAGGTATGAAATATATATTCACACTACGTAGAGCATACCGGGATGGGTTGACGGGTGAGAATGTCAGATCACTTGTTTGTAGTAGTTTTGAAAAATAATGTATAGGTAGCAATTAAAGTTGTTTATTGGTATGTAGACGGTTTTGAAAAGTGGTTACCATTATACGAATTTCTATTATGTGATACTTTAGCATGACGAAGACTTGATGACTTAGGTAGACAAGTGCAGAAAAAGGTGGTGTGATTTTGCAACCCTAGTTCGAGTCCATATTTTATGGTCATGTTTGAAGCTTACCTTTACTGTCAGGTGCAGTTTGTTCATCTTATTGACTATTGGTACTACTTCTATAAAAAGTTATTTCACACTTTTGAGTTTTGAAGTCGGTCCCATTTTTCGGTGAAAATTTTTTTTTAACTCTTTTTGGTAACCCTTGCTTCTTACGGGATAGATCCGCTAAAAAAAAAATCAGCTAACGAATAAAAAAACAAACAAAATGTTCACCCAGTCAAAAGTTCTGGGGTAACAAACAAAAAAAACAGACGAGAATAATGAACAAAATGAGTTAAAATGTCTAAGAGGGGAAGTTAGTTTATTTTGTTACGCGAGAAAAATAATCACCTGTAGTTTTATCACACCCATCGAAAGCTTTCAGCACAAGGATTGTTTTGTGGTAAATAACATAGTGTCAGAAATAAAAGGAAGACCATTAATATAAAATAATCCTTTTGATGAAGCCATTCGATCGGTATGATATAGCTACATGGAGATTATTTTTCTCGTGTAACGGGTTCGATTCCTGGTTCAACCATGATATTATTTAAATATCTATGAATGCAGTTTAAATTATTTAAAAATTTAAATAATTTCTTCTTTCAGTAAAATGTTCCATCTACAATATTCAAGGTACTTTTCCTCCATGTGGCATATCCGTGGGCCGCCCTGTATACTTATAATTCGTGCTAATGTTGATAAGATGAGGATCTACTGATTACTAAATTAAATAATTCCTTCATTGTGGTCACTCAAGATAGGTAAATCCGATTAAATTAATAACTGTGAATAGGATTAAATAGCCTATATATTTAGCTATTGCAAATATTTAGTTATACGTGGTTACCTGAAGCGCTCGTAGCCGTTCTGAACCGATCAGCAAAGTTAAGCAACGTCCGCCTCGGTCATGACTTGGATGGGTGACCGCTGGTGACACACTACTGAGCGTTTCCGTGCTTCGGAGGGCACGTTAAGCCGTTGGGCCGGGTTGTTGTCTTAGGATGGCAGTAGTTATAGCTTGGTGGTAGGGCATTTTGCGCTTGGCTCGTTTGCGTTATGCTCGCCTGGCTAACTACCACCCTCAAGTAGAAAACCTGCCGCCAAACACCTAACGGTGTGTTCCGGCAGCTGTCCTTGAGAGTCAGTAATTCTAGGTTAGCCTGAACAACATCTTCGACCACATCATCACTTACCATAAAGTGATATAATGGTCAAAGGCTAACCTATAAGGCATAAAACATTACCTAGTACAAAAACAAACAAAACGGAGTACGAACAGTAATATATATACGAGTATGTAAAGAAAAGTAAGTAAAAATAGATAAGATTGTGTAACTGTTAGAGCTACTGAATCCTTTCAGTAGCTACCTACTAGCTAGCTAAATGCTATACATGAAAGTAAGTGTAAAGTTATTCGAGAATAAATTTAAAGCGCTCGAAGCGCCTTAGCCGTTCTTGTTGTTCAGGCTAACCTAGAATTACTGGCTCTCTAGGACAGCTGCCGGAACACACTGTTAGGTGCTTGGCGACAGATTTTCAACTTGAGGGTGGTAGCTAGCCAGGCGGGCATTTGCAAAGTGCCCTACCACCACGCTATAATGACTGCCATCCTAAGACAACAACCGGGACCGACGGCTTAACGTGCCCTCCGAAGCACGGAAGCGCTCAGTAGTAATGTCACCAGCGGTCACCCATCCAAGTCATGACCGCGGTGGACGTTGCTTAACTTTGCTGATCGATTCAGAATGGTTAAGCAAACTTCGCTACGAGCGCTTCAGTGTGAGTAACAAACATACACACTCACGTCCTCACTGACAAACTTTCGCGTTTATATCTAATACTAGCTTTCCAGCCGCGGCTCCGTCTGCGCGTATGTCGGTTATCGCGCTTAAACATTAACCTCTTTTTGCGCAGTTGGATAGAAACTATCTTATGTCCTTCCCCGGGTCTCAAACTATTTCCATACCAAATTGCATCCAAATCGGTCTAGTAGTTTTGGCGTGAAAGCGAGACAGACAAATATACAGAAAGAGTTACTTTCGCATTTATAATATTAGTATGGATTTAAATGTGACAGCACAAACAAGATCCCCTTGGGGTATATTCTCTATCAACCTGTATCTTCTACATTGACAGTGATAAAATAAACATGCATTGCTATGCGGACGATAGCACGGGCGATGCGCAATATTCTGGCCGTGTTAGTGCCCCTCGCGACGAAGTAGAAAGAAGCAGAACTGGTCTTGTGTCTGAAGTCGAGGGTTCATTGGAACTTGTCTCACATTGGGGACAGCAGAACCTTATCTAATTCAACCACAAAAAAACTCAGACATGCGTTTTCACCGCGAAAAAGACCCCCTTCATCATCGCTCCGCAATTTCAGGGTGTTCCCCTACAAATCGCAGAGAGTATTGGAGTTCTTGGCGTCGACATTTCCAAAGATGTCCAGTTCCGCTATCACATCGCGAGTAAGGCTGGGTTGGCATCCAGGAAACTTGTGTGCTTAACAAGGCAAAGCGGTACTTTACGTCGAGCCAGCGACTTTTGCTTTATAAAGCACAAGTTCGCCCTCACATGGAGTACTGCTCTCACCTCTGGAATGGCGCACCAAAGTACCAACTCCAGTCTCTCGATGCTATTCAGCGTCGAGCGGTCCGAATTGTCGACGATCCCGAGCTCTCTGACCACCTTGAGCCACTGAGCCTCCGTAGAGACATCGGTTCGCTCTGTGTATTCTACAGGCTCTATAACGGAGAATGCTCTCAGGAGCTGTTTGATCTTATACCGGCTTTGCGATTCTATCATCGTACCTCGCGTCACCGTTTGAAAGCTCATCCACACATAATCGAGTCCTGGAAGTCTCACACAGCTCGATTTATGCGTTCCTTCTTACCGCATACTTGCAAAATGTGGAATGATCTTCCAGCTAGCGTTTTCCCGCAGAGCTACAATATGGATTCCTTCAAAAAGGGTGTTAAAAGATTCTTACAGGGTCGGCAACGCATTGGTAACGCCCCTGGTGGTGCAAATGTCCATAGGCGACGGTAACCGCTTACCATCAGGTGGACCGTCTGCTTGTTTGCCACTCCATCATTATAAGACAAATTAATACCAATAGGAAGAACATGCCAAAAGAAGAAAGAATAAACAAATGAAAAGCACGGTACATAATTGAAATGAAATTGGGTGTAGAAAAGAAAGTGCATAGAAATGTCAATGTCAATGAGAGATGGTAGAAATGTACAAGACACAAGGCATGACCAGCCGTGCATAGGAGTGCGAATTCAAACATTGATTCATTTCAATAAGTCTTTATTATTATAGGCCTCACATCATGTCTTTGAAAAGAGGTTATTTAAAGAGAGACTATTATTTATGAGAATCAGCTCAGAATAATAGCCCAAACTACTATTTGGATACAAACATAAACCAAACTCTGTTTATACTATCAAAAACACTGATTGCACATCTAAACAAAAATCAAAATGAATATCCAATAATATCAAAATTAAATAATATCAGTTTACAAAATAAACTAAGAACACATCATTCGTTTTATAGTTTTTCAGGTTACTTCCTGTGCGATGGGTTGCGTAGTGTAAAACAACATCCAAAATATCCTTTTTCTAGTGCTGTGGGCAATAGTGACAGTGGTAAACTTAACGGTCCTTGCTTCGCTTGTCGTCGTACTTATGTAAATGACTTTGCCCTACACGATACAATGTTATTTAATGTTAAGAATTTTAGTGTAGGCAGTGCGTTTAACAGATCATCTGCAGAAGGAGGAGGGTGTATTATTCTTGTAAAAAATAACTTAAAATTTAAAGAACGCCGTGACTTAGTCAGATGTTCTGTTGAACGTGTCTGTGAAGTTGCTTGTGTGGAGGTGGACAGGCATCTTGTGTTGTGTGTATATCGACCACCAACAGATGAAGGTCGTGCTCAAAATTTTACAGAATTCTTAGCCACTCTGGAAAGTATACTACTAAAAATTTCTAAATGTAAAAAACCCATATTTGTATGTGGTGATTTTAATGTAGATATTTTATTGAAATCTAAAAATAAGACTGATCTTATTTCATTGTTTAAGTCATTTAATTTGAAATTTTTATTCTGTGAGCCCACTAGAATAACAGATACTTCAGCTACCTGTATAGACAATATATACTCGAACTGTAAGACTAAACAAAAGTCAATAATGAAGGGTGTTAGATCTGATCATGAGGGCCTGGCAATTAGATTTGATGGAAGCAAAGAAACTGCAAGGTATGAAATTGAACATAGGCCGTTAACAACCAGTAGGCTAGAAATACTCAGTACCAATATAGAAGCTAAGCTTGCCATTACAAGTTTTTCTCATAGTGACCCGAATATCATTTATAATAGTTTATTCTCTCTAGTAAATACTGAGTTTCAAAAAGTTTGTCCAAAAATAAAGAAACAAGTAAATGGAAAGTTGAAGTTCGGTGATTGGGCAACTACAGGTATTCGAAAAAGTAGAGATTATTTGTATGATCTGTATCGCAGGAAGAATTTGACATCCTGCAAGCAGTTTCGTGATTATGTTAGGAACTATTCAAAAATGTTTAAGTCTGTTTGCTTGTGTGCTAAATCTCTTTTGATTAGAAATAAAATTAGCAAGTCTAAAAATAAAATAAAAACCATTTGGAATACTATAAATACTGAGACCGGAAAAAATAAACCTAGAGATTCTACATATGTCTTAAATGTTGATAAAAATCAAATATCTGATCCAATACAAGTGGCAAATATATTTGACAATTTTTTTTCTAACTTACCCCTAGAAGTCACTATGTCATTGGATGCATGTCCCGATGTAGCAGAAACTCTGCTAATACATAATTTCCCCTGCAAATCACCGGACTTTTCTTTCAGACACACAACAATATTTGAAATAATAAAGACATTTAAAAATTTTAATGTTAAGAGCACCGAAGACTTGTGGGGTATGTCAGTTAAAGTGGCAGAGTCTATAATATGCATTATTGCACCATATTTAAAAACAATATTCAATCTTTGTATTGATAAAGGAAACTTCCCCGACTTAATGAAACAAAGTAAAATCACTCCAATTTTGAAGTCGGGGGCTACATCTGACCCTTGCAATTACAGACCTATTTCTATCTTACCTGTTCTGAGTAAAGTATTCGAAAAAATTATGCTCAAACAACTTCTATCCCATTTTAATGAGCATAATATATTAAATGAGAATCAGTTTGGTTTCACAAAGAGCAGATCCACAACAGATGCAGGTGCTCAATTGATGTCACATATACTTGAAGCCTGGGAGAGTTCACAGGATGCTATTGCCGTATTCTGTGACCTTTCTAAGGCATTTGACTGTGTAGAGCACCGCACTCTGATTCGAAAACTTTCACATTATGGTATTCGTGGAAAAGCTCTGGATCTTATAAAGTCATATCTGTCAGACAGGCTACAGAAGGTTAGAATAAATGGCAATACTTCTTCCGGGTCTTTGGTAAGAATAGGCGTACCGCAAGGATCAATTTTAGGACCTTTTCTGTTTCTAGCTTATATAAATGATCTGCCTTGCATGGTTAAAAATTTCTGCGATATAGTTTTATTCGCAGATGATACCTCCCTAATTTTTAAAGTAGATAGGAGGGATAGTGAACTTATTCATGTAAATAATGTGTTATCTATGATCTCTAAGTGGTTCGCGGCTAATAATCTTCTCTTAAATTCAAAAAAGACCAAATGTTTAAAGTTTTCTTTACCAAATGTTACTTATGTTGAACCAAACATTAAGCTTGGCCTAGAAAAACTCTCTTTTGACAATGCGACAGTCTTCCTGGGAATTAAAATGGATTCAACTTTACAGTGGAATCCACATATACATGATCTATCTGGAAGACTTAGTTCTGCTGCATATGCAGTTCGTAAGATAAGACAGCTAACAGACGTAGCTACTGCTAGGCTCGTTTATTTCGCGTACTTCCACAGTATTATGTCTTATGGTATATTGCTGTGGGGAGCTGCTGCTGAGATAGAGACAATCTTTATCTTACAAAAGCGTGCAATTCGAGCCATATATGAAATGGATCCTAGGGAATCCCTGAGAGATATTTTTAAAGAAATTGATATTTTAACTTTACCAAGTCTGTATATATTTGAAAATATTATGTATGTTCGTAAAAATTTGAGCAAATTTAAATCAAACAGTGACACTCACGATTATAACACTAGGAATAAAGATAAAATAGCGGTGCCAGGTTTTAGATTAGCAAAGACAAATAAAAGGTCCTTCTTAGGAAATTGTGTGCGGTTTTATAATAAATTGCCCAAACATATTACAACGCTCACAGAAAGAAAATTCAAGTTGCATGTGAAGAATATTTTGATAAAGAAATCTTACTACACAGTTTGTGATTACTTAAACGACAAAAATGCTTGGACTGGTTCGCCTCTGCCAAGCCAGCGCCTAACACCTACGTAATGTAAATTAAGTATTGTAATAATTTTATTATATAGTATGTACTTAACACATTTTTAAAAAAACCTTTAAAAGAATGGCCCCGAGTTTCTTGCCCGTTCTTCTCGCAGTGGCTCTATAACTTTTGTTTGCTGAACGTGGCAGTACAATGTAGTATATTTCAATATTAAAATTTGTAATTGACCTTCATAAGAGCGTCGTAGACGCCTAAATTGAATAAATGATTTTGACTTTTTTTTTGACGAGTCATTAAAACTTACAATAAAAGACGTGGAAATAGCTGCGTTTGTTTTTACACAGTATATCTAAAGTATGAATGGCAATCATACTTTAGAATTGAAGTTTTTCATTCCTTGGTGGTAAGTAGGTACATGTTCTGATATTGAATTAGTCATTTAAAGTAGTGTTAATTATATTTAGTGGTAAATTAGTTTAATAACGGAGATATGTATCTGAATTTTGAAGTTTTGTATTGTATCTGTTTTTTTTTGTATTGTATTCGTCTCGTTTTTTTTTCTATATAAACGTAATTTCGTCTTACCTGTTTGAACTCGGTAAAATTTTGCGCGTATGTCCTTGAGTAAGATAGTTTTCGTTTTATAGTTTAATTATATATATAATCTGAAAATAAAATACGAGTAACATACTAAAATCAAGTATTTTACTTTAGAAAATTCTTGATTGAACGGAATCAGCCAACCAGAATCATCGAAGCTTGAGGACGTGCATGCAAAATTTCAGAGAGTGAACAGTTTCGTATTTAATATATGAAGAATCTACGCCTGTATAGCGCTATGAATGCCCTTTCCTTATTCCCCTTTTTAAAAAATAGTAATGTCTGACGATTTAATCATCGAAATGGTGATTTATGCGTAAGCATGCTTTTAAATTTGAAAAATAGAGGTTATCTTTATGGACCATTATTGCGTCTGTCCTTGAGAGTCATTATTTCTAGGTTAAGCCTGTTAATAACACCTTCAACCACTTCATCACTTACCATCAGGTGTGTTTGTGGTCAAAGGCTTACCTATCATCAATAAAAAAAAACTTGCATCATAAAAATTTAAATTTCTCTGAAATAAGAGATTCGGTTTATAGAGATAGGTCATGTGCGAGATTCAAACCTATGCCATCCACACGTGTAGTCGGGGTATGCTCTGACCGCTAACCTAACATGACATATGATTCATAACTCTAATTTGTCCCCTCGGTATTAACCAATCCATCCCCATACGATGATTTTCGAAGTTGCTAAAAATAAAGTTTAACGTACAATTTCTTATAGGGAGTACTTTCTTTTCAAATTCCTTATTTGGCCCTGTAATTTAATCTGTATTTGCAAACCACAAGCGTGATTACGTAAATTGGAACCGCAAAGCAATTTCAGTTGAGGTAACTATACCCATCTCGCTGTGTGATAACTGTGGATTTAAGTATATAAATTAAACTTGCCTTTTTAATAGACCCTAACAGTTACGACGATTAAATCTTTTTAAACTACTTCTATTGCAATTAAATTAGTTATATTAGGGTATAAGTAACTTTTAAATTATAGGCATTATTATATTTGTTATAAGATTTTGAACTGTACCCGCTAGATGACAATGGACTCGCCTCCTATTACATTATTGGATCATAACATTTCTGGTGAAACATGTGTTCAGAAGACTTTTTGGAAATACAGGCGTGATGACGTTTTAATAAAAGGGCATTATATAATGTATTTGTTATTACATTTTGTCCTATGCCCGCAGCCCGCTAGATGACAAAGGACTGGCCTCCTATTACATTAGATAAAAACATTTCTGGCGAAACTTGTGTGTTCGAAGGCTGTTTGAAAATACAGGCGGATTTTTTTGTTTTTTTATTTCCAACGTACTTACTTACCTGATTGCGTATAACACAGATAATATGGGACGATTATAAATGTGCTGTCTAAATTGATGCTTCATTGCTGATAAAAAGACACACCCATCGGTGTTTTAGATAATACACAACAGTCAACTTATATACTAGTGTTCGATTTTATGAATGAAATTCAATCCAGGTTGTTTTTTCAACCAATCGCAAGTTACTAACGTGTAAGGATTTATAGACAGTTTCTGGAACTCCCTGGACGTCAAAGACAAATGTATTTACTCCACTTTAGTTTATTTACCGTTTTAATGACAATTTGTGCGGTGACGTACGTCTTTGTATGCAGCCCAACAGCTGTCATGGCTTGACAGTTTTATGTCCTTGACTTTCTATGGCCGCTTGCATCTGAAACGGTTGAAGTTATCTTGTCCTCATTGTTGTTTATTAGCTGTTATAGAATCCCTACTTACCTACTTAATGGTTACTTTTCCGTTAAACATGTCACTTTGCATGCTTCCTATCGAGTGAAAACTTATTAACAGTACTTATTACTTATGTATTACTACTCTTTATAAGTAAGTACATACTTATAAAGAGTACTTTTAAAAACTAAATACAAGTAAAGTTCCGTCAAGTTTTTATCAAGTGAAACTTTCCTTGTTATTACTTTACTTGCTTTCATGTTTTTCTAAGTACTTACATTTCTTAGGTCACTATATTTTGTTTTTAAAATAGTTTATAACTCTAAATCATGTTTGTAATATACGGCAGAAAATTTGAGATAAATATATTTATATCAATGTATAAAACGTAACATCTTGCTCAAAAGCAACGCAGTTCCACCATTCATTCGTCGACCAAAATTGTAAAACTGATTCGGTATTATTAACTTCTCAATTCACCTGAAGCAGTGATAGCTAAGTGGCATTGAGTATGGACTGCCACGCAGCAGGTCCATGGTTCGAATGTCATGGCTTGAGCGTCACACCAAGTAGAAGGGTATTTTGCGAATGTTCGCCTGGCTAGCGACCACCCTCAAGACAAAAAATAAATTTATTTTAACAGTACCAAAATGTATGTATACATATCCTACCATTTATATATGACCGATCTTATATCACAGTTAAATGTGTAAAGCTTTGGTTAGTGAAATAAATAATAAAGTTTAGTCACTGGATATGACGCATTTTTTGCTTGCATCTAGCCGGTTTTGTAAAATATTTTTTTTTGACCGTTCTTACATGGTTTCGGAGTAGTAATTATTATAAACACTGGTGCTGTTGGTTACTGTTAAACTCGTACTAAGGATATTGTATTTTATATTATGTACATAATATACAATGTATATACTCAAGGGCTTAAAAATAAAAAAGAAAGTTTCTTAGGATATGAATGTCATGTCTTCATTTCAAAATTCTCTATAGAATAAGTAAACAAAACAATATCAAATCCATACATACATAAAATCACGCCTCTTCCCGTAGGGGTAAGCAGACACCACAGATTTCCACTTTACCGACTTTATGAAAAACAACATTATAAAATACTTTTTAACCTATGCACTAAGCTGTCTTTTATATTCCCTCATACCTATATAGGATACGATCGGATTTGTGTCATAGACACAAATCTCGAAATAAATGCCTTTGGCGTACGTGACGAAGGTATATTGAATAGTGGTTTTGGTACGACATCTAATAAAAATTCAAGAGGCGATCTGTCTGTCCGGGAGCATTCCGAAGCAGCTAGTTCCTGGACGCATCAGAATGATTGGCTGTTTGCAGCCAGTCGCTCTCTGTCGAACATAATTGGAATTTTTCAGCCGTAAAATGACATATCCGCTATTTACGCTCAGTGATGTTTTAATGCTACGAAGAATCAAAACAATAAATCGCCAAAAGCGAGTCAGGGCTCGCCCTTTAATAATGCCTAATACAGCGTTGCAACAGCCCATTATAGAAAAACTAAATGGTTTTTATTTTCATAACCACATTAAAAAATCGGCCAAGTGCGAGTCGGACTCGCGCACGAAGGGTTCCGTCCCATTAGCCATCATTAGACTTCATATTTTAACCTTTTTTGTTTTAATGTGCCTTTTTTTGTGTACAACGCGAGTCCGACTCGCACTTGGCTAACTTTTTGTATTTGTTATTATAGCGGCAACAGAAATACATCATCTGTGAAAATTTAAACTGTCTAGCTATCACCGTTCTTGAGATATAGCCTGGTGACAGACGGACGGATAGACGGATGGACACCGAAGTCTCAGTAATAGGGTCCCGTTTTTACCCTTTGGGTACGGAACCCTAAAAATCGGCTTGGTATTTGTTTGTTGTAAAGACAAAATGGTCATAATAAACGGAAATTTCAGATCCTTAACGAGTTTAGTTTAATAAATAGACACAGATAGACAAGAATAGTCTAAAATTGTCAACTGACGCAGCTCCCTATTCATTATTTTTTATAAATAAAACAATATATTATGTAGGTATTTGTATTCTACCTAATAAGTTGTAGATATTGATACATCACACCTATTATACGCTAGGGTGCATAGAAGTTTTAATTTTGGCTTTCCCGTCTTGCCCTTTGAAAAATAATTTAATTGAATTTTTAGTCCAATATTCCACTTTTGGTCGATGCTCTACACCAAAATCAAAATTTTAAGTTTTGTCCGTTTACTTTTCGGATTCGGACGTAACCCCAAAAAGACGATGCGATCTTTTCTTTGCTGTTGAATTTCTATATAGATTTTAAAACAGATCAAATATGTTTTTATATGGCTGAAAACAGATCAAGTATGTGTTTTTAATCCTAACCTAGTGTAGGATAGGAATAAAAACACATATAGGTAAGTTATTATTTTATCCCTTGATTTCTTTGTTACATGACCTCTCTGCAACACAGTAACATCACTACTGTATTTAATTCCATATTACAACGCGCACTAACCAACGCCGATGAACAACGACGTTGATATGATGCCGAGACTACAACGCGTGTGTTCTCTTTTAATACAAGCTTTCTTAGTTTAATTAATTGTTGAATTATTTTTTATTGCCGATAGTTACCCATTAACACTTTTAGATTTTAGCAGTGCGTTTAACACTGTTGACTTTGACATCCTTCTTGCTATTCTTCGCTCAAACAACATATCTCCAACGGTGATTGACTGGTTTCATTCTTACCTGTACGGTCGCCGACAACGAGTTCGCATCGAAGATCGTTTTTCTTCATGGTGTGACACTTCCGCTGGTGTACCTCAGGGTGGCGTATTATCTCCTCTTCTTTTTTCTATTTTTATAAATTCAATATCTCAAAATATTTCTTCATCCTACCACCTCTATGCAGATGATCTATAATTATACCGCCAAGCTACATTGCTTAACCTGCATGAAGCAGTGAAAGCAACTAATGAAGATCTGTCTCTAATAATGGAATGGAGCAAAGCTTACGGGCTGAAAGTTAACCCACTTAAAACTCAAGCCATTATAGTAGGAAGTTCTCGCTTGATTTCGAAGGTAGACTGGGACTCACTACCGCGACTGGTGTTTGATGGAGTGATCGTCCCTTTTAGTAAAACTGTCAAAAACCTGGGTATTACTATAGACCAAAACCTAACATGGGATCCTCAAATAGCTATCACTAGCCGTAAGTTGTTTGCATCCGCAGGATCCTTACGGAAACTTCGAAACTTTCTACCTACTACCACTAAAATTGCGCTTGCACAATCTCTTTTACTCCCTATTCTTGATTATGCTGACGTCTGCTATCTTGACCTAACCGAAGAGCAACTGAATAAACTTGAGCGTCTCCAAAATTTTTGTATAAGATTTATGTATGGCTTACGCAAATATGATCACGTCTCCGATTTTCGTCATAAGCTCAAGTGGCTCCCTATTCGTCGTCGTCGGAATGCTCATATATTATGTCTCCTTTACAGTATTCTGTTCCATCCTTTATCCCCGCGCTACCTCAAAGAACAATTTAAATTTCTTCATAATACCCATTCTCTGTCATTACGGTCATCAGAAAACTTAACGCTACAACAACCTGCAACTAAATCTACTTTCTACCACTATTCATTTGCCGCTGAAGCTGTCAGACTGTGGAATCCGCTACTGCTAGAAATAAAACGTGCTCCTTCATTGATATCGTTCAAGGATCAAGTCAAGAACTATTATCTCTTGCTCTAACTTTTTATTTTTAATAATGGACACAATGGTACAAATATTATTTTTAATTTAATTATGTGTTTAACATATAGCAATTTGTATGTATTTATATTTATGTGTATATGTGTATATATAATATATATATGTATATTCTATTATGTATTTTAACTCATATATGTATGTTTATTAGAGTTGCCGCGAATAGTTGTTATAGCGAATAGTCGAATACCGATTAATCGCCATTCACTTTGGCGAATAGTCGAATAACTCGACATTACTATTCGACATAAATAAGGTACATTAAAAATATTTCTAACTTCTTCTAAGGTTGTGACAAAGAAAACAATAAGGCTAAAGAAATCAGTTTCATGCTATACATACCTACATATATGTAACGTAGTAATTTAATTTTTCATTTTTAAATGCTGGCAGTCCTTTTCTTGTACATATTTTACGGAGAATACCCCATTTTGTATAACCCAGCAACTATTATTTTAGGGAGTGTCCCGCTCAATCAATACGCTTGTGTTTAGGGTAGGCGGCACACATTTGTAACTGGATTTTTGACATCGGTTGACGATTTTTATTTTTTTCTTTCTATACTTATTCGAAAATTGCTATTGAATCAAGGAGCGTAAATTTTGAAAATTTTACCAGTGATCAGTGGGAGGTTATAGAACATATATATGTTAAAGCTCTTAAAACCTTTCGAAGAGATAACAAAAATCACGAGTTCCACGTATGCACCTATATCAGATGTGATACCTAGCACTGTTTCATTAACCAGATACCTAATGAAAGATGCATTGATTCAACAAACTGCACACGTCGATGATTTTAGAAAGGCGTTATTAGAAAATATGCCATCCCGTTTTAACTTGGACGATCTATGCTTTAGGAAGACATATTACTTGTCGATGTTTTTAGTCCCCCGCTACAAGGACTTTTACTTTGACGCTACCCAAGCTGAACGGATCCGTAGAGCTGTGCTCAGAGAAGGTCTTAGGCTTTCTTTAGATGACAAAAATGATGATTCCTATCCAGAAACGGCATCCAAAAGGTTAGTTTAGACAATGAAAGTGAGCACGTCGATTCAGAAACTCAAAAACTATTTTGGGCATGTTTTGAAGAATCATCTATAGAGCAGCCTACGGAAGAGCAACCCAAGAATGCCACTGCTCAAGAAATCGCCCACTACATTGCATTAGCAAAGGCTGAGAGAAAAATAAACCCATATGAATGGTGGGCTTTGAGTATCAATAAGAATAGATTTCCTATTTTAAGTAAGCTTGCTAAACGATACTTAATCACACCAGCAAGCTCTGTTGATTCAGAGAGACTATTTTCCGATGCAGGTTTAATTTATGAGGAAAAGCGAAACCGACTTGCTCCCGAACGTGCAGAAAAAATAACTTTGCACCACAATCTGCCTCTGTTGGATTTTAAATAATAATTAAAAAGCCTAACTAATTTAATTTCATGAATATGATAGGCACAGGCACATATTACAGGTAATAATTAATACTGTGTATTGTTTAATGAAGGAAAATAATAAAAATTATTATTTTTAACTCATTAGTTTTTTGTTCGTTAAAGTTTATTTTATTTAGCGACTATTCGCCAAATGCCGAATAATAGCTATTATTCGTTATTCGGCGAATATAAAAAAAATGTCGAGTAATGCCGAATACCGAATAATAGCGAGTATTCGCGGCAACTCTAATGTTTATGTCGTATTTATGTATTTATTTATTGTAATAGTATAAACATTTATGCTTATATTATATTTTATGTACATATACTTATGAGTATTCATTTAGTTTTGTAGTTTTGGTTAATTACTTAGTTAATAATTTGGTAACATGAACTATTTATGCATAATATTATTTAGACCATAAGACACCCCGACCAATATATGGACCATATCCCTTATTGATGGGTTGTCTGGAAGAGATCGCTCTGAGCGATAAGACCGCCCATTGATACACTTGGCTTTATGTTTTAGTAATAAGTATATTGTTGTTATTACGGTGTTGTCAATAAAGAGTTATCTATCTATCTATCTATTAGCCTTCGTCCCCAATCTGTCCTGGTTGTAAATGATGATGCGGTCGAAAGTGGTAAACAGACTTAGGATACGAACTGGCTCTTTAGGACAGCTTCCGGAGTATACCGTCAGTTGTTTGGAGGCAGATTTTCAATTTTATATTCGTCATATTTTATGACTTTTGACGGTTTTGGTGATGCGTTGATCAGTAATAATATCTGTCTCCTACCTGATTTTAGTCTAGGTTATAAGTAACAGCTGTGATTGAGGTATGTGAGCGAGCGAAGCGTGCGAGATATGTGTGCGCCGCTCACCACACCACACCGCAAAACACACTCTTCTTGCCTTCCTCTGTAACTGAGAATGCGTTGTGGATACTTTTTTTGTTCAGGAAAAACTAAATGGTACCTACATATGCATTAATGTTAAGTAATGAAAATAATAAAAAAAGGACGATTTAAAGAAGTGAAACATTTTAACCACCTCATATTTTCAGTGTTGTTAATGCAATGCCTAAGAACATCGATGAAAAGATAATGGAAAGGAAAATACCAGCTACGCGTACTTTAAAATTGGTGCTACCAACGAAAATTCGAGGGCGAGAACAGAATCACTTGTAATTATGTAAAATAATAAGAAAAATAATTTATAAGAAGTAAGAACAGACACTAACAAACAACATTAATTGTGTGTTACTTATTCAAATGAATAACTGCTCAATAAAAATTGAGCATAAAGATTTAAAGAATTAATTTTAAGTTTTCCGTCGCTACGATTCTTTTAAATAAAGGAAACAGATTTTTACGATTATATATTCCTAACCTATGAACAATATTTAAATCATAAAATTATGGAGTTTAATAAGGGCTCAACGAATAAGCATTGCAACTCAACGGAGCAATGCTGCGAGAATGCTGGGCACGCTGCCAACTGGTACTGGGCTGGAGCATTTGGACTGCCTATGAGTTGTATATAGTTTGTAGTATTTTGTTTAATAAAGGCATACCGCCGGTAATAAAAAGGACACCTTCCAAAATTCAAGATCTATTAATAAACATAATAATAATAATAATAGTCTTGGCTAAATCACAAATTTCATGGAGTAAGAGCATATAGAGTGGATCTGTACATTGGAAACGTATCTGTAAATTGGAGAGGAAATAATTTTGGTATCATAAAATCAAGTGTGAAGAAAATAACGTAATAAGCTGCTCACCATAATGACCACACATTTCATTACTGCGCAAACGATGCTTTGAAAATGCTGTTGATGTCGAAAAATATAGTGAGAGGAAGTATTTATTAGTTCCACAAAAAAACTACAATAATTGAGGGCCTTGATTTCTCCTCTTCCAGTTGAACCTCTTGATAAGATATGATATCTTGGGGGCCATAGAATATGTAGATATTTCATCGAACACAATTCTATTAATTTCCCAACAGTTCTTTGGATTGGACTATATTATCAGATCAAGAAAAGACCCTACTCACTTAATCCTATAATACTATATATTTCTATATCACAAAAAATATCTTTAAGGAAAATACAACGGAATAAATGTATTTATAGCACGGAAAAATATGCGCTATCATATATTAGCGTAGTCTATAGGTACAGATGATAATCTGATAATTGGGCTATAAGGTTTATTTTCAGCTGATAAGTTAGCTTTTGGTCACATTCTCATCTGATGGTAAGCGATAATGCGATTGAGGGTGTAAATAGGATTAATTAGAGCCAGAACTGTCAAGGATAGCTGATAAAACACCGTTAGGTGCTTGGGGATAGATTTTCTATTTGAAATCGGTAGCTAGCTAGGCGAGAATTTGCAAAGGGCATTTTAATATAATAGGACTGAAACTACTGAATGAAACTTTTTAATTTTTGACAGATGTTATGACAAATATTGTGAAATTGAAACTTTCAAGTGTAGTTTACAATATTTAAAAAATAAATGTGTTAACACCAATCAAGAAATACAGTTAATAAACTATACGAATACAGTAATATTTGAGATTACTTTATGATTTTAGAGATTTATTCTTTAATCTTTCCGGCCTTGAATTTTTTTTTTCGTTGATATTATTTTCAGTTGAAGACGAACCATTTTTTCGTTTATGAAAAAAAATGCGCTCTATATACTTAATGTGGTCCAGACGATGATAAGCTAGGGTATGTTTTTTTATAAACATCAGCGTTTCGCCACCTGAGCATAAAATTAAAGTATTCGGTTTTAGGCTGCGTTTGAATTATATTATTAATATTAGACGGACAAATAGTAGTAATAGATAGACGGCTGAGTGCCATTATTAAGGTTCAATTTTCTTCTTTGGAACACAGACCTCTCAAAAATTTTAAATATGGGTATTTTGATCGGTGAGTAATGTAATATTTACTAGTAATGGATAGACGGCTGAGTGCCATTATTAAGGTTCAATTTTCTTCTTTGGAACACAGACCCCTCAAAAATTTTAAATATGGGTATTTTGATCGGTGAGTAATGTAATATTTACTAGTAATATGTAGATAGACGGCTGAGTGCCATTATTAAGGTTCAATTTTCTTCTTTGGAACACAGACCCCTCAAAAATTTTAAATATGGGTATTTTGATCGGTGAGTAATGTAATATTTACTAGTAATAGATAGACGGCTGAGTGCCATTATTAAGGTTCAATTTTCTTCTTTGGAACACAGACCCCTCAAAAATTTTAAATATGGGTATTTTGATCGGTGAGTAATGTAATATTTACATACATGCTCAGAATGAAAAAAATAAAATATATTTAATTGAAACGAATTCGGATTTACATACAAAATACTTGCATAGTTAAACTAGAAAAGTAGTTAGGCTGGAGGCCCGTAGGAAATTTTAATGCCTACTCTATTCTGGATACGAATGTTGTCCGTACCTCAGTTTTATAGGTTAGAATGATAAAAAATCATGACATTCGGGTTGTTCCAAAGATCAGATTAGCTAAAGTTCAGAAACAAATTCGTTATTCGAAAATACTTAGGTATAATAAATTAACAAAAAGCTTGACCACCCTAAACTACTGTTTTTTCAAACTAAAACTTTTTTTTTTTGAAAACAGTCCCTTCTACACATTAAAAGAATGCAGCTTTTAAAATTTGTGTTCTTAGGACAAGTGCTAACGTGATAACTGCAAATTGTATTTTACTATATATTGTGATTTTTAAATTTTAATCAATTATTTACATAGACGTAATTAGAATTTAATTTATTTAAGTAGTATAAATATGTTTAAATGTACCTTGGACTTGCCTGTAAAATAAATTATAAAGGGGCTACTAAAACTTTTTATATCTTTATTGTAAATGCTGTGGCGCTTGCGTACACGCAGGTACAAGTTTGGTCCGCTTTATGTTATGAAGCTTCATCCGTTAGTCTGCTTTTACATATACTTGTCCAAATTTTTATTATGAAACTCATACCATTTCGCTTATAAGTTAGAGACCCGTGACATACAAACAAACAGACAGCAGAATGATTTTTGATTTTGCGCTTTCAATAAGGAAACCTAAAAACTGATAGATTTTTTAAAACTCGATGTTTGAAAAGTTTCCATGTGTGTAAGGGTACATATTGTTCTCTCATGCACGATTTAATGAATTAAAAATATTTTTTCATGTTTCAAAAATGTATTATTATTATGGATATTATTAGTAATACATATTCTGTAACCAATTTTAAATAATTGTTTTAATGGTTATTGGGATTAAACAGTGGCTAATTATTTCAACACAGTAATTCGATAGGCTGGATTTGCAACGCTATGTTTTTTAATTTGTTTTGTAACTTACGTTGAGAGATAAAGTCATCATCAATTATATTACTGTATGTCTCATTCATTTGTCAATATTTGATGGGCATATGAAATTGCGATAATTATTGCCTTTGTATTACAGGTATTGTATTGAGTAAGTATTGTGATAATGTTTTCGAAGTTATTAGTACGTTGCTGCAGGTTTCATTGACGTTGGAACGAAAAAATAAATATTATGAGATAAAACTATATAAAAACATTTCATGCCTGTATTCTCAGAACCCTGTGGGGTGCTAGGAAATTGCACCACGATGTGATATGTGATATATGATCACTGAATGGTTCGCCGCTAATAATCTTCTCTTAAATTCAAAAAAGACCAAATGTTTAAAGTTTTCTTTACCAAATGTTCCTGATGTTGAACCAAACATAAAATTTGGCCCAGATAAACTCTCTATTGACAATGCGACAGTCTTCCTGGGAATCAAAATTGATTCAACTTTTTAAAGTTGTTGTGGCTGCATATGCAATTTGTAAGAGACAGTTAACAGACGTAGGTACTGCACGGCTAGTTTATTTTGCGTACTTCCACTGTATTATGTCGTATGGTGTATTGCTGTGGGGATCTGCTGCTGAGAAAGAGTCAAACTTTATCTTACAAAAGCGTGCAATTCGAGCCATATATGAAATGGATCCTAGGATCTCTAGGGGATCTTTTTATAGAAATTGATATTTTAACTTTACCGAATCTGTATATATTTGAAAATATTATGTATGTTCAGAAAAAAAATAGTAAATTTAAATTAAACAGTGACACCCACCGGCTACAACACTAATATAAAATAGCGGTACCAGGTTTTAGACTAGCAAAGACAAATAAAAGGTCCTTTTTAGGTAATTGTGTGCGGTTTTATAATAAAGTTCCCAAACATTTTACAATGCTCACAAAAGGGAAATTCAAGTCGCACGTGAAAATCATTTTGATAAGAAATCCTACTATACAGTTTGTGATTACTTAAACGACAAAAATGCTTGGAAAATTCTGCCACTGCCAAGCTATTACCTGTCACCTACGTAATTTACACGAATATTGTAATAATTATATTATATTGAATGTAACACATTGTTAAAAGACGTTTAAAGGAATGGCCCCGAGTTTCTAGCCCGTTCTTCTTGCAGTGGCTCTATACATTTTTTTGGTGAACATGACAGTACAATGTAGAATATTTCAATATAAAAATTTGTAGTAGACCTTCATAAGAGCGTCGTAGACGCCTAAATTGAATAAATGATTTTGAATTTTAATTTGAAGACGTAAGAGGCGAAAAGTGTCTTCTGAAGAACTGCCATCTTACACTGCGATCCCCTAGACTCCTGCCAAGTGCGGGGACCACGGCAAACCAGGGGAGTTTGTCATAATCCCCACGTTTGGTACTTTTTGGTTGGCGTTTGATCAACGGTGGACTATTTGGCTATTTTAGTGTTTTTTTAAATACAAATAGATTACAAAATTCTAACGAGACGAAAAATTATAGTCACTTGCGGGATTCAAACCCCATCGCCATCCACCCCTATAGCCGGGGTAATACAACATTTCATATGACTCTTGACTCTTCTTTTTCATTTCGTTCTTGACCATCGTATGGGGATGGACCGACACCTATAGTTCAAGTTGTACTACAAACAAGACTAATTTGTGCAATTAGCTTTTAATTTGTTAACGATGACGCAACCCAATAATTTTATCGTTTTTATATATAATAAAAATCCGCAGAGCATTCGTCATTGCATAAATAAAAACATTAAAGCATACTTATTTAGCTTTGCATAGAATGTTTTTTCCTTATACATATATAGGTGAGCACTAAAGAGAATTTAAAAAAATTATCTCTTCCTAAAATAGGCTGAATGGAAGTTCGTATTGTTTTTTATTTATTGCTAAAGGGTAAGCCTTTGACCACAAGCTCATCTGATGGTAAGTGATGATGTGGTGGAAGGTGTTGAGAGTCCGTAATTCGAGGTTAAGCCTAACAGGCTTAACTTGTAATCAAGGATGCTGGAGCACACCGTAAGGTGCTTGGCGACTGACAGTTACTTGAGGGTGGTCGCTAGCCAGGCGAGCATTAGCGAAATGCTCTACCACCATGCGGTGAAGCTCAAGCCCGCAGCGCAATTCAGACCTTGGATCTTCTACGATGCAGTCCATAGCCAACGCCACTGAGCTACCACTGCTTTAAAAGTATTTTCAGTGTTAGGCTATCCTTCACCAATATCTCACATTACTCAGTGGTCGAAGATGATGTCCATGTTTAGAATTAAGCTGGTACGCAAGGCATTGATATGTATATAATGTTAAATTTTCTTTTATGTGTCTATAATTTGTATTGAATTTTCTTGACTATTGACATTTATATTATATATAATATTAAATTTTCTTGACATTTTAACTTAAAATAAATTTGAATTGAAATCATGTTCAGACGTCTGTAAAGACAAGTTTTAGCGGAATGAAATTCTTATTATTACTATCATATCTAAAATTGTACTTAAAACTTATGAATGAATAAATGAATATGAATATGCAGAATTTCATAAATAACTATAATTTAATTTTATAGATATTAAATTATTAAATTTATAATTTAATCATATTGTTTCACTAAAATTTGACGTCTTCACGAATTACGTTATTTCGTATTTTTATCGTAGAATACGAAAAATTAGTCAAGTGCGAGGACTCCCAATTTTAACATATTTGCAACAGCCCGTAAAATAAAAATGTTTTTTGTTGATCATAGACTGAAAAGTACATTATTATCGGCGTTTTCAATATCTGATAGTTAAACTGAGAATATGATGCAAAGCATACTGAAATTTTAGATTTGTCACTAGTTTAGTTAGACCTTGTAACAAATATGGTCAAAATTAATAACAATGACTGCGGGGCCCCATTATATTAATCACAAATATGTAAAACCTATATTCAATCTTTACCAGCAATTTATTTTCTGTTTATTGTTCGTCAACAAGTTATAGAGTACAGTGAAAATTAGTTTAACATCAAACGATGTCTAGTGTTACAGTTGAACTAAAAGTTCCAAAACGAGTGTCCCGAACACTCCTTGAAAAGACCACCGGATGTGGTCGAAACTATAGTCGGATCAATCTGGCTCATCTACGTTATTAATCCCGTATTTTATTTTGTCACATATAAATGTCACAGCTGCCGGAAAACACCGTGAGTGTACTGCGTCAGACTATCTTGTTGGACTTAATCAATGTAAGATGGAATTGATGTTTAGCCTTTGCCTTTTTATAATAGCTTGTAGTAAGTCTTGGGGAAGTAGCGGTAAGGACAGGGGTATGGGTGTATTGGGTTGGAGTATCTACGAGTATTTATAAATATACCTTTGTACAGGGTTGTCTCGAAGAGATAAGATCACCTATTGTCACACCTACTCTTAGTTATTATGATTTAAGTTATAAGTTTGTACACGTTTAATATCCCAATTAAATGTTATCTATCTATCTAAGGCGAGCAGTAGGTTTAGGGGTAAGTGAAAGATATAAATTAGACATACCTAAATGAGAAAAATGCACCACGAGTGTAACCGCAACGAGAAATTTAGCAGACATTTCTGCAACAAAGTAAATTTAAAGCTATGATTTACTATATTAATTTTAACTTTATTCCTATGATCTAAAATTACGTCATTGAAATATATATAGTTAATCAATAGCTTTAAGAATAAGAATATTCGTAATCGTAAGGATAAGTCGTTAGACTTTTTGCTATATAAACAGTTGTGAGCATCGAATATCACGTGTCTACCACGCAAAGAACAACTCAAGATATGTTTTGAGCTTGCCGAGAAGCTCGTCGTTTGGTTGTGTAACCTCTAATTAATTCACACCTGGGGATGTTTCTGGGACGACTTGTGGATGACGCTAAAGCTGCCAACGTAATGGCTGCGATGGGGTCATCCGGGTTTTCCAATACCTGCCTTGGTCAGCGACTGGGAGA
The DNA here is from genome assembly GCA_963854805.1 of Plagodis dolabraria. Classification (NCBI taxonomy): domain Eukaryota; kingdom Metazoa; phylum Arthropoda; class Insecta; order Lepidoptera; family Geometridae; genus Plagodis; species Plagodis dolabraria. The sequence continues at coordinate 14,485,415 of OY978459.1, read as the reverse complement.
TTCGAAGTAGGGATTGGATGAGTCTGATATAATACTTAATAGTAACTTATTTTCTTGACCGGAACCCAAAATTATTTTTATTATACATACTTATCTACTTGTTAATAGAAACTGGCGTTTTTTTTGTTTTTCTTGCTCAGAAATTTGCTACAGTTTCGAATATAATCGACCTTCGTTCGCGTACACCTCAGACTGTGTTGAGCAAAATGTCTGATTAGCCTACACAATCGTTTTAAGATTGGTATTGGTGTGCAGAAATGTATTTTTAAGTTATACTACATATTCTAATTAAAATACTTTTGTGTAGCTGATAGGCTAGTTTTACCTATAACTTACCCGTTGGTGAGTGATGATGCGGTCTATAATATTGTGAAGGCTAACCTGATGGGTGACCGCTAATGACATCACTACTGAGCGTTTCCGTGTTTCGGAAGGCACGTTAAGTCTTCGGTCCCCGTTGTTGTTTTAGAATGGCAGTCGTTATTGTAGTGTTAGGGCATTTTGCGAATGTTTGTCGCCAAGCATCTAACGGTGTGTTCCCGCAGCTGTCCTCGATAGCCAGTAATTCTAGGTAAGCCTGAACATTTTAGATCACATCAGATAGCTTTCAAACGCTACCCTATCAGCTTGGATTACTGGATACAGATTTTATACTTTAAGGGTGGTAGCTATCCAGCCGGGCCTACGGACAATGTCAATTGAGTCCGAGGGTGCTTGATGAATTATTATGGTATAATAAATAGTTTTTTTTTTAATAGTTTTTATAAATAGTCGTAAGAACATCGTGTCACATGAATGTATAATAATTGTATTGCTCATACATACAGCTGATAGGGTTAGTAAGTAAATATTCATTGATGGAATTAGTGACAACATTATTAGCAGGTAGTGTAACGGGTATTAAAAATAACCATTACACTACCAGTGGTGCAAGCCGTTGGTGTCAGGGGTACGAAAGGGCTTGGTGCTGGGTCCCTCCAAAGCACGGAAGCCTCACCCGATCCAAGACGCGGTCACCCATCCAAGAGATTACCGCAGTGAATAAAAATAAACGACTGGGCAAGTTAATGACAGCACGTGCGCATCATATCTGCCAACGAATGCACATTATACTTAATGACCATATATGACATACCGAAATAATCCGATAACTATGCTGAACGGATAAAGATAATTTATATCGGATATAGATAATCTACATCCGTTCAGCCGCTACGCTGTGATTGATCAGATCACACACAAAAACGCACAAATTGTCGCATTCATATTACTGCGACACGATTGATATAATACCCACAATATGAGAATACAGCATTAGAAAATGTTGGCACTTTCGCCTTAAATAAACCAGCAAAGTTAGGGAAATAACAAATAATGTTGCACTGGGAATCCCTCTGACCAATGATAACGACTCGAAACGAGTTTGTGTAGATTACCAGTCAAGAGATCCGCAACTTTACATACATAATACGTACTTATATACAGTTTGAAGTTGAATACGATATATACTAAACGTCAGCATAATAAAGGTGTTACTAAGCTCGTGTTTGAGCATAAAACATAAAGAGACGTCTGCTGCGAAATGTTTTTCGACACATTTAACAAAAACTTGTACTTACGAGACGGGCCGGGGTATACCTACACAAAACTTTGATTTAGATTTAGAAACACGCACTGTACGTATATAAGGTTACTCCACGTAGTTCATCTATATGTAGTATTACTTGCTCAGTGATTTACGACCGGGGGAAGGTGTTTGCTACAACCTAAACGCTTTCCACTAACGCGGAAAGCTTGACACAATAGTACATTGTGTAGTAAGGGCGGTAAGGTAAGTAAGGAATTCCGATCGAGGCACTAGGAGTAGCCCGAAGTCGAAGATTGAGGGCTTTCTAAGTCGAGGTTCGTAATTCCCGTACTGCCCGTGAAACATAATGATTTTCATCACATTTGCGTGTTAATAATTATGAATTATAGCTTTAATATGTCAGCACAACTATTATTACGAAATACTACGTGAAATTTTTTCTAAGCGGATGGCGGGCTTTTTGTCCACAACACAGATTATACAAATGTTTCGTTCAGAAACATTAAGAGCAAATACTACGTTGGTTAAATAAAACAATTAAAATAATTCCAACGTTTTGGTACAAAAAACTAATAAAATCGATTATTCAGAACATTTTTTTTTATTACTAAAACTTTTGCACAGACTTTGGATCCGTACCCTTTTTAGATTTTCCTTTTTTTTGTTATCAATTTATAAATTATTTGTCGTTTCGGTACACCCCAGCTCGTATCGTATCCTGTAAGCGAGTTCTGGGCAGTGAACTCACAAAATAATATGTCTCACAACATTGCGCGTACGAATGTATATTTCAAACTTTTCAGTTTCATTGAGCCATTGAAAAGCTTACTTACAAATTTGTACAGAGCTAACAGTAAGTACTAAAATTAAGTTAAATTCTTTTTTTTTCCGACCGATAGTTATTATATATTCTATGCCGATAGGTTAACCTTTGACTACAATCTCACGTGATGGTAAATGAAATGTTAATTATGAGGTCGAGAACAGTAAAGAAGCTAAACCGAGGCTGTGAACTACTGACTCTGAACGACTGGTACCGGAACACAAGTTATGTGCTTGGTAACAGATTTTCTACTCGAATTTCATAGTATTCTCTGCGCTGTGAGGCACTGAGCCATTGCCTCTGAGCTAACTTTACTTCACATAAAATATAATTTCAAAAAAGAATGACCAAATTACATCCCAATGGATCAAGTAATGTCCAACAAGCTGAGGTGAGTAATTTTTATTATACCTATATGAAGAAAGATGTGTTGCATTGCATTAGTACCTGACTGCAAACCGCCGCGCCGTCGTGAAGTGTGTCAAGTGGACTGTATATTATGCTGTTTGTACTTATGTGTTGATTTACACACACATGTATCTGAGTGATCGTTTCAACACCAACATATTACATCCATGTTTGTATATAAACCATACGAGATGTGCCGCTATTTTTTTAATGTATAGTACCCCATGCATTTATGTGCAGTTTTTAGGATGAGTGGGTGATGTTTCAAAACTTTAACAATTGCAAACAAATAATTAATTACAATTTTGATATTTAATTGTAGGTAGTTTGTGGGAACTACAACGCAAGCATTCAAGCAATCTAAAGGCCTTTGCAGGCCCACAGGCAGTCTAAATGCGCCCACTGCCCACCAGGTGGCCGCGGTTCCAGCATACTCGCTCTATTGCCAGCATTTCGATCACGCGTAGCATCGACCAAGTGCTCTGTTATGTTTACAAAAATACGACTAGCTTGAGCCTCCACGGACCCAATGTATTTAGGATGCCAGACGGCTCAAATATGTAACCACTATCGTTAATGTAAAAAAATATAAATATGTAAACAAAAATAACACTCTCACCTCGGCCAGAGAATTAGTCTTGCCATACAACGGGGTAATGCTGCAAGCCTTTTAGGTACTCTACTCGTGGACAGTGACCTGAGCTCTGTTTTCTACTTATGATTGCCTCCTACTAGAAAACAGAGCTTACATTTTTTAAGTATAACATTTTTAGGTTATAAGTAGATATAGTTAAATTATTTATTTATTTTTGTGTTCGTATAAATTAAAATTAACCACTATGGTGATTAGAATACTTTGCCACTTTAGTTTTTCCGCCGAAGTAGACTAAGCAGCAGCCGCCAGGGGGCGATGCGATGGTAGAAGAATGAGAGGACAAATTAGAGTCATATGTCATGTTGGCTTAACAGTCAGATCATAGCCCGGTTGTTGGGGTGGATGGTGCGGGTTCAAATCCCGCACATGACTATATTTTTCCTTCTCGTAAATTACGTTTAATAAACTGTTAGGCGTTGGTAGCTGACCATGCGAATATTCGCAAAATGCCATACTACCGAGGGAGGTACAATTATTTGTTGTATTACATTCGTCGTCATATAGTCAGAAGAAGTGCTAGTGACTTTTCAGACGTTTGAGTATGATCGTATCGTTTATTGATACACACATGTTGATAGATGTTTCGATTTATCAGTATCTATTTATACCATAACACAGCTAATCAAAATTCTACGAATAACATTGATCAAGTGCGGACTATTAGGGTTCCGCGTCGTAATAGTCCGTGAAAGATATAAACATTTATTAGTTTTGATCACAATGAAAACTAAATCGTAAATCGTCGTTTTCAGTCTACGAATAATGTTCAGTATTTGTTACTTAAATAAAAGTTATAGCATTCTTCGATGCGACCATTTATCGGGTACAAGTCTTTTGGGCTTCAATTTAGTTTAGTTAACAAATACTTGGTATAAATGCCAGTAGCTTTTTAAACGTAATTATAACAGCACGAGTACAAAAACCAACGAGTCTACGTCTTCATCTTGTTGAGTTTGAAATATTCAGTATATAAAAAAAAGTTGACAAGCACTATGAGATCAAATTTTAATATTCGTTTATTTTCTAGCATGTATACAGAGAAGTAAGTATTACTTCTTAAAACTTCTGCACGACTAGTACTTTAAAAATTAGTTATATAATATTTAAAAACTGGTAAATTTATCTTGCAAATCGTACTTGAGTAAGTGCCTAAACGTATTTAGGTGGGATCAGACCGGAATCGAACAATAATTAACAATAAACTGATCCCACATTGTATAATAAGTGTGATCAGAACGGAATAAAAAAATAATGAAATGGTATGTATCGACCGGAGTCCATTGCTCATTCTATTGTTATAATTATCTACGATGCGCATGGGTTAAGAAAACAATTGATAACTTCTTGGGATCGGACCGGAATACACCGTACTTAGTACTCCCATATTATACCTAATGAAATATCAAATTCCTAACTTGGGTAGTTTTTTGATTGACCCCGTAACAAAACTTGTCCATAATTGGAGACTTTGCCAGGCATTAAATGATTTTAATAAAAAAAAGAGTTAAAATTATTCTACATAAATCACATGCTAGGGTACGAAACAGTTTTTAATTCTGGATACTTTATTATATTGGACACCCCTGAAAAATAATTCAGGTAATTTAATTTCTAATACCATCTAACGATGACCACGATCCTCAGTCATGAGGGGGCGACTAGAGAGAGAGAGAATTTCTAATGAAAATTTTGTTACTGTATCAGTGGGATTGTCCACTGCTAAACACAGCCTCCCCCATTAAGGCGGGTTTTGCCATAATCTCCACGCTTGGCAGGCGTCTTGCGGATCGTAGCATAAGATAGCAGTTCTTTAGAAGGCACTGCTGCACACCTTCTGGTATTTTATTTTCTTAGCTCTTACGACACCCACGAGAAGAGATGAGGGGACAACGGGCCATCCGTTCCATTCATACTTTGTTAAATATTTGGTTATGTGTTAATATTCTAAACTACAAAAATCTCAATTTCAGCTGTACCTTGTTCTGTTTTTGAGTTAGAGACCCGTAACATATGATAAAACAAAGAACGGAGTCATTAATAGAGCTTCGTTTAGGTCTTTTGGGTACGGAACCCTATGTAGTTAAATATTTATCGGATAATGTATTGAGTGTAAGTAGGTGTCTACGGTACAGTAAAGTCGGTTTATAATGATAAACAATCGATTATATGTCGCAATAGAGGCAACGAGGATGGAGTAAGTATTGCAATGAAAAATATTAGTCGTTTCAATACTTTAATGACGCTCCGTGGGGTGCCGGGTTATAATTGCAGCTCCCCATATCATCCCATAGGTGTCGTAAGAGGCGACTAAGGGAAAAATACTGGAGGGTGGGCAGCAGCGCCTTCTAAATAACTGCCAACTTACACTGCAATCCCCAAGACGCCTGCCAAGAGTGGGGATTATGGAAAATACCTCCTTAATAGGGGAGGCTGTGTTCAGCAGTGGATGATCGGGCTGTTATAGTAGGTACTTTAATAATACCTACTTATCGCGTGATAATCACTCACACATAAAGAATTTTGTAAATGTCTATTCGTAATATTTAATATGTATTCCACATTAGCTAAGGTAATTAACAAAAATAAGTAATTTAAACTGATTATAAATGATTGGTGGCAATTATATACGAAGCCTCAATGCTTTCGCTGTAGAAGCTGTAGCGATGTATTTAGTTAGTTGTTTGTTGTTTAGTTTACAAATGTCAAAAATGAAGTATATTTCCATTCTAATAAGACTACAAGGCCTCAGGTTTAGTATTTATTAATCGTAGTCTTCAAGCGACATTTTTCTTTAAAGCCTTTTAGTAATAATAGTGAAATACTTTTTTGCGGGTCGAAAGGGCACTGCAAATTGAATCAATAGAATATATATGCACAACGTAAGGGCCGAGCGGGCTCCACTACCTTTGTAAGGGCCGAATGTGTCAGTTGTCTTAAAAAAACAACTTATAGACACACACACAATTATTTTATTTAAAAAATAAAATTATTAAATTTACATGAGGACTTACAAGTTCCCGCAACTCACTCTTACTATTAGTTTAGGCAGACGTTCCATCTGAAGGGTATACTAGTACTGAGTCTGGTGACTGCTAAAGCTAACACAATACTCCTAAGCACTTAATCTTGGAAGTCACCGTTTATATAGAGAACAATACTGTTGACAACGCGTAAATAGGTTTGTGAAGGATTCGGGCTTAGGTCAGCAACATATTAGGTTCGAGTAACGAGTATAACTCACCTTTTGCAGCTTATCTACGAAGCATCAATATCAGTAAAACAAATCTCAGTAGCTATGGAACGATATCGTGTACAAGGCATGACTAAACCATGTAAGTACTGTTAAAAGGAACATTAAGTATGCTTAGAGTATTTCTGCAATAGGCAGAAAAATGTCCAACAAACTTCCTAAAAGTACATATTAAAGAGGTCAGTACATTGATATTATTTGAAAGAATATTAAAAGGTATACTACCTTTATGGGATTGTGAGTATTGTGACCGAACAAGCACGAGCCTCACCTGATGTTAAGCGGTAAGCTCTGCCTATAACAGATGATGATCGTTACAGGTGACGAACTGCATTGCGCCCGTCACCCTGAGACATACCTGCAGTTGTTAAGTCTCATGTAATTTTACTGGCTCTCAAGAACGCTGCCGGAACACACAGTTAGGTGCTTGGCGACAGATTTTCTATTTGAATATGGTAGAAAAGGCTTACTATTCTTTGTGACAAGGACGATTTTGAGACATGTTTTAATAAAATAACTACAACATATACAATCAAAAGAAGTCAACATTATTAGTAATAATTTATTTTGGCATATAATAAATTAATAATATACGATTATTTCTATTCACGAATTATTTTCATATTTTTAGTGTTATTTGCTCTTTGCTCACCCAGTGAGAATACGGTGTGGAGTATGTACGTACTTACTCAAATTATTATTAAAACCTAACAATATAATAAACTGAATTGAAATGTGAACGCTTGTCGCATAAGAGGTAAAAAAAGTAAAATAAATATATCACCAAAGTGAATTAAAGGTTTAAGGATAGTGAGACACTAAATAATAGTATTTATTATGCTACAAAAACATTTTAGTATTCTCATACATGCTATTCAAGGTAAGACCTTTAAAAAAGTTGGCGCCGATCGTATACCCCGTCCTTGTTTTGATACACAAATTATTCAACAAAACATGCATACGTGCTGCAAAATTTTTCGAAACGTAATATATAATGTATCATCATCATCATCATCAGCCGGAAGACGTCCACTGTTGAACAAAGGCCTCCCCCATAGAACGCCACAAAGAACGGCTATTAGCCGCTTGTAGCCATTGGCTACCCGCGACTTTAACGATGTCGTCAGTCCACCTGGTGGGGGGACTACCAACTCTACGTCTTCCGGTGTAGTGTGGTAACCACTCGAGAACCTTTCTTCCCCATCGGTTATCAGTTCGTCGAGCAATGTGGCCCGCCCATTGCCACTTCAACTTGCAAATTCTGAGAGCAATGTCGGTGACTTTGGTTCTTTGGCGAATATCCACGTTCCGGATTTTATCGCGCAAAGAAACTCCGAGCATAGCTCTCTCCATAGCTCGTTGAGTGACTCTGAGTTTGTCCATAAGGGCCACAGTTAAGGACCACGTTTCAGTGTATAATATAATGTAGTGTATGTATAATATAATGTATAATAACTATAATATAATCGTTTGCATGCTGGGCCAACTAGGAGTGGGCTCGAGCATTTGGACTGCCTATGAATCTGCTATGACTTATAGGTTATCTAAATCCTTTTATTGTAGTAGCTGTAGTGTTGTATATAGTTCATAGTATTTTGTTTAATAAAGGCATACCGCCGGTTAAAAAAATATAAATTTTTTGAATATTTTTATTCTAACAATAACTTATGCTCCGCGGATTACATTACAAAATTACGAGAGGAAAAAATTATGGTCATGTGCGGGAATCGAACCCGCGCCACCTAACCACCAATCCACCGCTAAGATAACATGACATATGACTCATATCTCTAATTTGTTCTCTCGTTCGTCGTAATCATCGTATGGGGATGAAGCGCCACCTATGGTTCAAATTAGCTATGGAGTGGACGACGCGGGTTCGAATCACGCAGATGACTATAATGTATCTTGTAATTTTGTAAAACTATAATATGTACTTGCATTGTAATGTAATAATGGTATCAGCATCTTCCTACCCGTATCCTATTCATGTGGGATCGGTACCATATCTCTTCTATTCAACACAAAGGCCAAGCTTAGAAAATATTAATATAATGAATAGATTCAGGCCTTACTTTGCGGAAATCCATATTTAATAATAAATTCTTTTAAAAGTATCCTAAAAACATTAAATAATATTTAAATAAAACACTTAAAAAAGCATAAAATTATATATCTAGTGACAATTCCGCCTAATTTTCCTGTCATCTACGTGACGTCACAAACATTTCTCGATCGTGCGCTCAGTGAGTCAAGACCTCCTGAAGATGCTTCGTTTAGAAGCGAAACTAGTCGGGTATTCTTCCGGTTAGGCTGCGTGATGTTTGTGACGTCACGTAGATAACAGGAAAATTAGGCGGAATTGTCACTAGATGTATAGATTTAGATACTAGATTTTTGAAGCGCTCGTAGCCAAGTTTGCTTAACCATTCTGATTCGATCAGCAAAGTTAAGCAACGTCCGCCGCGGTCATGACTTGGATGGGTGACCGCTGGTGACATTACTACTGAGCGCTTCCGTGCTTCGGAGGGCACGTTAAGCCGTCGGTCCCGGTTGTTGTCTTAGGATAGCAGTCGTTACAGCATGGTGGTAGGGCACTTTGCAAATGCCCGCCTGGCTAGCTACCACCCTCAAGTTGAAAATCTGTCGCCAAGCACTTAACCGTGTGTTCCGGCAGCTGTCCTTGAGAGCCAGTAACTCTAGGTTAGTCTGAACAACATACCGACCACATCATCACTTACCATCAGGTGAGATAGTGGTCAAAAAGGATAACCTATCGGGCATAAAAAAAAAAAAAAAAAAAAAATATAATTTTATGCATTTTTAAGTGTTTTATTTAAATATTATTTAATGTTTTTTAGGATACTTTTAAAAGTATTTATTATTAAATATTAATATGTTTTTGTCAACAACATAAAGTACAGCTTTGGCTTCAGTTTTATGATCACTCGCCATCATGACTCCATTAACACTCTTTATAAATGCTCTCGTTAGTAGCTAACTTTCGGGGAGACCAGTTCTGCGCCTTAATTGCAGCACTCTCACCAACGTGAGTAGTGGTATGGCGCTCATTCGGCGCATATTTACCATTCGTCATCACTCACGGTTAACACTGAAACAGATGCGGGGCAATATAAATTCTAGCGCGACATTGCACGGGTAATGTACCTACCTATATTCTATATCACACTAAAAACTTTTTTTTTATGTGACTGTGATCTAGTAGTCTCGAGGCCCACTTCATTTCGTCACTAGTGACGAGCTGCAATGCGTCCATAACCCTGACATATATAGTTATTAAATGGCAATAAGCTCGCCATCTATTAACAGAGGACCAAACATGTCTGGAGAAACGAGGGCGATTAGACGTCTGCTACTCCTTGGACGATATAAAAACTTTTATTTAAGTACTTCTATTTTATTTACATTTAGAAATAACGTTACTTTATGTCAGTTGAATAGTAGGATTTGGGCCACATTTTAATACTAAATCAAAATTGAGTTCAACAGAAACCATACAATAAATATATTATAAATTATTTCGACTACAAAACCTACCCCTTGATTGTCATTATAACTATAATACAACGTATAACAGCCCATACACGCTATTATTATCATAACATATTCAAAATGTACTTCCGAGAATCTCCAATCAAGCCTGTCCGAAAATCGTGACTGCTGCAAAAAGTTAAATTGCGCACCAAATTAGTGAGCGGCCTGTAAGGCTTTGACGGTGCGCGGTCTACGCGGGGGTATAGTGCACTGCCTGCCTACCGTCAGCAGGGCCGCCGCAGCGTGGCCGGCGCATAGTGGCCGCGCGACGCTCTCGACCGGCGCACGCGCACCGATACCACCCGCCTATATAAACCGGCACCAAGGACGCGCACTCCACTTTAGTTCTTCTCTTCTTACCAGTCGGACTCTTACCAGACTTATCCGCTAAAATGTCAGGCCTCGAGTTCCGCCATACTCACGATGAAGACGACACGGAAGGAGTGCTCATCGCCAAAGGAGTCTCCATGGTTGTTCTATTCTGTGCATCGATGATCTGTGGTATTGCTCCCATGCTGCTGGCTAAGAAGTTCAAGTGGGTGTCCGCTGAGGAAGCTGGAAACCTAAAGTCTACCAACCGGGTTGTGATGACCCTGCTGTCCTTCGGCGGTGGTGTCCTGCTCTCGACGACTTTCATGCATTTGCTCCCGGAAGTTGACCACAACATAGAGTATTTACAACGTAAGTACCAACTTATTTACTAATGTTATGCACGAAAAACGTGCAAATTTTATGTGAACCTGCAAATTTTTGTTATTCTGATTTTAGATATATTATATTCTGAACTTTGAATTCGATACGTTTCTAAGCCTGTCAAGAAATTTTCAGACTATAACGAGTGGCAACATTGTCTTTTTGCCATTAGTGATTAAATGCACAAATATAACTCATAATAATATATTGGTTTAACACCTCAAATTTCTAGCGCTAAAATACTAGTCTGTTGCAAAAATTTACAAAATTAAATAGTTTTTTTTTTATAACAAAATAGTATGTAGCATACGTTAAGCTCTTCAGAAGTGTAAGCCTACTGCAACTAACTGAACCTAAAACAATAATAATGAATATTTTCTGAACGGAAATAAAGTTTTTCTTAGGTTTTTAAGACATGGAATAAAATTCTACTGGTAACAAAAAAATACCACAAGAAGTTAGGTATTGTTTTATTCGTTACGTATAAGTAGATACCTGTCTTACCTTCATTGTTTAGCTATAAGTATCATGTTTCCGGCGATTGAATTTCTGATATAAAAAACCTAATCGTTTCAAATTACACAAAAGAATTTAACTTAGCGTGTTTATACTTCGTCACAAGTAGTTCTAAACAAAGATGGAATTTGCATAAGACAATAAAAACCTGAATAGACGAATGTAAATAGTCTACTTGGCTTGCGAAGAGCGTCTTTATGTCAATTTTACGACATGGTTCCATTTATTAATAAAATTGGTATATACCGAAAACTTTATTGAATAAAGTCAACTTATTTAAATATTTTACGGTTTTTTTATTTAACAGGACGTAAGAAATTTAATGTGTATTGTATAACTATTACAAGTACAGCATGTAACAGTCTAGTGTCTAATCTAATTTTACATATAATAAGAGGCTTGATTGAAAAATATTTTATTTTATTAAAATAATTTCGTGGATAAAAGATGCAAAATACTCATTCTGAACCCACAACGTAATAGAAAAATAATTTAGTTAGGTATTTTTATTTTAATGATTAATATTTTATGAACACCGTTTAGAGCGTAATTATGTTATCTATGAGATTTTATTTTGCTAATGGGGAAGTCCATTGTCGAATTAGTTCCACTCAGATATTTATTACATGGAAAAGTCAATTTATATAATAATAACTTAATGCAAATTTATTTTATTTGTTGATATTATTTATTTTACTAATTGTATAAATTATTGGTTGCTGTGTCTATCCATAGTTAATAATGTACTAATTGCCGAGTATATCAAGGATGCAATAATATACAGCCTAATTATATTTGTTTTAGTTATAAATACTTAACTTCTGGAATTTGAAAAACTGATCAGTAAAAAATTATAAAGTTTTATTATTTTTATTCAATATAATTGACATGATTCCCGGTGTTTACTTGACCTGTTGAAGGTATATACATATATATATATATATGCGCAAATATAAATTTGAGTAAATTTCATATAATATCATGATATCACCCTGAAAACAGATAAAAATGTGTCTATTAATGTAACTTTCGAATAGATTAGAGCCCTCACTTTTTCCACTCCGCTTAAATTCGTATGATATAGCTATGCCAAGTAACGTACAGCATAAGTGAACATAATAACTCTTGTTTAAAACTAAACAGCTAGCCAAACACAGATAATAATCAAAACGGTTCGTAAACTAAACATCTGTTCGGAACAAACATACCCCTCATTGCTGAAATTGTTAATGATGATTTCAACTCGATAAACGTTTAGTTAGTTGACAAACTTCTATAAATGTATTATAGTTAATGGAGTACAACAATGCAAGTTATATTCATTGGGAATAAATAGGAATTGTATTTATATAAAATAATTGTGGCTCTAATTTCCTACTCAGGTGAACGACAGTAGTCAAGTGTTCGACACTCAAGGCTGTATACAATTGCACATGTTTACATTCATTAGAATGTGTGAACGGCCGAGAAAACTTATCTAATAGATATTGCATTGCGCAACCGGACTTGTCTACTGATTTGTCTATTTGTATCTTTCCCATCTACTTCTATATTTGGTTATATCCTTCGAGTTTTGCATAGGCACGCACATCCTTATTCTATTTGCAGAGACAAAATTGACGTGTTCTATATTTGACTTCCCGTGTGGTCGGCCACTATCATCAGGAGGAAATTATTTAAAGTATTTATCTGTCAGATTATGTGATATCAAGCGGTCTCTACAAACATTATCTCCACTTATCTTAAGATCAGCGTTATTTATGCTTTCGTTATCTTTTTCTCTTGAAAAACGAATTATATTGAAGTGTCGTTTGTAACGTTTGAAAATGTAATTAGGATTTGTATTAAATATATAGCATTATGACAGCTTGTTTTATGAGAGTAGAGAGTATTCTCTAGAATTAATAGTAACATGTCTGTTGCAATTTCATGGGTAACATGCCACCATCATTTCTCTGCCAACGTTGGACTTTCCATTAGTCATTATTATCAGTTTATTATCTAGGGAAAGTCCTATGGGGAAATTTGTTAGTATAAAAAGTAACAAAATAAACATAACGCTGCTATAACTACATCTACAGTAATTTTGAACAAGCCTCGTAATATTAAACTTGAACATGCAATTCTCAAGTTATTAAATTTTATAACAGTTCTTATTGACAAATCTAATCTCTCACGCCAAGGTGAGAGCGAAATGCTTTAGCACTCTCAAATCAACTTTACAAAAAAATAATCGATTTGTATAATTTCATTACCTAATCTAAACTTTTGCAGATGAAGGCTAGTCTAAGGAAGTTTCCTAATAGAAATCGAATCGATTGAGTTAGTCTCAGTTTAATCGAATCAAAATATTGTCTTCATTCGCCCATTATAAGGACAATAAAACTAAAGGCATATACTTCGTTGAGGAGTCTTATCTGGTTGATCAAAATATTTCTAAATTTATATGTCGTTTGATTTACTCTTACTATGATAAAATCCAAAAAGACTCCTCATGTCTACACCACAGATCATTATTTTCTTCTGAGCTACTAACGATGTTCAAGACTTTCTTGGCAGATGCAATAATGAGCCGGACATGAAAACAATTAACTAATTACCAATACAATGAAGGGAAACACCCTGAACCGGAGCGAACACGCAGGCTGCATTACAAATAATAGTAATCTATACCCATTACACTTTAGTAATTGAGAAATAAAAAGAATTTGGTGATGTCCACATCCAAAATATCATAACTACTGTTAAGGATTTAGTTAGCTACATGTATAGGCACGAGCTTATACTGAAGCAGGTTCCGGCTGGATTTTATTAGCTTTGTCTACTATACAGTTAATTAAGGCTTCAATTTGTAATTACTGAGGCCACTTCAGAGTCCTCACGGTTTTTGGATTAACTTCCTAAAAAGAAAAACAAAGCTGATAACAAGATGAACATCAACTGATAATATCTTTTTTTTTTGCAAGTTTTTACAAGCATCAAACGATAATATGGCTTTAGCTATATATTCTCTCACATGACCTTCCGCAATAGCTTCACACATTCTAATACACTCGTAAATTTTAACTACATATTTCAGATTAGATACCATGTTTTTCTTATGCGATTGTAATGGTACAAGCAACCGGTCCAACTGGGTTGTAGTTGTCTAAAGCATTTCGCATTTCGTCACAAGTGACTAACTGCACTGCGCCCATCACCTTGAAACATAAGATTGTAAAGAGTATAAAAATATAATTAATATTGAAAGAGTATAGAATTAAACAACTTTAAAGAGTCTCATGTGCCTGTGATATCTCCGAAACCTATCTTTCAAACCGTAACACATTAATTCGAGCATGCTTGGCGGTAAAAAAAGGTTAAGAAGACAGTACTTCCCCGGACGAACTCGTTCACAAAGAGTTCTATTGCTACTAAAAAGGTAAAATAAAATGAATAGATATACCAAATAATTCTTCTTATTACAAATTAGATAACAAACAATGCGTGCCTATATGCCTGTTTAAAATATTCAAAGATTGAACGTAGTATAATTCAGATCTAGAGTATTGGGGCCGTCATTTACAAGGACAGAAATAGCTTTTAGTACGCTAGTGTTGACTAGGCAGAACAATGACTAATCTAAAGCATGCAAGTATAAGGTAGTACTTCATTCACCATGCTAATTTCGGACTATTGTCCCGCCACGGTCTAATACTCATGAAATTGGTATTTACTTTATGCAAATAATAAGTTTATTACGATTGTTCGAATATTCCATAGGCTGTGCATTGTGACACGTACAAATAAGTAATTCGTACGCAATATCCTGATTGGTATTAACTATAGGTATACAAATTGATAAAAAATATAGAAAAGATTTCAAATATGCGGCACTCGTGCTAACTATTAAAATACTTAATATATATTTTTTATTATTCATAGGTTTGCCTTTAACCACAATCTCACGTAATGGTAAGCGATGATGTGGTCGCCGGTGACAGGCAGGTGTAACCTAGATTTTTCTTTTTTTTATTCATATTAGGTTCTCATTTGACCACACCTGCCTGATGGTAAGCATTAATGTGGTCTATGATGGAGCACGCGTACCTAGAAGAAACCTCACCTTCACTCTCGATTTGAAGACACCCGTGTTGTATCCATCGAGAAAAACTGACGACGATAAGGAGTTCCAGTTTTTCGCAATCCGCACGAGAAAAGTGGAAGCGAAGCGCTGCGTTTTAGTTGGATTTTCCACTTGAGGGGTAAACTATCAACAAAAGGGATGAACAGCGTATCGTGCATGCCAAAGCAAGGAAGCAATCAGTAATTAATGCCATCTTCTTACTGTGGACAGACTGTAGCGGTCACCCATCCCAATGGCTGCAGAGAACGCTGTTCAACCTAGTTGATTGTCATAGCCATTAAATGAAGTGAAACTTTTAATTTTCGCACCTGATTCTTCAGCAGGACTAGGCAAGCTCTGCTACGAGTAGATATATGTATATGTATGTATTATTCTTTAAAAGAGCATTGACACATGCTAAGCGAAAACATAGAAATGATTATAGAAAAAGATAATTTCCAGCGGGACTTGAACACACAACCCCATTTCCGATTATGCTATGGAAGCGAGCGCTGGAAGTTATCTTTTTCCATCCGAAATCATTTCTATCTGTAGGTCTTTATATGGTTAGTTATGTTTCTAATCTCATTGTTTATTTTTGCACTTAGATAGCGCTACAGTTCGAGATATTTTTATTTCAGACTACGACAATCGTGGGATGCACCTCTTAAGTCTTATCTCTCATATGTTGACATTATGATGTACCTGTTTCTATTTTCCTATATCTGTTTTGCATCTGATAAGGCACTTTGCGAATGCTCGCTTGGCTAGTTACTATTACCACTCTCAAGTAGAAAGTTTGACGCCAAGCACTTAATCATTTGGTCCGGCAGCTTTTTGAGAATCAGTAGCTCTTAGTTAGCCTGAATATATTACTGACTATGCCATCATACGACTGTATTTTTGTGTTACCTCATAAAGTCATACCTTTTTACAGGGTGTACGATTTTTATGATTTTATCTTCGAAGGCTGGTGCTTGTCTCGTTGTCACATATAAATTTCAGTAATATCTGACGAGTAGTGTTAGAGTGATCACTAATAATGCGCATTTGGCTCCGACTACATTGATCATGTTCTCATTTTCACTTGTCGATGTAAAATGAACAAATAAAACTGTTTAAGATGGTTTGGTACCTATATTTACTTAGTTATTAGTGTTTTTTTTGTTTGAAGTCGGTTTTTTTGTTAGAATTTTAACAAATCTAATATTAGTAACAAATACGTAATTGGGGCACAGGTCCGTACTTATCTATTGCTACATTATAAAAGAGATTCTACCGCAAAGCCATGGTGTCCGACTATTATGGTATTTAGGGATTGTTTAAAATGGGCCTTTCAATTCAGAACAATGGGAGGAAACCCGCATGCTCTAGAATTTGAAGGTGGATTTCGGCACGCGCGATGTGCGGATGCTTGTGTGAGGCCGCGTTGGTGTGGATTAGGGTCAGTCATTGTGTACACTTATGGTATAGGACCCGTTGGGCCTAGCTTAAAAGTGAGCTATGCACTTTACTACGCACCACATGAATAAATCATATTCACCCGTTTTCTTTTCTTTCTATTTGGTAACAAGAAACACAGGAAGGCAAATACGCTGACTACCGAAAAGATAGTAAAATAGGTGAATTAGTCATATATTAAATTGTAGGTGCAGAATTTGAGGTCTAAGTATATTATTATACTGATGACCAGCCAATTAATTCTATATTATTCGTTCCATATATTACTGTTTTGTTTTAGGTTTTCGCGATTATTACACATATAATATATATAATTAAACAACTTTAATCAGTTTAAATCACGCATATTTGTCATTATTTTTGTCCCGACGTTTAAACACTTTGATCTTGTGATCGTGGTCACGAGGTGACTCGCCCCGTGCAATAATAATACACTGCAAAGTGTATTATTATTGCTGTTATACTGAAAAAACAATAATATAGTATTTATAGTTTTTTCAGTATTTTACCTATATTATTATTACTTACGTACGAGAGCCCGCATCTCGAAATACTGCCGATTTAAATTCTGCACGCATGCAGTGAAATGCAATTCGATGCTGGGCGATTTGGGAAATACCTAGCTACCTATTGCCTATCCATATCTATATACTTATTTAAGAAAAATAAGCATTGCAATTCAACGGGGCAATGCTGCCAGCATGCTGGGTACGCTGCCAACTGGTAGTGGGCTGAAGCATTTGAAGCACCTGTGAGTCTGCAATGACTTAACTAACATTTTTCAGCCTTATTTTCATATTTTTATAAATTTCTTAGTATTAACAGCTGAGAATCGACAGTGAATAAATTCATGAGATAACAATAAATATCTATTGTTATGAATTAGATACCGATTAAAGGGTTAAGCAGGACTTTAGCGTATTTACATTATAAATATACCTCGATACGACGTCACGTTTCGACCAAGTTGCATTGGTCGTGGTCATGACCGGATTAATTATCCGTAGTTCCGCTAAATACTATAATAATAAAAAAAATATTAATAAAACCATAACGACAAAAATTTTTTCGGCCTTTTTCATATTTTTATAAATTTCTTAGTATTAACCGCTGAGAATCGACAGTGAACAAATTCATGAGATAACAATAAATATCTATTGTTATGAATTAGATACCGATTAAAGGGTTAAGCAGGACTTTAGCGTATTTACATTATAAGTATACCTCGATACGACGTGACGTTTCGACCAAGTTGCATTGGTCGTGGTCATGACCGGATTAATTATCCGTAGTTCCGCTAAATACTATAATAATAAAAAAAATATTAATAAAACCATAACGACAAAAATTTTTTCGGCCTTTTTCATATTTTTATAAATTTCTTAGTATTAACCGCTGAGAATCGACAGTGAATAAATTCATGAGATAACAATAAATATCTATTGTTATGAATTAGATACCGATTAAAGGGTTAAGCAGGACTTTAGCGTATTTATATTATAAGTATACCTCGATACGACGTCACGTTTCGACTAAGTTGCATTGGTCGTGGTCATGACCGGATTAATTATCTGTAGTTCCGCTAAATACTATAATAATAATAAATAATTACGTGTTCAAGTCGCAAAAGTATTAAAGTTACTATTCCTTTGCTTTGTTGTTGAGTTGACAAACAGTATTCTGGCAGCAATTTGAAACCTAAAACTGTGTCTGATAGGAGGCCATAGAATCAACAAACGTGGTAGAAAAACAGGTGGTGAACTGTGGTTCTATAGACACACGTGCCTACATATGCAGGCTGGATATCCAAGCGTAATGCTAAGTTACGTTGTTGATCAGTTAATGCCAATATTGGTTAGTGTTTTTTTTTCTTATTTTCCAAACCCTATCTGAGTGCTTGGTCAATGCGACGAGTGATCAAATAAGTGGCACTTATCTGGCTCAACGAATAATCATTGCAATCCAAAGAAATAATGCTGCTAGCGTGCTGGGTACGCTGCCAGCTGGTAATGCGTTGGAGCACTTGAAATGCCTGATCGCAACTTTTTTATGTTAGATACATCTTAGTTCTCAATATTGCAACCTAAACGCATTTAGATTGCCTTGCTTTCGTTCTAGTAGAAGTCATAGTGTATATAGTTTGTAGTGTTTGGTTAAAAGGCATACCGGTTTTACAAGATGTAATTTAAGTTTTATAACTTTGTATTCTGCATAGTGACATTAATATACTAGTATCAATGAATAACCAATTTAATTATGTAAACTAATAAATAATTAAATATTAAAATTCTTTGACAGTCACGCTGGCTGGAATCTTAACTAATTTGCAATTTAAGTTAATAAAAATGTGTCACTTTACAAATTAGTACTGTAGCTGGTAAAAATGTTTAAACACGTGCGGTTTTGGTTTTAGAATACCAAATTTTTGCGTGAACCAATGAGCTCATCTACGCGTTGAGCGAATTTGGCAAGACTACTTCGGTTCATTAAATTTAGAAATATAATTTATAGCCATAAATAATTGTACACCTACTTACATACATTTCGTGAATGACTGTCATGTATATGCATGGTTATACTTAAGTATATTAACTTTGAAATACTTTCAGCTATTTTAGTAATAAATATGCGATAACTCACGTGAATAAGTCATGAGTACGGACCGCCCGTTGACATTTTGCTTCGCACTGAGTTATTCCATATTATGTACTACAGGGTACCTAATAATCATGTAAGCTCCTATAGTAAAATGTTATAATAACACTGACAATGGATTTTCATGCAATTTTTGTATTACTACTAAATAAAAAAATTACATGAAAGTTTACTCACAAATTCAAACGATACTGTCATTATAAAAAAACTTTACTTATACGGTTAGCACCAACATTGAGCTGTTTTATAGACTTGCTCTCCTCTGTTCTCAACACAAAAGTGTCCCTAATAGAATCTAAAATCTCTTAAATTCTCAAACATAATTTAAATTACAAACAAGCACGTTTATTAAAAATAAAAAACTCGAATAAATAGGCAATAAATTAATAGCAAGTGTCACTGTCAATGACGTAAAGATTTTATCGATACCCACACATCGAAATCAGAGCTGAAGCTACAGTGGTACATCATACACGTAGGTATGAACCTTTAAAAGATTACACTCCTTTTAGTCAGTTGTGTAACAAATGTCCTTTTACATATAAAAAACAATATAGATTATCAGTGATAATGAAAAACAACACAAACTTGAAACTAAACAATATTTACACTATTTTCCAGAAATACGTTACACGAATAGTTTATTTTAGAATAAGTAGGTCCGAGTACAAATGCGTTAAAATTTCGTTCTGCCTGATATATAATAATTGCTCGTCATAAAAATCATACTAATAAAGTATTGTATTTATAAAAATACCTCCGCATACGTAGATAATAATGCGGTATTTATAAATAAAACGGTGCTTATACTATACCTTTTCTTAATAACACGTAGGTACTGCGAGAATTACTGTCCACAGAAAGGAGTTCGTTGTTATTGGTTCATTGCCCGTCACTAATAAGTTGTATTCACTGCATTTAACAAATAATGTAAGGTAAAGAAAGATATTTATATTTGACACTCGCTCTTCTTTAATCTCCCCAGACACCTGGAAATGTGCAAATGTCATTGGCATTCACAAACCAGGCAAAAGCTCATCTGACCCCACCAGTTACCGCCCCATCAGCCTCCTCAGTGCCTTAGGCAAACTTTACGAGCGGTTACTTGCAAACCGTCTCCAGTCCCATGCTAAGGAACACCACCTTATCCCAGATGAGCAGTTTGGCTTCAGACCCGGACACTCATGCGTCCAACAGGTGCACCGCCTCACGGAGCACATCATTGAGGGCTTCAATAAGTACCCCAAACCCCAGACTACGCTAGCAGTCTTCCTCGACGTAGCGAAAGCTTTTGACAAAGTCTGGCACAACGGCTTGATCTACAAGCTATACCAATTTGGCGTGCCAGAACGTCTTGTGCTCATCCTACAAGACTTCCTTAAAGCCAGAAGCTTTCGCTATCGCGTGGAAGGCACCCTCTCCTCCCCCCACCCAGTCAGAGCCGGAGTCCCTCAGGGCTCCGTGCTATCACCTATTCTCTTTGCACTGTATACCAGTGACATCCCACGCTCTCAGCCCAAAGTATTCCTAGCCCAATATGCGGATGATACCGCCATTTACACCACTGGGTGGCATATCAACAGACAGTCCTATTTCGTCATGCAACGGGCCATCACCGAGATCGGTGACTGGTTCCGAAAATGGCGCATCGCGGTCAACCCAGCTAAAAGCACAGCTATGTGCTTTACTGAGAAGACACGCTCCCCTTACCCGAAACCGCTTATTTTGTTCGACGAACCCATTCCCTGGGTTCCTAGAACAAAATACCTCGGAGTCACCCTTGATCGTCATCTCACCTTTAACGATCACATAACAACCGTCCGTAACAGAGCGGCCTTCATAATGGGTCGCCTTGGTCCCCTACTTCGCAAAGAGAGTAAAATGTCTCTTAGTAATAAGAAGACACTTTACACTGCCTGCATCCGCCCCATCATGACTTACGCATCAGTAGTGTTTAGTCATGCTAGTGAGGCCCACCTTCATAAACTTCAAGTCATCCAAAACCGTTTTCTTCGTAATGCAACCGGCGCCCCGTGGTATATCCGGAACACCGAGTTGCATTGCGACTTAAACCTTCCCTCTCTAGCGCAGTTCAATAAGGACTGCGCCCGCCGATACTTTGATCGAGCGCCCCACCACCCGAACCCATTGGTTGTCCAGGCATCGAACTACTCGACTGCCTCTTCTATCCCATTTTTCAAACCCCCCCGTCGCCGACCACGGCAGGTATTAGACGACCCGGATGACCCCATCGCAGCCATTACGTTGGCAGCTTTAGCGTTATCCGCAAGTCGTCGAGGTAAAATCCCCAGGTGTGAGGTAATCAGAGGTCACACAATCAAACACCGAGCTCGCCGGCGAGCTCGAGGCAAAAACAAGGTCACGATAAATTGCTCTCCAAATAGTCAAAGAGTATTATTCAGTAGGGCCCAATTGTGCAACACTGCAGTTGCACAGAGGCATTTTGCTCCGATCCCCCCCATGTCTCTCGACAGCGAGACAAGCCGAGGTCCGAACCACAGTGGTGCCCTTGAGCTCGCTGTCAACCCCTCCTATAGTAGCGGTACGTTTTCGGCGTCCGCAGGAGACGGAGGTAGAAAGCGCTTTTCGCCTTCTACGCCCGTCTCGGGAGAAGTGCCTTCGGCACTTCTCCCTCCCGGGCTATTGTAGGGCCAGGCCCTCGCCCAAAACCCGGTGGAGCTGGACGACCGCACAGGCGGTAGCCAGCATCTATGTCCTCCCTAAACAAACAAATCTTTAATCTAATTCACCCACGTCTTTCCACTGTAGGACAAGGCATACGTCATCCGTTCATGGTCGACATTCCCGCTCATTCCACTAGAGTCCCCTAGCTCTAGCTCCGTCCCTCAGGGGTCTAGACAGCACTCACTATTCCAAAACGATATTCCCAGAGGATTGACATACCTTTTCACTATTGTACAAGATGTTACTCTATATAATATAAATATACTTACTAATTCGCCGGTACTTCTAATGAATTCAATTTAGTAGGTAAATCATTATCTGAATTTTACATATACGCGTCAAACCTCTTACTCCTTTCTGTTTGCCTGGTACTTGAGTTGCAATACTTTATTTTTGCTAGGCTATTTTACGCGTGGTCTACCTAGCTAGTTAACATTTTTTTTACTGATAGGCCAGCTTTTGACAACAATCTCACCTGATGGTAAGTGATAATGTGGTCAAAAGTGAAAGACAGACTAACTCCTTGTTGATGGAGCATCAACATCTCAGCGTTTCTGTACAACGTATTTTATATTGCTCCATCCCAGCAGCGTGAGCGTTTCTAATCCTCTTTTTGAAACAGCAAAAGAATCGAACAACTTACCAGCCTCTTGGTTTTCCAATAGTGATTTGTGAGTCTTCAAGACTAGAGTAAAGTAAACAGTACCTCTTGGACAAGCGTGGTTCATCTACGAGCTTATCTTCACTTTCCATCTGGTGAAATGTTTGTCTATTATCGATATAATATGAATTGGTTGCAAACGTACCTCTATCTAGGTTTTTGGTATGCTAAGAAGTTTCTGTATTAGGCAAATCATTTAAATTCTAAATCTAAAACTTCGTACTTGCTATGCTGCATTCGTAATGTAACCTTATGTGATATTGGCGGAACACCTAAATAAGGAGACATAAAATTTAAATGAATTTAATTGCTAGATCAGAGTTTTATTTTAAACAGGTTACAACTTACACCTAGACTCTTTAGAAGAGATGGTTATATGATTCTTAGGATTTCGTTTTGCTGAGCCAACTCGTTATTCACTAAAGATTTTAGGATTTTGTAAGATTATCTAGTTTCTTAAAAACTTGGAATTGCGAAGCTAATCCGTAAAAAAAATATTTTTTTTTACCTTAAAATGTAAACGACTTCAACGCTCAAAAGTGTGAACTAACTTGTTGAAGTCGGTACCATGATAGTTCAAAATTACCTATTACCGCAATAATGAGCGCGTGGTACCGACTATGACAAGTTATGTCACACTATTGAGTATTGAAGTCGGTTCCATTTTTAGGTAAATAAATTTTCACCCTTTTTAGTGACCTTTGCCACTTACGGGATCGATTGTCATTCATTGTCAATGCCTATGTCATCAAGATAAGAAAACACTTTTCAGTTATTGGTCTGGCCATAAAACCGAGGCTAACTTACTACAACACTGTTTTTGATTGTCATTTGCCCCACGAGAGAAAACTTATTGTACCAACTCAGAATACAGAAAAAAAATGTTTTCTGTATTCTGAGTGTACAACTACCACATGTGTGGGATAAAAGCAGGAAATGATACTTACAAGTTCTTAAAGTAATTGACAACAGCAACCGGTTTCAATGTATAAATAAACGTATGAATAAGCATTAACATGAATATATACAAAATGTTATTACAACGTTGATTAATGAATGATCAATTGCTTGGGATTAACACAATACGTCATGCATGAATAAGCCATACGTTCGAATACTGATAACCACGAACCAGATGAATTTATTTACCTTTTATGCATTGTTTCTCAGCTAATAAAAGAGATAATTTATGTTTGTCATTACCTAGCATAGCTTGCTTGACGCACACATATATACATATTAAAAATAACTAATGAAAAATTTGTAGTAACAATAGTCGTCTGTCTCTCAGACAACAGAAGTCTAGTTGAGTTGTTTTCATTTCGGATAGTAAGATTTAAAATTTTTTTATGGGATAGGAGAACAAAAGAGAGGCTCATTTGGTGGTAAGCGATCATCATCGCCCATAAACTTTATCAACATCAGAGGCCTCAACGATGCGTTGCCGGCCTTTAAGGTGGGGATATGCTCTCTTCTTGAAGGCTCCTAGCTCGTATCTTTTCGGAAATACTTCACCTAGCAGCTGGTTCTAAAATGTGGCAGTACTAGGAATAGACATAGAGAAACTACTTTTGAAGCGAAGTTTGCTTAGCCATTGTGAATCGATCAGCAAAATTAAGCAACGTCCGCCGCGGTCAGGAGTTGGATGGGTGACCGATGGTGACATTACTACTGAGCGCTTCCGTGCTTCGGAGGGCACGTTAAGCCGTCGGTCCCAGTTGTTGTCTTAGGATGGCAGTCGTTACAGCATGGTGGTAGGGCACTTTGCGAATGCCCGCCTGGCTAGCTACCACCCTCAAGTTGAAAATCTGTCGCCAAGCACCTAACGGTGTGTTCCGGCAGCTGTCCTTGAGAGCCAGTAATTTTAGGTTAGCCTGTACAACATCTTCGACCACATCATCACTTACCATCAGGTGAGATAGTGGTCAAAGGCTAACCTATCAGGCAAAAAAAAACTAGGACATTCTGGCCGAGTAGAGATTTCAAAATATATAATAACCATTCTTACATTGGATATCTACTTTATTTGTTTTAGATTCCTCTGTGGGTAGGTTAAGAAAAATGTATATCTGTATATAATTTTATTAATTTAATCACCAGTTGATAAGCAAAGCTGTTTCTATTTATTTTGCATTTTAACCAACTTAAGGTTATTAAGACGTTTGACCGCTGCCTGTCTCAGCTGATAGAGGCGATGATGTGTTTGAAGGAGTCATAGGGTGGAATCTCAAGTAAGAAGCGGGAAATAAAAAGAAATATATATTTCGCACTCGTTGTTAGGTTTGGTAACCATTCTACGTGATTATATAAATTAATATTAATGGTATTATCTTGCCAAGTTATTTTATAAGAAACCAATGTATATGATACCATGGTTTTAGGGGATATACGTTTTTTTTTTATTACCAGACCTAAAAAAAAAATGCCCAGCCAACTTACCATACCTACCATGTTGCACGTTCGGGCGTTATTCTCACAAAGAATTCTACATACATAGACAATTACACAGTCTTTGTAAGTAATAGAACCAGTTGTAATCAAAAAAGATGCTGTATGAATGCACATCGTCGTCGACGACCACACAATATTGGGTCATTTAAACGGCACTGCACTTTCCTATTGTTAAAATGACAACCTTAAAGCTCACCATTAAATAAATGGCTCAGAATTATCCAAGCAAGGATATTACGGCTTTTATGCAATAATATGACTTTCATATCTTGTGCAACTTAATATTTTATATGGAGAAACGATTTAAGTGTTTATTCCGCGAGAGGCCAGAAAACATTTTATATTACAGTGCTTAAATGTTTTCTGTGCATTAATATTTAAGGATATTAAAAAGAAACACCTTTATAGTTCTAGGTTCGCTTTAAGCTAAATTATTTTACATATTAGGCTCACTGTATCAACTGGATTGTCCACTGCTGAACACAATGCTTCTTGGGGATCGCAGTGTAAGATATCAGTTCTTCAAAAGCCGCTGTTGCACACGTGTCGTTTTATTTTTACCCTTATGGAAATGTTACGACATGGTTACGACCGCCACAGTCAGAGACCTGGGGAATAACGTTCTAGCCTAGCACTCCACGCATAACATTCTGCCCCAGCACCTCATGAACTTTAGGATTATAGGTTTACTTGATACGAAAGATGAGAATGGTGACGCTGAAACTATAATAGATGTCTCTAAAACAATCTTACCAGCTTACTTGTATCTCATCAGCTGTTTAAAGTTCACGATTAACGACATGCATGTTGTGACAACCAATGACCTTTAAAATATCGTTGTACGCACCAGTATATGATCGAAGCCTTCGTGGTATCCTCTCCTGGTTTCGGTAAATTACCTACAAAAGATGATTTTTTAATAATGGTTATGAGTAATGTAAACTTTACGTTTATTATTACTCATCTGTTACTTCATTGTTCATAGGTAGTTTAACCGGTTGTGTTGAGATCAAGCTTCATCAACTAATTTAATAACCATCAACACGTCATAATGATAGAATCATCCAATCTACTATGTATATTTTATCACTATATGTAAATAATAGAAGAGGTTTATTAATTAAATAACGGAATTTACACTACCTACGAGTTAGTTCCTATACTATTTCATTACTATTTCCTATACTATTCCTATACATTAGGTACTGACCAACAGGAATATACCAGGTCTCATAGTATTTTCCTGCGCTGTCTCACAGCACTATAGATTTTCAGGCATTATAGCCTTATTACTTTATAAATTAAAACCAGAACTGTAATTGTCATCATAATCAACAGCCGGATAGCGTCCACCATTCCAAAACTGTCCAAGGGTAGGGGTGTTTGCCTAAATAAAAGATAAAAGTAAACCCAATCCCCACGCTAGATAGGCAAATTGGTAATTTCGATCACCAAATTTAATTTGGCAGTTCATCATAAGGCGTTGCAATTTAAGGCACTTCAAGGGCAAGCCTAGGTGTACTTGCACTAAAATAATGATGACCTTTTTTAGGTTTGATAAACTTTTAGAGAGTATACAACAACAGGACGTCGAATCACAATCGATAAATTGCTGCAGCTTGTACCGGAAACGTTCCTCAGGATTTTCAGTGTGGTACTCCCGCGGTAGTCGCATCACGTTTCTCTTTTTTTATATTTACCTTGTAGAAATTGTATGCACGTATAAAGCTGCATGTTTTATTGTTATACATTCTAATGTGAGACAATTTTAACATCGGCAAATACTTAGGTGAAGTTACAATGGTTTAGAACTGTCAGAAGCAAAACATAACCTTGGCGGTCCATATGCTACACCAAGAAGAGACCACAAAAGGGTACCTAATATGGGTGAATCATCTCTCTGCATTGAGGCGCATAATGTAGTGTGTCCATATAAGCCATTACCAAAGCAACGTCTTGCTTTTTGATGGCAAAGTTAAATTACTAATAAAACAAATAATTTGCGTGTTTTCCTGGTGTTCGGCGGCTAATACCAATAAATAACACCCAGCCAGATTTACAACAGTAAAGTCTGAGTCCGACAAGGAAAATCCTAAACAGAAAGCTTACATAATGTTGTAGTATTTTTACTTAAATCAATGCAGTTGCGTTGCGTGTCATTGTTTAATAATTTAGTAATTACATTATATTGGAATTAATTTCTCTTGGTTAACATATATATTATGATATGTATATTACTTGGACAATATAAAACGTATGAAGGTATATATTTGCTTATGTTTAGCGAAAACTACAAATATAACACAGCAAGTACTTAGTTGTAGTAGTGTAATGAATGCACGTCGTCATCGGCGACCGCCTAATAATTGGTAATTTTATCTGGGACTGCACTTTTCTATAAGTTCTTAAAACGACAATTGTAAATAAATTCACCCCTAATGTAAATAATAAATAGTTCGGTATCATAAGCAAGGTTATTACGGCTTTTATGCTATAATATGTATTTCATCTTTGTTTAACTTAGGGCCTGTTTCAGAATGTTCGAGTAAGTTCCGGTTTTACTAACCAGATCATATTTAATAAATAAAACACTATCTTTGCGTTTCACAGTCATCGGTTTAGCCTATCCATCGGTTAAAGCTTGAAACGCCCTGCATGTTAACTGTCATTTTTATGATTCAGTTATTTTATGTGTTGCATACCAACCCGAAACTTTATTAGGACATTCTGAAACGGACGCTTAGTATTTGATATCGAGATATTCCGCGGTGAATTGCAAAACAAAAGACTACAATTCATATTAGCACTGTAATATCCTAATTAAGGATATTTAGGGCCTGTTTCAGAATGTCCGAGTAAGTTCCGGTTATACTACCCAGAACATATTTAATAAACAAAACACTATCTTTGCGTTTCACTTCACAGTCATCGGTTTAGCCTATCCATCGGTTAAAGCTTGAAACGCCGTGCATATTAACTGTCATTTTTATGATTCAGTTATTTTATGTGTTGCATACCAACCCGAAACTTTATTAGGACATTCTGAAACGGGCCCTTAGTAAATTTTGGCTGCCCAACATAGTGACTCATAAAAAGTCATCATCTTTCCTTTTCTCATTTAATCTGAAGTTGGTTCACTATATTTTCTCTGACTACTAAGGCCTGGACAAATATTAATTTGGGTAAATGTCTTGAACACTTGTATGTATGTATAGAGATGTGAAGGCCCTGTATTGCGTTCATGGCAACATTTATTTAATGTGCGTGTGTTTACCTAAGCGAACCTATGTACGTACAACTTATGTACCTACATTGTGTATTTATATGGTCGCGTAAATTGTTAGAGTTATGCTTGATTGGTTCGTGGAACAAAGGCCCTATTTGTGTCAAGTGTTAAACAAGCAAACTTTCTTACCAATAATGTATTGTATTGGATAATAATGGCAAATATTTATTTATGTATACAAATGCAAATATATAAGGTAAACATGTGTGCGATTAATTTACAGAACTTATATCTTGTTTTAATTAGAAAACAATATAAGCATTCATTTGGACGATATTCCAAACATACGAAGGTCTTTGTTTCTAAAAATAAAATGCCATTTAGTAAGATTAGTTTATAGTATTCTTATTTTATTTTGCATCATATTAAATACAACATGCTCATGTTTGGGTTCCGTGTACCATAACTTTCCCTTGATATATAGGCCATGTTTGGGTTCCGTAACAGATGGGACCCTTTTACCAAACATACGTTCATCAAAACCTCTGCTGCGTTGTTGCAAATGTATGATATATTACCAAAACCTCTGCTGTCCATCCGTGCGTTCCTTCGTAATTTATTAACTTATACTTTTTTTAATTTACTCTTATTTATAAACAATATACGTAACATATATTTATTAATATTTAAAATACTTAATTTATAAGTTTAACTTTCAATACAAACCTGTAAATATAATTACGTCAAAAAAAGCACAAATTTCGCCAATATACGCCTAAAAGCATAATAAATCAATCGAGTCAAATGAATTTCTGTAAAAACCCGATGTATCATCAGCATCACCCTCAGTTTACGCAATTGACTTTTATACATCAAGTTCTAAATTGAGCTTTGAACAATGGAAATAAGTTATATTTTCGAAAGTAGTTCCAAAATCGTAAACTTTAGCTGTCGTTGCCGTGCTTAATGATGGCAATGAAACTGCCCGAGGAGCAGTAACTTGAGAAAAAGTTGTTTTGTTTCCTGGTCGTTAACGGGTTTCTGAATTTGAGAATTTAATTAAACCGACGACGGATCGGACATTTCACTTTAACATTTCAATGATTTATCTAGTACCATAGACTACTAAGCGCACAATTTACATCTTTGTTTACAAACTATTGTAATTGGTTTCTTGTAAATCGTTTTAGTTGTAAATAAAAACAAATAAATGTGGGCAAGGTTTTTTACAGATAATTTTATTTGAGTTATTTTTTCCATGAATTTAATTCATATATATTTAACCGTGTGAAACTAAAATTAAAACCTTTTTTTAATACTTAGACGTACGTTTGGCTACCAACTCGCCCTTTGGTACACTTGGTATTGGTACGCGGCGATGTGTACTTGTAAATCTGACGAAAAATCGTCCCCACATTTATTTAAGATATGACATGACGTGACCAATAATTCACCATGCCTCCCATCAAGACTTACCTCTCAGTAGTGTCCGGTCATGCAAGTGAACCGCTTCATTAACTCCAACCTATTCAGAATCATAAAGCGCAGCTGGTGTCCCGTGGTACCTATCCTATGCAACTGCGACCTTCATTGCGACATCAACCTCCCCACTATAACTTACCAATAGCTGCGATTGTAGATATTTCGATAGGGTTCCCCACCACCCTTAGCCTCTGGTGTCCAGGTAGCGAACTACTAGACTGCCTCTCCCGATCCTTACTTCAAACTTCCCTGTCACCGCCCAAGGCATGTATTGGACGACGCAGCCATTACGTTTAGGCAGCTTTAATAGCTTCATACGACAGTCGTCCCGGTCAAGGTAATCACGGTAATGTTTCAAGGTCAGCGGTAATTAGAGGTTACACAATCAAACATCGAGCTCGCCGGTACCATTGAGCTAAAAACAAAGTCCCGATTAGTATCTCTCAATATAGTCACAGTGCAAATATCCGCAGGGCCCACGCTCTACTGGCCCCGTTACAACACTGTATTCTCTCTACTCTATGGTTCTAATCTCCCAAAATAATCTCAGACACACTCAAGACTAGGTATGTCCCAAAGTGGTACCCCAGAGCTCGTTGTCGACTCCTCTTCTTGCAGTGATGTGTTTTCGGTCGGCTTCAGATCATGGAGGTAGATGGTGATTCACGCCTTCCGCTCCCGTCTCGGTTGATGTGCCTCCAGCAATCACTCTCCAGGGCAACGGAGGCTCTCGCCCAAAAAATACGGTGGAGTTGTATTGCCGTAGCGGGAAACCAAATTTAAGTGCATTCTAAATAAATACAACTCACCTGCCTGATCGCTAGTGTCAGGTAATGCCGGGATATGGCCAGATGCAATGTCATCGATCACTGATTTTAGTGAGACGACAATACGCTCGACATTATTTGTTATATCTCAGTTCTTATTGCTCCCAGGCAGTATATCAATATTAAATATCAAGTAGAACAAGTTCCAGAAAGAGTCCTGTTTTAAGAAATCCCACCATTAAAATGCACTAAAAATAATATATTCAAAATCGATGGATTGATTCGGCAAAAAGAGCAGCTAGGAATATAAAGTGTATCATAATGATATGCAATCCTATCGGTCTAACTATAACAACTATTCCTAAGCGTCAATTCCATCATTTATAAACTGTTCTAATCCATATAATAATATTTTTTATTTGATCCAAAAGAAAAAGTAATAAATAATATTCAACTTAAAATAATTTTGCACATATAAAATTATTAAGATTTCTATAAATAAATTATACATAATAAAATCATACATGATTCAACTTCATACATTAATAATTATTATTAGCGTCATGCTAATAAAATTACTTATTATAATAATTATATTTGATTGCTTACATTAAAAATTATCATAAATAACTATATTATATTACTCACATTAGGATTATTAGTTCGCTAGCTCTCACGGTAGGATAACCTGTGTCTGTGAGAGCTAGTACTTCCAGATGACTCATATTTTACTTGTAACAGAACTGTGTGTGCTGTAGTTTTGAATGAAAGAGTGAGTATGTTATTAAGGTTGTGTATGAGTTAAGTATAAAATAACAGAGAGTTTAGTATAAAGTAACAGAGAGAAAGTATATTAGGTAATCGGGTGGAGTATAAAAGAGACGTGAGTATGTGTGATATCTGTAAGAATGATTTAGATTTGTGTTCTTAGTAATTGTTCTGTTGTGATGTAGTCTAAGGAAAACAAGTATTTCTCTATTTTAGATCTGCATATTTTTTTAGAATCATTCAGTATATCGAGAGTCTTGTTTAGCTGTTTATATAAAAAGAGTTCTAGATAACTATTGCATTTTTTACCTTTCACTGTATGTTTTTTAGTTGGGTCCCATTTTATACGTCTAGTTTTAATTTTGTGAGCCTGAATGATTTTGGACTTTTTATGGAATCGCAATGCGCACGCCAGAATAAAAAGTTGTCTTACTCTAAGTTGCTTAGTCTCCTTGTATAGATCATCTGTAGGGTATCTAAATGGTTTTTTGTAGGCTACTTTGAGAATTGCTCTCTGTGCCCTTTCGGCTTTCATCAGGTATGTAGCACAAGCAGCACCCCATGTAGTTATACAGTAGTTAATTAAGGATTTGCACAAAGCCGAGTAAACTAGTTCAATAATTTTAATATCTGCTAAATGTTTTAATCTTTTGAAAATATATAGTAATTTTCTTAACCGATTGCTGAGAGTATCTATCTGCTTAGTCCAAGACAAGAGTTCATCGATGTATATTCCCAAGTATTTGATATCTCTGACCTGTTCTAGCTTAGGACAGTTGTCTGCGCATTGATTTCTTGCGTCTAAGCCACAGGAGTGTAATTTGATGTTTAAAGGTTGCATTGGCTTTGTACGGATGGACATGTGAAATGCAATAAATTTCGTTTTGCCAGCATTGAGTGTAAGTAGGTTAGTTTGTAACCAATTGACTATCTGACGAAGTCCATCGTTTGCTACCTTGGACACATCGTCCCAAGTTTTGGCATGGAAAATAATAGCTGTGTCATCAGCGAAAGCAAACAGTTTGGCGTGTTGTATTTTTAGCTCACAGAGGTCGTTAAGATATGCTACAAAAAGGGATGGACCAAGCACACTGCCCTGCGGGATTCCAAATTGCACATTGCGAAAGTCACTGTAGCAATCTGCAACACTCAAACGCTGTCTTCGACCTGAGAGGTATGACTGAAACCACTCGAGCGCTATCCCTCGAACTCCGAGTCTTTCCAGCTTCTTTAAAAGTATAGGACGTGAGACTGTGTCAAAAGCTTTTGCTAGGTCTAGGAAGACGCCAATGCATCTCTGTCCTGTATCAAGTTTTTCAGAAACATGGTCAACCAGAGAGGCAACGGCGTCCTCAGTTGACCTGCTAGTGCGG
Organism: Plagodis dolabraria; assembly: GCA_963854805.1. NCBI lineage: Eukaryota > Metazoa > Arthropoda > Insecta > Lepidoptera > Geometridae > Plagodis > Plagodis dolabraria. Next base: position 14,452,272 of record OY978459.1, on the reverse strand, counting down.
AAGCCGAATTGATTTTCAGACAGGATATTTGTAATATAATAACTTGGACAAGCCAACAATTTCATTAATAAAAGATAAGGTATTCCATCGGGCACACAGATCATCCCCTGATGTGTCTCCCTGTGATCGGGCAATTGTCCCTGGACTCCACGCGTTTGCAAACTAGCTACCCTGCTTCTTTTACAAAAAATTTAAAATTTAGATTTTTTTATACAGTAGCGTCGTACAGAGGATCGAAAAAGGCTGTGGAAGACAGAAACTTATATTTTAAAGTGTCGGTTTTATGCTTGAAATAGCATTTCAGTTATGCCAAGACCATAGGAACAATCTAGTAAAATCTTAAAAAATTGCCTATGCAAATAGGCTATTGAAGCAATTTAAAGAAAACAAACGACATCTAAAATTTAAATTGTTATGTCCTCGAGAGCCTCTTTATATCCACTGTACTTAGTATAGAAACCATTAGGCTTAAAGTGAAACCTCTGACCAAGGCTAATGTGGCGACACAATTTGAACCTGACTGGTAGGAGTTGACAAAAAGGTTGACTTTCGTGTCACGGTGACAATTAAATATTTCCGAACAGTTTAGAAATTATATTTATTAACTTAATCATGCACGTCTGTACTAAACTTTGACAGCTCCTAAGGCCAATACATACTTATCTCACATAGGACATTCGTAACTGGAAATATTGTGGCACCAATCTTACTTCTTCACACATGTAAGGAACAAAAATTTGACTCAATTAGCTCTGGATGATGGTGCTTGCGTATTTATAATATTAAATACTGGCGATATACACATGTGATATTAGATATACTTTAAGCGATCTATAATTTATTTTTATATACAACTCCCTCTGAAAAATATTTTAATTGAGTTTTTATATTAATGTATGGCTACCGGTAATTTGCAGCGAATAAAAAATAGACAGCAGAATGACTTTAATACTGTTTCGTTTTGCCCTTTGGACGTAAAGAGTTAAAAAGTTTCCTAAATTGCGCTATAATTATGTACTTACGAAATGCCATGTGTTAGCACAATGTTGGTGATAAAAGTTGTCCAACTTCCTGTAAGTTTTACAGCATTGCAAAAAAATATCTCCAATATAATGTTTTGGGAAAACAAAATTTGCCCACTTTTGTTTGGTGAAGACCTGACTTGGGTAGTAACATCATACAAATACCTATATTATATTATTATCTAACATAATATATCGATATAAAACAGTAAGTGCATCAAAAGTTTAATGTTTATGGAAAATTAAATTACAACAATAGAATAATAGTTTCCATTTACTTACGCATTAACTTTATTCAAGTACATTTAGAGATTATAAGGTAATTTACCTTCACCTCTAGCTAACATATACCTATATTTCAATATCAAGTATTAAAGCACTCTTATACATATCTTGGAGAACATCGTATCGATAGTCCATTTAAATATTTCTAACAATAATTTAAGTATGTACGAGTGATGTACGTTCTGCCGCCGATTACTACCTACAGTTATTTATCTAATAAGTAGTTACATATATAATCATTATTATTAGGTACCTACTCATTGTTTTGTTCTATATGACATGTTGTTAGCGATTGCTATTTTTATATATATAGTTACGTTGTCGTTTATGCAATTAAAGAAGACATAAGTAACAAATAATTAGGTTCATCGATTCATCAGTTACTTTGACAGCTGTCACATCTTAGAAATTTCGTCATAAAGAGTAAAAATTTTACTATATAAGCAGTTTTGTATACGAAAAATAAATTTCAACAAAAATACTTAACTGTGCATAAGATTAATGAATGTTTATTCCTTATAACACAAATAGTTGCGCATATTGATTAGTAAATAAGGAACACCATTCTAGGTTAAGCCTGTTAACACCTTCGACCACATCATCACTTACCATCAGGTGAGATTCTGGTCAAAGACTTACCTATCAGCAATAAAAAAAAAAACCTGATATTGACTGTTTACGTATGGGAGTTAGGGTTAATGGGAATATTATGATGATGTTAATGATCATTCCACCCCAAAGTGGGGTTTTCCTGAGAAGCTAAAATTAACAACAATAAACCATTATTCAAAAACCATGATAGGGATGTCATAAATCACTATAGAGATTAGTTTCAGTATTCGCTGAGATTTTCGAAAATTTTATTCATGTCAGTCTGTACACATACGTGTGAAAAATATGAATGTTTAGTGAATAATAAACAAATAGATTTTCGTATAAACACATCAATTAATTTTGCTATACATAAATTGTGTTATGACCCCCAAAAGAAATGAAGGTGATGACCCTAGTTAATTCAAGATCGACAACGACATCTACAAACTAAATTCACACCGAAGCGTAGGCGCAGTGGCTGGACGTTTGCTCGACACAAACGTGAGATAAAAATAATTATTTTCTCATGTAATCCAATTGATGGATTGATCCCTCGCTAACTGCTCCGATCACTGAAAATTAGTGAAAAGGAAACTGAAACTAGAGCATATTTTCCGTGCTTCGGAGGGCACGTTAAGCCGTCGGTCCCGGTTGTTGTCTTAGGATAGCAGTGCCCTACCACCATGCTGTAACCATGGTGGTAGGGCACTTTGCAAATGCCCGCCTGGCTAGCTACCACCCTCAAGTTGAAAATCTGTCGCCAAGCACCTAACGGTGTGTTCCGGCAGCTGTCCTTGAGAGCCAGTAACTCTAGGTTAGTCTGAACAACATCCTCGACCACATCATCACTTACCATCAGGGGAGATAGTGGTCAAAGGCTAACCTATCTCACATAAAAAAAAAATAAAAAAAAATAATTTAAAAAGAAATTGTAGGTAAGTACCTCCATTCAAATATCCATATCTACCTCCTGAATGCTGCCTGTAAATTAGTGGAAAGGCAATTAATGTAAATTAGGGCACATATTTAAAGAATTCAAAAAAAAATCCAAGGCTTTTTTTCCTTCCAATATCCACACCTACCTCCGGGATGCTTTCGTTGATATGTATCTCTACTTTTCGGGCGTTAAGATGTTATTGAAGACTACGCATAATGTGCAGCAAGACTTCGTTCTCTTCAGCTTGACGAGTAGTATCTACAATGCTGTTTATATGGTGCATTTATTGTAATAGGTCCTCTGTAAATAAGACGTAAGTACCTTTAACTGAAAAGTTATCTTTTACTGTTGCGTCGTAGGTAACTTACAACACCGTATTAGCTGGACAATAACCTCAATAGATAAAACTTGTAATACAGCCCTTTTGTCAAGTATCGATAACGAAGCGTGTACATTTCCTCATAATATGACTGATTAATTTAAGTGTATAATATAATTATACGTTGTAATCTTACATGTTGGTACCTCCTTGGGAATGATTTCTTTTTTAAACGACAGTGTTTTATTTTATTTTCGATTTCTCGTTACTTGGAAAGTACGTTTAAAGTCACCGGATCAGAGGGATGAAAATAGTACTTTTAGTCTCTGAGAGACGATTTTTCCGGCTGAATAAAAATAAGAACTACGAAAGCCAACTATGCAACTTTTTATACAGGCGCTGTGTTAAATCGCGGTGTAAAATTATGATTATAAAATTATCGTTAGTTCCAATAATTCCTCTAATTTAAATTAAATTAAAAGACATTGTTTTACATTACCGATATAGTTTATCTATGTTGTTATAAAATATTGTTTAACTAATCATGTTTTTATTTACATACCTAATATTCAAAATGTAAAGAAACCTATTTGGCACGAGATGGCGAAGAGAAGCGTACGAGCGTAGCGAGGACTCTAATAGTTCGTACAAGAGTAAATAGGTCTTTCACCCGAAGTAAACAATCTGCTTTTCATTTTGAACAAGAGGAAAGAACATTCATAGAATATAAAACTTAAACGTTCCTTTCACCCCTTGTATATAATTTTAGATAAGTATCTATTTTACAATATATAATTTTCTATATGTACCTTTGTCTAGATTGTGTAGAGTAGGTACTCCTGTAGAACTGTCCCACATTTTCCTGATAGTTGTCTCATAGAGTTGACTAAGGAAATAATACACAGAATAAGCAACATACCACTAATCACGATGTGACGGGTTGTTGCTGCACATTGGATGCACAGCAGGCCTCCTTAATTCCTCGAGTACCTACACGATACAGAGCATTCCCCAGGGAGGTTGGAGTTAATAATATTTTTTTAACAAATTATGTCCTTATGTTATCCTGTACATTGTTAGCGAAAATGTATTTTTAAATGTTCTTGTGAGGCCCTTCGTTGTAAGAAAAGACATATCATACCGACCCCTACATTAATGGGTTAAGGGTATGAAAGTGATGGGATTTTTACTGTTTCGTACAAAGTGTTTAGATTAAATTCACTATCAGTTTAGCAGGCGTTGGTAAAACCACAGAATTAATAACTGTATTAATTATTAACTTATTGATTATTAACGGTAATGTATTGCAACTTTATAGTAAGTATATTACATAGTAAATCCGATAAGACATTCTGAAATATTTTCAGCAGACACGACAATATATATTATTTAATATCATTTGAAAATCAATCAACATTTTGTATCAAACTATACCCATTCTAATTACAGCTGCATAGTAATATAAACAACGACGAATATGACAACGGTCTCGATCGTGCCCCCAGTGAGTCAAGACCTCCTGAAGATAGATGCTTCGTTTAGAAGCGAAACTAGTCCAATATTCTTCCGGTTAGGCTGCGCGGCGTTTGTGACGTCACGTGGGTATCACAGGCAAATTAGGCGGAATTGTCACTAGATATATATATTCATATTCTTTTAAGTGTTTCATTAAAATTTTATTTAATGTTTTCTTAAGATACTTTTAAAAATATAATTGTTATTATTAAATATGGATTTCCGCAAAGTAACGCCTGAATCTATTCAGTATAAACAAACAGATCACGTTCAGTCTGATATTAAAAATATTGTTAAACTATTTTGTTCTTGTTTCTCTCATTCCCATTTCTAATATAAAAACCGATACAATGTCATAAAATTTGACAAGACGGCCATAACATCAGGCCAAATTTGACGCGATCAAAAAACGTAAACAACCAGTATTTTATATTAGACCTTCTGAATATCAATGCACTTTATATATGCTTCTTGCTTAACTGGGTCTCAAAGACGTTACGTCCATAATTATTAGCCAATGCGGAAATTATAAACCAAAAGCGAATTTTGTGTATCATTATGCGCTGCGTAAGGTGATCTACTCTTTGTTCTAATATCATCTAGATATGACATAGCAAATACAATAGAATAAGCAGTAATGAAACTGATACATTTTCGACCTTGAAGGTTCTTGAACTGTCGCGAAAAGCCAAGCGAGTCCTTGTATTATCCTGTATTCCAGATAGGGGGGAGGGGGGGGGGGGTCGTACATTGATGCTGGCACTTTGCCATTCGTACATTTTTTAGTTTATTGGTAAACAAAAAATATACTTTGCTTGGACAACAATCTTACCTAATATTATGTAGTAAGCTTAGAGTACAGAGAAACAAGCTTAACCTATAATGACAATAATTCCCGTTATAAAATGAGTAAAATCCCTTAAAAAATGTTATAGCTCAATATTTAATTTAACACAATGAAATTAGATTTATTGAAATTAATGAAATTGTAAGAATTTATTTCTTATACAGAAAATTTCGTCTAAGAGTAGGATTTGTTAAAGTCATGTATATTCATCTTAATAAATCTACATATAGGTAGTTGGCCAAAGCTAAACTTAATTTATAGCTACATTTATGTACAAAAAGCATTTAAATTCATTGAAATTAAAGAAAAAGTTGTTAAATTATGAATAAACTATAACTGCTTTCCCTCCTAGAAGAATGCAATTGTTTTAACTCTCGTTTAGTCAATGATATAATTGATATAACAGGTTTAATTTACATCACCGAAGAACATGAAATCTGTTGTTTAGAAAGAAGGAGCTCTAGTGATGTACCGAAAATATCACGATCAGATTGCTAGCTAACTATCTGCCAGGTAACAAACATACAGCGCCATCTGCGAAATAGGTTTGAGTAAACAAGCCCATTTGGGGACTATCAGCATGCAGTATAAGAATCATTTATGTCACGTAGGTATTAGGTATTCTAACGTTAAATACTAGTGTCGTCAATGACACGTAATTGTACACGGAACATAACCTAACACGCGTACGCTATGCAGATAAATTACGCAAGCCGCCATCATTGTATTTTAATTTGTAAACAAACGAATATATGAATGAGGTACAGATATCATTATTACGCGTTATAAAGGTTGTATGTACGAAAGAATTTCACTAATACTACAACAACATAATTTTTGGAAATTTTAATCATGAGCTAGCAATAAATTATTAGGTACCTAAGCTATCAATAAACTGTTTTTTTATTTTTTTTTTATTTGCATGATAGGTTAGCCTTTGACCACTATCTCACCTGATAGTAAGTGATGATGTGGTCGAAGATGTTGTTTAGGCTAACCTAGAATTACTGCCTGTCAAGGACAACTGCCGGAACACACCGTTAGGTGCTTGGCGACAGATTTTCTACTTGAGGGCGGTTAGCTAAGGTGGGCATTCGCAAAATGCTCTACCACCTTGCTATTACGACTGCCATCCTAAGACAACAACCAGGACCGACGGCTTTACGTGCCCTCCGAAGCACGGAAGCGCTCAGTAGTAATGTCACCAGCGGTCACCCATCCAACCCATGACTGCGGCGGACGTTGCTTAGCTCTGCTGATCGGTTCAGAATGGCTAAGCAAACTTCGTTACCAGCGCTTCAAAATCTATGTTAAAAAATATGTCTAATAGTTCCTATGTATGATATAAGTCAGTATATGTTGGTAATTACTTACTCATATGTACATTTGAGGTTGGATTGTTGTTCATGCGGAAAGAGAGGTCATAATAAATAGCCTTTCCATACGTTTTTCAACACACATTAGTGTCGATTCAATTTAAATAGTCTAAATTTTAATTCTCTAAATTACGGTAGTTCTTCAATCGACATTGTGTAACACTTAAAATGGCTATTCCAAGAATACGAGTATAATTATTCTATTTAGGTACCTAGGCAACATTGCCTGGGCTTAGAGCACCGAGTTTATACAATATATATAATTTGTACAATATACAAATATACATACAACAATTGAATACAAAATTCGCAAGCGTTGTCCGAATTAAAATTTTAATGTGATCAGAATAAGTACTACCATAATGCAGTCAATTTTAAAGACATTTTAATTTAGAGGCTTTGTTTAAAATTGACACCATTATGTCCTCTAAATTAATTTTCAAAATATTATAATATTAATTAGACATAGTCACCTATATCGTGTTCTTTACGCTTATTTACAAATCTAAATCATTCGAGCATAGATACATGTAACGAATTGGAATCAAACATATAATATTGTATGTATTGATAAGAAATCGGCCAAGGGCGAGCTCTGCTTATATAAGAGGTTAGCACCGCAACAAGCCGTGAAAGAAAAAAATGTGTTATTATATTGATCACAGCTCAAGAACTCAATTAAAAATGTACGTTTTCAGAATTTGATGTTTAAATAGAGGGTATAAATTTCAGGTTCCTAACTCTGCAGTTTAATTTTTGATATAAATCCTATATTAAAATGTTCTAAAATTGACAACTCTGACAGCCACCACTTGAAATCTCTCAATGAATATTTGTGGTAGCAGTTAGAAGATTTTGCGAAAGCCTAAAGTAGAAAACCTGTTGTGTTAAATGTTAATTGATTGTGTTGTTTTTGGTCAATAATATCCAAAAAATATCTCCTTTATTTGATTTATCCTTCTACAATGTTCGAGGATCTTTAAAGAAGATATAGAAGATATAAATATAAAACCTTTATGGATGACTGTTAGCTGATAGACTCGCGGGCACCACGCCCCACCGCCACCGCCGTAGTTGAATACTTCTATTCCTCTAGCATTTATTTTATTATTACACATTACACATCATACGCAGGTACTTAAGTAAATTTTATTCGCAACCTTGAGATTAATATTGAAGATGAACAAGCTTTTTACTTATCTTAATTTATTGTAGTGTATTATATAAATAAATTAACAACATGTGGTGTGAAGTTTGTTGACCATTCGTCATCTAGAACCTACGAGTACCTATAGTATATTTTCTACAGTCTTATAAAGTTATAACACCTCTCACCATGGAGGATGGAGGCTCCATTCCTCCATGCCTCCCACTTACGATGCAATGGTAAGGTTCGCAGTATGCAACTTCCGGTTTATAATGAAAATTTCAATTACCCTTTTTTTAAGAAAAAACTAAATAAAAAGTTTAACAATACGATGTATAAGTATTTAAATAAAATGTTATAATTTTATATATCACGAATCATGCCACGCGGGTTTTTAAATCAATATAGCTAAATTAAAAAAAATATAAAAAAATACTTCAACATTCAAGTGTGGAATACCTTGTTGAATGCGGTACCATGATAGTTCAAACGTACCTATTATAACAATATTGTGCGAATGGTACTGACTTCGGTAATTTATTTCACACTTTTGAGTGTTGAAGTCGGTTCCATTTTTTGGTGAAAAAAATTTTTTAGCTCTTTTTTATGAAGTTCGCTACTTAAGGGATCTATTGTCATTCACTGTCAACAACTTTATCATCAAGATAGGACAATATTTTTCAGTTATTGGAGTGTAACTCAAAAACGGCTTGACCGATTTTGAGGAATTTTAAATGGGACCAAACGACAGGCATCGGCATTTAAATAAAAAAAGAACTATCAAAATGTGTTGAACCAGTCAAATGTGCTGAGGTAATAAATATAAAAAAAAACGAATTGAGAACCTCCTCCTTTTTTAAGTCGGTTAATAATCACAACCTACTACCTACCTCTAAACGGAATTTCACACTTTTCTATCCCCACCACGCCTTCTAAGCGTGGGGATTGTAGCAAATTTCCCCAATAATGGGGGAAACCGTATTCACCGGTGGAAGTTTCAGTTGATTTTATAACGATGATAATCACATTTTACCACTATTAGCCACACAACAAAAAGATACCTACGTAACGTAGTTTGTACTGTCATTTGTTCCAGAAATGAATGGATTTCCCAATGTGTACCTACCCTTGTTTTTTGTTCTTTGAGATATTCATTTTTCGATAAAAATAATCCATCCGTTATTGAACGCTAGTCAAATGTAGGTTATCTAGGTATGATGATGAAAATTATAGCATCGTATTTACAATACATATTATATATGTATGTGTTTGTATATTTATGATCACTTGATCATCAGCTTTTAAGAAAACGTCATAAATGGATATGTCTGATAAATTTTCCACAACTATTTGTAGTCTTTGTAAATTGCCCCGATCCTGCACCTCAATGTTGCTTTTTTTTATGAATGATCGCGTGAATCCCATCAGTTTTGTATTGTGCAAATCTTTCAGGTTTTTAATTTCTTGTAACACGAGAGTTACAAAAGTACTTTCGGACCAATGATAAACATTGTGCCGTGATCCTATGAAGTCATCATGATGTAGAGTATTGTAGAGTCGGTAGAATAAGCAATAGGACCATTCGCCTTCAAGGAATCATTCAAGGAAATAATTCAATTAAGGTACTTATAAATCACTACATAGTATAAAACAAAGTCGCTTCCCGCTGTCTGTCCCTATGTATGCTTAGATCTTTAAAACTACGCAACGGATTTTGATGCGTTTTTTTTTATAGATAGAGTGATTTAAGAGGAAGGTTTATATGTGTAATACATACATGGTATACTAGGGAAACAATTATGTATAATAGATAACGTTCACAAATTCCTCAAAGTCCTAAAAAATATACTGCTCCAAAAATGTTACTATACTCTTGAAGAATTGTTTTAAGGGTCCTTCGATTCTAGAATAGATGATCCCACTCCGCTACATGTTGATATACCCTATCAGGGTCATTATGTACCATTCCACCTAATTTTGGTTGGTATAAATTAACTCATGTAAACCGCATTTGAATGTACCTAATGATTGCAATAAATGATTGAGTATTGAGTATATATTGATAATTTTGGAGGTTTCGAATGTGATGTCAAGAGGAACTTTAACCTTTCAAGAGTTACCTCTAAAGAAAACATGATGGTATTGTCTAATGACAAAAAGCTGTGAACGTTGTATTGTATATAAAATAAAGACATTCTGTAGTTAGTATCAGCATTGCACCCGTGCGAAGCCGGGGTTGGTCGCTAATTAAATATAAGTAGGCATCAACAATATATTTATATACTATGGCGAGTCCTGAAATCTTGGATTTGATTGATTCTAATCCTGGATTCCTACTGATTCATAAACAGTCCATGTCTGTTATTTCATCCAAAATATGTTTAATGAACTTACACTCGTAGTTCACAGAACTTGTAAACATATACCTAACTTAAAGTACAGTAGGGATACATTGAAAAATCAGTAAATGAATAAACAGTCCATCCCTAGCTGTTATTTCACCCATAATATCTTCAATGAACGAGTACCTGTTATGTTATGATTCAATCGCAGTTTTATAATAGTGAAGTGTACGATCAATATTAGTTTATTTTGTTGCTCAATGTTCGATTAGATAATCGACTGTCCCACTTCCTCACTTACACCTCTCACGATCTAATAGCCGAGTTATTAAAGCGTAGCGCTCTTGAGATTGAACTGGTATTGGGTATCTTGATAAAAGTATCAAGATTTTTCTTTCTAGTATCTTGACTCAAATATTACTCTATCTGATTTTGGGAACACACGTTAAAGTTTCAGTTATTTTTTTTTCTTACCGTGCTAATTAAAAAAACACGATGTTTCTTTGCTTGAGCCCTTTTCGAAAGTACGGGGCAACAATCTCACACACTACTACTATGCCATTTATAGTAGTACCTATATGATTTTTAATAATGATGGAAGAAGCTCGAGCTCCATCTGGTGCATTTGCATCATGGATTTCATCAGTGACGAACTGCACTGTGTCCGTCATCCTGAGACAAAAGTTGCTAAATCTCATGTGCCTATAATTTCACCGGCACAAATACCCTTCAAACCCGGAACACAACAAAGTGAACATTACTCCTTGGCGGTACAAAAAGGTATGGTGACAATATTTCCCCGAACGAACTTGCACAAAGAGTTCTAATGAATAATCAGAATAATCAATTTATTGGTAAGAATATTACAATAGAGTTATAATTTAAATTATGCTAAAGTATATAAAAAATATTAAATTAAATTAAGTATTTGCAAAAAATAAAATAGCAATATTATCTTTTGCACATATTCGTCAACACTGAAGAACGCCTTCTCGACGAGCCATGATTTAAGTTTGCGCTGCTGAGAGAGGCTATGAAGAGAGGCTATTTGCTGTGTGATGCTACTAAAACATGCGCAGAATCTTTACGAATCGACTTAGTGACGCCAGATGTTTATTTGTTAACCTAGAAATACATATCTGTGTTAACAGCATCTACTCTAAAAGAAAGGCGTGATGTAATACTGATGGAGCGTGTAGGTTAGGCAAACAAGACATCAACGTGACTTGAATGTAACAAGGCAGTATTATCTACATCACACTGTTGGTAACTACCTAGGTAAGTTATATTATATATGCTGCTGAGCGATGCACATCTATTCCATAATAACCAATATTTTAAACATATTTTATACCGTAAGTTGAACTGTAGATGTCGCTCCATCCCAATAAGATGGTTAAAAAACGATAACAAAAATTTGAGTTATGACTCATCGTCATGTTAACTCAATTGGATTAGAGCAAAACCCGGCTAAAGGGGTGGATGGACGCGGGATCGATCACCGAACATGACTTAAATTTTTCCTCTCGAAAATTTGTAATTTTGTAATATTTTACACCATTAAATTAATATTTTAGAAAAATACTTATTTTTTTATTAAATCTAGTGACGATTCCCCCTAATGTGACTACACGAAGCATCCTCAGGAGTTATAGACTCTTCCAGCGTATGATCGAATGTCTTCACGTCGGCTTAGCAGGAAAATTAGGTGGAATTGTCACTAGATATTTTTTTTATATTTTGTAAGTGTTTTTCTAAAATATTAATTTAATGTGTTCTTAAAATATTTTTCAAATATTGGTTATTATTAAATATAGATTTGCGCAAAGTAATCCCCGAATCTATTCATTATATCTATTCCATTTCTACTCCTAAGTATACTGAATTTGTTTTATATGACTAAACAGTTAATGCTTTATTACAAATTCTGAAATTCCAATATCTGACTGCATAGGAATGATAGAGATGCAGCGATGGTAAAAACGCTATTCTGTTAAAAAAAACTCTTAACAGTTTCGCTGAAAAACTAAGTGAAAAACTAAAGAAAATTTAATTACACAAAACTAGTAACTTAGCTAAACATGATAAGGTTTTGCTATTTTATTATCTATCGAGAGAATTTCATGGAAAAGTGTTGGAATTAAATAGATTTTGCTATAAAATTTTCAAGTAAAGCTATTTAGCACTTGTCAGTGATTTAAGACCAATGTAGAAAAATACTAAAGATAGGTACACTCACGGATCAAAATTATATGTATAATTTAATTACATATAATGAAATGAGATCATTTATTTGAAGGTTTTATTGAGGACAAAAGAGCAGGCGCCTAACCTAGAGTAGTCGATTTTTTTAATCGATAAGGGCTTATGTTTAACTATGAATTATAATTTATTTTTATTTGTTATGACATTAATTTCCGAACTTTTGCGTCATACATATAAAGCTCAACCACAATTTAAAAAATTAAATAATAAGTAATTATTGTGAATAAAAATGCAACACAAATCACCTAGCGTCTGTAAATACCTAAGCAACGGCTACAAGGCAAAAATTAAGCAAAGCTATAGAACCAGAGAGTTGAAGTACAAAATCTTAGTATAAAACACAACATTTCGTAGGTAATGTGCATACTATAATATTTACTGAGATTTTGTAGATTTGTGAAGATAAACTTATCATATTGTAAAATGTGCATTCAGCTATAAATTGTGTTCACATCAACAGCTAACCTCCAGAGTCAAATAAACCTCCCCCATCATCTTTGCCATAATCCCCATGCTCGGCAGACAACTTGGAGACCGCAGTTTAAAATTGCAGATCTTCAAAAGGCACTGCTGCTCACTTCTGGTATTTTGCTAGCCCGGCAATAATTTATTGTTAATAATGGTTAAAAATCCAAACATTATTTTTTATATACTTAACATAATATCTTATACCTACCAACTCGTACCTAAGTAACTCATATATGTATATAGACAATAATGAAATTATCGTGAGTTTCACACATCAGTACTAATATTATAAATGCGAAAGTAACTCTGTCTGTCTGTCTGTCTGTTACGCTTTCACGCCAAAACTACTGGACCGATTTGAATGAAATTTGGTATGGAAATAGTTTGAGACCCCGAAAAATATAGGATAGTTTTTATCCAACTGCGCAATAAGAGGTTAATGTTTTTGCGCGATAACCGATATACGTGCGGGCGGAGCCGCGCCCGAAAAGCTAGTATATAAATATTATACAATAACTGGCAAAAACATAAATTTACAAATTATTGGAATACAAAATGTTATGCCCCGGGCGGGAATTGAACCCGCGTCCTTCCGATTTCACTGACTGGCAAAAACATGTTGGAGATCGAATACGGGTTTCGAGCATATAAGATGTTATCATCAGGACGAGTGGGGAGCTGTGTCTGCGAGCCCCCGACAGGCATTAGAACCCCGGGTCGACGTATTCGATCCCCAACGTGAGTGTTTTTGCTGTTTATTGTATAATATTTAAACATATAATATACATATAAACAATAATGCAATACGATATGTAAGTACCCGTCTACACTACAGAATTGATTTAATTTACTTTGTGTACCCATCTATATTCCTTATTGAAGTCATTACAAACTCAACTTTTTTTTTTTTTTATGTTATTGTGACGGAATAAGCTCGAGGTCCACCTGATGTTAAGCGGACTAACCTCTGCCTATAACAGATGCATTTCGTCACAAGTCACGAATTGCACTGCGCCCTTCACCTTGAGACATAGTTGTTAAGTCTCATGTGCCTGTAATTTCACTGGCTCTCACGGACTGCTGCCGGAACACACCGTTAGGTGCTTGGCGACAGATTTTCTACTTGATGGTGGTCGCTAGCCAGGTATATATTAGGCCTATATTATAATAAGCTAGCATCAATAACTATATGATATTAAGTAGGTACTTGAATGAGTTAGGTAGGCTACTTAAGTTCAAACGCTTGCTCACGTGTGTAGCTCAAATAAAAGATCGCATTTACCGCTCGTGTACATTTGAAAACACTGAGTTGAAGGTTACTGAAGGCAAACGGGATTGTGATGGAGGCTCAGCATCAACTCAAGGTCACGCTACCGGAGGCGTGCTTAATCACGATCTTAATCTTAGCGTTTCCGAGAACTATATAGTATAACCTACCCACACCAGATATGTCAGCGTTTTATTTTTTCCTTGAGTGTACAGTTTTGTATCCCAGTAGGCTGTAGAATTGCACGCTCCTATATCTTTCTGTGGGAATCCATAGAAAATTCTAGAATGTGGGCAGAAGCGCCTTCTGAACAACTGCGATCTTACATTGCGATCTCCAAGACAACTACCAAGTGTATGAATACTAAGGGTCCGTTTCAGAATGTCCTGATAAAGTTTCGGGTTGCTATGCAACATAAAATAACTGAATGATAAAAATGACAGTTGACATGCAGCGCGTTTCAAGCTTTAACCGATGGACAGGCTAAATCGATGACTGTGAAACGATAAAAATGACAGTTGACATGCAGCGCGTTTCAAGCTTTAACCGATGGACAGGCTAAATCGATGACTGTGAAACGCAAAGATAGTGTTTTATTTATTAAATATGTTCTGGGTAGTAAAACCGGAACTTACTCGAACATTCCGAAACAGGCCCATAGTGTCGTATTTAACTTTCGCCATATTTAAATAATAATAATAAATGTCTTTATTCAGACAACTTGATCTAATATAATTTGTAAAATATAACTTGATCCAATTTAAATACCAAGTGCTCAAACTCGGTGAAATTTATTATGCATAATAAATATAATATAATTATGAATAATATCTATGCTTCTGATTTGCCAGTTTTCTATTTATTATATATTTTATCCCTTAATGTCAAAAAGAACAATTCCCATACAAAACGATACTTCGAATAATTTTTGAAAATACTTTATTCAGAAATCTGGCAAACTAATAGCATAGATATTAGGCTCAAGGTTATACATGAAAAGTTTCGGCGATTTTGAACAATTATTTATTACTTATGATGAAACTATTTAAGTATGAAATCGCCATGAGCAAGGGAGGCTGTTTTCAACAGTGGATGATCCGGATAATACAGTACAGTTTTGCTTAAATCACAGAATAAATAATCGCAGTACGAAAGTGTACCTATAGCACTACTTACGTCTGATATATTTACACAAAAGACAATAGGAATGTTACAGTTTATAACCGACATACTTTTGTACTTTAACTATGTAAACTGCATGTCTTTATAATTACCCTATGTAATGTACCTAGTAGTAGGGCTGTAAATATTTGTAGTTTTATGAAGGCTATGTGCACTTTATAAGAATGTTCACTGTACCTACACAATATTGCAAAAACAAACTGTTTAACTAGCTCATGTATTTTGTTATTATTTTGATGTATTCATCTTAGTGAACAAAACGATTTCGATACGAATGGGTAGTGCAACAGATTTGTTTTCATCAAAAATAAATTACCGAAAAATATAACCGACTTCAACGCTCAAAAATGTGAAATAACTTGTTGAAGGCGGTACCATGATAGTTCAAAAGTACCTTTTAACATAATATTGTGTGCATAGTACCGACTTCGACAAGTTATTTCACACTTTTGAGTGTTGAAGTCGGTTCCTTATTTCGGTAAAAAAAACACCCTTGCTTCTTACGGGATCGATTGTAATTCATTGGCACTGGCAATGACTATTATATCATCAAGATAGGAAAAAACTTTTCAGTTATTGGAGTGTAACTCAAAAACGGCTTGACCGATTTTCATGAAATTTAAATGGGACCACAAGACAAGCAGCAGCTTTCAAATAAAAAAAAACAAAATCGGTCCACCCGGTAAGAAGTTTGAGGTAACAAAACATTAAAAAAACAGAAGCATTGAGAACCTCCCCTTTTTTGAACTCGATTAAAAATAAATAATGAAGAATTATGGAAATTCAACAAATTTGGATTTGCCCAGGAACAAAGTCTAAATTAATAACGCTGACAGTTGCGTAAAATTGTAATTTGGTCTGCATGCCTACCCATAACCGAAATCTTACACTTGGATAAATAGTATGAAATATAGTTTTGCGCAACAATGTACCTTGTATACTTATCCTACTTTAGCCCACACATGATTATAAATCATCTTTTATAAAACTGAATTTACGGGTAGGTATTCGAAAGAAACGTATTTGTATAATGTAATGAATGATCTATTGAAGTGCCCATATTAACCGGTATGTTATCATTGCCTCCATTATGTATATATGATATTTTCTTAAGGCCTTGCGCACTGGAAATAATTTTAATTTTTTTATGAGTCTGCTATGACTTATAGGTGTCTAAATGCTTTTATTGTAGTAGCTGTAGTGTTGTATATAGTTCATAGTATTTTGTTTAATAAAGGCAAACCGCCGGAAAAAAAAACAATAAAAAAAAATTTAAACCAATAACAATGACGTTCGTTACTAAATTATTTAATAGCATAAAGAACTTAACGTAGCTATATTTATATAAATAGGTAATAGCTAACTACAAATTTGCATAGCGTTTTCCATCGATGGATTCGTCATATTTAGTAGGTACCAGGTAGTACATATTCACACTCTAGGAAATTTTTGTATGCCCTTGAGCCAGATCTATGCTCCTGGGGTGTCAATTTAAATTTGTTTTATCATATATTTCAGTTTAATTTTTTAAATAAAAATTCCCTACCTACGTAACGATATTACGAGTCATTTTGAAAAAATACATAGTTTATATGGAATATTGGAAAGTCAGTAACCTAGATATTCGTTTCAATGTAAAGTGTGTTAATTTTACAGAGTATGTACAATATAGTAATACAAAATATCAAAACTGCATTTGTATGGGAATTTAAAGCATTTCCACGTGCTAAGCATATTGCATACACTACCTCTACCCCCACTTGTTCAGAATCATATAGATACCACACCGAAATCCTTATTTCGTGTTGAATCATTTCTCCAGCCAAATATGAAAGTAACAGCATTTTGATCACGCGCGCATCGACCAAGCGCTAGGCATAAGCTTTAAAAATTAGATGAGCTCCCGGCCCCCGAGGTCCGTAAGTCTACGCTACTACCGTGATTAGTATACTTGCGCTACTTGAGTCGTTTCGCTGAAGTAGACGCTGCGGCCGCTCTCCCGTTTGTTTCATAAATATGTGACGGAGCTTATATGTCTACTCACCCCACACTAACTTCCACGGAGCCTAAATCATACTGTCTTCTACTATCGTTAGCCATCGCATTACGTAGACCATTCGATTCAAGAATAGCTGCGACATTGGCGCTGGTAAAAGCTCTGCTGATTATATCGTTGAGGCTGGCATGGCTGGAATTCGAAAACAAGACAGAGGTCATGGTAACCAAGTTGAACAACTGGAAGTGATGGCCAACGCAAGATTTTGAACTAAGCGTAAGCTGATAAGGTTGGCCCAGTATTGAATTGGCGCTGGTAAAAGCTCTGCTGATTATATCGTTGAGGCTGGCATGGCTGGAATTCGAAAACAAGACAGAGGTCATGGTAACCAAGTTGAACAACTGGAAGTGATGGCCAACGCAAGATTTTGAACTAAGCGTAAGCTGATAAGGTTGGCCCAGTATTGAAAAAAGAGCCTGTAACTAAAGACCAGAATCCCTTACAGAATATGAATCTTGTTACGAGAAACTATTTAATTATATATTACATAAAGGATGTACCACTAGACCTTATTAAAATTTAAAACACGGAACCTAAAGTCGTCGATGTACATAATGCCTACCTACGTACCTATATATGTATAGGTATATCTCAATCTATACACAGTCACAGTCGTTATTACGAAACATGTAGCAGTTTTCTTGTACAAGATTATCCTTTTGCAAATCTACAGGAAAACGTTTTATAATGTTGCAGCCATCAGATATTCATTAGTTATATTGTCGTTAGGTTAGTGGATATACATAATGGATAAAGAGATTCGAAAATCTGCATAATTATATAAAGGCTTACAAATGTGTAAGCAATTTCATTTGCGGTAAAAGCGTAATAGAAGTTCAAGTGCGTGACAAACAGAGCATCATGATATTGCCGTTTTATATGAGACCTCATAAAACGGAGAAATTAAGCTATCATATTGAATCTGTAGATCAGGTTTGTTTATGTATTGGGATAAAAACTTTGCCAACTGTTTGATGAGTCATTAGGCTCATTGGGAATCATAACATTCCTAAAAAAATATTACTGTTTTCGGTATTTTATTTTTCCCTGAGTTTCATATAGTATAGTAATATAGATGTCAGTAGGATTTATAACTTTCCTGTTCTTTTTAGGTATTTTATTTTTCACATTTATTTGTTTAAATACTGAATTTTTCTGTAACTATTTTGTTACCAGTGTAACTGAGTGTAACAATTGTTTACATTATTGCACTGCATTTTTATGAGCAGCCTTGACATTTTACTCCAGGAGCACGACTCGTTCGTCTCGACACATTATTAATGAAAAAGGATAGTAGGTTTTCACAATTCATTAAGATACTCGTATCTTGATATTATCTTTAAATGATATAAACCCACGTGTAGAAACAACTTAACTGGTACACGTTTGACCAGTGGTATAGAAGTGCTTTCTACCTTTAATAGCAAAATAATTTCCTATGTTTTTCCAGTTCTTACCTAACCATAGGTACTTATAAACTACTCACCTATAAATTAAAGGTTGATTAATTCAGGCATTACTTTACGGAAAGATATGTTCTAAAACTAAGAGACATAATATTACGCAAGAAATCATCATGAGGTATTCTCTCTCCCTGATGGAGTCAAAACTAAAAGCCTCGGGTAGAGAAAATAGCGTCGATTGTCATTCTGAGTCTTCGAACATTTATCTTCTGACTATGGATTATGTGTGAATTTATGGCAGAATTATAATTAAATAAAGTTAGTAAATGATTACACCGATGATTAAACAAAGGGAAACATGAGAAGAATGTAAAATAAATTGAATCCTCTCAGAGGGCGAAAAATAGTCCTTTTTTAATTTCTGTGATTTGTTTTACATTAAAATAATATTTCTAATTTCTTTCTATAAAAATCAGTGAACCTACCAAAAATATTGGATACTAAACGTGTTCACATGTCTTTACGAC
Organism: Plagodis dolabraria; assembly: GCA_963854805.1. Taxonomy (NCBI): domain Eukaryota; kingdom Metazoa; phylum Arthropoda; class Insecta; order Lepidoptera; family Geometridae; genus Plagodis; species Plagodis dolabraria. The sequence continues at coordinate 14,432,720 of OY978459.1, read as the reverse complement.
TTGAAATCGTATAAAATATTGAAGCTACATATTAACGACTTTGCATTTATAACAAACTGGTTTATTATTTTCGTATTAAATCACGATGCAAGTGGTATTTTCAAAAATCGATTTAATAAATTAGTTCCTTTCAAATTTTTATTTATTTACATTAAAATTAGTGGCGCCAACAACGCCGTCGATAATATCTTTTTGGGATTCCTTATATTATTGTTGCCACTAAACTTGTTATTTTATGATATATTTATGAGTCAATGAATTGGGACGGGATACTCGATTAGAATTCCGGCGAGAGAGTAATTTATTTGCTGTGAGAAATAATGTCGGCTTACCTCGACTGTCACAAAGACTGCCTTCGAACAGTTGAACAGAGTTTTGGATTATTCAGCCCTAATTAAACTGATTGTTATAATAGTTGGTGCTGACTGCAGAGCCTGCAAACGTTTCTTATTACCCTGATTTAACTAGTAGCTCCCTAGCACTAATTAAACCTAAATCCCAGGTTGATAATTTCACGAGCAGTCGAAATCAGAGGTGCGTGATTTCACGATCAGTCATATGAATATGTAATTTTGGCGAAAAATATTCAGACAATCTCTAATTTTAATCAAAATCAAATCTCATTCTTACGCGAAATCGTGCAGTGCCAGGTGCTAAAGTTGATTTTGATAAGATTTCTAGATGTACCTGCTGTGCCTACATAACTAACGAAAATATTCGTTATGCTGATAAGCGCTACTAATATCAACAGACACAATATTTAATATTTACAGATAATAGATATCTCATAAATGGATGTGTTGCATTGCGTATTACTTTATGTTTATTTGTTATGTAATATAACGAATTTATTTCACACTTATTTGGTGGAGTACCTATAATACTTATTGTGTTTTTTTTCCGAGAAAACTACTCTAAAAATCTTTTAGCACGAAACGAAATCAGAGGATTGATTTTGTCGTGAGTACCTACGCTAAGCTGTGGCTGTATACGAAAATAAGAAAAAGGCAAGAGCAGGCGACCTCGACCGGACCGAGTTCGACACAGAATAATAAAGAGCTCTCGGTTACAAATTACTCGGATACCAGCTTACTTTCCTTTCATCCACTATTGTGGACTTAGGTACCTTGGCCATTCTATGCCTTCAGACAAAAATGATCAGACTTTTTTGTACACATTATTTTAGAGTAATATTTTAAGTCTACGATTACAATTACAATTATAATATTAAATTCTTATCAGAAGTACAACAACATGGAATTTAATTATGTGTTTATTTTTTTCACCAACGAAAGGCTCGTTAAAAATATCCTTTGTTCAGTACTTTCCCGTGGAACACCTCGTAGAAAATAAGGGTGTTTAACTGTTTATAAAAACGTCTGTGGAAGACTAACGGTTTATTATCTTCTGCAGTCTGGTAGCGAGTCGACAATTTTAGATAAACAACAAAGTAGCTTGATTTACGAAACGTAAAAAACCACTGTCATGGGTGTATGATCGGTGCTGGTAATAAGTGCTTGATTTTTAATCGCGGTCGTCCTTAGATTTATTTGTCTATTTCCTTAGAAGTTTCTTTTACCTTCAGTTTACCCTTTTCTTCAGTTAAGAATATTTAATCTATTTTAATAATACAATTAATAGTTTCCATCATAATAGGTAGGTATCAAGAAGTTATCTAATCGCATCTACTTATTAGATTAAGTATTGGATTACACAACAATAATAAAAGGTAGTTTACAGTTTGGATTACTGAGCAGCCAAGGGATTTTCTGAAAAGAGATTTTTTTATACCGTCATTTTACCTACCATAAAACACGCGAAATATCTATGTTTATTTATGAAGCGATCGTACCACTACGAATTTGTCGACTACTAGGTTTAGCGTTTAAACTAGGTTTTAAGTAATGTCCGATTCGGTCATTACTTGGATGGGTGACCGCTAGAGGCTAGAACATTTGAAAAAATGTAGTAACATTTTTCAAAGACTACTTCGTTTTAAGTAAATAATTCTGGAGCCTCCCTATTTCAGCATGTATTTCTATACCCTAATGCATACATATAATATTTTATTATTAAATAAAAAACAATTTTACCATATTGAAAAGTCTATATACCACACCCTACCGTATACATATCATATTTTGTTATTAAATAAAAAACAATTTTACGATATTTAACCCAGTTTTTTACTCTTGATGCAAAAATCAGTTACCTAAATGTATTGTATTCATTCAATTACACAGCTTCAGGAATGTTGCGTGGATGGACACTCTTTGTATACTTATTGCTGCCATATTTAGGCCAATCAATTCACGTTTTATATCGACAAGGTTAAATAAATTCATAAAGGTCTTATCAATCGATACAAATGCAAAGCAGATCAATTTGTTCTATTGTTTTTGGTCTGAATTAAAAATTTTGCAGCTATAATTACTTAATTATTGGCCTTAGTACATAAATAAGCACATCCTTACGTGTTACATGCGGATCTACTGATGTTAATACAATGTTAAAATCACCAACCTTATTATTCAAAAAAACCTGTGACTATAATAAAAATTACTACATATCTCAAATCACTTCAGCTTTTAGAAGGCTGTTTTTCATTGAACTAAAATACGGGAGAAACGGAACTCATGCCTCGAACATGACAATGTCGAATCAGGCGACGTCTCCTGATTGAGTTTCAATAGAGTTTTTTTTTATGTTATAGAGAAAGGACTTTGAATTGGCAGTTAATTTTTATTTTAAATATTCTAAAGCAGCAGTTTTAATGTGATTGGCACATGAGACTTAACAAATATGTCTCAAGGTAACAGGCGCCTGTTATCTTGAGACATAGTTGTTAAGTCTCTTGTGCCTGTAATTTCTGCGTTTCTGCGTATGTGCTTCTACTCCATGCTTGTCTTCCTATTTTTGTTATACATTCATATACAATGGAAATGTAGATGTGTGCATTATATGCTTCGGTTAAATCTTCTCCACATTATATTGTCGTGATATTAGAGCGTATCCTATCTTCCTTTCTTTTAAATCTGTGATGACTTTACATTGTTTTTTTTTTAATTATTTATTAGATGATCTCCTGACAAATAAGGATATGATGTAAGGCAAGGCAAAGGTAATTGTTAATACAATAAGCATTGCAAGTATCCACATAATCTAACCATACTTTTATTTTGTTACAGACTTCGACATGATGAGGTCGTTTGAGTTCTCCTTGGCACCTCTTCTGATGTGTTGCGGTTTCTTCATAATGTATTTGGTGGAAGAGTTGGTCCACCTCTACATCCACCATAGAGAGAAGAAGGTCGGAAAGGCTGATCGACTGGTCAGGAACCTAAGTATCAGGAAAAGTGGAGGGAGGAGTGACAACTCCAACGGAGAGAAAAGCGTGACAAATTCTACTGCAGATTTGATTGAACCTGATTCTATCAAGAAGGGAAAGGTAAAATAAATATAATTTTATAACACATCAGCTCGTAATGTGCCTTATTTCACCAATTTCAAAATCGTAATGTATCTCATTACGCACTTGTGCATTATCGTAATGTAAAACGCACGGTTTATCAAGATGCTCCGTCTAAAACGATCAGTACTTTTTTAAATCTTAGCAAAGAGTTTTGATGTCAGAAAAGTGGTCAACATTTTATGAATAAAATTAACTTTGGGAGATAAAATATAATAAATAAACATTAAATTATTTAATTTAATTAATCTTGACCATAAATGACAACCATTTATCTGTAACAAAACACAAAAATATTAATTTGATTTATTCGTTCAAGAAAGTCCGAGTTTTATTTATTTCATCGCAAATATGTTACAAAACGACGTATGACATAAGTACGTGCGCTTTGATAATTACAGCCTCTGCTCTCTTGTAGCCCTCGCCTACGGCTCGTCAAAAATATTGCCTCGGCTGTAATTTTCAACTCACCGTACATCATAATGTTATACCACACTTATATCATAATGTATGACATGTAGTAGTGATAAGCAACGTCCACTGCAGTCTTGACTAGGTAACTAATCGTAGCATTTAAAAATGACCGCTTCCATGCTTCGTAGGGCACGTCAAGCTGTCGTTTCTAATTATTGCTGTCTTAGGATGGCAGTTGACAAAGTTTGGTGGTAGGGTATTTTGCGAATGCCGGCTGTTATGAGTATTATGTTCTCCTTAGTTCAGAGTGGCGCATATTGTCAACTCCATATATATTTCAAATAAATATACGTGAATAATATTGAATGTACATATCGTTGGTTTATAGTTTAATAAAGCCAAGTTTCTCTTTTGGTTTTGTCTTTTGAAATGTATCTGGCTAGCTACTTACTACTAGCAAAACCCTCCAGTAGAAAACCTGTCACCAAGCACCTAACGGTGTGCTCCGGCCACATACTCGATACACCTAAGCGACAGTAAATAATTCTAGATTAGCCTGAACAATCCGATTCTATCGCATCATCACTTACCATCTGGTGACCTAGTGGCCAAAGCTATAAGCAATAATAAAAAACTAGGTATACTTATACATTTTTAGAACTCATATAACGGTAAGTTCCGGCAGCAGTCTTTGAGAGCCAGTTCTAATTCTAGTTTACCTTTAAACACGTCTTCACCTAACCCTATCAACATTAAAAAAAAATATATTATATATTCCAGGATTTGGAAAGCAATGGTCGCAGCCATGCCCATGGCCACTCGCACCATGGACACGGTCACAGCCACATGCCCGTAAACACCGGCGATGATGACGTCACCTCCGCCCTCCGCGGTTTGCTCATCGTTCTTGCTTTGTCCATCCACGAACTGTTCGAAGGGCTGGCTGTCGGTCTGGAATCCAGCACTTCAAACGTTTGGTAAGCTACATGGCTTGCATTTAATACTTATCTTTTTATGTGAATAATTGCTTAATAAATAACTCATGCTCTACCTACCCATGCACATCTTAGAAAATTTTAACAATAGAAATAAACGATGTCGTTCACTGCGGATACCAAGAGGTCAATGTTAGGTATTCAAATCAAGTTCACAGCATATTTATTTTTTTTAGAAACATTTTAATGTTTCTCATTATTTTTGTTTAATGGGAGTGGTCGACTCCATGTAATAAAAATATACATAAAATTCAATTTACTGATTAAGACCTTAAATAAAATTAATTATAATGGAATTAAATACTGTTTGCCACTGCGGATATTGCCGACTCTGCCGGACTTTGAACGATGAATATAAATAATATAAATATAAATAATAAATATAAATAATATAACTTTAAATACACACATTCAGTAGCCATAAAATACACGAAACACTACTTTTAGTTATGGCTAAAGTTACAACTAGCGTTATCTAGTGTCGCGTAGCCAAAACCTTATATTAGACAAGACATACTAAAAGTTACATGTTCCCACAATTAGTTTGGCTACTTCTCACTAGATGGTTCTAATTTAAATAATTTTCTAAGGCAAAACCAAGGGGCATGCTTTTCTTAGTTTGCTTTTTTAATTTTCGTTTAAGAATCGTATGATTTGTACAGTTGTCATAACAAATAAATAAACTAGTAATAAATTTAGTATTTTTTTATTTGCTTGCTATACTGTCTATTGTGCTCGAACATGTAATACGCGTGATTCGAAGAACGTTTATGGCGGGAAATTAATAAATTAACAGGTTTTTCACCCCTTTAGCTAGGTTTCGCACCAATGTATTAGATATCCTAAAAACTCTTCTTCGGATCTTGAGCACAAAAAATAAACGATTTAACAAAATATCGAAAATATGTATATTAAAATTTTGAATTTCTTGGCAAAGACGTCAGCATCCGCCTTTATAGAAACGAATCTATAGACAATAGCGTGTATGAGAGACGTAATGCCATTACCGGTGCCATTTTAGATTCATTCCATTAAATATTATACCCCCATATGTATCCGCCGGCCTGCCGGATTTGTGCGCATCTGTACACTCCGGCTAGCCGGTCGGCGGTCAATAGTCGTGTTTGCAAATTCATCATAAAATCTGCGTAAGTCCAATTTTCATAAGGAAAACGGTTTTCGAAAGGATGGATCCTTGGCTATACGAGAAAAATTCATATTTTTCTGAGAAAACAGAAAGTATGTTTCATATTTTTATGAAATCTGAAACCAGCTCAAATTACGTTTTGGCGCCAAAATATTACGTCATTTTAATAATAATCTCGTAACTACTTCTACAGTAATGAACCTAGAAAGATGTAATTTTGCATATATATAGGGAACAAGTCAATAACGATGTTAAAATAAATTAAAAGGATAAGGATTTTTTTATTTTTTTATTTGACCCTCTTGTGTGTCCCGAACGAATTTCCGGTCGTCTGAAAAAATGGTTTAGTGCGAAGCTTGTATTTATTCGATCGTTATAATTCAAACGTTGTTAGTAAGCTAGTATCCTTGGCTATACAACTCAAAAAACTGCATCACGTTACGGTAACGAAAAGTTATTCAAATCGTGAAATGAAAATTAAAAACTTTCACTCGTTACTTTTCGCCGCGCAAACACTCACCGATGGAAACTTACGTAATAAATAATCTCGTAAGTACTTTTAAACTACTAAACCTAAACATCTGAAATAATTCAGGTGTATAGATTACATGTAACTAATCATATCAAAAGTAGAACCAAAGTCATAGGTGGTAGTTTTTGAAAAAAAAAAATAATTACGCTTCCATAGAGTTTTCCCGCCAAAATTCTTTTAATAAAATCGCGTTGTTTTATTTTACTACTTTTAAAATATTTATCCCAACAATCTGTTATAATTAATGGGTAAAGAACCATAGTAAATACTCATATTAAAAGAAAAAGCAAAGTTATAGGTGGAATAGTTTCAGAAAAAAAAAAAAAAAAAAATTAAATTGCTGTTTTTCGCCATTTTCGTCGTCTGTTCAAACCCCTTTTTCCTGTAAAATTTTCCATAAAAAGGTCTATTTTCATTTCTTTTCCCGTAAAGCGAATATGATGAGGATAGCATTGCGGTACCAAGAAAATTATATGTTGATTGGAGATTACATCAAATAAACTCGATTTTGAAAAAAAAAACGTCAAAATCTGCAAAAATATATTTACATTTCGCTGTTTGATCCACTCAAACTAAATGGATGAAGATGTTATTTTTGTAGGGTATAGGTGAAATATTAGGGTATGGGGATATTAGGGTGACATGTTTAGGTAATGGAAAACAACTTAGTATACTAAAAAAAAACGTGACGGGGCGTCGAGGGAAAAAAAACGTCGACAGTTTACTATCGATGCGCCATACCCGATGTACAGACAGTTCTACATATTAGGGGATATCGGGTTAGACGTAATGTTTTTGGATGTTGCAAGGGTAATTTAAGGGATCACATTACGAATAATATTATTTCAAACTGCCGAATATAATAACCACGTCGAATGGTTACAAATCTAGCGACTTTTATTAATTTCCCGCCTTGGTGCAAGTTTTTACCTTACGTTAAATTTGCAAAGTGTACACTGTCCCAGTCATGTAGAAGCCATTTTAGGTGTGATGGTGATAGATACGAACCTAAAAAAAGGGAAAACTCATAGTCACTTCTATGATTTTCCTAACTCCCATATATCCAGATTTAATTTTGCGTTATTATTTCCAGGTACATGTTGGGAGCTATTTCTGCGCACAAGTTGGTAATCGCTTTCTGCATCGGCGTTGAACTGATAGCTACACGCACGAAGACTTGCCTTGCTATAGTTTACATCACGACATTCGCCGTGGTTTCCCCTCTTGGAATGGGCATCGGTATGATTCTGGTAGGAGGACAAGGAGCGGCCGCGGCTGGTGTACCGTCAGTGGTGCTTCAGGGTCTCGCATCAGGAACCCTGCTTTACGTGATCTTCTTTGAAATCTGGAAGGGTGACAGAACAGGCATGCTGCAGTACGCCGCTTCCATCATCGGATTCTTCCTCATGTTTGGACTGCAACTATTGAGTGAGTATACCTACACAACTTTCCAACCCATAAGTTTTTTAGGATATAAAGTGATAATCACGGAGGTAGCTAACTCAGTGTTAATGTCCCGTCTACTGACGCCGTCTCTCTTGCGTGTGGTACTTTATTTCGTCATTAGTAACACCAGTAGGTAGGTAGGTAAAAATCACGCCAAAACTTTAATTGAGTAATATAATCCATAGAATATATTTCTCATTTTCGATATTATAATATTATTACAATGTTTTCGTTTCGCAAAAATTCAAATGACAACGCATACAAAGATTCATAACCTTTGAAGTTAACGTGTTACAATATTATATATTCGGTCACATTCGAGTACAACCGTGAATGTCTTTGCAGTCCATCAAGCTGTACGGCTTTGCATGTTGGCGAGTCGGTGTGTATTGACAGGGCATAATTTTTATACCTTACATATTCTTCACATTACTATTGCGCCCGTCGTCGCCTTGTGTAACGAACTACCTAAAATCTCTCACACTGACTTCCACCCGAAGCAGAACACAGTATCTAACACAACCATAGCTCGGAAGGAAAAAATGCATTAAAATTCTACAAATAAAAATAATAAATTGTATCTTTACAGCTCCCCACACACACAGCCACTCGCACGGAGGAGATGATGACCATGGCCATTCGCACGGCAAATAAAATATCCAACGCAACTCGCTGACTTCCTATTAGCAACTAGTGTGGATGATGATATGTATTAACTTTTAAAACGCGCCATTTTGATTTTCGCCTGTAAAGATTTGAAAATACTACATACGCAACCGACTCAGTGCATGCCAAGAAAAGTCAATGCATTCAGTGGACGCAAGAAAAGCAACTGCCAGCATGTTAAAGAATATTGCGGTTCCTATAATGCCCTTGCGCAGAAGTTGGTCACTCTCAAGACGTACGCAATATAACACAGCTGTTACTTACTAAATAGTTAAACGAAATGGCGCGAGGGGCTGACAGAAGAAGACCAAACGTGCTGATTTAATATATATTATGTGATAAAAGTTAGTTTAAGAACGGGTTAACGAAAGGAATTTGATAGATTTTGATATTAAAATCAGATAACAACAGAGAAAGGTTGGTTCTCTTTTCGAGATATCTAACTGACTTTTGTGCGCTATGACGCAAAGGCAAAAAATCTATGGGCCTCTATGATGGTATTTTTTTATACAATGTTGTTAATGTGGTATAATCGTTTTGTATTTAGATTCCACTTTTATACATTTCTAAGGATTAGGTTAGTGTTGAATTGAAAAGCACGCAATGTCGCGCACCAAAAGTTATTTAGATGAATTCGAAAAAAGTCTAGTCATCAAGAAGCCTTTCTCTATTGATCAATTTGCCTACATAATTTATTGAACATAGATTTTAGAGCGAGATAACCATTTTCTTTTGGCTGTGTGTAATAATTTGTCACAAAAATACCTGTTGAGAATAAGTTTAACCATCCATAAAAAGCTTCGCACAAAACAATGTAAATAAAAGTTTAATTATGTAAAAAAAAAACACTAAATATACACTATCTATCACTTATGTATGTTTACGTTATACCTACATTACTGAGGCTCAATGCAACTCAAAGTTGAGGTCGACTATAGATGCAGTTTTGACATCTAATGTATGGAACATCTGTCAAAAACTGCATCTTAATAATTAAATCTCAATTTTGATTTGCATATTATTAATATGAGTCTAACCCCCAGTTATGAATCGTTTGAACCTTGATTATATATCATCTTAAATACTGTATGCTGATTGGACACTGTAATTCTATGCGATATGTGACCAATGAGCGTTCAGTACTCATTCCGTTCACTGATCAAGAGTTTGTTAAGACAAACGGTCCTGAAACTGGGGATTTGTTTTGCATCTCAAAGTTGAGATGCTATGTATTATAGGTACTACGACCCTACAAATAAAAATGTATTCGTAGTACGTATCTATATTACAGATAAAAAATATTACATAGTATTTTTAATGTTTATAGTAGAGGTACCCTGACATAATACTTACGTGACATGTCTGTTGTCTGTCTGTGATATTTAAAAGCAGGAGGAAGCAGGTTAATTAAATATGTAAGCCATAATAAAATAGTTTTTAAGCTAAGTAGCATATATCAAATAATGTTAGTTATGGTTTGAAGTACAAACTATGTTTCCCAGTTGACTAAGTATAAACTGAAAAGTATATACTGTCTTTTTAGTGAAGTATAAGAATTTTTTGTATTATAAATACTAGAGGCACCCAATCCAGGTACATTGAGCGATTGTTAATTTGGATGTACCTATGTTGGTAATAATTTTGTATTAAATACTTTTTCATTGTTTGTATAATAAAAGATTACGGAATAAAATTTTTTTTTTTATTGTTCTTTCTACTAAAGATAAAGTCATGGCTTCTGCGATTAACATTAACACCCAATTTCCTAAAAGGTAAAAAAATAATGGGTGGGAAAGTGATAAGATTACAATTCCAATGGGCGCGTTCTCAAAGAGAACAGGTAGGTAGAGGCAGGTAGGCAGCCCGCTATAAAACCGGAGCTGAAACTATTTAGAATTATAAATATGATTAAAATGGCCTCTTCAAGACATACAAAACTAATAATATAAATTCTTAAAGAAAAGCACAAATATTTTACTAAATTCAAAATTTACGGTAACAAATATGATTTACTCTCTTTTCAGATACTACGGGATAGAGCTAATAGTGTTGAGCAGACTTGTTTTCAAAACTATATAGATAATATTGAAACGGCTATCACTTCCAACCCAAAATATTTTTGGTCTTATGTTAAATCAAGACGTACGCATACCAATTTTCCTTCCAATATGTCATATAACGGTAACGAAAGCGATACAGGCCAAGGAATATGTGATCTTTTCTCTAAATATTTTCAGTCTACGTTACTGGATTCTACCACTACTTGTACCCGTTCAGCGTCTAGAGACGATTGTAATTGCCACATTTGTTCCATAGAAATAAATCCTGATATTGTGCGGAAATGTCTTCAATCCCTTGACTTAAATAAATCAGCTGGTCCTGATGCTATTCCAGCAATATTTTTAGTAAAATGTGCTAATTAATCAGCGTATCCTGTGTCATTGCTATTTACAGAATCACTCTCTGAAGGTGTCGTTCCTACTATATGGAAGTCCGCGTTCATCACACCTATTCACAAAAAAGGTGCTAAAGACGTGGTAGAAAACTACCGACCAATATCTAAGCTCTGTCTTTTAGCTAAAATTTTTGAACGTATAATTTATAATCAACTTTACAGTAGTATTCTTAATGACCTTAATCCACAACAGCATGGATTCTTAAAAGGAAGATCAATTGTGTCAAACCTTGTTCTTTTCACTGAGTACGTTACTCGTCAAATGGTCACTAGTGGCCAGGTAGATGCTATCTACACCGACTTTAGCAAGGCTTTTGACAGAATTGATCATGTTAATCTGCTGAGAAAACTATTCAGCCTAGGTGTTCGTGGTGACCTCTACAGGTGGTTCTCTTCTTATGTCTGCAATAGAACTCAGGCAGTAGTATTAGGTGGCTAAACTTCTTCCTGGACTACTATTCCACCTGGAGTCCCTCAGGGATCTTTGCTGGGACCTCTATTATTTGTCATCTACATTAACGATATTGGAGACTGCTTTAAACATTCCCAATTCCTACTATTCGCAGATGACATGAAAATGTTCATGGAAATTGACAACCCCTTTAATGCGTTACTATTGCAGGAAGACTTAGCGAGAGTAGCTAACTACTGTAAGATAAACAACCTTATTTTGAATAAATCAAATGCTCAGTTATTACTTTCAGTCGTAAGACCCACATTGTAGAATTCAAGTATTCAATTGAAAATCAACCTCTTTTACGTGTGAGTGACATTAGAGACCTTGGTGTCCATTTAGACGGTAAGCTCACTCATGTCAATCACATCGACACCATAGCTAAGAAAGCCTCATCAGCATTCGGTTTTATTAAACGTAATGCGAGCATTTTCAAAACCATGAAGACTCTTAAAGTCCTATACTGTGCTTATGTCCGCAGTGACCTTGAATATGCAAGTCAAGTTTGGAATCCTAATTACGTCGTACATATTCAAAGGCTGGAACGAATATAAAAGAAATTTACTCGGTACTTAGGATACAAATTCAAAAAAACCCGCTCCAATTATGTAGTTCGCTGTGCTCGTTTCCATATGTTACCACTTACAACTCGTCGTAATATTTTTGACATACGGCTTCTCATGAAGATTGCACAATCGAAAATTGATTGTTCTGAATTAGTGGGTAATTTAAGCTTATATGTTCCACCCAGACACGCTAGACCCAGAAGGTTGCTGCACGTACCACCCGCACATACTAAATAACGCAGACACTCATTCTTATTAAGATCACAAATAGCTTTTAATAAGTTTATCGAGCACGAAGGTCACACCATCGACCTTTACTCTAGCAAATTGTCTCACGTTAACCTGGCTTATATCTCTTAATTCATATAATTCCCACATACTTGGAAATCAAGTGGCTACATACGACTATTTATAATCTACTTCTTAGTATAATTTTGTTAAGTGTGTGTAAAATACTTTTCTTGATATCTGTGGAGGCTTGTTAATGGCTTTTCTTAATTAAGTTACTAAACCTGTTATACCGTAAGGATAGCTGTAAGCCCCCCAAATAAAAATAAAATAAAATAGAATAAAAATACTAACACGCCTTGTTTTTAACTTAAAATTAATAAATTCATTTAAACTATCGAGATATACGTCACACTAGAGAAGACATTTGAGACAAAAGTCTCTGCCATTTTTGCTAATTTTAAACTTAAGTGCGCTTCATCGCTTAACGAGATCGGACTGCAGTCTAGAACTAATTATATCGTCTAACCAAATATCCAAACACGCAGCGCCACAACGCTTCTAATGTTAATGTTTCCTACAAAAGTGTATCATCTAACCAAACTATTCAAACATGCAGCGCTAGACTACTTTTGAGGTATGGTTTCTCAATATCAAAGACTATCAGCACACAGAACGGACATGGCTTTTGTACCTACGAAACATTGTGAAGAGTATATTAGTTAAAAATAGTAAAATAAAGTTAGAAAAATAAGTATTACTGAGGGTCACTAACTACGCTATTCAGTTTTTGAAAGTAAAGGTACAATTGGCTTTTTACTAGAAAAAAAGTTACTAACTTTTTTTAAATCTAGTTTTTATATTATGATAATATGAAATCTAGATTTAAAAAAGTTAACCGTAATTTGCATACTTACATACATTTAAGTAAATAATATTAAAATATAATACATTTTATATTTTTTAATTAAGGTTTTTTTAATATTTTTGAATTAAAAATATAAATCCCAATTTGGTGTATTTATTTAGTGACTTATTTTAAGAGTATACCTACTAGTAATTGACATAATATAGTTATGAAAGGTATAATAAATATACTCCTTGCAGTGTTCCAGCCATTTGGGAGTTATGTTGATAAAAAGACACGTCAAACTTTTTTAATAAAAAAAAAGAAATAGGTAATTTACTCAATGTTGCTAGTTGTCATATCTGTCCACTTAATCTATGAATTTCACTCCGCAGCTCCGTCAACATGGCTGACTATGCAGTGTCGTGAAGCATTGTCTTTCGCGATAACAAATCGACAGAATAATAATGTATTCGGGCGTGTTTAATTCCAAAATCTGAACTTACTTGTGAAAAGTGATTCCGTCGCTTTTATTTGTTTTTTTCCGACTGGTTTCTGCAGTATCTAAGGACGCAGGATGGCATTTTGAATAAACAATTTTCGTCGAAAAGCCCGTGTGATCACTACGAGTGCCAAGCTGCGTGTAGGTGAGGACTGAGGACATGCCGGCTGGCTTATCCTACCTATTCGACTTTGCTCGTTTGAGATGTCGCGTCTAGTATATAGAGGTCAATGATTTAAACACTGAAAATGTTGGTTAACTGTTGTTTAATTCATAATTTAGGTTTTTTTTAACCTTTGACTACTATGTCAAGTGATGGTAAGTGATGATGTGGTCGAAGATGTTGTTCAGGCTAACCTAGAATTACTGGCTCTGAAGGATAGCTGCCGGAACACACCGTTAGGTGCTTGGCGACAGGTTTTCAACTTGAGGGTGGTCGTTAGCTAGGTGGGCATTCGCCAAGTGCCCTAACACCATGCTATGACGACTGCCATCCTAAGACAACTGCCATCCTAAGACAACAACCGGGACCGACGGCTTAACGTGCCCTCCGAAGCACGGAAGTGCTCAGTAGTAATGTCACCAGCGGTCACCCATCCAAGTTATGACTGCGGCGGACGTTGCTTAACTTCGCTGATCAATTCAGAATGGCTAAGCAAACTTCCCTACGAGCGCTTCAACCTATCCCTTGCTAAAACGTGCACCGAGACAGCGATACATAATTGTGAAATACGTGCGTTTGATCCCACTGATGAATAAACGCCTCCTCTATTCAGGTGGGCATTTGCCACAAACCCCTTGCAAGCGTTTTGGAGGTCACAGTGTAAAAAGGCGCTGCTGCCCACCTTCTCGTATTTTTCCTTCCGTCACCTCTTACGACTTCCACAGGAAAATAAGGACGGTGCAATTCCAGCCCGGCACCCCACGGAGAAGCTATTGTTTAGTTGGTTTAAGACTAAAATGAAACAATCTTAAATTGACCTAGGCAATGATTGAATGAACTACCAGAATGAGTCATGATGGGGTAAAAATTATATAGAGGTAAAGAACCTGCGTGTAACCTTCCTTAATTTTTAATTTTTATAAGCTTAAAAGACATAATGACGTCTGCCATGGGAAATGGGATGCCAAATCTCGGAAAAGGTAAAGGAAAGGTAGAGGGTGTTTGACCAATTGTCGTAGAGAATCGGAAGAGCAGTCAAATGACACATGTCAAATAAGAACAGAAATACTGGAGTATTTTCCCCACGTTTTAATTTTTAAATTTTTTATGGGACTTTAAACTGAAATTTGGAGTCACTGTTTTATAACAGTGATTTAGCGAGCCCAAATATCGCATATATTTCTCTATCCACTGTGGTTGGCAACTGTATGGTTAGAAAATTCGACTGTGATGACTGGTGAGCAACCAACCACTCGCCAAGGCAATGGGCGGAACCCATGGTTGCTAACTGTGTAGCACAGCACTTGTGTTTATATGCTTTTCGCAAACCATGGAAAGCACGAAAACAAAGTTTTGCTCGAAGCGAACGCCTTGGCGGGAAATTAATATTTAAGTATATTATTATTATGGTTTTGTTGCATTGTATTTGAATTTTGAACACGTAAAACGCGATTCGGCGATAAGGAGAAAAGTTTTCACGAAATCTGATAATTTTTTTTATACCTACTTACCTACCTATTGAATTATTTACATTGGTTACGGGTAAATGTCAAAATTAATATTATGGAATCATGTCAATGACAAAAGAAAGAAGAGGACATGAAGTTTATGGTCGTATCGAGTGCCAAAAAAGAAAGTAAATTTATAACAAGTTCGATTAATCGATCATAATGTCATAATCACCACAGTAGGAAAGTACATTCCGGCTCCTCTACTCATCAGGCGGTGTCCCAAAAGCATGAAAGATGGCTTTGGTGCACCCTATCCCTATAAAAGGTGATCGCTCAGATCTAATTAAAACATTATTTTCGAGATATTCAATTTTTTTTATATAATAATTGTAGCAAGATAATTCGAGAGATCAATTCTTCAAGGAGGAAATTTAGCGACTGAAAACAATATGGCATAAGTAATGGAAAATTATAAAATTTAAGTATAATTTCAAATTTAATCAACAGTAAAGAAATCAAATATTGATAAAAAAATTATTTGTAAACAAAAGTCAATCATATTTAAAAAATTTACTTAATGATGTTTTAGTAACATCGATGTGTGTATTAATACATCTTATTAACATCGATGCAACCGATCGATGCATTACATCGGAAAAAACATCGATGTATATTTTAAATGTCCATCTCAAGTTCTACTCAACAACCAGAAACTAAGATGGCGGGTTGGCCGATGGGCATGACCAAAGTGACGTCATATGTTATTGTTGCAATTTTAGAAAGCGGTAAAAGTAATGTTGTCTCTTGTTACATTTATACAATCACATGCGTGTGAGTGAAATGCATACACTTTTTTTATTTCTGTGTTGAAATGCATCGTCTTTCTATAACGTACTAATAATAACATATATTTCTAGTCCTCTTCTTTTGTCATTGAATCATGTGCATTTGTGGTGAATAACTGGTAAAGATAATACGAATACTTAATGATTACTATGAGCAACTACATTAAATACCTACTTGCTCCTAGAATTATTACGAAACCCAGCTACAAGAGTGAAAAAAATTATCAAATTTTGAATTTCCTGCTATAAACGTTAGTTAACGCCTTTTTTATTTTTGATAGGTTAGCCTTTGACCACTATCTCACCTGTTAGTACCCAAGTGATGATGTGGTCGAAGAAGTTGTTCAGGCTAACCTAGAATTACTGGCTCTCAAGGACAGCTGCCGCGCCGGAACGAACCGTTAGGTGGGTAGGTTTGAAGCGCTCGTAGCCAAGTTTGCTTAGCCATTCTGAATCGATCAGCAAAGTTAAGCAACTTCCGCCGCGGTCATGACTTGGATGGGTGACCGTTGTTGACATTACTACTGAGCGCTTCCGTGCTTCGGAGGGCACGTTAAGCCGTCGGTCCCGGTTGTTGTCTTAGGATAGCAGTCGTTACAGCATGGTGGTAGGGCACTTTGCAAATGCCCGCCTGGCTAGCTACCACCCTCAAGTTGAAAATCTGTCACCAAGCACCTAACGGTGTGTTCTGGCAGCTGTCCTTGAGAGCCAGTAACTCTAGGTTAGTCTGAACAACATCCTCGACCACATCATCACTTACCATCGGGTGAGATAGTGATCAAAGGCTAACCTATCAGGTATAAAAAAAAAAAAAAAAATGTGCTTGGCGACAGAATTTCTACTTGAGGGTGGTAGCTAGCGAGGCGGTCATTCGCAAAATGCCCTACCACCGTGCATAACGTAAATGCTGGCGTTTATGCCGGGAATTTTGAATATTCTACCGTGATCTGATCATGTGGGTATAATGGTTACCAAGCTGCAAGTACGAAAGACCTGTTAAATTTTGAATTTTCCGCCGCACAGGTAAGATTCCCCCTTAAACCATCATGGATAAAAATATTATGCAATCGTCTTCAATGTTTTGAAAAAAAAATTACAGGAGTCGTGTTTACATTTTTTAAAGTAAATTGACGTTAAATTACTGACACATAACCAGTAGATCTACAACACGAATAATTTTATTCTAAGCAGTAGATCTGCCGTCCGTTAACTAAAAGGTCGCTAAGCCACAAAACCAAGTTTCGAGATATGAGCAGAAAACGTGGGAATATATAAAGATTAATGCTGTATAATAGGTATTGGTCGCAGAAACAGCGTGCAAAGAAAGCTCTTTTCATACTCTATCAAATGTCACAATATCTATCTGCAATAATTAGTTCTAAATAGTAAAAAATCACTTATAGCATTCTAGTCATGTAATAATTGCTTATTTTACCATTTTTATACTACACTAAAAAGTCACTAGGTATACCTTAGTGACCTTTTAGACTAGTATTTGTACATAAATATGAGCACAGTTTTTTATGTTAAGAATTTAAATGCAAATTCTACATTAAAAAGACACTAAGGGCCCGTTTCAGAATGTCCTAATAAAGTTCCGGGTTGCTATGCAACACATAAAATAATCGAATGATAAAAATGACAGTTGATATTATGCAGCGCGTTTCAAGCTTTAACCGATGGATAGGCTAAATCGATGACTGTGAAACGCAAAGATGGTGTTTTATTTATTAAATATGTTCTGGGTAGTAAAATCAGAACTTACTCGAACATTCTGAAACAGGCCCTAAGTTATTTAACGGCTTCTTTGTTTAATATTAACAAATGTCAAAGATATCAATCCCAAGCTAGAATGCCGTTATAGTTTTTTAACTGCTATGTAGTGTAGTTTTATAACAAATCGTATTTTTTGTATTTAAATAATAAAAAATGTTCTTTCAATTACTACACTACATGGCAGTTAAGTTGAACGACTATTTAGACTATTTAGTCTATGAATTGACATTTCAAGTAATTCACAAGAAAAAAACGTTAACTATCAAAATAAAATAAACTTAATGTTCATGTCATTCGTTAATTAAAATTAAATAACAGAATTTCTAACACAGAATTGTTCAGAAGCTATTTTTCTTTAAAACAAAACAACTCAAATACTATAAAAGATATCTAAACCTTTGAAACACCGTATTTTATGAGTAGAAATTACACACGTATGTTTAGAATTACAATGGCAAATACCATATAGAAAATCAATCAATCAGGTTATTATTAGATTAAATATCCAGGAACGTATATTTATGAAATATAAATGTCCGTTTAAAATAATATTTTATAATTAATAACTTAGGATCTTGTTTTTAAAATGATCCGATTTACACCTAGGAGAATACAAGAGAAATATGAGAATTAATGTCGATAAAAATACTTTCGTAAGTATGAACTCTTTGTATCTAAACTTTTAATGTCCATAAGAAGTAATACTTATTTATCAGTTTATAAATGCACATTAAATCAGTCTTTCAGAAATTTTGATGTGAATCTTTTTATTTCAAAGATCATGTTGTGTGTATATAATTATTGTTTGTATTGACGTTATCACATGTAGGTAAAATTTTCCAAAATAATAGTTTATGTGAGGGTATTATAGAGGCTAGTTTGTTTATTATACCAGCTATTCTTTGTTGTTTAATGCCTTTCGGGGAGGTACAAAAGATGATTGACAAGGCTCTTAGATTTTTAAGTATTTAGCGTTCATGAACTAAATATATTGTTGTAAATTCTGTAGAATTTTATCTGAACCTTAATTGTTAGATGAGCTCTGCCCTTTGATTTTTATATGCGCCTGGCAGAGGTGTAATTAGGTAAGTCAATAAAATCTTGTGGTGTTAGTAATTCAACTGTCACTTTGCCACTATATATGGAAGCTACTGCATCTTTAAAATCTATAAAGTCGAAGAACTTACCATTATTTTTCATTGCGAGTTCAAATTGATGATGCACTTGGTCATCACTCATAAAAGTGTGCCTAAGTTCGAAAACATAATAACGAAATTGTTGCTGTCGAAATTATTTCACTATTTCCCAAGTGAACTTGCAATAAAAATGGTAACAATTTTTTATTTAGAGCACTGCAGTTGTCATGCCAAATGGTCACATTTTGAACATTACGATAGAGAACTAGAAAAACGTAAATCGTACTCATGATGTCTTCCTGTTTTCTTCCTTCAATGCCATTATGCCAAATAACAGTCACCAGTTTAATTTCAGAGGTTATTTTTCCAATAAGCACAAAAGTTTGGTTGAAGGCGACCAGACTCTGACAGAAAATAACTGATTTGAATCCATTAACAACATTATAACAGTTATCAGTAACAGAACAGTCAACATTATAATTTATAACTTTTTCCGAATCTGAGGCGAAAAATATTTGATTATCACTTTGTTGCAAAGTTTTATGTGAATCATAAGTTTGTCTTGCATTTATACATTTCTTATGATGTTTAGCAAACTCAACATCTGCTTACCCTATCTGGTATATATTAATGATATGATCTTTATTAATATAAGAAACACTAGGATATTAATTCAAGTTTTATTGGGATGGAATTATCATATTCACTGCGAAATTAGTGTATCACAATATTGAGCGATATAATGTTAAACTAACGGTTTTACCCGAGTTGTGATGAAAAGTAGCATATGTATTAATGCATCGTATAAGCTATTTCTATACCAAATTTCATCCAAATCCATGCCGTTTAGGCGTGAAACAGTAACCAATATCCACATATACAAACTTTCACGTTTATAATATTACTATCTGTGCCCCGCGGCTTTACCCGCGTTGTAATGAAAAACGATGATGATCGTGACAGTCAAAAGAAGCTTATGTAAATCCAAGGTATAAGCTATCTCCATACCAAATTTCTTGCAAATCCATTTAGTCATTTAGTCATGAAAGAGTCACAAACATCCATATCTACTACTACACAATCTTTCGCGTTTATAATATATGTAAGGATTGATTGATAAATAAACAAAAACAGAAAAACCACGCTGCATGTGACTTAATATCCGAGAAACGAGGCAGTCATTTGTTTGCCAGGTATGTAAGATTCAATTAAATGTCTGGTCTACTTGTTATTATAGCAAATAGGTATTTGCCATGAGAGTCGAACTTGATTGAACATAGTAACATGTCTATTATCCAATCTCAATACCAATCAACAGCACCAAGCTAACAAAACGAACAATAATAATATAACTAACCCGCTATTGTAACAATTTGACGGAAATCCTCCTGCCTGGTGACGTACGTCCACTGGGGTGCGGTTCGGGACAGATCAAAACGCGAGAGCAAATTGCGACTTTTTAACTAAGTATTGTCGCTTAGCGTCTTTTTTGCTTAGGATGTGTACGCAAAATATTGTGCATCGAAGAATTTGAAGCCACTATGATTTTTGAGTAAAGTAAATTCATTAGGTTTTTATAACAGCTATCAAGCCGTTATCAGAGTTTAACGTTCATAAAGTGTAGTTTTTTTGTGAAACTGCTTTAAAGTGCAGGATTACCAGCATTATTTAGCTATGAACTCAAAAACTTAAAGGAAGCATTAGTATCCTGCAAACTATATAGCCTAGAAAAGTTAAATAACGTCTTTTTTGCTATGTGACGAAAGTAATAATTTTACTATAATGATGTCGTTAAGGACTTTATGTGATCGTGTAGCTAAGTATTGAAGGTTAACGTCAATTTAGCTTTGTAAAATATGATTTTATCCATATTTAACGGCCTTTTTACTAGAACTATCTCCTGATTCTAAAAGGATATAAAAATAATTGCAAGACAGATCGACAGAGATTTTATTCTGTTTATGATGGCATATAAAGCTCAAAATCAACCTCCTGTGGCTTAACGACCTTTTAGTCAACGGACGGCAGAGATTGACCATTGTGGTCAGACGTTTTTCAGTGACTTATGTCACATAATAAAAGGACCTTTCGTTTGGTTGATTCTGAAACAGTTTTGTGTTGGTGAAATTGTGGTGGTGTCCACAGAAGCCACAAACAAGAGTTGAAGTTTTGTGCGTTAGGGAAGCTCGTTGTTGGAGAAACCTCGATGATGACATCGATGTTGCCGACAGACAGTTCAACATGGATTTCCGATGTTTATCGATGTTTTTTGATCGCAGTTTTAGATATCAGTTCCTCAGAAGGCGCTGCTGCCCACCTTTCGGTATTTTACCATTACATTTGACATTCTACCCCGGCACCCCACGGGGTGCCGTCGTACCATCTTTTATGCAAATACTTAAGTTAAACAAAAAACAGTTATATTTTGGCCACGTTTTGGTTGCGTTGAAATATTGAAAATCTGTTTACATCACTAGGCACTATATAGGCGGCTCGGTGACAGACAAGTGTCTGATTTCGACCTTGTGTCTCATCACATGGCGCAAATTTCGAATGGATATGGAATGATCATGAATGTCAAATGATATAGAAACTTCGGGATCATGAAAGCTTTCATAGGATATTTCCCAGTGACATCAATGTTATTGCGTGATCGATGTTAAGTTATTATTTATGTATGATAAAATATTTATATATTTTCAATATTTTCATAAAACATAATTTATTTGACATCGATATCATACTGTGACATCAATGTTACATGAAAAAACTATATCGATGTTTTGATTAAGTATGTCAACATCTTTAACATCGGATATCGACATCGATGATTCGATGGACGACCTTCCCATCCTTAGCTTAGCTTGTTTGTTGTGTGTTGTTTTGTCTGACTTGATCTTGTTGTTTTCGTTGCCCTTCGGGTCACAGTGTATAAGTGTATTTTTCCTCTCTTCATTCTCCATGACTCCATCCCACATTGAGATTTTTTATTAGAGTTTCACTTGTAGAAAGACCATAAAATTATTTGTAATTCTGGGCAAACAACAATCGACAGTTGGGTGAGTGAAATATATTATATTTAGGTCATCATTGTTTGTATGAACTATACCAATTAGTTTCTGTGCTACATTGAATTACGTAAATCTTATAATAAAATGTTAATTTGATCAGTAGAAAGTGAAATTTAACGTGTGATGTAACCTTAGTATAACAGGTTGAAAGGTGAAACTTAAGCTGGGTGGTTAACCTTGTGTATTCGTGCGAGTCACTTGCATTTGTGCTGGCTGCTGAGAAAGTAGTTTCACTGTTACAATAGACGTAGGTACTTAGCTCTGAGTGTTCTTGCTGTATTTAAACATGAGTGTACTAATTAGTTCTGCCGTTTGCTTGTCTGTTGGCCCTGAAAGTAAGTTGTAGTATATACTGTGTTTATATAAAGTAGATACCTACTGTTGTTTTATTAACATTTGATGTGATACAAATCACCTTTCACAAAGGCGCTCGTCGTGCAAGGTGTCACATTGTTTGCCTGTCAAAATTAATTAACAATTTTAACAGTGTCAGTGGATACATTATAGAAAACCTAGGAGTGATATCTACTTGTCCCATTGTTCCAATTATGATTAAATATTGTGCAGTAACTGTTGTCTAACAATAATACCTAAATAAGTAATAATTAACTGTATTGAAACCTTCCAAATATTTTGTGAGGCATGGTATTCTACAGCTATAAGATGTCTAATCTTATGAATTCATAACACTTGTCCTAGACTTATACAGAAAATATTTTGTATTATTGGACAGATTGTTTGTTCATTTTAGCAGCTCTATTTTTCTTATGTCCAGAGCCAGTGTAGTATTGTGTTTTATGTAACATCTCTATTTGGTTAAAACTTTTATAAAATTTTACCTGGTGCTTAGGTCTCTTCAGCATATTCTGTCTTACCGGGTACCACTGCCAAATATTCCACGTCAAAGCAGTAGTGTGCATTGAATGATTTTCTTTGGTACTTTGGCAAGTTAAATTACTGGGCAAACAAGAAATAATAACTAATGACTCAGAATAACATCTAACGAATGAGTATGGTGGCACTGCAACTCTGTGTCTGTCCATTAAGACATGACACTTACCCTCAGACAGGCAACTAGTTTGTCTCCTCACTTCAAAACATAATAGAGAATGCTACGGTGGCTCAATATTACTCACATATTTTTGTAGTCAGTAAATTTATATCAAAATAATTAATTGAAGACAAGCACTGTATTAACATAAGCAAATTAATCATTTTCAGGTGACCTAAGACCATTAACACGTAGAATGTCAGCTCCAGGGTTAACGTCAGAGGCGCAGATGCGGTATCTACTGCAGTGGTTTGGAGAATTTAGTGAACTGCAGCGGGAGGATTTCTTGCCATTGCTGGCAGCTGCAAGAGGAGACCAGCCTGAACAGTTAGCTGCTACCTTAGCAGGGCTCTCCTGTGAAGATAAGCCTGTCAGCTTATTTCAGTGCCGTGTAAGTATGATCGACTAAAGTCAAATGGAAATAAAAAAAATACATAACATTAATAAGTCAACTTCCTAACTATGTAATTTCAAATGCAAATCTACTACTTCATTACCTTTGTCTATAAAATTTGTGATTCATTCCATGTACCTATTCACAATTATAATTTCTCTGAGCTATGTGGCTAGTTTTCTTCTTAATGATATCTAATAACCATATTCCAAGGAAAAGTAAATATCGTCGCCGTGGAAGTCAAGGGAGCTAGTCCACAAATTGGTTTACTTGAGATATTGATGCGCAAAGATGTTTTTGCTATAGATTAGGTTATGTTTTTTCAACAGAAATAAGATACCTGAGACTTTTGACTGTCACTCAGATGTACCTACATCTTCTGCATCTGCATCATCATAGTTTTAAAAGTGCATTTGGGTACATAACTCATATCCTACAAATTTGTGGCTTGACTCCCTTGACCTCCACGGCGACAATATTTGAATATGTTTTAGTATTTTTAAGTTCTAAAGTAAATTGTGTGTGTTTGCAATGTTCTAAAACTAATATTTCCTTGGTTTTTGGTTAAGAAAATTATATTTTTATGAAAAGTTAATTATTAAAAAGCTAATCTTAGCCTTATTTTGACAACTTCCGTTCTTAATTCAGCTCTCTTTATGAATTAGACCTGACTGTTTATGCATAACAAGCATGAGGATAATGTGAGTTTATTTGTGTTTTCATTGTATTCAGGAATTAGATAGCTCTGATATTGTAATTCTTGTTTTAACTCTACGGCTTTAACCACTATATATCATGCTCAGCTCATATCCTCCATTTATGAATGAAATCAATTTGTTATCATTATCTGTGATGCGCATATGTATAAATACAATATATTTTTTTATAAAATCACAATAAAAGAAAACATTTAAACTTGGCCATGATTTAAACGCCCAACTGTTATTACATTATTATTTACATATTACACATCTAATATTTACATTTGACATATACATAATTTCTATAACAACAGCCATTAGAGCCATGTTTAATTAATTTGTTAGATACATACAATTGTATGTACTTAACACACCTTTTTAATACTTATCAATTCGTGTCAATGCTATGAATCAGCCTTACCTTATTTAAACAAGGTTGGACATTGGCAATATAATTTTCTTAAGGTATTGTTTCACTTTCAAACAATGGATTGCAGCCTTTAATATGATGGACATTTTCCACTGGTGCATTGTTGGCAGAGTGCTTTAGATCAGTTTGAGACACTGGGTTTGATTCTCAGGTGGGAGCTATCGTGTTTCTCAAACTAAGAAACAACTGCAAAGCCTGAATTTTACTGAGAATTTCTCTCCAGAGTCTGAAATTCTGCCTAGCAAATATCATTACCTAATCTTAGAGGCCCAAGGTCAGGTAATGATATTTGCTAGGCAGATTACATTGGTATTTGGTGAAATGTTGGTATTTATACACCACTCGGGTACCTGAGTCAAATCTTCCTTTTGAGAGTGATGAGAAAGTATGCAAGGGATAAATTGAAAAAATAGGCAGCAGCGCTGTCGAAAGACAAGCCTTTTACATTGTTATCTTCAAGACGCATGCCAAGAGTTGCGATTATGAGAAACACCCTCATAGGAAGGCTTTTGTTCATGGTTTGTGTCTGGGCGTAATTGCTTTTGATTATGATGATGAGACACCTATCTATCTCTTCAGGGAATAAAGGCATGGTAATGTTTAATTCTACTTGTGATTTTAAGCCTTTGTTGGGTTAAACCATAGATTCTCTAAGCTATTCAGGAAGTTGTAATATTGTAATGAAATTATGTTTCTAACATCATCAATAATATTATTAAAATTGTTTTCTCAAATCGAAAGTTAAACTGGCAAAAAACATCAAAAATAACAAAAAACTTCAAGAAATGGATTTATGTTATTGTGACACATCTAATCCCACTATATATTTTAATGGTGATGTCAATATTTGAGGAAACCTGAATTTTTGTTTTATTTTCCAGATAAAACTGTTCAATGAATGGTTCCCAGCTTGGGCTGAGGAAGACCAAGACAGACTCATCAAAGCCATCTCAGAAGTTGATCCAGAATTTGGTGCCAAACTTGAAGATCTGATTAAGAATGGACCACTGCTAAATGGAGATGAGGATGGTCCTGGAGTAGTACATTCCCTCAAAGAGGAAAAACCATTGACAAATGGTGACCATGAAAATGTAGAACAGGTAAACGAGGAACATACTGAACCTCAAAACATTCCCCAAGAAAATATAGCAATTGAAATTGCAGCGGCATCATAAGTCTCTTGATTATTCATAAGTATTATTTTGAAGTTCAAAGTTGAATATTTATTTAGTAATGTTATGGTTAACATCATGTATTAATCATTGTGCCAATCATGTAATGAACTAAAATAAGTGACAGGAAACAAAAAGTTGATAAATCAACTACCACGCAAATGAAATGTATGACGATAGCTTTCTACTGGGTGTAAGTTTTATACAAGTTAAACTAAATTATCAGTTGTGGTCAATCTTACTTAATATAAATTACTCAGCCATAAAATAACTTAGATTTTATGTAAAAATACTTTACATATACAGGTACTTAGATATTCCAATGCTCAGGCAGCTGGTTAAGACGCTGACAAATGCTGAAATTCCATCAATATCGGTCTGTATAGGATTCAAAGAGACGCAGCGATGGTGAAATCGTGATCAGTTTCTGCATAGGAGTGAAAGAGAGGCAGTGATGATGAAATCAGGATTTGTTTTGGTGAAAACGAAAGAAAGATCTGTGTCAATACACAAAACTAATAACTTCTAAAAACATGAGTGAACCTCTTGATAAGGTTTTGCTTATTTATTGTTATATTTTCTATACATACATATAACTATGAATACATTTATATTACAAGCATACTTTAGAGTCAACTTAGCAATTTTATTATTAAAAAGGAAAATAAGTAATTTTGGAATCATCACAGCCTTGGAAAATATTATCAAGATCAACTAATAATTTTCTTACTGCTACAAACTATATATTTTCTGCTAAAAACCTGTTCAAGTAAATCTTTTTAGCACTTGTCAGCGCTTTAATTTACTATATTTTCGCTATAGGAATCCTATTTGTTGCCGCTATGCATGCATTGTGTATGAACATTACTTCAAGGGTCTGTTTCAGAATGTTCTAGTAAGTTCCGGTCTTACTACCCACTATATATTTAATAAACAAAACACTATCTTTGCGTTTCACAGTCATCGATTTAGCCTATCCATTCGTTAAAGCTTGAAACGCGCTGCATGTTGACTGTAATTTTTATCATTCAGTTATTTTATGTGCTGCATAGCAACCCGAAACTTTATTAGGACATTCTGAAACAGGCCCTAAGAATAATATGTCAAACTAAAATTTTATAAGTATTCTATTTGGATTGTATTTTTTTTATAAGTTTTTAATTAACGTAAAAACATTCCAACGAGTATTCCACTTGGTTTTTATCATAGACTGAATATTCCAAAATCCATTGTCAATATATAATGTATTAATTGGTAGAGTATAAGTTTCTTACACATTTTTCCATATATATTTGAATCTCAAGATCACTATATAGGTATCACTTGTGTTTATTCCTTTTTATAGTGCTAAGTTTAGAGTTTTTATTAAGTTATATAGATTTAATTTTTGTTTTTACATATTTTTTTACTTTCACGATACTATAGTGCAGTGGTCACAAATCGATCAATTTTATGAAAGATCAAATATTTGTAACTCTAGATTTTGTTTTGGCCATATTTATTATGTTATGATTAATTTGTTGCCAATAGAAACCATGACTATAATTGATTATGTAAATGCATATAGTTATTTATGCAACAATGTCCCAATTACATATTAATTAGCTATAAAGATATGAATTCTGTTTAGTGCATTCTAATTCGTTGGTAAGAATAACTTCTTAATATTACCGTATTGGACTCTCACTTTGGCAATGTAAAAAGATTACCTTATTTATTATTATTTGATTTAAACTGCTTGTATGCATTGTTCAGATAGCTCATAGAAAAACAGCACTTTGTATTCTCAAATTCAAACTCAAAATCATTAATTCAATTTAGGCGTCTACGACGCTCTTATAAAGGTCAATTACAAATTTTAATATTGAAATATTCTATATTGTACTGCCACATTCAGCAAAAAAAAATACTTTGTAAAAAAAATATTATGTATGTATGAACTCTAGGTTAGTCTGAACAACATCCTCGACCACATCATCACTTACCATCAGGTGAGATAGTGGTCAAAGGCTAACCTATCAGGCATATAAAAAAAAAAAAAAAAAAAAAAAAAAAAATAGAGCCACTACAAGAAGAATGGGCAAGAAACTGGGGCCATTCTTTTAAACGTTTTTTAAGAATGTGTTATATTATTATTACAATATTTGTTTAAATTACGTAGATGCTACCTAGATAGCTTGGCAGAAGCGGAATTTTCTAAGCATTTTTGTCGTTTAAGTAATCAGAAACTATGTTTTCATCATTTTGCTATTTTTGAGTTATTCCGAGCAGATATTTGGCAGTTTTTTGAGAACATGGAGTAAGGTAGTTGAATTAGGTTTGATTAGAAGGACTTCATCACTTCTAAGCGGATAAGACTCCACTATCTCAAGCGTGAGCATTATTTTTAATAAAATGACAGCTATAGTAAAAAAAAAACTGCCATTAAATTTGTGGCTAATTATTAGCGAGCAATAATAGTGAAATCGAAAAAAATGCAATTGAAACTGCTAAATCATTGATGCAAAGTAAATGCGATAGAATAATTATTATCTGCTAATAGTGACCATTTACAAACAAGTGTTTAGCCTAACCATAATGAGCAAATATTTTAATGTAAAATATTTGCTTAAAACTCTTTGACGGATAGCCTAACTCTTCGGAATTAAATAAATGGGCTATAAGAGGTGAGGAATATTCCAGAATATTTTTACTTTTATATTAAACTAAATAAATTTTGTTGCCATGTAAAACGTAGGTGTGTACACACCTCTGTCTATATGAAATGCTTTTTATGCCAATGGAAAAAGATTTGTGAAGTGATAAAAGGGTGCTGGCAACATCTTTGAATTCGGACGAATAATAAGCCATTTACTAGTTGTAATCATAAATTATTTACATTATTTAATAAACATTTATAAATTATGTATATGTCTTATTATTATCAATCAAACTCCGTTACTCTTTTCATATTTTATTAGCATGTAACAAGCATAACATTTATTATAGTGAGTATGTTTACAATTCAATTTATTTTCGTACAGGCAAGACAACACAACATGGCACATAGTTTGTGACTAGGGCTGCCATCACCAAAACCACCGATACCGGGCAAAATCTTTAAAAACCGGGACATTAGGGTGAAATTGTGTTTTTCCCCGGACACCCATGAAAACAAAGTACATACCAATTTTTTTTCATTTATTTGCCTAAAAACTATAGTGCTACAAACATAATTATCTACTCTTCTCTTTATGAGCCAATCTGGTGATAAAAATAATGAGGAGCAGTGTTATTTGGCATCAAATTAAAAATAAATTATAATTTTTGGTTTAATAAATAATCAAATAACAATTAGTATCTAGTTAGAAACTACTAACTACAATAGTATCAAAATTTTTCAAGTCATCTTGTTTGGTTACGTAGATTTAAGTACCCAAAACGGTAAAACTGTTTATGTGTAAATTAAAAGTAAGTAACAAGTTTAAATTTTGACGAGCTCAAGATCTTTTTACATTCCAAAATTATAAAAATACGAGAGGAAAAATATAGTCATGTGCGGAATTCGAACCCGCGTCATCCACCCCTTTAGCCGCGGTATGCTCTAACCGACTGAGCTAACATGACAATAAGCATTGTGACAGTTGTCATGTTAGCTCAGTCGTTCAGATCAGAGCATACCCCGGCTAAAGGGCTGACTATATTTTTCCTCTCGTATTTCTGTAATTTTGGAATGTAATCCGCAAAGCATGCGTTATTGCAAACAAAAAAATATTAAAATCTTTTTACTTATTTCGGATTTTTCCAGATGTTCAAACTTTTGTCAAAGTGATCTTTCTTTTCCAACAGAAATTTGAAAAAGTCAAAGCAACTCAGGTCCTTAAATTTATATACTATATTTCGATCAGAGAAGAAACCGTATGTTTTGTAGTGAGTTTTTCTCCTTCGTCCATTGCCGCGAGACTAGCGAATAAACCCACAATTTAACTTGAGTTGCCAACTAATATCAAGATTATTATGTTTTTCGCTAGATTTCACTAGATGTTTTTAGCGTACGGTAATGAGAAAAAAAACGCTAAACACCCTAGAAATATTCTAGACCTAGCGCCAAATGCGCCCGGGTTTTACCCGGACACTATTTGAAAACCCCTACCGGACGCCCCCCGGACGCCTTCTAAACTAGGATAAATCCGGGGAAACCCGGACGGATGGCAGCCCTATTTGTGACTAATTATACCTTGTAATTTTAACTTCTTTACAAGGGGTTATCGATCGAACTAGTCATAAAATTATCTTGATACAAATCTCAAAACATCTCAGATTATCATTAAATTTGTCATGCATAAAAATAAATCTATTAAAAATAAAGTAGGTAGGTACCTAACTCAGTCAATCACGCCAAGTTTTTATCAAGACAATTGACAAACGATAGCAATAAAGAAAGGTAGTAGATGTCTTTAAGATCTGTGGGTAGTCCTATCGTCGGATCAATTGTCTAGATTCAATAGCGGCGTTATGGGCGTAACTTGGACAGTATCCAATCGACGTAAGCGCCGACGCGCGTGTACACTCCGGGCCATCCTTCAGTACCGCAAGGCGATGGTCCATAGGACACCACTCCTAACACCATCCAGTTGGAGGCAGACGGCGCTTGCCCCATCAGTGGCCCGCCCGAGTCGCCCCGGCACGAGTCTCTGCCTGAGACTCCTCCCGCGCAGATCTGAGTGTCCCGTACCTCTCGGTTTACCCTGGCGAAGACACTGGCACATTGGGCGTTTGATACGACTGGTACCTTAGCTTTGAGCTTCACGTTCGATTCGCTGCCTGTAATGTACATTATTAAAATTTAGGAAAAGCCACATTGGTTCTCCACCTAATTGGTAGGTACATCTCTAATGAAATTCGTGTACAGTCATCTCGTGATGATTACCCTCCACGTTCACAATAAAACTATGTAAATAGTATTTAGTGGATTGAAATTGAAATTTAATCTTTAACTGGCTCAGAAATAAATACCTACGCTTAGCGAACCTCCACCATTTTAGGAAGAAGATTATTAACACGATGACACTCATGTTAAAGAAAAAGTCGATGTGTTCTATTTTAAGTTTTAAAGACCGTCCTTAAATAGTCATTCATAAAAAAAAAAACAAGACGACATAATGTCATTGATATCAGTCTTAGGGCCCTTTTCAGAATGTCATAATAAAGTTTCGGGTTGCTATACAACATATAAAATAACCGAATGATAAAAATGACCGTTGACATGCAGCGCGTTTCAAGCTTTGTGGATAGGCTAAACCGTTGACTGTGAAACGCAAAGATGGTGTTTTATTTATTAAATATGATCAGGGGGCCAACTCCCATCTCTTAATTCAGTCTTATTTTAACATTACATCTACAATTTTAATTCGCACCACCACATATCACTATAGTATACTTACATTAGAACTTCAACGTGAGAGCGGGATGCATGCACTGAATCAAGTCATTTGTGCGACAGAGGTAGCACTATATGAACATTATTGTTTCGTGACGGCCACGGTACCAACCTTAGTATCAATAATTTAAACTTGAAACAATGACGTTTGCTTTCCATAATAGTTTATAAAAGGTGGGAGTTGGGCCCCTGGGTAGTAAAACCGGAACTTACTCGAACATTCTGAAACAGGCCCTTAGCATAATAATTGTAATAGGCGAATAATAAAATCAAACAATAATGTCACATCATTCATCCCGTTGCAATATCTCAGACACGCCGATATTATTTCCGACTAGAGATTGCAACTCGGTACGTTTCTCAACCCGGCCGGTCCCGGCTGCATTCGTAGCCAACCCGGCCGGGCCCGCCGCGCCGGGGCCGGTTGTGTTAGCGATGGAACCTTTAAAGTATTCTATGACAATTTTCTATAATATGAAAATGATTTATTTCAAACTGGCTTATGAACAATTATCACAATAAACAGTCACCGGGCCAGGGCGGGGCCGTCCCTGCCGGGTCCGGTTTGCAATCTCTATTTCCGACTCATATTCTGGATTGGTAACCAAGAGAGAATGTAGCGAGGGAGCGCGGGATGGGCGAAAAAGAGCGCGCCTGTTTTCGGCAGTGCGGCATCACAAACAGCAGCAGGCACGAGCTGCTTGTGCCACTTATATCTAGCGCAATAATTGTCCGGTATGAAAAATCAACATAGCCCGTCAAGCACATCGGATCCATCGATATACCCAGAATACCAGATATTTTTCATATGACGGTAAGCTGCTGCATTATAATCATG
Source organism: Plagodis dolabraria (assembly GCA_963854805.1). Lineage (NCBI taxonomy): Eukaryota > Metazoa > Arthropoda > Insecta > Lepidoptera > Geometridae > Plagodis > Plagodis dolabraria. Next base: position 14,400,552 of record OY978459.1, on the reverse strand, counting down.
AGACTAGAATCTTATTCGTATATCTGGCTCGTACATATACCCTGATATTGTGTTTATAACTACCATCAGCTATTACAAAACGCTCTACTAAATTTTTCTCTTCCATTGGAGGTACCATTTCCATAATTTCTCACAATTATCTTCTGACTCGGGCTTCGCGATTGGTAATCCGAAGCCCGCTTCTTCAAGGGCTATGTTTAATTTATTTTATTTTTTGGATGACTGACCGCGCTCGTAGCGAAGTTTGCTTAGCCATTCTGAACCGATCAGCAAAGCTAAGCAACGTCCGCCTCGGTCAGGAGTTAGATGGGTGACCGCTGGTGACAATACTACTGAGCGCTTCCGTGCTTCAGAGGGCACGTTAAGCCGTCGGTCCCGGTTTTTGTCTTCGCATGGCAGTTGTTATAGCATGGTGGTAGGGCATTTTGCGATTGCCTCAAGTAGCTACCACCCTCAAGTAGAAAATCTGTCGCCAAGTACCTAACGGTGTGTTTCGGCAGCTGTTCTTGAGAGCCAGTAATTCTCTAGGTTAGCCTGAACAACATCTTCGACTACATCATCACTTACCATAAAGTGAGATAGTGGTCAAAGGCTAACCTATCATGCATAAAAAAAAATCTTAAACTGTTTAAATATAGGTACTTACGGTCTTCAGTTTTCCCCCAACCAGCTACTTCCATATCATATCCTTCAAAAGTGCCATGCCTAAATTTATTTTTCAAAGGTAGGCATATAGGTCTCACGTAATCTGTAATGAGAAGTTTATTCTCTTAATAAATACTCCTTGCAGTTTTAAAAATAAAAACATTGTGAAGGTAGGGGCTAATATAACCTAGAATTACAGGCTCTCAAGGACAGCTGCCGGAACACACCTTTAGGTGCTTGGCGACAGATTTTCTACTTGAGGGTGGTCGCTAGCCAGGCGGGCATTCACAAAATGCCTTACCACTACGCGGTGAAGCTCAAGCCCGTGGTGGGATTCGAACCATGGACCTGCTGCGCGGCAGTCCATAGCCAATGCCACTGAGCCATCACTGCTTCAGTACTTATACTGAACAGCATGCTGCAACAGGTAACATTTTATGAACTCTAGTATGTTTACACCTACCGTTATACTGGACGCTTTTGGAAAGGCGCAGCAGTGCGATGTCGTTGAGTTGGTTGGTGTCCTCTGTGCTGTAACTTTCGTGTGGGATGATCTCCTCAATGGGCACGTCTTGTACAGGGTTGGTGCAGTCGTCATGCCTGCAGTCTTGGGAACTCGACGTGTTCCACTCACCCAGGCGCACCTGCGATCTGCGAGTGATTTACTTTATTTCAGTTTTAACCTCCTTATTCAGATCTATTTTCATAATAAAATCAAAATCTTATTTACTTAAATAAATGTATATTAGATTTATAACCTGGTTCTATACCAGGCATGACAAACTCAAAGTCACTGTTGGGCCAAATGCATAAGGATTTTAGAGTCAGTGGGCCGCAAAACCCAACCATAAAGAAAAAAACATTTCATAGTTAGAGCGGTCATCATTATCAACCAGAATATTATGTCCACTCTGCTGGGCGATGATCTCCCCCTTCATAAGAGGGATTTGCTATAATCCCCACGCTCGGCAGGTGGGTTGGGGATCGTAAAATGCTCACCTTCAACCGAGAGAAGGCTGTTGTCCGTTTTCCGGTGGTTAGGGATGCAGTTTTAGGACATATCCAGTTCGGGTGGAGTCATAAGATAGAGCGGTGCATGATGGTAATCATTTATTTAATGATTCACAACAAAATTGCAGGAAAATGTTATAACAATAAATAATTAATATATTTTGTCAGAAATTTGATATATTTTGTATTTAACTAAAACTGCATCCAAGCGCGTCGGTCTGTCGCGATCTCGCAGTAGATTTTTCCCTTATGAAAGAAAATAATTGCTCACACTTACTTGTAGGTGCTTCCAAACATTGCAAGCAAATTTCCGTTTTTATTGGTAATTATAAGGTAAGTGCTTGTAAAAGTTGAGTGCATCAACACTGTAAGATTTTGGTTTCAAATAGGTCTCACATTGAATTTCTATGACAAACATATAAAAAATATAGGATCGGGCCGCAGATAAAAGCCCACAGGGCCGCATGCGGCTCGCGGGCCGTATGTTTGACATGTCTGTTCTATGCTAATCGATTTGTGTTATATTTTTATTTTAAGGGTCCGTTTCAGAATGTCTTATTATTATTAATGTTTCGGGTTGCTATGCAACACACAAAATAAAATGCAGCGTGATTCAAGCTTTAATCGATGGATATAGACTAAATCGATGACTGTGAAACGCAAACATAGTGTTTTATTTATTAAATAAGTATGTTCTTGGTAGTCAAACCGGAACATACTCGAACGACATTCTGAAATAGGCCCTTAATGTAAATAATGTTCAGGTCGCTAGCACGTTTATCAAATTGTGCATTGAAAAAACGTGCTACGAGTGGGGGTCCTTGTTATACCGCTCTCATGCACAGCCTGAATCATAAATTAAGACTGTTCTCTCATAAATATCAACATTTCGGGGATCTTTTAGCTCTTATTGCTTTTCAAATATTGAAACTAGGATTCAAATACTCTAGATTAATTTATTTCATTTCATTCCGTGCAAAAGCGCCAAGACAGCTTTTTAATTTGTAAAATTTTGTTCGATGAATAAAATTACAAAAATATCTTAATTTTGACATATATTTGCCTTCTACTCTGAACCAATTTGAGTTATTGACTTGATACTTATATTAAGTAATACTTATATGAAAGTTAGTGCTACAGTTTCGCCAAGACAAAAAAGAGATTACTGGAACGGTACTCTCTAAATTAAAAGATATCATTTTGGCGGTTATGACATTTGCTTCCAAGCAACTGCGGGGTCCTTGCGCGATGCGAGGGACGAGCCGTCAGTGCCGCTCAACCTATCATATTATGTGAAATATAAAATATAGTGTTTTTAGAGCGTAGTGTTTTAAAAGTAGGTACCATGCCAACAAAACGAGCATAGCAGACACATAGGCATGTAACCAATTCATCAAATCGATGCCATTGACGGACGCACTGTGTCACAGAGTAAAATACTAACTCGCAGAAGGCTGACTTTCAGCAGTATCAATGTTCCCTACATTGATACTGCTGAAGGTCAGGTAATTTAAATATTATGTAAGTATAAATCATATATATTTGTAATTTATAATGTAAATATATCACTATAGGCAAGAAAATCATAAAGTTTTTTTTTTACAGAACCAGTCTATCATATAATTATATCTTCAACATATATCTTCAACTACTCCAAACGACAGAAATTCTGCAGTGACAGAAAATAACCCATCACAATTGGTACTTTCAAGTTTCAGCTACACATCGCTAACATAAACAAATTGTTTTTTCGGACTGTGGGTAGGCGAAAACATTCCATTCAAATAGAAAATGACGACAGATTTTGGGTTAAGTGTTTGGCGACAGAATTTCTACTTTAGGGTGGTAGCTAGCCATGCGGGCATTTGAAAAATGCTCTTCCACCATGCGGTGAAGCTCAAGCCGGCTTGATTCTTTGGATTGCAGGATTTTGTTTCATAATATTTTCGTAAGAATATGACGTCTTTGCCTTTGGTGTGTTCCTAAATCCCAGTAGGATTTGAAAATGACGCGAATGAATTTGAAAAACTCGTTACAATATGAACTTCAGTAGAACATAAAAGTCGGCACGAGTTTTTGCTTGGAGGACGTTTTGTCTTTCCTCGTTTTGTAGTGAATTCTTTACCATATTTTTTTTATCGCTTAGATACAACCTGTTTTTCTTACAAGATATTGAACCGACTTTTAACACTTAATAACTTAGATTAAAATATTAAATATATTAATAATAACAAATATTTAATAAATAGCGCTCAAAGAGTCAAGACCTCCTGTTGATGCTATGTTAGAAACGAAACGCGTCGAAAATTCTTCTTGTTTGGCTGCGTGGCGTTTTTCATAAAATATATCAATTTAATGTTTCTTAAAATATTTGTTATCATTAAATATTGATTTCCGCAGAGTAACGCCTGAATCTATTCACCATATTATATAACTTGTTGAAGTCAGTACCATTCTGATTCAAAACTCTAAGCGCAATATCGTGTTAAGACGGTGCCATTTTATGTCAAAAAAGGTATTGTTGTTTAGTAATGCGTAGCTACAACGAATAAGATCGACTGTGCCACTCAACAATAACACCTTATAACTCTCGGCGAATACCGCACGTTACCACATAGCCGAAGACAATTTCATATAATTAATTCTCAATAAGTAGTAGTAAATACTTAGGGCCCGTTTCAGAATGTCCTAATAAAGTTTCAGGTTGCTATGCAACACATAAAAAACTGAATGATAAAAATGCAAGTTAACATGCAGCACGTTTCAAGCTTTAACTGATGGATAGGCTAAATCGATGACTGTGAAACGCAAATATAGTGTTTTGTTTAATAAATATGATCTGGGTAGTATAACTGGAACTTACTCGAACATTCTGAAACAGGCCCTTAATCTAGTCAAAATCTTTCAAGCTGTTATAGAGCTACGCGGTGCCATACATACACACAGGCATCCGTATAATATCGGTAGTATTAATTATTATCAGATACGTGCATAAACTAATTACCTAATAAAAAATAAAAAACCTGATTATCTTATAAACGAATAATTTTGACTTTGATTTGCGCAGCATCTTGCTTTTGCCTGGATGTACATATTATTATTATTACATCCATACATGTGTGTATGTTTTAAATTATCTTGTCTATTACGTGTAACGGCATCTGGTTCTTTTAAGAATAAATTAGGTATAACAGATTCTGATAATAGAACAATAAGTCTGAGCACTTCCCCGTTTTCTTATTTACAAGTTTAAACAGTTATCCAAAATGATCTTATTAGTACAAGTATTAAAATCTGTTACGTCGTGAACTGTCTTTGTTATGTCCTCAATATTATAAATAAGCTACCAAAATAGCGATAAGATTTCCTATATTTCTTAGGTAGGTACGTTTTATATAGTCTAACTTAGCAAACACGTACAAACACAAATACACACACACACACACACACACACACACACACACACACACTGACGCACACATACATTGGCACAAAAAACATAAAGTTCCTCACCACACATCTACGTACACATATAATTTAGAACCTGGCATCGGCGCCCACGTTGTTGTTACTTGCGCAAGTTTATATATTTAACTATTCAACCAAAATTATTCTCTATATAGATCGTAATATTATTATTTTCAATGAATGTATTATTATTTATGATGTTATTAAATTTATCGTATTTATAAATTCCTATTCATAGAATGCCAATTTGTCTGTGTGTGCATTTTATTTGTCTGTGTGATATATATGTATTTTGCTTTTTTCTACTCTTTTTTTTTGTCGGCGAACATCTTAGTCCGAGTTCAGGAATTCAATGAAAATCAGTGTTATATGGTTGCAACTTAACAGGTGTGGCCATAACTCAATCCGAGTGTATTCCTTTTGCTATAAGTTGAATATTGTTTGTAAGAAGTTGTTTGTAATTTGTTTTATTTATTTGCAGCAATAAATAATTATTCTATTCTGTTCTATCCTGATTCCTGAGTCAACTTAAAATGTGTACTAAATTTATTACAGTCAAAAAATAAAAGTTTTTCACAACACGTGTCGTATTATACAATATGGTATTCAATGAATCAATGTACTCATGCTGGCTTTAAGACAGTACATATGTGTATAAAAAAGCACATAGCATAATTTAATATACCTACGTTTATATTTAATAAAGAGGTAATTCTTGATACAATATGTTTTCTATTAATACATAAACTATGCTCTAAGTATACAATAATTAAAGAAGTGGAATCAATATTTAACCGACTTTCAAAAAGGAGGAGATTCTCAATATGCTTGTTAATAAATTTATTACAGTCAAAAAATAAAAGTTTACTGCACTAAAAAGAGCGCAAAATATTTTAAACGAAAAATGAAACTGACTTCAACACCCAAAAGTGTGAAATAACTTGTCGAAGTCGGTACCATACGCACAATATTGTGATAATAGTACTTTTGAACTATCATGGTACAGACCTCAACAAGTTATTTCACACTTTTGAGTGTTGAAGTCGGTTTAATTTTTTGGTTAATAATTTTTTTAGATGACAGTTTTTTTTTCAATCTGAGCATAAGAAGCTCATACAGTGATTATCTACTGAACAATGTAATGAATTACTAAGCAATGATCCAAAATGTCTTCCGATTAGCTAGCTCCACACTCCACGGGGAAACTAACTAGTACAATGTATTTTAAGTTAAATTTTTAAAGAAATTTTACTTTGTACCACTTACAATCTCCAATTCGTAGGTAGATCACCGCTGACGCAGTGTGCAGCCGTCAATACATATCTTGCAGCAATGAGAACACCACCACAGCCGAAGCTCCATCCATTTGCTGAAATTTATAGCAAAAGTATTAGTAATTAGGCCATGGCATTTATGTAGTACATCTATACCTTCTACGGCCTTCCCCTTCCTCATGCAGCCGTCCATATTCTTATGATCAACACTGTTTTAGTTACATATCGCTCACTAATTACAAAAGGGTTATAAATCATTTGATTTACACACAAACGATTTTGAGGTGTAGGTATTTAACTACACCTCAAAATCGTTTTCATGCAATAACGCTTGTGTTGTGAGTTGTGATATGCGCTTGCGACCCGAGAGATGTCGTTATATATAAAACAGCCATAATAAAAAAATCTTCATTGTCTAAATAATTAAAAGTGCCAAATTTAGGAACAATGCCATGTTTGTAATGTTTATTTTATGCTTATGAGTGTTTTTTGAACGTATTTGTATAAGCTTAGTCGATAGAGGATATTTGTTAATTTTAAAATTTTAAATTGCGTTTTGTAGCCACCCAGGATTTTAGTTAACTGTACCCTTGGCTTCTATTTCGAAAGTCTCAAAATCATGGTAGAGAATCAAAACCAAGTTTCTGGAAACAGTGGAAAAGCATATACCTACAACTATATCGATATTAAAGTTCATGCCCGAGTAATGGGATCCGTGTGCAGACTAATGCAATCTAAAATATTTTTACCAATTTTCATCTACGCAAAAATTACTACTTATAATATCTACATATATATGAAAGCTATTGGCAATTATTTTGCGCGAACTATTAGGTTTTATTAGAAATATCTGATTCTGGCCGTAAGAACAATTCTCCTTCTTCAGGAATTCAAATGAAACATTGCCGAGACAGCACGGTAACCAAGCCAACTTTGAGGCTTCTTTGTAATGTGCACATTAATACCACTTTTACTGTTTGATCCACGTACTATTATTTATAGGAGGAGAATGTGTTTCCACAATTGCTGAAGTTGTACCATTTAAGGACATATACCCACCAGCCAAAGCGTGAACTTTTATATACACTCAACTTGTTATTAAAAAAAAACTCGCATGTAAATATAGTGTATTATTAGACCTATCGTTTCTGGCTTAAATCCTTTTTCTTTTGGACTAAGTTTTTTTTTTTTCATATAGCGTTTAGTATATTATATCACTTGTTTTTAGGAGTTTGAGCCAGTTATTCGTAGCTCCAGATTTATTTAAAAAGTATAGTACACATGTATAAATAACTTCTCATTATAGAAAGTTCATTATATTCCCCATGTTTGTGGTGCAATAGAAATATTAAAAACATGCTTATTTTCTTGAAAGAGATGCTTAAAGTTGGGTCTTTCTTTTATCTAAAATTACGAGTTTTTGAGCTAGTGTAATTTCAAAACTGTATAATTTAATGAAAAGCTGATGCACCACAAACCTTGATATTAGGGTAGTGATTACGTAGGTAAAAAATCATTGAGTTTTATTCGCTATTATTAAAATGAGATTGGAGCTGCGTTTTGTATGGGGGCGTTCGTCTAAAATATACCCTTAAGTTTTTTGGAAGAAAGATAGATTACAACTACTTAACTTCACGTCTGACTTGGCCTTTTCTAGTGTATGACATTACTAAAACCCTTTTAATAAATCTGGACGTAAACGTCATAAGGACATTGAAATTATGGTTGGGCCTGGCAATTTTGGCAGAACCACCTACTTTAGGGATCAAAATAATTTTGGGATGAAATTAAAGAAGCCAGCGGAGCTCTATAAACAACTCAGAATTACCAAAACGCACGTCTTACTAAAATCTTAAGACGTTAGTCACATCTCACCCAAAAGACATAAGTGCCTCCGACCTTGATTCGAGGGTTCAATTCCATTAACTATATATTGATAGGTACACAGTTCAGCAAAGCGGATTTTGGGTCGAGTAAGAAAATTGAGGATAAAGACTTTGTAAAATCTTTTCTACATCAATATGACAATAATAACTATAAAGTGCATGCAATGAGCTTGGAAATACAAAGCAAATGGCTAACTATAGGTAAATTTTGAATCCCTCTGGCGTTAATGTAGCGCACCTTGATAAACGATTGGTCACCTGCCTTATTGAAATTCTAACTTAATGGCTTTCAGATGACCTTTCCAGACCATAGTAACTTAGTAAGATGGGGGAAAAGCCAACGAAAAGTCTTGAGATATTTTTCGGGAGGCGATAGGTACAGTAAGGCACTTATTGGTAAAATGCAAGGTGCTCCTTGATATGGATCATTATTCACGTCGCCATGATAGAGTCCTCGAAATCATACGAAAAGCTGCGAGTCTCTTGGTAGCAAGAGCAGAAAAGGTGTGACCACGAACAAACGACACATCGATTTTGTAATAAAAGGGTCATCTACAAAATCGAAATCCAAGCCTTACTCCATCTTAGGCACAGCTCCCGATTGGACTCTTTTGATGGACAGGTATTAAAAACACTATAGAATTCCTGAGGGTGTTGGTGTTTCGTCATCCAGCCCAGATATATTTCAATATTTGAAAAATCTTAAATGTATAGTATTTAGGTATACAACTTACTGCACCGTAGGAAACAAACATAACTAAATATCACACAATAAATACTAACAAATATTATGACTTACCAAATGAATTAACGAAGAACGGTTATGTGATTAATTTATATGCTGTAGAAGTGGAGCCAGGGGTGTGCCAGTGAAATTCCTGTATAACCTACTGAAAGACCTTGGCCTGTCAAGAACAACCGTAACTTCCATCCTAGAACGTGTATCCAAGGCGGCATTAGTAGGATATTACCAAATTTGGCAAGGCAGGGGAGGAGGCTCGAGCGGTGAAGGGGAGCACTGATGACATCGTAAAGGGGCCCTTAACCTTCCTACCAAGGGTTGCAATTTCCAGGCACCTATGCCTTGGACCTTTTCTTCTGCAACGCTATGGACCCGGCAACCGCAGCCACCGCTGAATCCATAAAATGAGGCAACCGCTGAATCCATGAAATGCTAAGTAATTCATCTCACGCACAGAAGATGAGTTTATGGAATGGAGCTTTTTTAAATGTATTTTCTATGACATTGGATCAAACAATAAAGCGATTCGTGCTTTTTATTCGCATATGCAAATGTGTGCTAAGTGACGAGTGTGATAAGAAAGGTATTTTGAAAGGTGAATGTAGTACGAGTACAAAAAAAATCACCTAGTGATATTGATATCAGCATAAATAAACACCACATATTTAATTATGAGTTATTATATTATAATATATACCTACATAAGGTAGATATATTACATACGCTTGTCATAACGGAGTAACGTCGTCCAAGGATGTTCGTCCATCTCCGTCTGTATGCCTCCGAATATCCTGTTGTTATGCTGGATGCCGCACACTCTGGCAGAGGGAACAATGGAAGTTGGGTCCACATAACTGAGTTTCCTAAGGAACTCTGGAGGGCAGCATATCTGGAACGGATCATATTATGCGTTTAATTTATAATATGCCAATGTTTCCTGAAGAATACGACTAGGACGAAGTTAGAGGGAGTGGATGGAAACTGGCGAGAGAGATGACGATGAACGGGAGGACCCAAGTAGATTGCGGTTGCAATAGAAATCTTACGATATGACCGTATGGTACATAATAATATGATGCGCGGATTGTACCATAGTTCTCCTTTTGGGAGGCATGTGTGACAGGAAGTGAGCGACGACGCCGAGCACATTCCTCTTGCGTCGCGTAGCCCATTTTTCTCTGACAGTGATATGTATAAACTAATACATATTATTATATTTCTGGTGATAATCAAAACATTATAAGCAAAGTTTTAGACGTATTTAGAAATGTAAAAGGACAGTCGACTTTCAAGCTTTGCTAAAGACAAAAATGTCAACTTCTTACGTCAAACTATAGTTACAAAAAAATACGCTTGAAGTAAGAATCTTTTAATTTAAATGTACTCGTATATTTTTAAGCGGCTGCACACCCCGGACACTTCACTCATTCCCTATACAAAAGCTGCGTTACAATTACCTATTACACAGACACTACACAAATGTTGTTTTTGTACACGCGTAATTGTGTGCGTGAAGTCTAAGGTTGTCACCGTATATATAATTATTGTACTTGCATACCTAACAATCTTTTGATACTAAAATTAGTCGCATTAGATTTCATAAATAATGCATTTCTACTTACCTAGCTGCAGAAATATTTACAAGTACAACTATCCAACTCCACGTAGGATGTAGGAATATCTAACACACAAACGAGTAGGCAACATTACTTCACATTTCACTCCATTATCTATACAATAATAGATACCTGCACTATACAAAACGTCATCATTCCAGGTTTATATTTTAAGAAGCAATAATTAATTATAATCACAATAATAATTCATGTTCTTCTCGTTTAATAAACAATCATGAAGTGTGCCGCGTGCGGCACATGATCCAAGAAAACATGGTCTTCTACTCCGGAAGTAACATGAAGTACGTCACAATCGAATAAGCTCTTTATTATGACATGATTATTGCAAAATACAACATTATTGTTCTTTTTCTTGTGAATGTTTTGTTGTAAAATATCAATAAATTATTACAAACGCCTTATTGAAAGTAACACATGAATCAATGTTGGTCAATGTAAATGGTATGAAAAAAATTGTCTTCCTATCGTTCCACCATTTTGACAATTATCGCCATATCTGTCGCACGTATATGATTTGCATCTATTTCGCTCTCGCTCATGCACATATGCGCAGTGATTCGCAAACTTTGTGGTCGGGTCATATAGTTCATTTCTGTAAGCTACGAGTATAGTAAAAAACACTAATATTTTTTTCTAATCGGAACTGTATGAGTAAAAGTAGAAAAAGTGATTTGAAGTTTTTTTCATTTCCTGCAAAATAGTCTGTAGCTGAAGAATGGCTTCGGTATTGTGGACCTCAAACAACTACTAAATATGGTATGTAATGTAAAATTAGTTTGGTTATGTAACGTACCTACCTAATTGGTTTTTACTTCCGATACTGTTTTTATGAGCTTTCTTTGAAACTAAACTATACACAAAATACAGATAACTGCCTTTTTTTCAGCATAAAAAACAATTACCTGATTTCAATCTATGCAAAATTTAGGCCTAGTAGCATCGACGATACCCAGTATAAGAAAATTATTCGGTGTCAACTGTACGAACTTGATAACCATAATTCATTCAAGAACCATTGAACTGTGTATTCTAAATCTCTAAATTCACGTGATTCACGTCATTTTTTTCATTAAAAAAAGGTGAAATCTATTAACTGGGCCGCGTTCCAAGGGTCAGAGTGTAGTTGTTTGGTTGCTTTAATTTACTCGAAGGTTCCAAACGACTCGGTTGTTTTATAACCTCAAATATCATTTTTGACGGGGAGTTTTGCAAAATTTATAGACTTTTATGATATTTGAAAAGCAATAACTACCGTTACCTGCAAAATATAAAAGAGTGACTATAATTCTCTCACCAAGAAATGTCAATGTCAGTTAAAGATTCAACATTTTAACGACCGCTTTTGAACTTTTGATAGTTAAAAAGTTGCGTTCTACCCGAAGGTTGTGAACGACGTTAGAGTGAAAAGTTGAGTGCGAACGAGTGCGCTCTAACCGAGGTTCGGAACGCGCTCCTGTTATGTTACTGCCCCCGAATTTCCTCTAATCAGGTATAAAGTTTGAGAGCCGTTGATAAAAGTGCTGACTGCTGACAGTATGCTTGTGTCCCGGTTACGTGACATCCGGTCTCGGAGTGTGATACCTGGCGTAGTATATTATTGTATAATAATGGTAGGTAGCTATCTAGGTAATCCACTTCAGACCAAAAACCCAGGTATTACCAACAAACGGCATTACTTTATATGAGCGGCATTCGAAGAAAGAAACATGTGACGAATTAAAGGAACCTAGACAATAGAACACATTGACTACGTTCTTGTGGTACCGTGTCCGCAGAGTGATATGTACTATATAAGCTAGTAGGTATGTACTATATAAAATTGTTTTTTTTTTATAAATTCAAATAGGTACTAAATTACTATAATCAGATGTTTGTAATTCTTTTAGCGTTCGAGCGATGATTAGTATGCGATGTGATATTAATTTAATGAGAGATGAGATAATATATACAAATTAATATATTTAAAGAAAATTATCAAACAACTTGAGATTAAAAAAAGAACATACATTATCGTTATAATAAGTACATTTAATAATTTACATATTTTTTACTTGTGCGGCATATTTGCGTTAGTGCTAAAGTGTGTGAACATAAATTTGCAATAGCGAGTTTTAAGGGAAAATTTAAAGAATAGCGCGCGAAATTGAAATGTTTTGGCTTTTTTTGCTAATTACAATGCAATTATTTATTTTAGATCCAGGAAAACTGATTAATGAACGTAATTAAATTGTATCGACAAATTAAAGCTACTATTACTAAACTAATCAGAATATAATTGGTTACGCTGACCTAGTCGTCGATCCATTGAAAATTTATTTTAATCGATGTTCGACCAAATCAGCTGAGCCGAAAATGTTTGGGTAGTAAGTTTAACTTTAATTTGTAGATAAAATCTATTAACATCCGCGAATCAATTATCATGTCTAAGTCCACAATTAGTGGATGAATATCAGTGGATAAATATAATCAAAACTGATTTTACAAATTGAAAAAATGAATCGTCAAAATCGATTCATAACCGCTTCACATAGGTACATATAAACATACAAATTTTAGAACCTCCTTCTTTTTAAAATCAATTAAAACTTGCAAAGTAGTCGCTGTGGTTTCAATAGAAAAATAAAATCCATTTACTTTATGCGATACGCTGCGCGCAAAGACACTTATTTCGCTGCGAACGAAGTCCGATATCCATCCATTGCACACGAAATAAACCGAAAAAAACATGAATTGTATGAATTGTGTAAATTACAAGGTTGTGACCTTTCATCACATTCATTTACAAAATTCATTTACGGTTCTGTCTATGCTAGATACGTATTTTTTTAAGTTAATGATTTTGAGACAATAAATGCGTACATATTATACTATGTAATGTATGCTTTATTTAATTTAGTCACTACTATTTTACTCATCTATTCGTATAGGAAAAGTATTTCCCATAAAAGGAATACGGCAGCACAGTTTCACGAGACATTACTCCAGGATTATCACCTGTGGCAGCGCTGTCGAATCCCTCTCCCGGCATCCACCTCCAAGCCCTGAACCTGAAAGTCTGGAGGGGCAAAATCGTCTTCTGCTGCTCGAGACAAACGAATATAATATAATCTTAAAAATGTTGTTTACCATAGGAAAGTTGAAGCTGTCGAAGCCACAGTGCAAGCGCCTCAACAGCTTTTTGAGCTTGGGGGTGTTGCCACGCTGCAGCTGTTCACTGAGTCCTATGCAGGATTTCAGGAGGATACAGTTTGCGCCGCCACGACATCTTGCTAAAAAATATGCAATTTTTTTATTAAACTGCGTTAGGATTTTGATTTATAATGAAGAGATATGAGTAGGTTGATAACTTTTTGCTTCTTCGTCACCTCGTTAAACTGCTACAAATAGCACAACCTCAATCATGTTTCTTACAGAATTAGTTCGTAGGACTCTTCTTGCGGATTATATCTGGATCGACACAACCGCAAGAAGAAAGGTTCCTTCTTTATGACAGAGTTGCCAGTGAATAAAATTAATATACATGGTGAAAGCAGCGCAGTACAGTGCTAACACTATGTGTGTATGTAAGTGCGATCACTAACGTAGGTATTCTCTGTAGACCTGTCATAAGCATCATCAATATATAATTTACCAGAAAGACCGTAATGGGCAACATGTTAGTTGCGCTCTCGCTCTGAAATCACCAAAAACGATTGAAAAATGGTGACTCACTCACAGAGGGGTTCACGTAAATCAGATTTGGTGGCACCAGTGAGAATCCAAACGATTTCTTCGATATCTGTACCTAGATCTTAAATTTGTGTCTCAACTTCTTAATCCCGATCGGTTTTTTGACTTATAGTCCAAGGAAACGCCCTTATTTTTAAATGTCATCTGTTAATGACCATGGAGGAATAGGAGTAGTAATATTTAAGTTAGCCTTTATAGAGAGATTATTTTAGTTAAGTAGTTGTGTTGTTTCTTTGTTTTAGATAAATCATCATGGTCTTCGAAAGTCCCGACCAGACTTTCGAAGACCATGATGGTTTATCAACCAAATACCTAATAACATTAACCTATATAAATGTTACTGTACATACAGCTATGTAAACATATAAAAACAATATTTACAATTTGATTTTATTAATATTTACAAAACACAATACATAGTTCATTAATGGGGAAAACATAAGTGATAGAAGACACTTAAGAGTTGTTGGACGGGACAGGAGGTTATCATACAGTGAATAGGAACAATTTGAACATTCACAGAAAATGTGGTCCATGTTTCCTTCGTCAAGAGCATACTCGCACCTCACTGTTTCCTGATCCTAATTTTCATTAAATGAATTGGAGTCTAGGCATGACCCATTCGCGGACGGCATAGTGTTGATGTGGTTATTTTATTGGCCTTACAAAATTTTAAAAACAAGGGAGTTTTAGGAATGGTGGATTGGATATCTCCATAGCGTGTGTCTTTGAGCTTAATGGAATTTTCCTAATATTTAGACCAAGATTCAAATAACTGCAATTTTGGTAGAAAACACAAGTCATGGACTATTTGTGAAGCAATTTATGCGCAAGAATCAGCTGTTTCATTCCCAGGAATTACAGAATGACATGGAATCCAAGCAAGAAGAATGTTGATACCAAGACTATGACAAGCAAAAAGAGCATCTCTTCGTTAGGGAAGGAACAGATGAAAGCAGAAAAAGTACATCTGAAATAAGAGTAAAGTCAGATCTAATAGTAATATACTACTTTCAGACGGGTCATTGCCATATATCAAAAAATCGGCCTAGTGCGAGTCGGACTCGCGCACGAAGGGTTCCGTAGGGGAGACAGGGGCTACAATTAACAGGGGTAACAATTGACAAGCGATTTGTCACCAAACTAATAACAATATTACTACATTCGCGCAATATTCCAATACTTTGAATAGTGCCGAACGCGCGCATACCAACCAGTTCGCGCTCATCTGCCATAAGAAGAGGTGGCAACACGGCGGTCAATTTTACAAGGTAAACGATCTTTTTTACTTTCGCAATTAATTGAGTTGTTGTTTATTTAATGTTATAAATCAATGTTTAATTGTTTTATTCCATGCATGCTTTATCTGGCTTGTGTATTTTCATGTTATTTTTAATAAATAAACAATACTTAATTAAATAAACAGATAAATATTGATAAATGAGGGGACGGGGCTAAAAGTAACAAACCGACCGGGGTAAAAATTAACTTGTTAATATCTGCCCCGGAGCGATGCCTTCTGGATTTCTTAGTCTTATTGACCATTTTCGTTTATTTTGCAGAACGAGGACCTATAATTGAAGAACGGAAAGAGGCACTATATACGAGTTAGTTATAGTTATAGGTATACGAGTTGGCTTCAAAAGAAGTGCCAGAAAAAATCGAGAGTGAGACCAGTGGCTCGTGAATATAACATTTGCCACGTTACTCTTTTTAAATTTGATGAGAATTTCAAACAAGGTGTTCTAACAGAGAACATAGAAGTTGTATACAAGAAGACAGCTCGTTTTGACACGGACAAGAAGCAGAGCTATCAAGGTATATTTTCCATTGTTCAAAAATATACTTCGGTCTTCTTCGGCAACGGTTAGATTATTAGTGTATAAAACCTTAACAAAATTGCTGGACCAGATTGGTTCTCTTCGTCGTAAACCAACGTTCACGACTATTGTAATAAATAGAGGCAAGTTATGATCAGATAATTATAATTTCAGACCGAGCCGAATTTATAACGTGGATGACACCAAAATTATACCTGTACCAAAAAAGTTGTGGTAGAGTGAGGTTTACGACATGTAGGCGCAGATACCTCCGCTGAAAGAGGGACGTTAGCGACATTGGCAGGAGCTGCCTACGCCATTGGAAACTCCATTCCTTCCATGTTTGTTTTTCCCAGAGTGAGGTACAGCGACATGTTTATTAGCCCACCTAAAGCGATAGGTACCGGAAACAAACCATAATAGATGACAGAAAAGGAATTTTTGCTCATTTTGGACCATTTAATCAAGCATACAAGACTATCTGCTGAAGATCCTGTATTGCTTTTAGTAGAGAACCACCATTCTCATGTGGCTTTTGAGCTGGTGAAAATGGCAAAAGAAAATCACATTGTGCTGCTATCGTTTCCAACCCATTTCTATCTTCGACCTTTGGATGTTGGTCTGTACGGGCTGTGGGACTTTTCCAATTGTTTTTAAAGCTAAAATGATACTTTGTTATTTTAAAAGCAACACTTAGTCTCATACTTACCAGGTAATTGTCTAGCATTTTTCTTACTCGAGTATAACTATTGATAATGTGTTATATTTTGCATTTTTTAAAGTATATTAGAGCACGGCTGCCTATTTTCTCAAATTTTTTTTAGGAAATCCTCATTTATGATTAAGTAATGTGATTTTAGGAGTATTATTACTGATAACGTGTTATAATTTGTATTATTTTAAGTATGTTAAAATAATCCTGCCTTTTTCTCGAAATTTTTGAGAAAATCCTCATTTGTGATTAAGAAATGTGATTTTAGGCGTTAATACATTAATAATAAATAATTAAAAGTAATGTTCAGTAGTTTAATTTCTAGAAAACTCAATTTAATTGATGCTGTTAGTACATGCCCCCCTTGTTTAAACCTGCCCCATCCCTGTTAATTTTAGCCCCAACACCGGGGCTACAATTAACACGAGACAAATTTTAAAAAAGGCATCGCTGTTACTTTTCTTATTAAATTACATATCTTATTGTATTGTATATTGAAAGCCAGATAATTTTCCTTTCCCGTGATATAAGAACCATTTTTATACAATCATCCGTTCCAGAGATACCAGATCTTATCTAAAATTTGTTAGTTTTGACCCCTCCCTCCCCTACTATTAGCTATACAACATTAGACTTCATATTTTAACCTTTTTTGTTTTAACGTGGCCTACTTTTTGTTTTTTTTTTTTTTTTTTTTTTTTTTTATGCCTGATGGGATAGCCTTTGACCACTATCTCACCTGATGGTAAGTGATGATGTGGTCGAGGATGTTGTTCAGACTAACCTAGAGTAACTGGCTCTCAAGGACAGCTGCCGGAACACACCGTTAGGTGCTTGGCGACAGATTTTCAACTTGAGGGTGGTAGCTAGCCAGGCGGGCATTTGCAAAGTGCCCTACCACCATGCTGTAACGACTGCTATCCTAAGACAACAACCGGGACCGACGGCTTAACGTGCCCTCCGAAGCACGGAAGCGCTCAGTAGTAATGCCCAACCAGCGGTCACCCATCCAAGTCATGACCGCGGCGGACGTTGCTTAACTTTGCTGATCGATTCAGAATGGCTATGCAAACTTGGCTACGAGCGCTTCAAAAATTATTTGTTGTATTTGTTGTTATAGCGGCAACAGAAATACATCATCTGTGAAAATTTGAACTATCTAGCTATCACTGTTCTTGAAATACAGCCTGGTGACAGACGGACGGACGGACGGACAGCGAAGTCTCAGTAATAGGGTGTCGTTTTTACTCTTTGGGTACGGAACCCTAAAACTGAATCCTAATTTGACATTAGTTTGATCGTCGCTAAATTCTTTATTGACATTCGAAATTCTAGTATTCAATGAAAAGAGGTTGGTTCATGATAGTGCTGTGCCACAAAATTGGCAGTAGTATGCAGGACAGAATAAGCGCGGTAGTAGTCTGATAAGCTACTGTTAATTATTAACCTACAACGGTTATTTTTTTCTTTTAGAGGAAAAAATAAAACATCATTAAATACATGGGTATATTTCTATGTTTATTTTTCTCTATAATGATATTTCTTTACAACTTTATAAGGTTCTATAAGTACATTGTAAGTTTTGAATGAATAATTGAACATTTTTTATATTAAATATGTTGGAATACATAATACAATATACAGTCGAAATTCAATCAATGTCAAAATATTGTAATCAATTTTAAATATAATAGATTTTTGTATGTTTGAAAAAAAAGAGCTTCATATGCGTTTCCATAAAATTCATCCGATTGGGCTGAAATTTTGGCGAGTTGCTGTGAGAAAATTTGTGATATAGGTACCTATTCTATGCGCCCTGTCGAGAGAAGACACGTTTCCACGAGAAAATACTTATAGGTAAGTGTTTACTTGTGAATTGTGAAACACTTAAACAACAGCATTATACAATACATGTATGTATTGTATAAAAGACAGCGCAATAAAAATAAAATTTGTATGCCTCGTCATAGACTGTCACTGTTTAAAAAAGGTGTATTTGGTATGGGTCCAAAAATATATAATAATTTGCCAAAGACCATACTCGAATCGGAAAACATAACAATATTTAAAAGGAAACTGTTTAATTTGTTGACATCTAAGTGCTATTACACAATTAAAAAATATCTTGACGATAAAATAACAATCATGTAATTTTAATATAATTTTAAACCGTGGTATGACATTTTTATAGTATATCTGTTACGGACGAAACGAGCAGAAACTGTGGGGGTCCTTACGCTATGGGTCAATAAAACACACGCTTCGATGTAGCTCAAATGGTGGACTGTATTTCTTTCTTCAAATTATGTTACAATTTCTTCGTATATCCTATGTAACAATTTGTTCTCGCTGGTACATGAAACAAGGAATGAAACAAAGATGTGGTTGACTCCGAGAGTCAGTTAAGAATGCATGATATCGCAAAAAACGTGCCAATATATATAGTAAAGCGAGTTTTTGCCATGAGTAGTACAGAATATATCGTTGTCTCGCTCTACAAGTATAAATATTAAAGAGGGCGCTGAGCGCATATTCTCTCAGTCTGCGGTCGGCACTGGCGCCGTCAACTAGCTAACAAGTTACACGAATGAATGACATATATTGTATCGTTGCCACAATTCACTGCTATTCTTTTTGTGGCTTGGGAAATCGATCTGGATGGGTGGAACGGGGTTTGAAATTCGCGCCGCCTAGCAAAGCAGCCTATAGCTGCAATGCATCATTCACTCGTCCAATCGGAGCGCTAGAATCCTGGTGGGGATTAAAAAAGCCGGCTTTGGGGCTCTCGACATCGTGCGCTCACGTATCCTTCTAGCGTTATGTGAAAATTACCAAATAATAAACAGAACTGCAGTGTGGTGGCCATAAACAAATATTCAAACTTCTCAAGTGAATACGGACCTCGAATGCGAATTTGGTTTGTGAATTTGGCTGGTGAAAGACCTTTATACGGAGACCTGCGCACACCAAGGTAAGTGGTGCATAGTATTTGCTAGGTCTAGCGTGTTTCTTAGAACCCTCGTTTTAAACGTCCATCGTATTGTCCCAACCTATGTGGAATCCGCCCAGCATCTATTTTGGCCCTTTTGGCGATGCTACATAGTGTTAAGTGGTGCCGAAACCCGGGAGGTGCTTTTGCCAAATCACCCCAATCGTCGAATGTGTGCGGTAGTTCTGGTCATAACTCGTTATATTCTAACTTAAATTACCTAACTGTGTGGTCAAAACGCTTATTTACATCAATTTAAACCTATAAAGTGTAAAACTATTGCATTCCAAGTTATTGCATCATCCACATTTTACTACACGAATATCTACCTACATGTTACAAATCATAAAGTTCACAAAATATCACTAACGAACTATCTAACCGGGCTTTCCACACTGATCGTGAATAACGTACAAGATCTACTCAAATAAGCAATCACTAATCACATCGGTGCTTATTTGCCATCGGCTTGTAATAATCAAAAAACTAATTCATTCGTAAATCGTAGTCGAGAACAATCGAAAATTATTGTAAGTTCTAATTAAGCAATCTCATATCTCGTCGGTGCTTAATTCCATCGGCTTACAATAATTCAATCGTCCTATCAACAAAAATCGGAAGTTATTGTAAAATCTATCCACAAATTGTTGTGCAATCGATCAAATCTTGTGGGTGCATAATAATTAAATAACTGTCTACTTACAATAATTTCACTAATCAAAATCGCACATTATTTTCAAGAATAAATTATATTGTTTACCTTCCTACACTAACCTAAAATACGTCATCAACTACATAATCTCTTATCGTAAATAAGTAGCATAGTCATCGTCAGTTTATTTGTCATTCATTATCATTTCGAAATTCGACGGTAGTTTCAAACTCGAACGCGTGAAGAACTTCGCTCGTTGTTCTTACCTTCCCGCTCCGTTTTATATTCCTGCCTATTCAATTTAACAACTTTGTTACGTAAGGTCGTAAGACTATTCCGTGAATTTTACTGTTATCGTGTGCCTTGTATGGTTACGTTAAGGTTGAAATTGAACTTAGCAATTTTTCTGAAGTTCAGTAATTCGTAACTCTAATCTTTATCCATTTTGCTGTGTACTTTTGGCTATTTGAGCTCAATAGATAAATTCAAACCATGTCTCTTCTAGCAAAAGGGTCATCGTCTCGTAGGCGCTCTTTAATAAAATCTAAGTCTAAGGGCGAATATGATTTTACAGCGAAAGATCTGCCGGCATTACGTCGGAAGCGGACCATCGCATACAAAAGACTTGCTAAGGCTTTAGAAATAGGTAACTTATGTATTAGTGACGCATTACAGCGCGACTTGTTTTTATCATATCACCAAGAAATAACGCAAATTGTTTTAAACTTTGAAAGCGCGCACTTTGCGATCATTGGTTTAGTGCCTCACGATAGCGATAATAATAGTAGTTCTGAACCGGAAGATAATGAGGATGACAAGATCCAACAACAATTCGATGATATGTATTTTCAGGTATTATCGATACATCGTAACTTAACAAAACGGGAACCGTCTCAGTCTTGCAATGGTCCGTCCGCATCAAATATTAAATTGCCTAAGATCGATTTACCTAAATTCTGCGGCAATATAAAACAGTGGCCTGAGTATTTCGATATGTTTACAGCGTTGATACACGACTCGTCGACACTTTCCGATACGGAAAAGTTTCACTATCTGATTTCTTCTCTTAGCGGCGATGCGTTATTGGTGGTGAAGGCTTACCCTATGACTCATGAGCATTATCGAGATGCATACCAATCGCTGGTAGCTCGTTATCAGAGCAGGCGTACCTTAGCTTTTACTTGTTGGCGGGACATTTTAAACATTGATTTTAAATGTAATAATGCGCGGGAGTTTCAAATATCGTTAGATCATTTCGAAGAGAATTTGAGTATTTTGAAGAAAGCTGAATTACCGATAGCGAAATGGGACTTTGTGTTAGTTTATCACATTCTATCGAAACTCGACAAAGATGTGCGTCGTGATTTTGAAGAAAAATACTCAGATGTTGAACTGCCGTCGTATGATCAATTAAGAAAATTCCTACGATCGAGGTGCGAAGCCTTACTACGTGATACTCACTTTTCTGAATCTGTCAAAGTGAACAAGCCTATAGCTACACCCGCTTCCACGTCTATGCCGCAATCCAAGCGTAGCTTGTCGCACCTACTAGTAGCAGCTACCGATCAACAACAGTTTGCGAATGAGATCAAAGGCGGTACTTATTCGGGAAAATGTCCTTATTGCAGCGAATCTCACTCAATTCTATCGTGTCAGGCGTTTATTAAAAAATCGTTTGACGAACGCATGGCCGTAGCGACAGAAAAGAAATGGTGCTTCAATTGCCTGAAGCCATCACATCAACTAAAAGACTGCAAGTCTATCTTTACGTGCCGATCTTGTAAGCGTAAGCATCACAGTTTACTACATCGCGATAATTCTACCGAATCAAGTTATACCGCATCGACTTTAGTGTCAAGCTCAAAGTCTGACGTTACAGTATTGATGGCAACAGCTATTGTGCAAGTCAAGGATGCTTCAGGCAATATGCAGTCTTTCAGAGCTCTTTTCGACACGGGCAGTCAAAGCAACTTTTTAACCGAATCTGCAGCCAAACAATTGAATTTAAATGTGACAAACACAAACGCTAACGTCAGTGGCTTGGGCGAAGCCGCGGCTCCTATCATCGGTGACGTCACTTGTTCTATCGGTGTCAATGATAGAGTTTTATTCAACCTTGACATGCACGTTATTCGTAAAATATGTGGTGATCAACCTATCGCACAACTCAACACATCTGGATGGTCACATATAAAATCATTGCCACTGAGTGATCCTGGATTCGACATTCCAGGACCAATCCATTTGTTGTTAGGTGCAGATGTGTTCGCCGAGTCCGTGCTCGGTGAGCGTATTAAGGGAGATTTGAATCAACCTGCCGCCTTCAACTCGGTGTTTGGTTGGCTCCTTTTAGGAAAAACGTGCCTATCATCGACTACACTTCTGCATACTCTGCCAGATATCGATAATGAATTAACTTCGTTAGTACAACGTTTATGGGAACTAGATTCACTGCCTAATGCATCGCCATTAACTCCAGACGAATCTTTATGCGAACAAAAATTCGTATCTGACCATTATCGTGATCAGTCTGGACGATACGTAGTTCGTATCCCTTTCAAACATGATTCAGAACCAATTTTCAACGGTTCTCGTGAGAATGCGTTACGCAGGTTTCATGCTGTGGAACGCAGACTATCACGTGACTCAAACTTACGCTCGCAATACGCAGACTTCATGTCGGACTACATCGAAAGTGGTCATATGTCGTTGGTACCAGTAGACGAACTGGGTATAGGTAAATATTACATCCCTCACCACTGTGTTCTTCGTCTTGATTCAGCTACCACCAAACTACGCGTAGTGTTCGATGGTTCAGCAAAGGACTCGTGTTCTAAATCGCTAAACGACGTGCAGCTTATTGGTCCGAAATTGCAACTCAATATTTTCGAAATTCTCCTGCGTTTTCGTGAACACAACGTCGTCTTTATGGCCGACGTTCGTCAGATGTATAGACAAATCTTGATTTCGCCTGAACATCGTGAGTATCAACGTATCTTTTGGCGGGCTTCGCCTAGCGAGCCTCTGCAAGAGTACCGTCTGAATACGATAACCTACGGTTTAGCGTCTTCACCATTTTTAGCTTGTCGTACAATGCGACAACTTGCTGAAGATGAGGGAGACTCTTTTCCACTCGCGAAAGACATCGTTCAGTCTGACGTCTACATTGACGATATCACTTGCGGATTTCCGTCATTAGAAATTGCACAAGAGGCTAAATCGCAAATTATCGATCTTTTCAAGCGTGGGTGTTGGGAACTCAGGAAGTGGGCCAGTAATACTCCCCACCTACTATCGGATCTTCCCAGCGAATATTGTTTGACAGGTTCCGTATCTCTCGATACTACTGAAACTAGAACTCTTAAGGTTCTGGGTCTGAAATGGGACCCCACGTCAGACGCGTTCTTTTTCGACATTCAGCCGTCAGAACAACCATGTACGAAACGCTCTATTTTGAGCGAAATAGCTAGAATATTTGATCCTCTGGGGTTCCTATCCCCTATCACGATTAAAGCTAAAGCTTTGATCCAAAATCTTTGGGTCCTCGGGGTCGGATGGGATCAAACACCTCCTGATAAAATTGTTCATATATGGAACACTTACCGTGATCAATTATCATTGCTGACGAATTTTAAACTCCCACGTCAACTCACATGTGCAAATTTTATATCATGCGAGCTAGTCGGCTTTTGTGACAGTTCTGAAATGGCTTACGGTGCTGTCTTCTATCTCCGTGTTACGGATGCGCATGGCAAGATCCATGTCTTCTTCGTCTGCTCCAAAGCTCGCGTCGTGCCATTGAAACGTGTCTCTCTCGCGAAACTCGAACTTGTCTCTGCAGTGCTTCTAGCGGATTTGTACAAATTGGTGCGTGATACCTATCTTTCGCGTATGAGAATAGATGCTGTCTATCTTTGGTCTGATTCCACTGTAGTCCTCTCGTGGTTGCGGTCTCATTCTTCTCGTTGGAATGCGTTCGTCGCAAACCGTGTCAGTCACATCCAAGATATTACACCAATCGAGTGGTGGCGCCATTGTTTCTCCAGTGACAATGCCGCCGATGTATGTTCACGTGGCCAGTTTCCCGTTGAACTTCTCAATAATACGATATGGTGGGCGGGGCCGCGTTGGTTATCGGAGGGTCGCGAATCTTGGCCAATCAATGATGTCCAGATTTCTCATGAAGACAGGGTAACAGTAGAGGCTGAAAACCGTAAATCCGTAGCACTGACCACAACGGAATGCGATGAAATCTTTCCAGTCATTTTTGACGACTTGTTAAATCGTTTCTCAACTCTTCAGAAGCTCATCAATGTAATGGCTTACATTTGTCGTTTCATTAATAATAGTCGCAACCCAGCTCAGGCTAACCATAATAAGTTTCTCAATAATGTTGAACGACACCACGCACTAATGCACTTAGTCAAACACGTCCAGGCTACTGCTTTTTCGCAAGAAATCTCTAACTTGAAAGCAAACAAACCATTATCGAAACCATTTCGAAAACTCAATCCGTTTCTTGATAGTCGAGGTATTCTCAGGGTGGGCGGAAGAATCTCACGATCAGGCTTAGCCTACGAACAGAAGCACCCGGCATTTTTACCGTCTGACCACCCACTGACGTTTTTAATCATCGACTTTATCCATCGCAACTACTTGCACCCAGGCATTAACACAACACACTTTCTGCTCTTACAGCAGTTCTGGATTATAGCTGCTAAACGCATTATCCGTCAACGTCTCGCGAAATGTATTAAATGCTTTCGAACGAATCCCCAACCGTTGCAACCTTTCATGAGCGATCTTCCGTCGTTTCGCGTGAATCAGGTCAAGCCGTTCTCGGTCGTTGGCGTAGACTTTGGAGGGCCTTTTCGGATCAAACTCGGGTTGCATCGAGGCGCAAAAATCGACAAAGCCTACTTAGCGCTGTTCCTCGACCTCTCAGTAAAATGCGTCCACCTGGAAGTTGTTTCAACGCTCTCGACAGATGGATTCATTGCTGCTCTCCGGCGTTTCGTCGCTCGTAGAGGACGCTGTAACGTTATTTATTCCGACTGCGGAACCAACTTTGTTGGCGCCAAGAACCAGCTGAGTTCTTTGATGCAAGAAGCATCCACCGCAGAAAGGATTGACTTCAAATTCGGGCCACCAACCGGAGCCCATTTTGGAGGTGTATGGGAAATCCAGATACGTGCCGCGAAATCCCATCTACTCCGCGTTGTAGGTGACCAAGTTCTCACGTTCGAAGAGTTGACGACTCTTTTCGCACAGATTGAAGCAGTTCTAAACTCCAGACCTTTGTGCCCAATCAGTTCAGACCCTAACGATTTATCCGTGTTGACTCCAGGTCATTTTCTCACTCAAGAACCTCTAACGGCTGTCCCCGACGAAGACCTATCAAATATCAATCCACGTCGGCTTAATCGGTGGCAGCTGCTACAATCATTTCATCAGAATTTCTGGTCCAGATGGAAACATGAATATCTGAATTCATTAACTCAACGTGCCAAATGGATCAAAGAGTCTAAGCCGTTATCAATAGGTTCGATGGTGATAATCAAGGACGACAACCGCGCGCCGTTACAGTGGTCTCTCGCGAGAGTTGTTGATCTTCTGGTCGGCCCTGATGGGGTAGCTCGGATTGCAATAGTTAAACTCGCAAACAATCATCTCTTGAAACGACCGTTGGTCAAGTTATGCCCTCTGCCAACTGAGGATTAACTTGAATCGTAACAAACATCAGAATCAAACATTAGTTAAGTTGTATTTTTAAGCTTTATCTCTAAATTGTATCGTCTTATTAGAACTGAATTGAACCGTTATTAAAATTTAATATTTTATACTTATGTAACGTCATATCTATCGCCATGTCCCCTAATTTGTTCCATTATCGTTGACCAGAAAATACCGTAGGCATTTTGGTGGGCGGGATGTATCGTTGCCACAATTCACTGCTATTCTTTTTGTGGCTTGGGAAATCGATCTGGATGGGTGGAACGGGGTTTGAAATTCGCGCCGCCTAGCAAAGCAGCCTATAGCTGCAATGCATCATTCACTCGTCCAATCGGAGCGCTAGAATCCTGGTGGGGATTAAAAAAGCCGGCTTTGGGGCTCTCGACATCGTGCGCTCACGTATCCTTCTAGCGTTATGTGAAAATTACCAAATAATAAACAGAACTGCAGTGTGGTGGCCATAAACAAATATTCAAACTTCTCAAGTGAATACGGACCTCGAATGCGAATTTGGTTTGTGAATTTGGCTGGTGAAAGACCTTTATACGGAGACCTGCGCACACCAAGGTAAGTGGTGCATAGTATTTGCTAGGTCTAGCGTGTTTCTTAGAACCCTCGTTTTAAACGTCCATCGTATTGTCCCAACCTATGTGGAATCCGCCCAGCATCTATTTTGGCCCTTTTGGCGATGCTACATATATCTTTATATCCCTATGTCTTAGCCTACTAATATTCTTTATTAATACACTTAACATCTAAACAACTTAATTCTACAAATAATAAAAGGCGAAATCGAATCTTATAATTAGGTATCTAGCTATTTACAGCTAGTTGACGGCGCCAGTGCCGACCGCAGACTGAGAGAATATGCGCTCAGCGCCCTCTTTAATATTTATATTTGTAGAGCGAGACAACGATATATTCTGTACTACTCATGGCAAAAACTCGCTTTCCTATATATATTGGCACGTTTTTTACGATAGCATGCATTCTTAACTGACTCTCGGAGTCAACCACATCTTTGTTTCATTCCTTGTTTCATGTACCAGCGAGAACAAATTGTTACATAGGATATACGAAGAAATTGTAACATAATTTGAAGAAAGAAATACAGTCCACCATTTGAGCTACATCGAAGCGTGTGTTTTATTGACCCATAGCGTAAGGACCCCCACAGTTTCTGGTCCTTCGAGCCGGATTCAATTGGACAAAGGAGCAGTTGGTCAACTCTGGGTCGTCGTCATCAAGTCAAGAATCAGCATCATCGTCGGCAGGGCACTGTGACGTCTACACTTACTGTACCTCTCACGCAGTGTGTAGGACGTGTGCCAACAACATCAGGTCCACCAGAACGAGTGTGGAACCAACCAAGTCCACCAGAACGAGTGTGGAACCAACCAAGTCCACCAGAACGAGTGTGGAACCAAACAAGTCCACCAGAACGAGTGTGGAACTTGTCACCAAGGAGCGGCAGCGGCGGGCCATTGGGCTGAAGATCACCCAACGGTGCAACGATCGCCGTGACGTCGTGAGACCTTGGACCGGGGTCGGAAGATCACCCAACGGTGCTACATACGCCGTGCGCCGTGCAACGGGTGCCCCGGGTGTGCAGAACGAAGAACGAAAAAAGAAGACTTTAACGCGGTTAGCCGCGGCCTGGTCTCTCGAACCCCCTCACGGTGCTAAATCGGTAAGAGGGCCAGGTTAACGCCAGTACTGGCGGTGTGACATTTGGTGCGGTGTCACCGGTCCCCACGGACTGAAGTTGCACTCCTGACGTCGGTAAGGTCGTAGTTGTGGTGCGGAGGCCGGACTGTAGGCACTGCGGAAGGCAGTCGGACATTCCAGCCGACTGTCGAGCGCTCCGTCACCGCTTGCGATCCTCTGCCGGGCAGGGCCCACCTTCCCTACCCATCCCCTTTTTCCATCTCCAAGGGAGCGTATCTCGTGCCTTAGGGCCGGGCCCTCCTAAGGAATTGTTAGGGACCGTTAGGCAGGTAGGGAATTAGGGGCGTGAAGAGCCGAAAATGCCGACGACCAGGAGCCAGGTCGCCGATGGGAAGACTCTACGCGTATACGAAGACTACCCCGCGTCGCCGTCTGCATCCGCGTTCGCGCACGCGCCCGTAATTAACGAGCAACCGCTCACTGAATCCGCGTCGTGTCCGAATGTAAACAATACGCGACCGCGATCGGTATCGGGTAGGAGACGCGAAGGGCAAGCGTTATCGGTTCGTTCACAACGTTCAAGCGCAAGTGCCGTTGCAAGAATACGGCAAATGGAAATGGAGGCTGAAGAACGATTAGCCGACATAAGGAAAAAAGAATTGCAAATTGAAGCGGATCTGATCAAGAAAAAATTAGTCGCCGACATAGCGGCTATAAGGGAGGAATCAGATCAGGAGAGTCTCTGCGAACAGGAAGCTATGGAAACCAGTATGCGAGTCAAAGACTGGGTTCAACACACGCAGAGACGGGGGGAGCACAGCGTAAACGTCGACATCGATGCTGCCGTAACTATGGAACGAGCGAAAGAGACGGAGCGATGCCTACATACTACGCGTGCGAGAGAGACAGAACGATGCCAAGTAGTTCAAGCAAAGGAAACGGAGTTATACCCTATGCCCACACCAAACCAAGTCACGTTTGAATCTTCGTCGCGGCGCCAACCGTCACCAGCCCGCCCTGTATCCAGAGATAGGGGCATGGAAAGGCTAGCGGAAATATTAGAGAAAATGGCACGAAACAAACCGCATAGAAGCGCACCAGACTTACCTATATTCAGTGGGGCCGCCGGGGAATGGCTACCGTTCAAAGCGGCTACAAAAGAGGCAAAGGCGGTATACGGGCTGACGCCAACCGAGAACCTCGCTAGGCTAAGAGCGTGTCTACGAGGCGAAGCTCGGCAATGCGTGGCCGCGCTGTTATATACCGCAACGGAACCGACTGTGATCATGAAAACGTTAGAACAACGTTATGGGCAGCCGGAAATAATAATCGATCAAGCACTAGACGACTTGAAAAAGCTACCGCGTATCGGGTCAACGGCAGCGGAGCTTAATAACTTCGCAATTAAATTGCAAAACATTGTGACAGTAATCTCGTGTCTAGACGAACGCGGTTACTTGCAAAACCCAATGTTAACGCGTCAAATCACGGATAAAATGAGTGAACACCTACGGTCACGTTGGTGCGATTATGCTGAGGAACAAGGACAGCAAACAGAGGCGGAAATTGTAACTTTATCGCGTTTCTTCATGCGTGAAGCCGAACGCGCAGTACGCCATTGCTACTCGTCCGCACAGCATAACCCGCCTACCAAAACGACCAAGGACGCGCCGCAATTCCGACCCAATAACCGCAATCAACGAGCTAACGTCTATGCAACGAACGAGACACAGAAGAACGTTTGTCTGTGTTGTGGAAACGAACACGCAACCCCACAATGCCAAAAAGTCAAAGAAATGACTGTAGAAGAGAGATGGCAATGGGTGAAAGAGACGCATACATGTTTCCTATGTTTGAATAGCAAACATCGCCGCTACAACTGCAAAGCAAGGAAATGCGGAGTCAATGAATGTAGGATGCCACATCACGCATTACTGCATGCGGTTAAACGAACAGAATCAAAACCGCAAAGGGAAGACACCGCTATCACTGCCTCCGCGCAGGCAATAAGCAGTAATAAAGTATTGTTAAAAGTGTGTCCGATCACACTTAAGGGACCGACAGGGGAAATTGAAACATTCGGTCTGTTAGACGAAGGGTCGACAATCAGTTTAATCGACCAGGAAATAGCCGACTTAATCGGTGCGCACGGGCCTACGAGGCCGCTGAACATCCACGGGGTCACATCGAGTCAAAGGGAAGCGGGTAGCCAAGCCGTTGACATCGGGATAAAAGGAAGACGTCAGACGGTATACCACGCTATTAAGGCGCGTACAGTTCAACACTTGGAACTAGGTAGTCAGTCGGTGAACAGCGAGATAATGAACCAACGATACCTACAAAGTGTGTGCGCCGAAGACGTGTGCTACTCCGGAGGAAAACCGCGCATATTAATAGGTGCCGACAACTGGCACTTAATAGTAACTAGAAAGTTACTAACGGGAAAAAGGTCACAACCGGCGGCATCCCTCACCAAGCTCGGATGGGTGATACACGGGACCGCACCGTATAGCTCAATCGTATCTCACGACGAACGCACACTACATATACATACGGTGCAAGGAGAACGAGACTGCGAGCTACACGAACTTGTGAAAACCCACTTCGAATTGGACTCGATCGGCATCTCTAACAAACCAAAACCGGTTGCAACCGATGAAAGGGCAGTAGAGATATTTAATAAATTAGTACGACGAGTGAACGGCCAGTTCGAAGTAGGACTCCCATGGAAATCGGAGGACGTACGGCTACCACATAGTTACGATATGGCCACGCGACGCTTAAAAAGCTTAGAAAGAAAAATGGATAAGTCACCTGAGTTCAAGGAGGCATATACAAAGGAAATGAACAAACTGCTAGAAAAAGGATATGCAGTCAGGTGCGAGCGTGACCATAGTAACAACCCTCGCCTGTGGTACCTACCTCACTTCGCGGTAACCAACCCGCATAAACCAAATAAAGTACGTTTGGTTTTTGACGCCGCAGCACGATCGAACGGCGTGTGTATGAACGATGCGCTCTTGGAAGGGCCGGACTTACTACAAAATCTCAACGGTATATTGTACCGCTTCCGTGAACGACCGGTCGCCGTAACAGCTGATATACGAGAGATGTTCTTAAGGGTGAGAATCCGACCCGACGATCGCATCGCACAACACTTTCTATGGCGCGGAAACGAACGGTCACGGCCACCCGACACTTACGTAATGACAGCTATGATATTTGGCGCTAAAAGCTCACCGTTTCTAGCACACAGCGTACGGAATAAGAACGCCGACGAAATGCGAGAATCGCACGCACTAGCGCACACAGCTATAACTAAGTGTCACTACATGGACGATTGGGTGCAAAGTTTTAGTGACGAAGAAACCGCGGCGCATACCATAAAGGAAGTAATTGAGGTTCACAAGAAGGCAGGATTCGAACTCGCGAGCTGGAGCTCGAACCGTCCTCAATTACTGGGGGGAGTGGGGCACGAGGAACACGCCACTACTCACAAGGAATTAGGAACCGGGTTGAACGAGTACGGAAAAACCTTAGGCATAAAATGGATCGCGTCTACAGACGAACTAGCATTCAATACGGAGATGCCCCGTATCCCGACCGAAGTAAAAACGGGAGTTAGAACGCCTACTAAGAGAGAGGCACTGGGGGCCGTAATGTCTATATTCGATCCATCGGGTCAGCTATCCCCTTACGTCATCTCTGCAAAAATGATACTGCAGAGCTTATGGAGACACAAAATGGGATGGGATGATCCCCTGCCACCGGAAGAAGCCGCCAGCTTCAACGAATGGATACGCGATATGGAGTACATCGAAAAACTGCGTATTCCGCGATGCTACAGTATAAGACTAGCCGTAGAAAGACAACTTCACATATTCGCAGACGCGAGTGAACAGGCATACGCAGCGGGAGCCTACTGGAGGTATTTGTACGACGATCAAAGAGTACACGTGACCTTAATCGCCGGAAAAGCGAAAGTAGCGCCTATGAAACCGCAAAGTATACCACGCATGGAATTACAGGCTAGCCTAATTGGTGCGAGATTAGCCGCTGAAATTATCCGCGAACATGAATTCACAGGCCGTGTCACATATTGGAGTGACTCGAAAACAACCTTGCACTGGATACGTAACGACTCAGCGCGCTATACGCCATACGTAGCACATCGCTTAGGTGAAATTGCGGAACTAACTAGGGTTAGCGAGTGGCGATGGGTGCCTACCGCGCATAATGTCGCCGACGACGCCACACGAACGGGCAGCACTCGCTTAAAAAACACCGATCGTTGGTTCACCGGTCCAAAATTCTTAAGAAAGTCAGAGGAATACTGGCCGCAAGAAGAGGTCAGCATAAAAGAAGAAGAAGAAGAAGAGGTCGAAGTGCTTACCGTACGAACGACGGATTCGACCCCGCTCATTGATGTCAGCCGATTTTCGTCATACGATCGTTTAATAAGGACCGTAGCGCGAGTACTAGCATTCTGCGATAAATGCAGAAAGGTCAAGAACGTGACCGATGTAGACCGCCTACGGCGTAGCGAGAAAATACTGCTACGACAAGCTCAGAAGGACTGTTTTACGAACGAGACGGCGAGATTGGAAGCCGGAAAAACAGTCGAACGAACGAGCCGCTTAGCGAAATTAGACCCTATGTACACGGAAGACGGGCTAATATGCTTGCGTGGAAGGATTAACGCCGCGCTAGTACCGGAGGAAATGAAGACACCGCCCGTGCTTGACGGAAGACATCCGCTGACAATGCTGCTCATTAGGCGCGAACATGAGAAAAATGGACACATAGGGCGCGAACACGTTGTGAACAACCTTAGACAGCGCTATTGGATTTTACACTTACGTCCGTCCGTTAGAAAAATGACGCGCGCATGTACGTGGTGTAGTATAAAACGAGCGACACCCGCGACACCGGTAAAGGGTGACCTACCGCGTGAAAGGCTGAGTGCGTACACCAGACCTTTTTCTAGGTGCGGTCTAGATGGTTTCGGTCCGATGTGGGTTGTGATAGGTCGCCGGCGCGAAAAACGATGGGGTTTATTGTTCACTTGCCTAGTCACGCGCGCCATCCACATTGAGATTCTAAGTAGTTTGAGTACAGACTCCGCCATTATGGCAATTAGACGGATGGCCGCGAGACGAGGCTTTCCCGCCGTGTTTTATAGTGATAACGGGACGAACTTTCATGGTAGTTCGGTCGAAATGCAAAAAGCGTATGACGAATGGTTACCCGCCCTCCAAAATTATACGAACGGGAAAATGGCAAAATGGTTATTTACTAACCCCGGGGGGCCGAACGAAGGGGGGGCGTGGGAACGTATGATTAAAACGGTAAAATCGTCATTAGCCGTAACTTTAACAGAGCGCGCGCCGAAAGAAGAAGTGTTAGCTACCGCGCTCACC
Organism: Plagodis dolabraria; assembly: GCA_963854805.1. Classification (NCBI taxonomy): domain Eukaryota; kingdom Metazoa; phylum Arthropoda; class Insecta; order Lepidoptera; family Geometridae; genus Plagodis; species Plagodis dolabraria. Next base: position 14,367,166 of record OY978459.1, on the reverse strand, counting down.
GAAATCGAATACACAGTCAACTCGCGACCGTTAACGCACGTATCTGTATGTGAAGACTATCCGGAAGCGCTAACCCCCAATCATTTGTTGTTAGGTACGGCCTTAGGCATGCCGTATGTCGGGGAATGCGACATCGCCGATAGACGAACGTGGCGAGGCGCACAAGCGATAGCGAACGCGTTTTGGTCTCGGTGGGTAAAAGAATACCTACCAACGTTAACACCCCGTGGTGATATAAGGAAAGACGCGCGGAACGTAAAAGAAGGTGACGTCGTTATTATTGCGGACGGGTTGTTGCCACGCGGCGTGTGGCCGCGCGGTTTAATTGAAAAAGCGCATACGGGACCAGACGGCGTAGTAAGGAGTGCAGACGTGCGTACGCGGGGTGGTATCTTCCGAAGGCCAGTGAGACGGCTTATCGTCCTCCCTCATCATGATGGCTGCGAAGGTCTACGCCGGGGGGAGAATGTTACGGACGAAACGAGCCCTCTCACTGCCCCGCCTGTAAATAGCTAGATACCTAATTATAAGATTCGATTTCGCCTTTTATTATTTGTAGAATTAAGTTGTTTAGATGTTAAGTGTATTAATAAAGAATATTAGTAGGCTAAGACATAGGGATATAAAGATATATGTCATTCATTCGTGTAACTTGTTAGCTAGTTGACGGCGCCAGTGCCGACCGCAGACTGAGAGAATATGCTTATTATTTATTTAGGGAGGACATAGATGCTGGCTACCGCCTGTGCGGTCGTCCAGCTCCACCGGGTTTTGGGCGAGGGCCTGGCCCTACAATAGCCCGGGAGGGAGAAGTGCCGAAGGCACTTCTCCCGAGACGGGCGTAGAAGGCGAAAAGCGCCTTCTACCTCCGTCTCCTGCGGACGCCGAAAACGTACCGCTATTATAGGAGGGGTTGACAGCGAGCTCAAGGGCACCACTGTGGTTCGGACCTCGGCTTGTCTCACTGTCGAGAGACATGGGGGGGATCGGAGCAAAATGCCTCTGTGCAACTGCAGTGTTGCACAATTGGGCCCTACTGAATAAAACTCTTTGACTATTTGGAGAGCAATTTATCGTGACCTTGTTTTTGCCTCGAGCTCGCCGGCGAGCTCGGTGTTTGATTGTGTGACCTCTAATTACCTCACACCTGGGGATTTTACCTCGACGACTTGCGGATAACGCTAAAGCTGCCAATGTAATGACTGCAATGGGGTCATCCGGGTCGTCTAATACCTGCCGTGGTCGGCGACGGGGGGGTTTGAAAAATGGGATAGAAGAGGCGGTCGAGTAGTTCGATGCCTGGACAACCAATGGGTTCGAGTGGTGGGGCGCTCGATCAAAGTATCGGCGAGCGCAGTCCTTATTGAACTGCGCTAAAGAGGGAAGGTTTAGGTCGCAGTGCAACTCGGTGTTCCGGACATACCACGGAGCGCCGGTTGCACTACGAAGAAAACGATTTTGGATGACTTGAAGCTTATGGAGATGGGCCTCACTAGCATGACTAAACACTACTGATGCGTAAGTCATGATGGGGCGGATGCAGGCAGTGTAAAGTGTCTTCTTATTACTAAGAGACATTTTACTCTCTTTGCGAATCAGGGGACCAAGGCGACCCATTACAAAGGCCGCTCTGTTTCGGACGGTTGTTATATGATCGCTAAAGGTGAGATTCCGATCAAGGGTGACTCCGAGATATTTTGTTTTACTAACCCAGGGGATGGGTTGGTCAAACAAAGTTAAAGGTTGCGGGTAACGGGGGCGAGTCTTCTCAGTAAAGTACATAGCTGCACTTTTAACTGGGTTGACCGCGATGCGCCATTTACGGAACCAGTCACCGATCTCGGTGATGGCCCGTTGGAGGGCGAAAATGGACTTTCTGCTGATACGCCACCCAGTGGTATAAATAGCGGTATCATCCGCGTATTGGGCCAATAGGACGTCTGGCTGAGAGCGTGGGATGTCGCTGGTATACAGCGCGAAGAGAATGGGTGATAGCACGGAGCCCTGAGGGACTCCGGCTCTGACTGGGTGGGGGGAGGAGAGGGTGCCTTCCACGCGATAGCGAAAGCTTCTGGCTTTAAGGAAGTCTTGTAGGATGAGCACAAGACGTTCTGGCACGCCAAGTTGGTATAGCTTGTAAATCAAGCCATTGTGCCAGACTTTGTCAAAAGCTTTCGCCACGTCGAGGAAGACTGCTAGCGTGGTCTGGGGTTTGGGGTACTTGTTAAAGCCCTCAATGATGTGCTCCGTGAGGCGGTGCACCTGTTGGACGCATGAGTGTCCGGGTCTGAAGCCAAACTGCTCATCTGGGATAAGGTGGTGTTCCTTAGCATGGGACTGGAGGCGGTTTGCAAGTAACCGCTCGTAAAGTTTGCCTAAGGCACTGAGGAGGCTGATTGGGCGGTAACTGGTGGGGTCAGATGAGCTTTTGCCTGGTTTGTGAATGCCAATGACAGTTGCACATTTCCAGGTGTCTGGGAATAAGCAGTGGCTCATAGCAGCATTGAAGATGCTGACTAGGAGATGGATGAGAGGAGGAGAGAGGGATTTAAGAACCCTGTTGGAGATGCCATCGGCACCGGGGGATTTGCGCGGTCGGAGGGCCTTGATCAGTCTCGCCACCTCAGCGTAAGTCGCTAAGGTGGCAGGTGGGAGTTCAGAGGTGACCACAGAGCTTTTACGTTCGACTTCAGCATCCACCGAATCGAGGTGAGCTTGGTCAACGTGATCTACGTTAGGGGAACACTGAGCCTCTAGGCTATCAGCTAGGCACTCAGCTTTGTCCTCGTCAAAGAACGCTGGGACTAGTGGGACTGGTCTGTATAAGGGAGGCATGTCGTTATGGTTACTACCTTTCATACTTCGCGCCAAGTTCCAATAAGCATGGTGGCTTGGCACGAGGTTTGAAAGTTTATCGCCCCATTGTTGATCACGCAACTCAGACATGCGACTTTGAACCATGCGTTCAAAGTGGCGTTTCTTAGTTTTGTTCTCTTTACTGGGGTAAGAGTCGTAATGTCGGGTCACTGCTTTACTCTCCGTCACCAATCGTCTCACATCCGCTGGAATGACAAGGCGCCGGTCGTCCGGCACTATGACCTCCTTTGCGGATGCACCTACTACGGTGGAGAGGTGATTGGTGAACGAATCGATCGCAAGGGTTACGTCATCTTTTGTCAGGATGTCGTCAGAGATCTTGTCTAGGTCCGGTGAACTGATAGCCTTTAGGGCATCGCCTACTTGCTTCCAGTTCACTATCGTCTTAGTGGGGCGGGGGAGGTCAGTCGTTGGGTCGGGACCTAGTCGCAGTATAATGGGTCGGTGGTCAGAGTGAAGCTCGTGAACCACTTCTATGGAGCGTAACCGGAGTGTTACGCCTCTGAATAGTGCCATGTCAAGCAAGTCAGATCGGTGGTCTTCCATATAAGGGTAGTGAGTGGGCTCAGTGGGCGCAATTATGTCAAAGTTAAGTTCTGCGATTAGGTTTTCAAGTGCAATACCTCTGGGATTGTTGACGTTACAATTCCATAGGATGTGCTTACTGTTGAAGTCGCCAATCAGAATGACGGCGCTTCCTAATGAAAATAGGGCTTCTAAGTCAGCTCGGACGATCGGCTTTTTGCAAGCTTGGTAACAGGATGCTATGACTATAGGTTGATGACCAGTCATAGCTAGGAGGCAACAAGATGCTTCCATATTAACAAGAGTTGGGGTAGGTAGGGGAATGCAGTGCAGGGACCTTTTGTAATAGATAAGAGTGCCTCCCCCACGGGAGTTCACTCTATCATCACGTACCGTTCTGTAATTGGCAAACCTAGGGTTCGCCTTCCCCGGTTTTAGAAAGGTTTCCTGCACGCATATGATATCGATAAGGTGGGTACAACAAAAGTCGTGGACGAGGTCACGTTGTCTGAAGAGGCCGTCAGCGTTAAATGACGCTAACGAAACTGAGTACGGTTTCGTGCGTTCGGTTGTACTACCCATAGTGGTTGTACTGGGGAGGGGCCTGGGGAACGAAGCGCTTAAGGGCGCTAAGTAAATTCGCGTGTTCCAATGTGTATTGGATCACGTCCGCTGGGGATTGAGCGTATTGCATCTTGTGGAATAGCTCTTGTACCTCATTGATGTCAACCGACATAGCCAGATCGCTGACTAGGTTGATTGCCTCTTGAAGAGGGGCAGCCATCAATGGCATAGGTGGAGCTTGTGGCCGGGAAGCGGCGCGGGGAGGCGCGCGAATGGGGTTGGCGACGGGTGCCGGGAGCGCGGGGCGAGCCGGGGCCGGTGCGCGGGCAGGGGCCGCGGCGCGGGCGGGTGTGGGTGCGGGCGCGGGTGCGGGCGCGCGGGCCGGGGCGCGGGCGGTAGCGACGGTCTTAACCATACTGGGTGGTTTAGACCATGCGTTACGGGCTGGGAGCGGCGCGGGTATTACCTGTGAGGCAGGTACTACCGTTAATTTAGGGCTTACCCGTTGGTAACGGTCGTAAGAGGGACGGGTCGGCCTATGCCTTGCCACCCTGTGGTTCACTCGTGGTGCTTTAGGGCAGCCACGGTAATTCGCGGTATGCCCTTGAGCACCGCATAAAACACAGCTGGGTGGGTCCGGCGAATCACGGGTGCGAGTGCACGCTGCTGTCGCGTGATCGCCTAGGCACTTAACGCACCTAGCGCGAGCGAAGCAGAAACGGGAGGCGTGCCCGTATAGTTGGCAGTTATGGCACTGCGAGGGACTCCCATTCTTGTATGGGGCTTGGACATCGAGTCCTGAGAGGCCACAGACCTTTTTTAAATTAAAAATGGCCTTGCCTTCAGGAGTACGATCTAGTACTACGAGTACTAGATCGTAGGGGCTGCGGTCCTTCCCGCTGTACATGCGGTGAACTGCATGTACGGGGAAGTCTTGTGCCTTCAGGTCGGCACATACCGAATCGGTATGTACCTCCTTGGGCACACCGCGGATGACCACTCGGAGGACTTTCTCCTCTTCGAGCGCATAAGTGTGAAAACTTATGCTCTCGTGGCGGAGGAGTTTAGTTAGCGCTCTGTGGTCGCTAATGGTGGAAACTTGGACTTTAATGCCCTGCTGCGTGGAGCGGGCATTAGTATAGTGGATCCCACGATCCGAAACTAAACGGGACAGCATGTCCCATTTGGTTTTGTCCTGAATGAACAGGGGCGGAGGCGGTTTTTCGCGGCGCGCGCTCGCGTCTTGAGGGGACGCGGCAGTGGTGGCCGGAGCGGAGGGAGGAGACGCGGGGCGCGGGGCGGGGGTCGGCTTCTTGCCGGAGGCGGGGGCCTTAGCGGGTGCCTTGGCGGGAGGGGCGGAAGTTGTGCAACTAGCGGCTTTAGGAGCACGCTTGCGCTTTCTATCTACGACGGTATAGCCGTCGTTATCTGAGTCCGAGTCAGTGCGTAAGGCGCGACTCGGATCTACCTCCATCTCCGCTTCGGAGTCCGAAGTGGGCTCGACAACGGCGATGGAGGGACGGGTGCTCGCTGGCCTCCCGATCGGTGAGCGCGAGCGAGACCTCTCACGGGGAGGGGCTGCCACCGTGCGTCTGTTGTCAGGGCCCGGAGCGGGCGAAGTCGGGCTGTCCTCTGAGAAGGACCGGGTCAGAGGAGGGACGATGGCCTCCGGAATTGGAATTCCGGAGGGAGCGATGAGAGTGTCCGTGAGGCGGGCACTCTCTGCATCGTTAAGCGATTGCTGATGATCAGCGTAGAGTTCGGGGTAGCGGAGGGCGAAGGTCTGAAGGACCTCCACCTCACCGTTAGAGGGACGTTGCATCCTGAGGGGAATACTCAGGATGGCCTAACGGGTTCTGTCTCCCTCTCGCAACTCGTGAGCTCACTTGTGTGAGAGGGAGTGAGTACCTATGGTGTGCCCTATTTGTGTACCCTCTCCGAGCTTTTTTCTCGGCGGAGAGGGGTGCTCCTAAGCGCTACTCCGGGTTTGACTAGGGGTGACCCCAAGGCCAGAATCCCGGAGCCCAGCTTGCTTCGGCTGACCCGTGAAGCGGGAAAGGCCACGGTGCAAGGTTAAACCAAAACAACAACAGTGGCCGTTGTCACCGTAGGGTGTCACACTGCGACCGCAGCAAATGGCGGATTTGATCGTTCAGACGGGTTTGGCTGACGCTACCCCACGCCTGAACGACGTCGCTTAACAGCACAAAGTGTGTTGTTACGCGACTGTTACTATGTTGTGTCGGATAGTAAAGTGGTGAAATGCGCACCGAAAAGTGCGGTCGAAGCAAGACCACCAGCCCGATATGATGTTGTTCGTCCGAAACAAGGGACTGGGTAGGTGGTAATGCCAGACGTCTTAGAGCGCCTCTGCGCGACGGCACGGCGAGCTCGTAGCTCGCGTTGCTCGGCGTTCGGCGGCTGCTCAGCTTCTGCACAGAAAACAAAACTTCGTCAGGACTGCGTATTCCAAGGCACTGGTCTGCAACTAGCGTCGGAACGATGACCCGAGTGAGACGGCAATAGTGCGGGGACTATTGCGGTCTCACTGGGAGATACTGGCGGAGCTGTAGACAGGTGTGCTCGGCGTGGCGGCACAGGTCGGAATCCCAAGAAAAAAGTGAGAGAATATGCGCTCAGCGCCCTCTTTAATATTTATATTTGTAGAGCGAGACAACGATATATTCTGTACTACTCATGGCAAAAACTCGCTTTCCTATATATATTGGCACGTTTTTTACGATAGCATGCATTCTTAACTGACTCTCGGAGTCAACCACATCTTTGTTTCATTCCTTGTTTCATGTACCAGCGAGAACAAATTGTTACATAGGATATACGAAGAAATTGTAACATAATTTGAAGAAAGAAATACAGTCCACCATTTGAGCTACATCGAAGCGTGTGTTTTATTGACCCATAGCGTAAGGACCCCCACAATATCTATCTGTATTTAATGACATTTTATTTTATTTGTTTGTATTTTTGTAAACAGATTTACACGCGATAAAAATGTAATTTTAGTACGTACTTGACTAGCATGATGGTTGATAGCTTTGTTTATTAATATAATTTAATATTGTATGTCCGAAAAGGACGAAACTGTTGAGACTCAATGAAGCATTGTTATAACACCATTTACTGTACAGTTTATGCAATAAATGATTCTGATTCTGATTCTGTAAAATCCAAAATTGGTTACTGTTTCTTGTTGTTATCGACAATTACTAAATTGATTTTTTTTTTTCAATTTAATTTATTCATTAACTAGCATTGCATCGTATTTCATGAGTTCATGACCATTATGCGTAAGTACAGATTATATCAAAAGATTTTATTTATTTATTTATAGGTACCTTTTATTATATGAATATTACTTATTTGAAAACTTGAAGTAAAAGCCTAGCAAAGTAAGTAAAAATACTTTACTAGGCTTTTAAAAGAATGCCGGTCACCTATCTGCATTCTGCATAACCACCGAGCGTTAAAGGTGAAGAAAAAAAGTTTATTAAATTGTTTATTTTCTCACATTATACGCTAATGTGGAATATTTTTGAAATCCCAGATGCCGGAATCCTGGAGGTATTTCCATATACGTTTGATATTATTGACCCCCAATAACCTACCTACTTCGGTCATTGCTTATCATTGCGGTTCAGTATATTATGTAGTACCTACCTACCAGGAATATTATCGGCGCCGCTGGGCGCCGTCTCGTCGCCGCCAACGGCGCGGGCGCTGCCTACCAGAAATTTCCTTAACGCCTTCTGAACATTTAAAATAATACAACAAATTGTACCTATTAGGTATTTCGGGACTCTTGATAAGAGGAGAATGTGTTTCCACAATAGCTGAAGCTGTGCCATTTAAATTTATTGGTAGAAAGATAGATTACAGAAGACGAACACCATCTCTGGATGCAGTTATATCGATAGCTTTCTCAAAGATCTTAGTATAGTAGACCAACAACAAATAAGCAATATTAAAAAAGATTGTATATACTCGGCCTTTTCTAGTACTTACATAGGTAGGTATACGACATTACTAAATCCCTTTTAACAAAGCTGGATGTAAACGTCATTAGGACATTGACATCATGGTTGGGGCTCGCACTGTCGGCAGATCTATTTTATTTAGGGACCGGAATAATTTTGGGAGTAGCAAGCGGATATAAACGCACGTCACACACTAAAATCTCAAGACGATATAGTCGCATCTCTGCCAAAAGACAAACATGCCTCCGATTTTGATTCGAGGCTTCTAATCCATAAACAATTTATGATAAGTACAGTCCAGGAAAGTGGGTTTAAATCGTTACTTACGATTTAAACCCACTTTGCTGTGCATGTGCATGCATGAGTCCCATATGACGGTTAAAGTAATACAATTGAAGCAAAAAGTTAAGTAGTTTATGCATCCAGCGCGAAATCAGAGGACGCGTGTTCGATTCCACCCGGGATAAAAAATGTATGCCCTAATAATTTGTAAATGACGTCTACGACACTCAGGGCAAGAAGGTTATTTGTAGTAGCACGCACAAAAACAACCAAAGCGCAGTTGTACAGCATTGTTCTCCATGGTGTTGCATCCATTACCCGACTTACCGGTATATCAAGTTGTGTATCTCAGAAAAATTGCGAATATGAGTTTTTAAGTAAGAAACACTGGCTGATTATAAAAAAAAACATTTAAGTACGAGAAATAAAGAAGTTCCAAATTATAATTACCGTTCACATTTTGGCGTAGTTCTTTGCTTCTTTTTATCTCGAGACTTCTGTTATCTTTGAAATCCGTAGTGACAGTAGGAACACATGGAAAACTTGGTCTGGGTAGCATTGTTAGTAACGGTAAATAATCTGAAATAAAACATTAAGATTCACTATTAAAAATGTTCGGTAATCGGCTGCGGCTGCAGTGTGTCCTTTTTTGCAAAGATTATATGGTTAAAAGTTATATAAGATATAGGCTATACCTACCTACACAATATTGTAAAAACGACGATTATATGGTAACCAGTTTTGTGCCTAAGCCTCTTAAAGATCAGACAAACTATTTGATTCTTTAACCATAATGTGGCATTGGATTCGAGTAGCGATATAGCATTCGAACGGAAAATACCCAAACTCCACAATTTATCATTATACAGACTAGATAAAATACTTCATAAATCCAGGTTTAGTCCAAGATAAGAGCCAAGGTTTAACCGAACCTTATTACAAAATACAAATTAAGTCAAGACTACTCAGTCTAAACTTTGGTTTAGACAGTTTATCCATAGACAATACGTGTCTTTAATTCAATCCATAATTTTGGTCGGTCATAATTCGGTCTCAATTTTCCGTTGGCACACGTCACTCACCTTCGTTTCGCCGGTGTCATAGTCGTTATGGCAGAGTTGCTCGAGGAACTTATTACAATGCTCAGCGACCTCAGTAGTTTCCCAGCACGTGGGTCTTAAAATGTACATGGACAAGACGAAAAGGTTTCTAATGTCCATGGTACACCCGTTCCAGTAGTTGTTGGGAACTATACCATAGAATATAAAATAATACTATACACTCGAAGTTGTTGACCATCATATTAACCTGGTACAGTGTTAGGTAGATCCAAGTCCGACAAAGAGGTCACCCGAAGAATCCAACTCCGATGGGCAGTGTTCAGGAAGTTATGTCAAACATCCCGCAGGGCCTGAAGACCAAAGTCTTTAACCAATGTATGTTGCTAGTGATGACTCATGGCACAGAGACCTTAACAATAACTTAACAACTTCCTTAACTGTGGCCCTTATGAACAAGCTCAGAGTCGCTCAGCGAGCTATGGAGAGAGCTATGCTCAAACTTTCTTTGAGCGATAAAATTCGGAACGAGGATATTCGCCGAAGAATCAAAGTCATCGACATAGCTTTTAGAATTTGCAACTTGAAGTGGCACTGGGCGGGCCACATTGCTTGATGAACTGATAACCGATGGGGAAGAAAGGTTCATTTTTTGTAAGTTTTATTTATTGGAATAAAATATATGAATGAACATTTAATACTGTGATAATATAAAATGTTATTTAGGTTGTAGAAGTTAGACTTAGAAATGTAAACTTTTGAAAAGTATTTCAAGCACATATAGTCGGTTGCGTGTTATGTTTAATTTTTTCCTTCCGAGGTTTTTTATTGCTTTATTGGACTATTTATGTTAAACGATGGGATGTTGATCTCATTAAATTATATTTGTAATTTATTGTCTTAACGTGGAATATGTATGCCAAATATGTTTATATCTTATCCCAACACGCTTTTTTCAGTAGAAGAAATTGTAAAAAATATTTGTGTAATATATAGCCATAGCTTGAAATCTATCATGTAATTTATATGTGTATTAATTGCGAAAGGCACTAACTGCTAACATGTAAATAATTTATAATATAGAACCAAGCAACAAGTAACTTTTGCTGGAGTATTGCACTCTAATTCCACTGTTATATATTTATAGGCATCATACATAAGTATAAATATAAACAATTTAAAGAATATTGCGTTTATAACGAGATTCTGTTTTTATATCAAAGACATTTACACACTAGATTATCTTCTATATCTAAAATGTTTCGTTACTCACGTTCTTGCTGTCTTACGATATAGGATACTGATATCGAGAGAATACAGGAGATTAAAACAGTTCTTAAATATAAAATCTTCATCGTAAACAAAGCACTATTTGTAATTAAGTGGAACTAATTAAATCCGTCTATAATAAGTAAGTTGATATGAGGACGGACCGAACACGACTGACTAACCGAGCCTGACTTTACCTCTGACTACACATTTAAGGCCCAGAAAATACGAAAAAATGCCAGCATTATGCAGAAAATCTCATATACCACATGCCGCATGGTACTGCAATTTATATACACGATACTCCAGCATATAAGTAATATTGTCATAGATCTCAAAACATTTTTATATTTGCAATAACGCATGCTCTGTGGATTACATAAAAAAATTACACATTTACGAGAGAAAAAAATTAAGTCATGTTCGGCATCTCACATGTTTCTCAATAATTGGCTCGATACAAAAAAAATAGAAAAGCACCTCTGAATATAGAGGTTTTCGACTTGTTATGCTAAATTTTATTGTGGTATAATTTGATTAGTTTCCTAACATATTGACTTCTGAAGTTTTAAATATACCATATATTTATTTTCTATTTATTTAATAGGACATTTTGGGTTATTCAAAACTAAAAACTATGAAATACGTCAAGCCGATATAATGGCTCGATTTATTCTGACATAATATAAGTCTTGTCATGCGTCGATGCAAGAGTGCATCGTCGTGGGATACATTTTATGGAACTTTCCACTGACAATGCTAAGTCAGCGGAATATTCGCTTACTAATCTAATATAGATGGTTCGGGCGGATGCATAACACCTACCTACTTACTTACTACCTTCTGTATTGTTGTTACATAGACCTTCAGTGATGATGCGGGCAATTCCAGTAGACGCAATTCATTTCAAGATCACTTCAAGTGTTATAACGACTTACGAAAAATGCAACATAAACGCGCTCCGAAGTGGGGACAAATGTAACATAATTTTCTGCAATTCTGCACGAGGGCATATACCCAGCCAAAGCGTTAACCTATTTATAAATTCAACTTGTTATTTAAAAATCTCGCATTATTAGAATATAGCATAGCGTATTATCAGACCTATCGTTTCCGGTTTGAATCTTTTTTTGACTAATAATTACAAAGTTTTGTATATAGCGTATATAGCACTCGTTTTTAGGAGTTTGAGCGCGGTAATCGCGCGTTTTTCGTAATTCTAGATTTATTAAAAAATACATGTATAAATAACTTCCCATTATAGAAAGTTAATTATATTCCCTATGTTTGTGGTGCAATAGAAATACTATAAACATGCTTATTTTTCTTGAAAGAGGTGCTTATAGTTGGGTCTTTCTTTTATCTAAAATTGCGAGTTTTTGACCTAGTGTAATTTCAAAACTGTATAATTTAATGAAAATCTGATGGACCACAAACCTTGATATTAGGGTAGTGATTACGTAGGTAAAACATCATTGAGTTTTATTCGCTATTATTAAAATGAGATTGGAACTGCATTTGTATGGGGGCGTTCGTCTAAAATATACCCCTGAAGGTTATCAACAATAAATATTTAAATAAAACATGAATGTCGTATACACTTTTGTGATACGACGCTGTTTTTTTGCTTTATTAGATGGGTACTTACTGGTTTATTCAAGTTTTCCTCCTAGATCACGTCATCCGGTCATTTGTATGGCAAGTTTAAAGTAATATTTACGTTGACAAAAAAATTCAGACATTAAACATGCTAGCCCCGTGGGGTGTCGGGCTCTAATATTTTACTTTGCAATCCCCAAGCTCCCGTCCAAGCGTGGAGATGGGATTATACCACTGATACAGTAATGTGTTAACTCTTACTACTGTTCCACTTAACTGTCGCACTAGGTTTTAAATCAAAATAATCCCTAATATAGAAGATGTCTGTTTAGACACTATTTAGCCAAGGTAGGTCTTCCTCAACCCAATGATCCTCGCTTCGGTTGTCTCGTCGCGCCGTAGGTACTTCTTTGTTCTTTTATGTTATTGTGACGGAACAAGCTCGAGGCCCACCAAATGTTAAGTGGTATCCTCTGCCTATAACATATGCATTTCGTCAAAAGTCACGAATTGCACTGCGCCCGTCACCTTGAGACATAGTTGTTAAGTCTCATATGCCTGTAATTTCACTGGCTCTCAAGGACCGCTGCCGGAAACACCGTTAGGTGCTCGGCGACAGATTTTCCACTTGAGGGTGGTCGCTAGCCAGGCGGGCACTCGCAAAATGCCCTTCCACCATGCGGTGAACTTCAAGCCCGCGGCGGGATTCGAACCATGGATCTGCTGCGCGGCAGTCCATAGCCAATGCCCCTGAGCCATCACTGCTTCAAAAAAGGCTTGTTTTCATACCGTGGCTCAGCAGGCAGCTGAGACAAAATGGCCCGAATTAAAGTTGCTAATGTTGCTAAGTTGCCTAATGTCCCATAAAGCCAAGTGAACATAATGATGAATAAAAAATATGGGCGATGCCCCGACTGGACTTTCCCACTGGTGGGTGGACGGGGAATTCAAGTTTCTCCCTCCACCCACTGCACTAGAGTTGAAACCAAATCAACTGCTTCATCGATATTACAAATAATACTTTTGCTATTAGATTAACTCTGAAGAAAGGCCTTAGATATGACAGCCGTCAAAGTGACAGTCGATGTTGCAGCTTTCAGTTTCGTTTCTTGTATCACTATATATCACCAGTGCTAAGCGAGTGCAACGCGGGCACGGTAATGTTATATAGATAACATTACAGTGACGCGGGCGTCCCGAACTCTCCTTGAAAAAGACCACCGAATGTAGTTGCAAGTCAGAGCTATCTGATTGATTCACGTGAATTATGCCGTTTTATTTACTAAAATATCACTAGATCTTCGTCTATTTCATGCACATGTTTAGAAAAGAATACTATAGTATTGTTGCTAAATTACAATTAAAGAAAGAGTTCCGTTGTTTATCTAGGTTTTTTTTGTTTTAATGCCTGATAGGATAGCATTTGACCACTATCTTACCTGACGGTAAGTGATGATGTGGTTGAAGATGTTGTTCAGGCTAACCAAGAATTACTGGCGTCCCCAAAGGGTAAAACGGAGTACATTAGTTTGTAAGTACTTGTGTGCTAAGTATTTGCGTCGATGCTTATAGTCTGTTTGGACTATTGCTTTTCAAGCTCCAGTACAACATCGTCTACGGATGTAAGTGACATGTGGGATACTTTGTGTTTTTGGTAATTTCGCGTATTAATTACTTACTTGATCATGAATGTCTACCATGAAGGCTTCAGTCTAAGAGAAGAGTTCTCCACGCTGCAGCAACGTGTTCGACGCTGTTTCGTCGACATGCAACTGTTGGAGATCTTAATAATATTAATTATATAATATTATATATTTTTCATAGTAGCATGAGCAGCTTACCAAAAAAAATTACTTTATTTTTGCATCTTAACATACCGGTGACCAGCGAGTAATCTATAGAAAATCACTCATTGAATAGGTCAGCTACTGGTTATTAGTAGCTTTTTTTTATAATGAGGTTGTAAAACCGAACAACCTAATCCTAATTTGAACTATTTCTACTTCTCGAACCCAGAGTCTCTCCTGGTCCCGACGTACCATATTATAAAAAACTCTAACCTTAACCTAAGCTTATGAAGGGTTCGAATCCTGATCTTAGTATACTAAATCGTAAAAACCTCTCTCAAAAACCTATTATTTTTTTTATTTTTACTAATGATTGCTGATATTACCTAAATTATTAAATTTATCTATCATTGATAGATTTGGCTAAGGTGTGATCGTCTAGTCTCATGAAAGAACCATATATTGTGAACTAGTGTAGTAGCTACTAGCTAGTAACTAGTGTAATGCTAAGACAAGCTAGATACCTATAACTTCAGAACCATGTACATCCACTTCCTAGTATACAAAATAGAAATATAGCAGAATAAGAAGTTTTCTTATAAGATTCTAACATTCCTAGCTGATGAGTCACTAACCCCCAGTTTGTGAAACGTTTGTCAAAGCCTTAATTAATTAACTTATGAAATACTCTACGCTGGTTGGTCAATAGCGTTGGATGACGTGATATGTGACCAATTAACGTTCAGTATTTAGTCTGTTAACTGATCTAGACTTTAACAAACGTGAACCAAAAACTGAGGATGACTATTCTACTCTGCATTCACATGCCAGTTATTCAGTGATAATACGAGTATACTTACTTAAACAATCTATAAGTTTGTCAGTAGTTGTAAAATTCAGCTATCACTAAATGACTTTATCTTATATTTCCAGCTATTCATCAGTGCATAAAATTACTAAAACTTAAGAACCTGTAGGTTCTCTAATTCGAGAGAGATGAAACAAATTGAACGCAACTATTATTCTAATATGACTACGTATATGTAGAATAATATAAGATATATATATTTATTTTACTTAGGAAGTTATTAAAAAATGAACAGTTATACGAACACAAAAATAAATAAATAATTTAACTATATCTACTTATGACCTAAAACTGTTACACTTAAAAATTGTGAGCTGTTTTCTGGCAGGAGGCAATCATAAGTAGAAAACAGAGCTCAGGTCACTGTCCTATTATTTTATATTAGGTATATTTATTTATATGTATTTTTATATTATATTTCACTATTATTCTACTAAATATAAATAATTATATAACAAATTTGGTGCTTTGTCAAATGATGATTACAAATTAAAGTAAATTAAATATAATTGAAGTATTTTTAGTCTTTTACGGACAGCTCAACTCTTCGTAATTAAATATATGAGTAAAGAGATTAGGAAAATTCAATAATATTTTTACTTTTATATCAAAATAAATACATTTTGTTGCCATGTAAAACGTAGGTGTGTGTGTACGCACCTCTGCCTATATGAAATGGTTTTTATGCCAATAGACAAAGATTTGTCACAGTGGGCAACATAAGTATATGTATTTGGACGAATAATAAGCCATTTACTAGTTGTAATCATAAATTGTTTAAACATTTTTAAATTAACATGTCTTACTATTATCAATCAAACTCCGTTACCCTTTTCATATTTTATTAGAATGTAACAAGCATAACATTAATTATAGTGAGTATGTTTACAATTCAATTTATTTTCGTACAGGCAAGACAACACAACATGGCACATAGTTTGTGACTAATTATACCTTGTAATTCTAACTTCTTTACAAGGCGTTAACGATCGAACTAGTCATATAATTATCTTGATACAAATCTCAAAACATCTCAGATTAACATTAAAATTTGTCATGCATAAAAATATATCTATTAAAAATAAAGTAGGTAGGTACCTAACTCAGTCAATCACGCCACGTTTTTATCAAGACAATTGATAAACGAGTAGTCTCAGCAATAAAGAGAGGTATAGACGTGATATTTAATTTTATAATCATATAATTCGTAAAGAATCATTCCCACTACGTCGGTCATCGCTTCTCGAGTGATTTGCCCTCTTAGTATAAATCTTTAAGATCTGTGGGTAGTCCTATCGTCGGATCAATTGTCTAGATTCAATAGCGGCGTTATGGGCGTAACTTTGACAGTATCCAATCGACGTAAGCGCCGACGCGCGTGTACACTCCGGGCCATCCTTCAGTACCACAAGGCGATGGTCCATAGGACACCACTCCTAGCACCATCCAGTTGGAGGCAGACGGCGCTTGCCCCATCAGTGGCCCGCCCGAGTCGCCCCGGCACGAGTCTCTGCCTGAGACTCCTCCCGCGCAGATCTGAGTGTCCCGTACCTCTCGGTTTACCCTGGCGAAGACACTGGCACACTGGGCATTGGATACGACTGGTACCTGAGCTTTGAGCTTCACGTTCGATTCGCTGCCTGTAATGTACATGTATAAAAATTTAGGTACGGCCCATGCTTCTCATTGGTTCTCCACCTGATTGGAGCATCCCCGATAAAATTCGTGTGCAGTCATCTCTAGATGATTCTCTACCACATTCAAAGTGAAATAAACTGAAACTATGTAAAAAGTATTCAGTGGATTGAAATTGAAAATTAATCTTTAACTGGCTCAAAAAGAAATACCTACGCTTAGCGATCAGAACGTCCACCATTTTAGGAAGAAGGTTGATAATACGATGACACTGCTGAGTCGATGTACCATATTTTGCACGTTTGTATACCCTCGAATCTAGTATTCCACTGTCAGGTATTCATATAGTGGAATAGTCTCATTAATAGATTAAGTACCTTAATTTGCACACTTACATAGTTGACTGCATAGGTAACATTCGCTACAGTTTTTTGCTTAAGGATGAATCAGTAGTGAGCGACATTCTGTCATCCTATGGCACAACTACGTGACCGACCAGTCATGACTTACACGTTGACCAAAATTGTAGGCTTCGTGATATCTTTCCTATAGTTGTATTTAGGCGATGGCCTTTGATCTGTTAAAGGAGAGCTACTTATATTTCAGCAGGTAAGTGTGGGTGAGGAAGGAAAACGGGCTCAATCTATGGGACAGTTCCCAGCTGTCCTTGAGAGCCAGGACTGTCTGAACACTCTATTAGCTGTTAGCGACAGATTTTCTACTTGAGAGTGGTATCTACTCACGCGAGCATGCCCAAAATGTGAAATGCCTTACGGCAAACCGCAGAAGATCAAACCTGTGCCCGCGGTGGGATTCTAATCCTCTACCTACACCATGCCAATCATAAGCACTGCTTTAAAATATAACCTTTGTAAGTACTTAAAAGAAAGCTTAGAGTCATCATTCATGCTCCCATTAGTGTCGCTGTGTATCGATAGCAGAGGCGGATCCAGGTTATAGACATGTGGGTAGTTTATAAAGCAGGAACAGCCCAAGAGTATTTAGGGTATACCTAATGCCAATGGGGGGGTTGTTGGTTCGAGTTCTATCATAAACTCAAGTTTCACAATAGAAGGGTATTGTGCATGTTCGCCTGGCTATAGATGCCCATGAAAGTAAATCTGTCGATAAGCCGTTAAAAGGTCGAAGGCTAGCCTATATAACTACTTATAAGCCGAAGTAAGCACTACATCCACCTGCGGGACCATGCTTCGTAACTGTTTTTCCGATAGGTGGGAAGCCTGCTTTATAATTTTCTCTTGAACTCTAATCTGAACCTCTAATTTGCAATACTGTAGTAAAATACCTACGTTCCTCTTTCACTCCGTGTTACGGAGTGACAGTGACAGTGGAGTGATTTTACTTGAAACAGACATCATTTTATGTATAAATTGAACAACTTTATCTGATTATATCGCATTTATTGCAAATTGTCTTTATCCCGGCGTTTCAAACACTTTGGAGTGATTGCGGTCGGGGATAGACTTTATTATATATTTTTCCAAGATAAGAAGAGGTTCTCAATACGACTGCATGTTTTTTTCTGTGTATGTTTGTAACACGATTACTTCGTCAATTATAAATTTATCTTGATGATTCTTTTTAAATTGGATTGAGTATACCTCTAATTTGGTCCCATTCAAATTCTATGAACAAGGGTCGAATAGTTTTTAAGTTAGGTACAGTCAATTAACTAAAATGTATGCGGGTGATGTAATTGTAATTGCAACTTTGTCGATGGTGAACAATAATTTATTATATTGTCTGGGTAACAATGATCTTGTGAAAAGTGAAAAATATAGTTAAAAAAACGGAACTGACTTCCACTGAAAGTATGAAATAATTTGTGGAATTAAGGCCGTGATAATGCGAGGTCAGTGATTTGAATCAGCATGGTATCGATTTCAAGAAGTTATTTCTTTGGCATTAAAAAAATCTTGAAATTCAGTAAGTACATACGATTTGTGAATATAAAATGATATCTCTTTTAGACACAGTTTCCTATTATCCGAATAAGTAACCTATTGAAGTATGTATATCTTCCTTTTGTATAGGTAACATAGCTCTGGACGCCTAAGGGAAGTTACTATATATAGTCCGGTCAATTTAGACCAAAAAATAGGAGTATTAAGTTACAAAACTTCGCTGCCAGCTGAAAATTGGTAGGATTATTCAAAACACTATTATTAATGAAATCTAGAAAGTCCTTGTCGATCCGACTTCCGGAGAAAAATTTACTCGGTCACAAAAACGTTTTTTTCGCGATTTTCAACAAAACAGTAAATTTTGCCATAAAATTAGCAGTGATAGAAATTTTAGATCAGATTAGATCTATAAAAAATGTCTCCATACTTTTTTTCTAAGAGCCACCGTTTTTGAGTTGTAACGACTCAAAAATTTGAAATAGTTGTACTCGTCATAATATGTATTAAGTACACAACGTATCTACATCACTAAAGCTGTAATATAAGTAAAAATATTATTCTATTGGTCATTGTAACTTACACATATAATGAATTTGAGAATGTTTTGTAATATTATAAACCGTCGACTAAAAGTTTTTACTCCCTCGTTCCATCCAGTGGGAGTAGTTTGATTTGGTTAGGTAGAGGACTAAAATATTTCTTCGTACTAAAATGCAAGTGCAAATAATAGTAATAATCATCATCATCAGCCAAAAGACGGCCACTGTTGAACAAAAGCACCATAGCACGCCACAAAGAACGGCTACTAGCCGCTTGTAACCATCGGCTACCCCCGACTTTTACGATGTCGTCAGTCCTTCTAGTGGAAGTCCTACGAACTCTACGTCTTCCGGTGGAATGTGGTAACCACTCGAGAAACTTTCTTCCCCATCGGTTATCAGTTGCAAATTCTGAACTTACATAACTTGCAAATTCTGAAAGCTATATCGGTGAATTTGGTTCTTCGTCGTATATCATCGTACCAAATTTTATCGCCCAAACTCCGAGCATAGCTCTCTCTATAGCTCGTTGAGTGACTCTGAGCTTGTCCATAAGGGCCACAGTTAGGTACCACGTCTCAGTGCTATAAAGTCATCACTGACAACACTTACTGGTTAAAGACTTTGGTCCTTAGGCTCTACGGGATGTGCGGCGAGAAGATATCGCGTAACTTCCCGGACGCTGCCCATCCGTTTGGGATTCTTCGGGCGACCTCTTTGTCGAAGTTGGACCTACCTGAGTGGACAGTCTATCCCAAGTTAATGATCGACAACTTAGAACGTATCGTTCCCAACAACTACTAGTAACATGGACATTAGACTAAATAAATATTAATAAAAACGTGGAAACGTGTGCATATTATGACGATTACAACTCTTTCAACTTTTTGAATCGTTATATCTAAAAAACGGTGGCTCTCAAGTAAAAGTATGGAAACATTTTTCATAGATAATTAGATCTTGATCTATGATATCTCTGATAATATGATCTTCAATTTTTGTCTAGGCTAGTTTCATGATAAATTTACCGTTTTGCTGAAAATCGAAAAACCCGTTTTTCGATTTGCTTGATCTTTCCCCCGAGTAAATTTTTTCCAGGTGTCAGATCGATGAGGACTTTTAAGATTTCATTTATAATGGTGTTTTCAACAATCCTACCAATTTTCAGCTGGCTGCGAATTTTTGTACCCTCGGATGTCTAAATTGACTGATAGCGCTGTACATAGGTACTCACAAACATAGTTGTATCTTGCGTCATATCATATATATGCCATCACGGTAAAATTTTGCATGCATGTCTCTCAGCCTATTGCTTCTTATGCTTCTAGTTTGCCAGATTCTATTTTCGAAATTAATCAGATGAATCGTTGTGTATGGGAATTCATGTTTTCACAGAGATAAAATAATTAGAAAATCGAAAAACTGACATACCTTAAGCATAAATAGGCTCAGGGACATACATGCATGCAATATTACACCGATTTGAACAATATAACGAAACTACCTTTGTATGGAAAGCGCTACAGTGGCTAACCATAACAATTGATTATTAAGGCAGATTTAGACCGATCCAGTGACTGGCGCCGAAATCGAGAAAAACCAGCGCTGACCCGAAAAAAACCCCGTGTAAATTGATTTCAAGTCAATCCAGTGGCGGGAAGTCAGCGCTGGCTTGTTAATTGGCACACGAATATTTAGAAGCCAGTCTAGGCGCGGGCACTGGCGCCGATAACTGACTTGTGCACTGACCCTGTCTAAAATTGCCTTTACGTCATGCGCTACATTAAGCCTCTTTAGTCAGTAGAGGTATCATATGTATAGCTAGCACATGCTGTGGAATTACAATTTAAGATATATATTAAGTATATACCTAGTAGTAAAAGCTGTCGGATATAAGTAAGATAAACTAATACCATATTACTACAATGCAGTTAGTGCTAGATCATTATAATTGTGTAAGCAAAGTTACTAGCTAGGTTTTACTAGCATACTGCCGACCTGAGAATTTGAGTCCATTGCTTGGAGCCGCCAGTCGGCTGATATCACTTTCTGTCAAATAGTAATGTACATAGTATTTAATGTTTTTCATACAACTCATATGTGTTATACATTATTTACACCGCTAACCTCCTTTCGTTGAAATTTTGTAAGATTATTTCTACCAATCTAATCGCTAATATTAGATGAATATTGTACTGTAGTCAGGATTTATTACAATATAACCGTAGACTATTTATTTATCAGTAATCAAAACGGCACAAAAGATCAGTTACATTACAATAATAAGATTACAAATGATGAATTAGTAAGGCAGTTGTCTCACCGGAAACGATGTACGAGTAACGAGTAGAGCTAGAATTAGAAACGAGTTGGCGAGCCGCGGGAAGCGAGTGCGTGGTTCCGATAGTTGTGTAGCTCGGTTACAACAAACTAGTGAAGCGAGTGCTCGCCGGCAGTGTGAACAGTCAGCGATCAACTATTTGTATATGCATCTCTCTTATTTACACGGAATGTATATCTATTGTACGTTTCTTGAGCGAGAAAATAGTCGATAGTTACTCGTTTCTCGTTGGCGGTGGGACAAGTGCCTAAAGCATAAAAAACAAAAAATTCAAGACTACAAAATGTCAAATAACAAAATCAAATTATAATGTCGCATCATTCATCCCTTTCGCAATATCTCTTACACCGACATTATTACCGACCATCCATCCCCAAAGAACTCTTGACTTACTTCCTGGATTGCTAGACAAGAGAGAGTTGAGTGCGGTGAGGGAGCGCGGGATGGGCGAAAAAGTGCGAGCCACTGTACGGCAGTGCGGCAATACGAACGACAGTATCAACCAGTAGCACCTACTGCGGTAATAATAGTCCGTAGGTAGTAATAGTATGAAAAATCAAAACAGCCTGTCGAGCAGATCGTTTGCAACGATATACCCACACAGAATTTTGCACTTGAAGGTAAGCTGCTGCATTAGAATCATAAGAATACAATCCTATACACAATCTTAGTCAGCATGCTGGCCAAGCTGCCAACTGGGAGTGGGCTGGAGCATTTGGACTGCCTGAGAGTCTGCTATGACTTATATGTTGTCTAAATGCTTTTATTGTCGTAGCTGTAGTGTTACTTGTTGTTGATATAAAGTTCGTAATATTCTGTTTAATAAAGGCATAAAAAAAAATTTGAATATCTGGCTCGTAGAAACCCAGACATTCTGTATATAATTGCCATCCGCTGTTACAAAACTCTCTACTCCATTTTTCTCTTCCTGTAAATACCCCTTCCATCATTTCTCACATAATTATCTTCTGACTCAGAGTTCGTGCATGCTAAGCTGAAGCCCATCTCTTGAAGATATCGATTATGGTTGAATGATTTCATGTTTACGAACAAAGTGTCTCGGCCAAAATGAGAACAAATTAATTTACGTCATAACAAAGATTAAGTTATTTAAATATGGAACTTACGGTTTTCAGTTTTCCCCCAACCAGCCACTTCCATTTCATATCGTTCAAACGTGCCGTGCCTTAATTCATTCGTCAAAGGTAGGCATATAGGTTTTACGAAATCTGTAATGAGTTTTTTTTTTTTATAAATACTCCTTGCCGTTATGTTGTGTAGGTACAGTAGTTTGCAATAATAAGTATACACTTTGTAATGTTCATAATAATATGATGTCACTTATTCTTAATCTTAGTTAACATAAAGAATAATTAGGATACTTCGTGTAAATAGACAGAAATAAAAGTAACTTATTAGCCACAATTTTGAAAATTGCAATATGAATACATTATTGCAGGCGACTGTACCTACATACATTTTGCAACATAAGTTATTTATTCAATCTTGAGGTCGCATTTATTTGTGTATAATTTTCGATTCTCTCCTGCAGTCTGCAGGAAAATATACATATTTATTGAGGATAAGGAAAATTTTAAACATAATATTATGACGCAAACTCCAGATTTATACAAAGCGAAAATAAAAATTTGTTTAGACGGATAATGTCATTATAAAGAAATACAGATGACCAATGTGTATATGATAAGTATACCACAAGCAAGCATCTATTTTGTCATTGTAGGTCACAGATTACCCCCAATATATTTTTGTTTTTTTTTTATCCCTGATAGGTTAGCCTTTGACCACTATCTCACCTGATGGTAAGTGATGATGTGGTCGAGGATGTTGTTCAGGCTAACCTAGAGTTACTGGCTCTCAAGGACAGCTGCCGGAACACACGGTTAGGTGCTTGGCGACAGATTTTCAACTTGAGGTTGGTAGCTAGCCAGGCGGGCATTCGCAAAGTGCCCTACCACCATGCAATTAATACCTCCATATTGGGAGTAATAGGGGTAATCTGTGGGTACTCTTTTCGTAGCTTAGCGGTTGTATTATAATACAGCTATAGCTATATATTAATGCTTTTGAGGTATATAAGATATGTATTTTCACTTGTATATGAAATACTTTTATTTGAAATACATCACATTACTATGACTAGCGGTCACCCATCCAAGTAGTGACAACAGATAATATTTCTGAATCTAGTTGATCAGCTAAGAACGACTAGGTAAGCTCTACTTCGAAGCACTTCTTAAACTGCATGTTTTTTCGGAGCCTCCACTGACAGTTCATCAATCCATCACGAAAAAATATATTGTTACATACACAATGTACTTATACAGTGTGCTGCGATGAGAACCCCAATATAGTATGCTAGATTGATTAAACCTACCGTTATACTGGACGCTTTTGGAAAGGCGCAGCAGTGCGATGTCGTTGAGTTGGTTGGTGTCCTCTGTGCTGTAACTTTCGTGTGGGATGATCTCCTCAATGGGCACGTCTTGTACCGGGTTGGTGCAGTCGTCATGCCTGCAGTCTTGGGAACTGGACGTGTTCCACTCCCCCAAGCGCACCTGCGATCTGCGAGTGATTACTTACTTATCATTTTAACCACCTCATTTCGCTCAAAATTTTATCCCCCCCCACATTTTTATTCCCGTAAATTTAAGAATTTCCAAAAAATCTAAATCTTATATCTATATATTATTACATTTATAACCTGGTCGATTTGTGTTCTATTTTTATTTCCGTAAGAGGCTATGCCATAAGTAATCCACACGCTTGGCAAGGGCTTGGGCTTCGCAGCTCTTGAGAAGGCACTACTACATACATTCTGATATTTTCCAATTCCTCGCCTCTTACGACTATCACAGTAAGATTTGTGTGTGCAATTCTAGCTTCGCAACCCACGGACGGTACATTTTATTAGTTAAACTTTATTTTAACAACTTACAATCTCCAATTCGCAGGTAGATCACCGCTGACGCAGTGTGCAGCAGTCAACACATATTTTTCAGCAATGAGAACACCACCACAGTAGAAGCCCCATCCATTTGCTGAAATTTATAGCATAAATATAGGCCATGGGATTATATAATAAATCCATACCGTCCACAGTCTTGCTCTTCCTCATACGGTCGGCCACATTCTTATGATCAAATACTGGTTTAGTCACATATCGCTTACTTAATACAAAAGGGCTATAATTGAAATACACATCAAATTAGTTTTTATTTAATAATGCTTGCGTTGATCCGACAGTCAGCTTAAGCGCATGTCAGTTAGATGTAAAAGGGCCGTAATTAAAAGAATCATTGACAAAATAATATGAACAAAGTGCCAAGTTTAAGAAAGTGACCATTTTGCACATAACATACCATGTTATTATGTTATACTAGCTTTCCGGGCGCGACTCCGCCCGCGCGTATGTCGGTTATCGCGCAAAACATTAACCTCTCTTTGCGCAGTTGGATAAAAACTATCCTATGTTTATTCCCGTGTCTCAAACTATTTCCATACCAAATTTCATTCAAAACGGTCCAGTAGTTTTGGCGTGAAAGCGTAACAGACAGACGCTTACTTTCGCATTTATAATATTATAGTACTGATTGTATAACACTGCCATGCTTGTAATGTTTATTTTATACTTACAAGTTTGTTGTGAAGTACAGATCTACTTCTGCAAGAATTAAAATGAAAGATTGTGAGATAGCACGGTAGCCAAGCCATGCTTGAGGCTTCTTTGAAATGTGCCAAGACGCACATTAATGGATATAAGATGAAAAAGCGATTTGTGATTTTTATCCTCGCATTCGAATGGGCGATAATTATGAGAAAAAATCTTTTTACAGAACAAAAAATTCACACCTTATGATATTAATATCACATAAATAAACTACATAAAATAATAGTTATAATAATAACGTATAACAATATAAGCAAACATAAGTGAAGTAAAAATGTCATGTTTAATAAGTATTTTAATTAATTTGACAAACTTGTAAAAATGCAATTTTTGATTTGTGACCTTAATGTATTTAATGAGTAATATATTCAGCCCTCTTCATAACCTCATTCTCATGGTAAAATTCTTGTACATAGCTTGCTTAAAGTTATTATAATATATACTTATTATTTTTTTTTTTTATTGCATTTGACCACTATCTCACTTGATGGTAAGTGATGATGTGGTCGAAGATGTTGTTCAGGCTAGCCTAGAATGACTGGCTCTCAAGTATAGCTGCCGGAACACACCGTTAGGTGCTTGGCGACAGATTTTCAACTTGAGGGTGGTAGCTAGCCAGGCGGGCATTCGCAAAATGCCCTACCACCATGCGAAACTTATAATATATACTTATAATAAATATATTACATACGCTTGTCATAACGGAGTAACGTCATCCAAGGATGTTCATCAATCTCCGTCTGCACGCCTCCGACTATCCTGTCGTTATTCTGGATGCCGCACACTCTGCCAGTGGGGAGAATGGAAATTGGGTCCACAGAACTGCGTGAATTTAGGAATTCTGGAGGGCAGCATATCTGGAACGGATCATATTTTGCGTTTAATTTATATATGCCAGTGTTGCCTGACGACCAGGATTTTCAAAAAAATACGCGATTTCTTCCCATCTAACAAATTATATAACCTGATGACTTATGACACTGAGACATGGTGATCCTTATCTGAACTAAAATGTACAATAAAAAACTGAGAACAAACTTTGCCATTCTCTCGGAGAATACGCATGACGATATTAATTAAGTATTCTATGTATAAACCTTCGGTCTCCCACTCATAAGTTTTTCTTTTGCTATTATAGGTACTTCAATGAAATCCTCTAAGAAGTAAGATTTCTAATACCTACATAGCAACCTAAAAAAGTTGGGAGGATGTTAATAAACACACGCTAAATACACATTTTCCAAAATCATTTATTGAATATAGGCGTCTACGACGCTCTTATGAAGGTCAATTACAAATTTTAATATTGAAATATTCTACATTGTACCTATTGCTACGTTCAGCAAAAAAATAAATATAGAGCCACTGCGAGAAGAACGGGCAAGAAACTCGGGGCTATTCTTTTAAACGTCTTTTAACAATGTGATATATACAATATAATACAATTATTACAATATTTGTTTAAATTATGTAGGTGACAGGTGATAGCTTGGCAGAGGCGGAATTTTCCAAGCATTTTTGGCGTTTAAGTAATCACAAACTGTATAGGTATTAGGATTTCTTTATCAAAATGTTTTTCACGTGCTACTTGAATTTTCATTCTGTGAGCATGGTAATATGTTTGAGAATTTTATTATAAAACTGCCCTTGATACATTAAATGCGTACATGTTATATTATGTAATTGTTATATATATACTTATAATTAAAATGTATGCTCCATTGAATTTAGTGACGGCTTTTATAGCCGAGCGCTACTCATCTATTAGTAGGTATGTTAAAATGTTGTTTACCATAGGAACGCTGAAGCTGTCGAAGCCACAGTGCAAGCTCCTCAACAGCTGAGTGAGCTGTGGGGTGTTTCCCCGCTGCAGCTGTTCACTGAGTCCTAAGCACGATCCCAGGAGGATACAGCTTGCGCCGCCACGACATCTTGCTGAAAAATGTATTTTTTTTTTATAAATATGAGATAGTATTTTATTTATAAAGCGGAGGTATTAGGTGTTTAGTTGATAACCTTCTCCTGATTCGACACTTCTGTACCTTTCTTGCACTGTATCACAGAATAATGTTCTAATAGGTCTTAGCTTAGGCCTCTTGTTGCGGTTTATGTCTGGATTGGCACAACCACAATAAGCAAAGTTCCTACTTAATGATAGTGTTGCCAGTGAATAAAATTATGATTTGGTGAAAACAGCGCAGTACAGTACAGATCACATACGTATTCTCTGTGGACTTGTTGTGAGCATTATCAATATAACATTTACGAGAAAGACTGTAATGGGTGAGGTGTTCTCGTTCTGAAATCTATATAAATGCGAAAGGCTACATCAACTAAGCCCGAAATCTGGAAAACTAGGTAGGTAAGCTGAAATTGAAATTTGGTAGGTAGGTCATGGCGAGTAGCCGTCAGCTAAGAAAGGATGAATATTATACTATATGAGAAGGCTGAACGTTTTTAACCCCAACGCTCTATTTTCGCTCAAAATTAATGGGCCCGCAATTTGACCCCAAAAATTTTTAAATATAAACAAATCAAAATTTTTTGCTTATTTAATAATATTTTTACCATAGGTATACTTTTACTTATACCATTACTTTTGTTAATTTTTTAATATAATTTTCATATATTTTCAATTCAGACTGAGCTCATAGCACGGAATCGCATTATAGGCGGAGGTAATTGAACGCAGGTCAAATAGTAACAGTAACTTACCTAATACATTCGTAAAGTATACTTCACAAACCAAAAACCATTGACAGATGATGTAGACAAGTAATAAATATTTAGACATCTGTATCGGTAAATTCTTACCTAGGTACCTAAATTTGTTAGGAAATACCCACCCACCCCATGTTGGGATTCCTCATTCATTAAGACTACCTAAGTTGTTTTTGCTCATTTTTTCTGAACCAGTTTGTTAACAACACGATTTTAAACGCTATTCTACATCTTCTGAGTTCGTTGCTTCTTGTGTTCAAGCAAAACAAGTTATTCAGAACAAGTCTCTCAGAGAGAATCCAAAACGATTTCTTCGACATCTGTACATAGATATCAAACTTGTGACTCCACTTCTTCAACCCGATTGATTCTTTGACCTTTGGCCCGAGGAACGCCCTTATTTTTAAATGTCATCTGTTCATGACGCAATATGATCAGTTAATCCTATAAAGGCCCAGAAAGGACACATAATAAAAGTTCGTTGCTTGCCAGTACGAAACTCAAATAAATCAACGTTGAAATAAGGCTCATATATTAGCGCCTTCTGCTAAGTGACAGTTACGATAATTACTCGTAGTCCGTCTTAAATGTAAGAAAATTTGAGAAAATAATACTTTTCACAGGGTTTTGTTTTACATTTTCACCGCGTGATCAGATTATTTTATTTATATTATATTAATTTTATTTATCAATTGACATGGTTATGAAGAAAATCATCAACATGGTTTAGGAGGAGATACGAATTTTGTCCCTTAACTTAATAAAAATTAATTTCATAAATAATTTTTAACTCTAGAAGTAAAAAAGTGCCACTGAAGACAAAGTATGCTTTGGAAGTTTTTAACCCATTCCACCAGGAAAGGAAACTTTCGGAGAGGGCTCCGAGAGTTTTCTTTCCTAGGGATTATGATTTTTCGAAGTACATTTAACAACAATTAAAAAAACTATAGTCTCAGAATTACTTCCATTCTTTTGCAAACTATCGCCTAATTTGACTGGACTGCGGCTGCGCGTCACTGGATCAGTCTGATGGTATAGGGGAGACTGATACTGTATCAGCCGGATCGTCCACTGCTGAACACAGCCTCCCCTATGGAGGGGGTATTTGCCATAATCTCCAGGCTTGGCAGGTGGCTTGGAGATCGCAGTGCAAGATGGCATAGTTCTTAAGAAGGCGCTGCTGCCCACCTTCCAGTATTTTTCCTTTAGTCGACTTTTACGACACCCACACGGGAAGAAATGGGGAGGTGCAATTCTAACCCGGCACCCCACGGGGGAGACTGATAGGATAATAATAATTATCACCTCTTGGGTTCTAATAGCATAACAATCCTATAAACTTCTTAATTCAATAAATCATAATATAAGTATATGTAAATACATGACTATAATTTTTCCTGTCGTAAATTTGTAATTTTGTATTGTAAATTAAACATAAATTTAAAATAAATATAGGAGGGTATTATATATTATAATAGATTTGAAATACTTGGATCTTAATAAATCCGTTAACTACTATTAATTTATTTATTAATTAGTATTTTGTTTTTAGAGTTCCGTACCCAAAGGGTAAAAACGGGACCCTATTACTGAGACTTCGCTGTCCGTCCGTCTGTCACCAGGCTAAATCTCAAGAACGGTGATAGACTGTATTTCTATTGCCGCCATAACAACAAATACAAAAAGTTGGCCAAGTGCGATTCGGACTCGCGCACGTTAAAACAAAAAAGGTTAAAATATGAAGTCTAATGTTGTACAGCAAATGGTACGGAACACTTCGTGCGCGAGTCCGACTCGCATTTAGCCGATTTTTTTAAAATTGTATCGTTGCGTTTCTATCAATCAGGTAGCAATAAATCACCACATTAGTTTTTTGACTTAATTAATCGTACTATTTGTACCTATTTTGATGGTACATATTTACGACTATTACATTGATAATTATTATGAGTAGAGAATGCACGGACAGCTTTCCATACAATCATAAATTCGTCATAATTTGAATACCAAGTGTGCAAACTCAGTGAAATTGTATATGCATATTGCTGAGCCTAATATTTATGCTTCTGGTTTACTACTTTTTGAAATAATTATTTATTTTAGCCCTGTATGTCAATAAAAAACTAAACGATTTTTAATTTTATTTTAAGAAAGGTAAAATTAAGGTAAATACCTTAATTTTAAGAAATCTAGCAAACCAGAGTATAGATATTAGGGTCAAGGATATACATGCAAAGTTTCAACGAGTTTGAACACTTAGGGCCCGTTTCAGAATGTCCTAATAAAGTTTCGGGTTGCTAACCAACTCATAAAATAACTGAATGACAAAAATGACAGTTAATATGCAGCGCGTTTCAAGCTTTAACCGACGGATAGGCTAAATCGATGACTGTGAAACGTAAAGATAGTGTTTTGTTTAATAAAGATGTTCTGGGTAGTATAACTGGAACTTACTCGAACATTCTAAAACAGGCCCTAAGTATTTAAAATATGACGAAACTGCGTTTATAAGGAAATACACAGTATATTAAAAAAGAAATAATCAGGTCCAACATGTTTTCAAGGGCCTATATCTCCTAGTCAAATGGGCGTTCTCTATGAAGACAATGTTATTATATTATTTGCAACTAATTAGGCCACTTTTAAAAAGTTATTTTTAAGTTTCAGTTGTTTTTTTATTTGTACCTTTTTGAGAAATAAATATGTTATTATTATTATTATATTAGAAACAAGAATGTGTCGCCGCCTTAGCACGGGTATTTTAAAAATATATTTTTTACAATATTCAATAGCGCATGTTCATCAGGGATAATATAGGATTATAATGGTGAAAGATTTTTTCAAATCGGTCTTGTAATTTTTTTGTTTATTCGTTACACACAAAATACAAATCTTTCCTCTTTATAATATTAGTGTAGATGTAGAAAAGCATTGTTCTCAAAATTTAATATATACAAGTATGAACATAATACTTATATTATTATGTATTTATTATGTAATTAGGTTAGCTCTAGGCTATAGGTTATAGGCTCTTAATAATTATGACAAACAAATGCAATAGCAAGTAATTTGGTAGGTTATTGCGATAGGTTTACATTATTATGATAAATAATTAAATCATTTGCTTGTCTGATTAAAACAAATGTTTCAAAGCATTTTACTGTGATAGTCGTCACAGGTCCCTGTGGAATAATCAGTACTCAGTACTAATATTATAAATGCGAAAGTAACTCTGTCTGTCTGTCTGTTACGCTTTCACGCCAAAACTACTGGACCGACTAGAACTGGAACTAGTTTGAGACCCGGGAAAAAACATAGGATAATTTTTATCCAACCGCACAAAAAGAGGTTAATGTTTTCGCGCGATAACCGACATGCGCGCGGGCGGAGCCGCGCTCTGAAAGCTAGTTTTATATAAAGTATAAAATATTGTTTTCGCTACATGATTAAAGAATTTCTTACAAAAATGTCATGTCGTTTTTACGTCTACAGAAGTGCATTGTAGTATTCGTAACACATATTTAAATTTTAAGTAATATATAAATATATGATAACGTATTTATTGTATGTTTTAGTTCATAATAAGAAATAATTTAACAAGATTTTCAGCAAATAAATAAATAAAAGAAAAAAGGCAGGTTGGGGCATTATCGTTCATTTCCAAATACAAAAAGAACTTGATATAATTATAGAAGCCTAGGAACCCTGAAGAACTAAGCTAATTTATCAGGATCTTGAATACCTTACAGCTGGAATTTTCCGTTTGGCGGCGACCGCGTCTGCGGCGGCGACGAGACGGCGCGCAGCGGTGCCGATAATATTCCTGGTAGATATTCATATACGTACCGAAACCGCAATGATAAGCAATGAGTACGTAGGTGATTTGGGGTCAGTAATCTCAAACGTATATGCTAATATGGACATGCCTCCAAGAGCTACAATTTGGAAGTCTTCAAGCACGGACTTACGTCTTCAAGTATGGAGTGAACAGGTATCTTCTAGGCAAGCATGCTCCACCGTCGACCGCGTCGTCTCGTCGCTTACCATCAGGTGTAATTGCGGTCAAATGCTTGCCTATTCGGGATAAAAAAGCAATAAACAAAAAAAATATTCCCCATAAGGTTGTGTAATGTGCAAAACGAATATGAGAAAGTATTTTAGTTAACATTTAACGCTCTGGTGGTAATGCAGGGTGACCGGCATTCTATTAAAAGCCTAGCAAAGCATTTTTACCTAGTTAGGCTTTACTTCAATTCTTCAGTTTAGTAATATATGTATACATAATAATAAAAGAAATAGATACATAATATAAATAGACAAAAAGGATATTTTGATATAATCTGTACGCATAATGGGTACTACACTCAGGACCAATCAGAACTGTACTTTGTCCTGGATATTTTATTAAATAGCTAGATACTGTATGGTTATTAAATAAGTTACTATATTGAAACGAGTTAAAGAATAAATTGTATAGTGATAGTTATTCCACGCTAGTCAAGGTTTTTGATGTGCGTATATATATTATATATGTACTTAAAAGTATTTTTAGGATTATTATACAACCGCACACAATTTCATATATAAAGAGCACTTGTCTCACATATCTAAAAACTGGCATCGCTATCGTATCTTTATTATTAGTATATTATAGTCGTGGTTGTTGCTGTTTAATGTCAATTAAGGTATGTAATAAAGTGTTTAAGAACTTACATAAATAATACATTTTCAAATATACAGACTGGAAAAAGTTCAAATCATAATTTCTTTAGAACATTTACAACCCTTTAAAGATTTACAAGGATCTATTTCGTAAGTCTACGGCATACGCTTTTGTAGAATAAGGACGGTCTCTATCTCAGCTGCAGCTCCTTACAACATTACATAATACGACAAAATACTATGGAAATTGACGAAACTATATATATATATATATATATATAGACGAGCTGTAGCGACATCCGTTAACGGTCTCAGCAGCCACCCGGTTAGCACATATTTACTTCATAATCATGAGCTCACCGGGTGACTTCTGCTGCATAATCCACTGTTAAGTTATAGCCAGAATTTAATTCTTTTTCTAGTTTATCAGTATTTACTGCTAAACTAGATATTAGCGCTATAATATTAAAGCTATAAATAGAATATTATCTATAAAATCGTGCAAACACTCTAGAAACAGAATAGGTCCTAAAATTGTTCCTTGCGGAATCGAATTCTATAGTGGCATGTATTCGTCTAAAACGTTTGTACGCTCCATATAACACTTTGCAGGTGGGCGGGGTGGTGTGGTGGCGATATACATCTGAACGAGACTATTGCTCTGTACGTGTTATACACATCCAAGCTAATAAGGATTTTCTCAGCAGCCAAGGATATGGAAAAGGCACATGCACTCTCACTATCTATGACACTCAGGGGCTGCAGTGCAAAAAGGTCATTTATTACACGCACATCAACCTCCAACTCACAGTTGTACACCAGTGCTCCACATGTTATTGTATCACATATCGGTATACCCATAAGAGCGTTGCGAAAAAATCCCAAGTTGTGGACTAAGTCTCCACCACTCAAAAATTCGCGAGTTTTAATGTATGGAAAACTAACTGGTTATATTTTTATAAAAAAAAAAACATTTACTAGACATAAACAACTTCCAAATAAAAATTACCGTATACTGGCTTAGTTCTTTGCTTCTTTTTATCTGGGGATTTCTGCAATCTTTGCTTCGTGTGTCCTTGGTGACAGTAGGAACACATGGAAAACTTGATCTGGGTAGCATTGTTGATAACGGTAAATCATCTGATATTAAACATTGTTCACTATCTAAGATGTTTGGCAATTAGCTGCGGCTGCAAAGTGTGTTCTTATTTTGTGCGATTATATAATATAAATTAAATAAGATGACCTACTTATAACCTACTAAAAACCCTAAGCCCACGTTTTAATACAAACTAATATAACTATCGTGTCTCACGGAAAAACGGAACTTTCTCGATCATCTTCAAAGTTTGACAACTAATATCCGAAACACTAATTGTAACGACTTATCTAAAGTATAATTTACACCTTTCACATCTTAGACTTACTCGTATTTTCAGATAATTTTATGTCTATTTTGGCCAAAATATGAAACCAAAACTGAATAAATACAGGAGTTTTACTTTGATAGGTATCATATATAAGACCTAGATATTTCTAGCTTATTTAAGTTTTGACATAAAAACTAAAAAACTTTCACTTTATTTCAACCTAACCTGTAGGGTCTGTAGGTAGGTAGGTACAGTTATATTTTTACATCGTCAAATTGCAAAGCTATAAGAGATTATATATGCGGAAACAGGGGAAAAGAGCAGGGTTTTGTTTGGCACTACACGGAAGGCCACGCCTGAGGTCATAGGGACACATTTCATTACCTATTTCATTACATTACTCATAATTATAGTTATCTAAGAGAATGACATATGTAACTTAGTAAAACTAAGATATATGACTTATTGGGGTCAAAGTTTAAAAGTCCGTACTATTTACATAAAAGCTGTAATGATTCACATAAAATTGCACGCGTTTTAACCCTAGCAATACAAAAAGCCTGAGAGTTCTTTGAGACCATAGACCTGACAAAGTTAACTGAGTAATCGAAATGTACATATAAAAAATAAAATAGTAATACTCGTAGAAATGCTTACATTTCTGTTTTTGATCGGGGATCGCACCTTCATGTAAAAATGGCCACAATTGACAAAATAAAAAAAATATACATTCTGAATAACAACAAAGAAAATACAAAATCTATTTTAATTTTATATCAAAAACACTTTTCCGCTGTCGAGTGTAAAATTTTAATACTAAGGGCTCTTTTCCTGTCATGCATATTTTTGCCGGCGCGCGAATCCGGTCCGCATGCGGGTGATAGCGTGCTCCTGGCCACGCGCGTGTTGCCCGCGTGGTAGGAAAACCATGTATGAAATTATAGAATGCCGGCAGCCCACATGAGGGCTAAATCCGCACGCGGGCTGCGATCCGCGTGACAGGAAAAGCAGCTTTATTGTATGGTAAGTACTATACAATAAAGCTGCTTTTCCTGTCACGCGTAGTGGTGCGCTACCGGAGACGCAACTTTTGATATATCACACTTTATAATACGATGTGGATTTAAGGGTGAACTGGTCGCTCACGTTTTCATACAAATGTCGAAGGGTGATTACTCCTTGTAGAAGTTTTTGTAGAATTTTACCGGCGGTATGCCTTTAATCACAGAAATCTAAATAATAAGGCACCTATTTATTTAGATTTCTGTGCCTTTATTAAACAAAATACTATGAACAAAATACAACACTACAGCTACTACAATAAAATCATTTAGACAACCTATAAAAGCAGACTCATAGGCAGTCCAAATTCTCCAGCCCACTCCCAGTCGGCAGCGTGCCCAGTATGCTGGCAGCATACTGGGCACGCCGTTGAATTGCGATGCTTATTCGTTGAGCCAAATATGTGCCAGCATTTAGATCACGCGTCGCATCGACCAAGATAAGATAAGTTTGTAGAAGTTGTATATTAGTAGTATGGGATAGTTGAAGTTTTAGGTCCAGAACTAAGCATGATATCAATTGATCTCTACTATATCTAGGCGTGTATCATAAATTCATAACATATTAAAATACTTACCTAAGAGTTATAAGCCTCAAAACATTTTCTTATAGATTTTTTATGGCTCATAACTTACAACTGAATTATATTTTTAAAAATTCGTTACGATACTAGCCTTGATAATGAAGAGATCAATCGATACCATATCTATTTCTGGACCTAAAACCTATAAGGAATAATCACCCTTCGACTTTTGAATGGAAACCTGACCGCTGGCCGATCACGTCACGTTTCCATTCAACCTTAACTTTGTTAATTTCCGAATGTACATAGAGCCACCAAAGATTCCTACCCAAAATTCTTGATTCTTTATATTAGTTATCGACTACCCCATAGTCGATAACTAATATAAAGAATCAAGAATTTTGCTAATATTTTTTTATGTATGGTCGGTAACACGCAGCGGTCTGCTTTCGCTCCCAAACAAACGGGAAACGATCGGGGATCGAAGTCCGCGTGTTTTAAAAAGTTTACTTTAGTCTTCTTTAAATTTTATTTTACATCTGATATTAAAATTCTCATTCATTCACAATGTATTATTACATTTATATTTGACCCTAATCGTTATTTACATCTTTATCAAACTCGACTTCATCATTATCCACATTCCTACTTCCACCCTAATTAAATTACCCCCTATTTTGATACAATTATCCGTATTCTTAAAAAAATCGGCTAAGTCGAACCACGTAAATGTGAGATAAGAATGTTTTGACTCAGAATGGTGGGTACCATTCCCACCGACCAACCGACGTCTACAAGTAATTTCGTACTTTTCAGAGTTAGAAGCCGTTTTCTTCAATTGCAACATCACCGTGATGTTAAATTTTTCTGTGCATAAAGATGTTGAACAGTCTAATACTAGTGGCTCTCCGAGCTGTAGACCTCGCGAGTCTGCACTTGCATAGCTTACAATTGAATAAGTTTCACTGCGCTCGCTGATGTGGGAATGGGAACCCAAAATCCTAAAATCTAGGTATGTAATGTAAATAATAAATGATTATCTTGGACTTATGTCAAAGAAAACCAATGGCACGCGGGCCCCAGCGAAAGCTGGTTGTATCAGAAATAGATACTTACCTAGTAAATATACAATAATTTTACATAGGTACTTGGTAACTTGTTATAATTACATAAGTAATTTTGTTGTTTTCTCCTCTATTTATCTCGAATTAATATATTGGCTACAGAAACAGCGAAAATAAGCAACTATACGAGAGAGAGAGAGAGAGACTATCACTTTTAGACAACTGACGTGATCAGGGACATTGCTATTAAATTAAGCGCAGTCGTCCATACTTTTAACACCATATAATGTATATCTCCGGCATTTTGAAAATTTTCCAAAAACCGAATCGAAAAAAAATATTTATGGACTTATCAAACCTGCCCACAACATTTCGTGAGAATCGGTTGAGAAATGCGAACTGTAGAGGAGAACAACTGGACATACGTAAGCATTTTTGTGTAAGTTATAGCTGCGAAGCTTAGCTCGAACTAAGTTCTAGCTCGGTCAATAAGAAAGGAAATTGTTGGTAAAGAAAAGATCTATAGAATCACATTGAGTGTGGCAGGTATTCTCGAATTCTCAAAATGCCATGAGCTAAAAATATATGAGCAGAAGCAGAACATTAGGCGACAATAGAAAAAAAGTGGCTTGCTAATTGATTGGGTATTTACCTTGATCGCGTTCAAATGGGATGATTGTGCTGTTTTGTGTCCAATTAGCAGTTGCTAGTTTTATCACTTAGGTACAGTCGCCTGCTATGCGTACATCATTTATTTATTGGCTTTATTGATGATTGTGTAGTTTCGACGTGGGCGCTTAATTAGAATCAAATAATAAATTTATGAATCTTAAATTTCAAAGTCTAGTTTAATTCAGCATGTTGAATTCGTTTACGTCGAAATATACTAAATGTAATATTTTTGAAAAACTACAAATTACTTAAAACAATTAATCCGACTGTGCGGTGCAAAAAATACCGTTTTCTATTACTGGTCACTTCAAACTGTTTTCAACCATATATAGTTGTATGTATTTTGGTTAGTTTGATAACTTATGATTACCTTGAATACCTTGAGTGGGTTGAAATATATTCAAAATACATATAATTGAAAAATATATAAAAGAAATTGTTCTTGAAAAGTAGTAACATAAAACAAGTCATTTCAACGGAGCCGTTTAACAGCCCGAGGCAAAGGCGAGGGCTGATATTCAATGCTGAAATGGGTTTTATCACTAGTTACACTCGGAATTTCACTTCAATTGAGTAGATACTAGTACTCAAGGAAGTGCCCAAAGGGCAAAATGGAGCTATATGTACATGAGACTCCACTGTCTGTGTCTTCGTACGTCCGTATGTCATGTGCTCTAGCTTGTTTACAAACCTAATAGTTCGATTTTTGTCCAACTAGAAATCTAATAAAAATATTTTTCAGCCAGACTCCATCTAATATTGTTTTTATTTACAAAAATAAATAAATGCAGGCCGGCAAATTGGTCTATTTTATATGAAACATTTCTGGGAGTAGTATCTCAAAAACAAAATTATTCAGAAATCTTAAATTAAGATATAATATTTAATACCCTGATTTATAATGTACTTTTGAAGCTGTGATGAAACCATAAAAACTACTTTTGTTGCAATGCGGATTCCAAGAGGGAACAACTGAACTGAAGTACTAACAACAAATATTAAATATCACATGTGAAAAACGTGTCATCTGACACAGAAATCAAACCCGGGGCCCGTAATGCACACGCTAAGTACTAGGCCAAAGAACCATTTGTTTGTAAAAATTTAAATTGCATCAAATTTAAAACATGAGCTCGTAAACTCGAGTGCCGTCAATTTTTCGTAATTTGCGGTTACGAAGCTAGAGAACCATCTGCTAATGATAGGTACGTGTTGTCGGTAGGTATACCTATCTAATGATACCCTAGATTAGCTCTTATCTAGATGTTGGCATACTTGCGTGTTTCTGTTAGTGTTTCTTGGCTTCTTTATGATCACTTTAAAATGTAATTACTTAATGTGAATAAAAAAAAATCTACTATATCAACAACCTTAAAATGATTTATTAAAATTGGAAATTGCTCGAAATTAGCGATTTTTTAAATTTTTAAGTTAATATAACACTCATTCCATGACACTGAATCCGTACGGATTGAATGTCAATTAGTTTCCATTGTTTGATAAGAGAAAAAAAGCTGGATCACCCTTTAAAAAAATCATAACCGGTATAACACTTGATGATATTGTACGAATTTTTACGATATAACATACACCCAAATCTGTTAAGAGGCGTACTTTTCCATACAAAAAGAAAAAGCTCTTTTCTACCTCATAATATTGCCTGATTTCGGTGATTTTTGTGTTTATGTGATGGACAAATCGTTGACTAGGCTTGTACGTTTTATTTCTTCCAATTATTTAAATAACTTTAAAGTTAGAAGCATATTAACCAGCCGTACTAGCTGGTTAACTAGCTAGTATATTCTTCTTGATATGTTCAATACATGCACACAAAAATCACCGAAATCGGGCAATATTAAGAGGTAGAAAAGAGCTTTTTCTTTTTGTATGGAAAAGTGCGCTCTTTATAATCCTCTTAAGGCATTTACCTAAAAGTTTGGGGCAGTAAACAAATGACCCTTAAAAACACTGTACACTCTAGCAGTAAGCAGTCGTGTATAATAAATGAGGATTTTGTGCCTCTCAAAAAACTCGCTGGTGTTTCGGTCATAACATAATACGGATAAAAAAAAACGTTATCAAATTAGCATAGATAGTGTCAATTTTACCTAAAAGTTTGGGTGCAGTAAACAAATGAACCTTAAAAACACTATACACTCCAGCAGTCAGCAGTCGGGTAATAAATGAGGATTTTGTGCCTCTCAAAAAACTCGCTGGTGTTTCGGTCATAACATAATAAGGATAAAAAACGTTATCAAATTAGCATAGATAGTGTCAATTTTACCTAAAAGTTTGGGTGCAGTAAACAAATGAACCTTAAAAACACTATACACTCCAGCAGTCAGCAGTCGGGTAATAAATGAGGATTTTGTGCCTCTCAAAAAACTCGCTGTTGTTTCGGTCATAATTGTTAATTGTAATAAAATATCCCCGTAGAGGACTATGCTAGAACTACCTCTTCCCTCTCCCATTTCTTCCCGTGAGTGCCTTAAAATTAATGAAAGTGAGCAGTAACTCTTTTGCATGGATATCAATACCTATTTTGCAATAATCAAGGAGTCTCATTTGTGTTAAGACTATGGAAAATTGAAATACAGTTTACTAATTCAAACTAATAATAGGTTATCACTAAGAACTTAAGGTTGATTATTCTATAGTGTAACTGCAACTGTCTGATTGAAGTTATTTATCTTAATTTTTGGCCATGACAACTTTGTTTTTTTTATAAATCGTGAAAATTTTAATCTACGACACATTGTACATAATCTCAACGATGCCTTTTAAAAAATACACAAGTAAAAATTAAGAATAAATAATTCGTATACCGTCATTAAATGCATTTTCTTCTTCTTCATTGTATCCTAATAACATGCATGAAAATAATCTTTATTAAAATAAAACCAAATAGTGATTTGAGCACAGTATTTTTATACCAAGAAATTGAAGCAACTTAAACTTACTAATTTAGAAAATGAAAGACTGTTTCTCCCCATGTAGGTACCTAGGTACTCATCGCGCTACTCTGGAATGATTTCATTTTATTCAGTTTAAATACCTTATATTGATATTATTTCTCATTATATACATTATACCTAACTAGGTACACGTTAGCAACTTAAATAAAATTTTGTAATTTATTATAACTAAAAATACACAAGTTTTGATATGTAACTGTCTTTCAGAGACGTTGTGATATGCACCGAACTTAGAATATAATATAACCTACAGTTCAAGAATGATGCAAATATATACAAATACATAGGTACTTAACTAAAGTGGTTACCAGACGATCAAGCCACCATTACCATATCTACAAGTGACAGCACAGAGGTTTTATATCTAATCGATCAATAACAAGAACTTGATTTTGTTAAGCAAATAATTATGCGACTAAAGATGATATCAATTCTAAATTAATTATATTCACGGTTTAAATGGCAA
Organism: Plagodis dolabraria; assembly: GCA_963854805.1. NCBI lineage: Eukaryota > Metazoa > Arthropoda > Insecta > Lepidoptera > Geometridae > Plagodis > Plagodis dolabraria. The sequence goes on along the minus strand of OY978459.1, from coordinate 14,326,696 downwards.
AATAATGGAATGAAGACAGGTTAGACTGCTTTAAGGTCATCAAAGTTTATACACTAGTTTAACACGATTTGCAATAAAATGTCTCTTTACTCACGTCCTTGCTGTCCAACGACATTGGAAACTGATATCGAGAGAATACAGGAGATCAAAACAGTTCTTAAATATAAAATCTTCATTGTAAACAATGCACTATTTGTATTTACGTGGAACTCATTAATTCCGTCTATAATATGTTGATGTGAGGACGGACCGAACGCGACTGACTAACCGACCCTGACTTTGCTTCTGACCACACACTTAAGGTTATCAACAATAAATATTTAAAAAAACACGAATGCCGCATAAACTCGTGTGTTATGACGCTGTTTTTAGCTTTATTAGATGGGTACTTACTGGTTGATTCAAGTTTTCCTCATAGATCACGTCATCAGGTCATTTGTATGGCAAGATTCAAGTAATATTCACGTTGATAAAAATTTTCAAATGTTAATGATATTGATAGGCTCTAGATGTCGGGCTATCTGCCATTTTACACTGCGATCCTCAAGCCGCTTTCCAATAGGGGGAGAATATGTTCAGCAGTGGAGAAATCTGCTCATACAGTAATGAGTTAACCCTTATTGCAACAAATCTTATTTCGCGCACAAGAGCTGCGAGTTGCCAATAATATGTTCAGTCTTACTGCTCACAGGACCTTCAAAGACCCCACGCGACGATTTGCGTAATTACATTGTAAAATATTACTATATTTTTGATGAAAATTTACATTTCATTTGGGTATTATTATTTATTAATATTATTAGTATGTATTGTTTGTATAAAATTGATGATGTTTTAGTTCAAATCCTACAGAATAAATTAGTTATTATGGAGGAATGGAAACAACAAGTGAACTAAAGCTTATATGTGAACTAAAGGTTATAGGATGAATACAAAGGGTTTATTGGTAGTGAAGAACGCTATACAAATATATGCAGAAGAATCTTCTGGATGTCGAATTTCCAGACCAGTTTACGAGCAGCAGATTATAGAAACTTCAAGTAACGATGTAGATAACATTCCTCTTGTAAACTTTAAGACTAGGACTAGTGTCTTCATAACTCTCTTCGTCATATTTAAAATACCAAAGTGTTCAAATTCAGTGAAATTTTGCATGTTTATCTCTAAGCCTGATATATAAGCTCCTTGTTTGCCAGTTTTTAGATTTAAAATGTATTTTATGTCTACATTTTAAAATGAGAATTCCCATACAAAAGTATTTTATGAAATAATAATGAAAATTCTCATTTTTACAGAGAACTGACAAGCCAGCATCATACATTTTAGAATCAATGACATGCAAACAATTTCACCGAGTTTGAACTTTGAACACTTGGTATCAAAGGTATGACGGAACTATGTTTGGTAAGCAATATGAAGACACTTAAGTCGAAAAACTTATATATTGTCAAAAAAGGAAGGTATCTAAGGATGTTCTTTACTTTCCTTTAAGTTGGAGCGCATATTGGATATTGTCGAACAAGAAAACAAGATGTTACTTGCGATTCACCTTGTTTTTTTGTCTTGAAAACTTCGTCGCTCTCAATTGTAATCAAAACCCAACATTTCATATTTTGCGAGAAAGAATGAGATTTGTGACAATGCATAAGGCGTTTAGTTCCACTGGATCATGTTCTAGAAGACTTTTTACCCATTTGTAAAAAGTGTGTTAATTGTCCACAAGACCAACCATAAGAACTCAGTGTGAACCGACCTCATAAGAAAAATATTTGTTGGGAAACTTTGATCGCCAAAAGTTGTTATATTTTAAATTTGTGTTACTTTTTTTAGAACCCGATACTACATGTGATCTCAAGTAGCTCAACAAGGAGAAACGTTGAAAATAAAAAAATATATAAAGAAACTATTTTTAATAGTAACATATCCAAATAAATAGATTTTGAACTTCTTTTTTTATAACGTATAAAAAATAAACACATAAATTGTTTATAATTATTATATAATTATCACGATTATTTTGTCTTATATTATTATGATTGCTTCTTAATTTAAAAAATGCTAAAATCGTTGCTAGCAAAAGCCTCTATGTACATTTTCAAACTATTTTCTTTAATCTCTGACGATCCGCATTACACAAAGTGCGCGACAGACGGAGGGTTTTCAGGGATCCCTTCGAGAAGAAGAGACATTATTACTCCTCCTCCATCCGACCTTCAAAGGCCATGACAATTTTCGAAATATTGATATGGTTTTCGAATCACCCTTCACCGAACACTATGCTTCATCCAAGGAACGCTTAGCTGATTATCACTTTTCAAAAAAAAAAACGTTTGATGAAATATTATAATAACATAGCACCAAAATCACTCCCTGGTGACAGTTTGTTTTACGAAGTAATCCTTTTCCATTCAAGGGTTCGTCGAAAATACGCATTGCCGACCGATCGTTCTATAAAAGATCATCTTTTCATCATCAGACGATTACATAATATTGGTATCAAGTATGACAGCTGACAAAGTGAAATATGTCATTAGATATTACTTAAGATTAAATTTGTAGTAGTCAGTTCTGTGAAGAGATTCATGGCTTAGGTTCAGTAGTTTCATAAAGCATTTTAATTTGATAGAGGTTGACTGCCAGGTTTTTTGCCACGTGGCACAACTTAAATCTATTTACGAGTTACTTGAGGCATTTGGACACTAACTATGATATCAAACTTGAAAAGTAAATCAACTGATAATTTTACAGCTGACACTTTAATTGAAATCTGTGAAATCTGAACGCCTAGCTAATAGATGCGAAAATCTGTTTAGACATACTGTAGCAGGCGTTTCTAGGACATATGGGTACAATTTTTGTTCTTCTGGCGTAGTTTTCCGACTAATAAAGAAACGGGCTTAAAAATTCCGTCATCACATGTTTGCAGTAAATTACCTCCCACGCAAGCTAGCATCGGTGTGAAGCTGCGTTTCACATTTTGGGTCATATATGGCGAAAACAAATTTATTTACTACTGGTACTAACTAGATGTGTTAACATCTCCCCAGCTGTTGTAACTCCTAAATTTTTTAGCCCTGAAGAAAAGCAATCGTTGAATTTAAACCAAAGCTCCTCATGTAAACGTTGTTCATCCATCATTCGTGAACCACGTTCCTGAAACTAGTCAAGTTACAGAAACGTCATGACTGGGCAAAACTGGAACCACCATAAGAGTTTCTCTTTTGAGTGTTATATTATCGTCACACATATTCATAAGTAGTACACGTCCTATTACTGCTTTATACGCGTACTCGTCAGGTAAAAGGAAATACTCACGTTTATCGTCACCCCTCTCCGACCCGTTGACAGAAATTTGGCCAGTGAACTCAACAATAGGCTTCACGCTTATGTTACCAGTTGGAAAAGTAACATCATATTCAATTCGCAAAAATATTTTATTTGTCGGTGTTTTCTCAAAAATGATTTCGTCATTAGTCTTTGTTATTGTTATATGAGGCTTCTCTGTAAATGAATGAAGTAATACCGGGTAAGTATTTGGGCACGCTATCCTGAAACACAAATATTTCGATATTTTCCTTTATACCTTACACTGGGACATCAGCTATACATTTCCCTAGCTAGAGATTCAAAGAGATGATCGCCTATATCTCTCATTATTAATAGTCCTACATTGTCAATCTTCAAATTCAAGCGCTTCACTTCGCTTTGCTGAATAAGTGTACGTATCTAGGTCCACATGACAGAAAAGTTTCGCATCGTTGACGACAATAGGTACTTTTTATTACTTTCACTGGTCATAGTCATACCTTCACTTACTTTTCTTCTTTAGTATAAAAATCTTATGTACTACGATTTCTAGCTTCAATAGTCTCTTTATTGAACCTGCAAAGTGTATTCAAGTGACCTTTCTTACTGGATATGCTACAATTTACCAATAGCGCTTCGAACATTCAAAACTTTTAGTTCTTCGCCGTTGCTAGTTATGACATATGATCCTTTTTGCAGATTTATTTTTTATTATTATAATATAAACACGATGCAATAGTTTCCTACCCTGCATGATATTCTTTCTGTCATGAAGATCTTGCACCTATTAACAGTTTTAGATATTTGAGTACTTCTTCATATTCACGAAATCGAGCTGCTTGGGGCCTTTTCGCATCAATGAATTTAACAACACCCTCAAACATAGACGGTTGTAAGTCATAGCACTCCCAATTTGTTGTAACGGTGCATCCATGGAAGTGGGTTGTCTTTGCAAAACTATTACATTACTACACGCTCCAGGTTGTCACAACAGTCTTCTTTCCCAGAACAGATGGTAAAAGACTGCTGGAGACCAAAACTCTATGTCGGAAATCACTTTCAGTGAACAGTTAGAACTTAGAGAATATAGTAGGTACTTGTACAATACTTGTAAGTTGAACTCAAGTAAGTAGTCTTTGCCTGCCGATACCTACACCATTAAATTTAGCGCAAGATGCTCTTCACTTCGGATGGCAGCCCTTCAGAATTTGTTTCTGAGACTCCTCTGTTTAAAGGTTTAGATTCCGATAGTAGCTGTTTGTATTTCATACGGTAGGGGAATTATCAGCTATCAGTGTATTTCATATAGTATTTCTAGGCTTGAGAATTTCATGGCTCGTAATACTTAATTTATAATATCTATATACATTTTATTTCAAATACTTATAAAAATATTACAATAAAGTCTGATAAAGTTATCAACAAACAAAACATATAGGTATACAAAGTTACTTTATGGGCAAAATTTTCAAATATAAATAATAACGAAATGTCGTAGACTGAAAGAGTATTAATTTTTTTTTTGGAATTAACCGTTAGCTTTTTGTAAGTACATACTTACATTTAATTTGATTTGAGTTCTTTTCAATAGAGCCTGTGACTTTTTACGCCGGATGACGTCAGTTTTGTAATGGTATCTATCGAGTTCACTTTATGCAACAAACGATGCATCGTGCTATCCATCGCCTCCTGCGTAAACGTGCAGTCAACTTGACATGTTTACGCACTGTGGAGATGTTCATGCTAGGGCTACTGGTCGTGCCGATCAGAACCTACTAATCTGTTTGGACTATTGCTTTTCAAGCCCCAAGTGATATTATGTTGGATGGTCTCAGAGCTACGCATCGTCTACAAATGTCAGTGATGTGTAGGATACGTATTTTCGTACTTTCGCGTAGCGATTACTTACTTGGAGCTGTATGGCTAGTATGAAGGCTTAAGTCTCAGGGAAGAGTTCTCCACGCTGCTTCAGCAACACGTTCGACATTGTTTTTGGACATTCGTTTGTTAGAGAGTGTATTATTAACAATTACTAGCTGCGAGATCGATTATGAAAATGATGATGAGAATTATTCTAGTTGGTAATCCAGCGCCTCATCTACCACCATATAAATTTCATCAAAATCGGTCCAGCCGTTTGTCCGTGAAGAAGAAACAAACATACAAATACACTCACAAACTCCCGCCTCTATAATATTAGTATTACGTATGATATACATTTTCAGGGGAATGCTCCCCTAGAAGCTAACGAAAATAATGCATGGAATCGTAATCAGAAGAATTAAAAACGCTCAAATTAAGCACTTGTAATGTGTTTGGATTATAGGAGGCCACCAAGGAATAAGTTCGTTACTGGGTAGTAGTAGATAAGTTTTTTTCTTCTTATAATTGTGCAATTCGTCACCTGACGAAATGCATCTGTTATAGGCAGAGGTTAATCCCCTTAACATGCAGTGGACCTCGTACTTGTTCCGTCACAATCGGAAAAAAAAGATAGAAGTAGGTTATGTATATAAATAATATAGTTTTACCAACAAAATACATAATACAGTATTACCTACATAAATATAACATCAAACAAAGTTGATGTAAGTATTCTTAAATACCTTGTTTTATTATCCGACAAAATAATAATGTCACAGTACTGTACGACGTTTACTGTGATTACATTATCGTATAGAAATATTGCTGGGGGCAACTCACAACAAACATATTTACTGATCATTTCGAAGGTTGTTCATTTGTTGTGTTTTTGTACGTTGACCTGAGGTTATATATCTCGTTCAGCAACAATATATTATACACTAAATAGCGCAAGTCCTACCGTTATCGATAAATAAGATTCTAATTATTGACCGACCGTCTACGTTACTTACATTCATAACCTCTCTATTCAAAAGGTTGCCTGGGAGAGATCGCTGCTTTACTATAAGACCGCCCATTGTACTGGTGTTCTCTAGTATGTGTTCTCAACTTTTTTTTTTCTTGTTGTGAAATATATAGTATTGTATTATAAGAAGTGATTACATGTGAAGGTAGCCGGAAAAGAAACATCTTTTGCACCCTGGCATAGAACATATAATAATGCTACGTACTGGCATGTGTGGTGTCATCGGTTTCTTACATATCACGAGGAGCCGATATCTTCCATTTATGAATTAAATTCAATTGTTATCATTATCTATGATGCGCATGGGTTCGTATAGTTCATATAGGTATATACCTATTTATCTTTTATCTCACAAAATAATAGGTCTTTTCCTATGAAATTGCCGTTCTGCAGTACTGGCCATTTCAAATCAAAATATTTTTTGTTTGGCTAAGGGCCCGTTTCAGAATGTCCTAATAAAGTTTCGGGTTGCTATGCAACACATATAATAACTGAATGATAAATATGACAGTTAACATGCAGCGCGTTTCAAGCTTTAACCGATGGATAGGCTAAATCGATGACTGTGAAACGCAAAGATAGTGTTTTGTTTAATAAATATATCCTGGGTAGTAAAACTGGAACTTACTCAAACATTCTGAAACAGGCCCTAAGAATTCTAATTTAAATTAAATTTATTTAAAAAACATGGAATTCTTTTTTCTAAAGTAGTCATTGGTTTATTGATTAGTGTTACATTTCATCGCATTTCAATATTATTCGTCATCATGGATACGTTAACAATTCGAATAATTATGGAATATGAATACCGTCGTGGCAGCAACGCGGCACAAGCGGCACGCAACAACAACGACGTTTACAGAGCTAACACTACAAACCAACGCACCACCTGTTATTGGTTTTGCTCGCTTCCGTTCTGGAAATTTTGACCTGAAAAATTAACCTCGCGGAGGTCCGAAGACTTTGGTTGACAATGACGAATGGGGAAGCTGATGATACACAATCTACGGCTGAATTAGCAGCAGCTTTCGACGTTAGCCTCAAAACAATATTGGTCCATTTAATTGGCGTCAAATTGGCAAGGTAAAAAAGCTTGACAAATGGATGCCCCACGAACTCAATGATCGCCAGCGCGAAGTACGCGTCGAGACTTGCCTTGCACTGCTCAACTGACACACAAATTAAGGAGTTTTGAACCGCTTTGTTAACTGCGATGAAAAATTGATTCTGTTTGATAACCGCAAGCGCTCAGCAAGTTGGTTGGAACCTGGTTCAGCACATAAACAATGCCCTAAACGAAAACTTACCCCTAGAAAAGTGATGGTCACTGTTTGGTGGTCTAGCGCCGGTGTGATTCATCACAGCTTCTTACCAAACGGGGTAAGCATTACTGTGAAGAACTGAACAATGATGGAGAAGCTGGCACATCTCCAACCAGCGTTGATCAATCGCTCGTCTCCGCTGCTCCTGCACGACAACGCGCGACCTCATAGGTACTGCACAGCAGACGGTCTGCAAGTTGCAAGAACTGGGGTTGGAACATCCTACTTTTCTACTACTTTTTCCAGAATTTGGATAACTTCTTGACGGGAAAAAAAATTCAATACCCGAGAGGCATTACAAAATGCCTTTGAAGAATTTGTTGCCTCCCGTCCAGCTGATTTCTTTAAGAAGGGCATCAATTAACTGCCACTGCGTTGTAAAAGAGGCATTAATTGTGCTGATTACTTCGAAAAAAATTAGTGTACATTTTTTTGTACAAAACGTCTATTTCATAGGTAAATACTAATACAGTAATTATATAAGGTGGTGGCTCTGAAACTTTTAATGTTTTGTCTCTCCAATTTTGCATATCATAATATGATTTCTAATATAATAATATACTTAATCTAAAAATAAATATAATATATATAATATAATATATATCTTACATATTATGCACCATATCCTTTTATTTACTAACTTAGCTAACAAATACTGAAAATATGGATTATTATATGTAGGTTTGAAAGTGTGATCCAAATTTTTTTTTTCTGTTATGGGCTGTTGCAATGCGGTGCTCTAAAATAGTGAAGTCCAACTGGCACGTTGTCAAATTCTATAAAATATATTCAGGGCCTCTTTCACGACCTTCAAGTGAAGTGTCGAGTAGGCTAATTTCCGGTTCAAGTCACAAGTAATCGTGCATATGAATTTCACGATGGCTGAATAGTACTAACCCACAGTTAATGTGATCACTTACTTCTTGGTTCATCTGTCTATAATTGTTATAGGTTTCAAAAAGAGGTTGGTGTTGCAAAAATCAAATTGGGTATAAACTTCTTAATTTAAATTATTTTCCACGTATGAATGACTGACGTTTTGACAGATTTTGAACGAATATTTGAATTTATTTCGAAGATCCTTCAAGTAACCATCGAGTTGTTAATCAGAAGTCTGTTTTCTGTAGTGAAACTGAAAAACCGTAATTGTAACTTTTATTAGCCGTGTAATTTTAACCAGGAAATAATTATAAGTATAAATAATTGACATATTGATGAAAGAGGCCCTTAATATTAATAGTATTTCATTAAATATAAAACGGTACCTATGTACTGAAAATAGTATACAATATTTTAACATACAGAACTACAGAGTAGCTACTAAAAAGTTTTTCCTATGTTCAATTCTATAATAAGTTAATAATGTTGTGGAAAGATTATGAGCAAATTCTACCAAAATAAATTTGTTTATGAATACAATCGATATCTGTCTTATCCTACCTGTATATTTCATCAACAACTGAATCGGAATGACAAGGCTGGTTTCATTGAACTCTCCAAGTCTCCGATAAATCATTTTAATTATTGAGTGAGTAGAATTTATTTGAGACGCCATAACATTACAAGGACATACACGTAGATAGTGCGGTCGCTCTGCCATATTTTTATGGCTTATGTTTAACTTATCACAAGATATAGTAACATATAACAGACAAAATTAGTAAATGATCACCAAAATAAAAACAGCATTTTAATGTTATAATTCTTCTCGCGCGTTGTTGTGGTCCCCAGTAACCTAACGCTCCTCATCGCTTCGTTCGTCATCGCACCTAAATATGACTTTAGTGATCATTTACTACATTTGGTGTTCGATTACAATTTTTGGTAAAGGACTAGATAGGGTAGACTAGGTACGGCTGTGCCACTTTTCATTTGATCGCCCATAATTTCGTAAGTACTCCATTTATATGGAAGTAACTTGCGTTTTATAGTGAAATAGACATTTATGTATATTTACTACAATATTTCTTTAAGTGCAAAGGTTAATTTTTAGGAAACATTTGAAAAAAAGGAAAAAATTCACAATCATCCCCACCCCAAGGACAGTTGTGACAGTGCCTGGGGTAGAAAGTGACAGGTTCAAAAATACACATAAATGGTCTTTGATGGAATACGTGTTAATCAACTTTTTAACATGTATTTAATGTTGATTATTAAATACAATCATATTGTGTTCATATGTCTGTATAACCAGGAAAGATTTGCATCCATTATAACTAGGTTTTAGTAGCATCTTTCATTATTAAAAGTATTCATATTAATCAGCTAATTTAATAAACATTATAAACAGCTGAATAACAGCTTAAATAAACATTTGAGTGACGGAACATGCTAAAACAAAATCAAAAATCTAAGGAAGTTCTTACTTCAAAAATGTAACCTACTGACATCTAGTTAGACTGTTACAGCTGTTGCGACAAATGTAATGACGTCTACCAACTGTGCACTCAAAAAGAGACCAGAGGTTACATTTTCCTTGCATCTTATCCTTTTTTTCCAGCACTACTTTCAGAATAAGTTTCTCCACATACTGGACGAAAAGTATTTCGTACGAAGAGTACTTCGTCGTAGGAAGTCGGCTGCATTACGTTTATGAATAAAGAAGTATACAACACTGTATATTTGCAACTTTGTATATTTCCGCAGCCAACCGTATAGACGTCCCGCGTTTCACTGTTTAATAAGGGTCTTGATATTGTTGCACGTGACACTAATCTTTTTCCATCTTCCTTAAAAGTTGTCGAAACATGTAAAAGCAAAAAAAAATGTTTACTTGTGTCACAACTGTACCCAGAAAATATGGCACAACCGTACTCAACGCATTAATTCGCAAATAAACAAAAGCCATGACTATACCGAATAACCTACGTTCAAAGTAATCACTGCTATTTAACGACTACTGTTTAAGTTTATACGAGAAAAAACACTTATCATTCTATCTGTATAAGTAAAACAACAATCACAAAACACTATGGAACAAAAAGACTTACTTTTAATCGAAAAATAGTAATATGGTACTCTGCAAGCCGCTACGTCGCACGCCGGCTGACACAATATTGTGAAACACGTTCGGACAGGCACGCCGCTCCGCTCTTGCCTTGCACCTACCCCCGTATTCCTAACAGTTTCGTTAAAAAAAACGACTGTCACAACCATACCCTGGCACAATCGTACCCAGTCTACCCTATTAAAGCATTTTATGATGGTCATTATATTTAATCCCTATTTTTATCTGCTTCACTTTTTTTTGTAAATGGTATTGATATGTGCAAGTTTCGAAATGAATTATGACGTTCATCATCATCATCATCATCATAATCATTTCAGCCAAGAATGCCACTGCTGGATGAGCAGTGGCATTCTTGGCTGTGGCAGTCAAAAATTGTGAGGTGGTGTGGGAGGGCGCTAACGGGAGGTTGGCCCGGCGTCACGTCACATGCGGAGTTCCACAGGGTTCGGTACTGGGGCCAGTCCTGTGGAACGTCGGTTATGATTGGCTCCTGCGACAGCCGGTTCTCCCTGGGATGGGATTACTGTGTTACGCAGACGATACTCTCGTAACCACCCGGGGAAAGACCTATGATGAAGCAGCGAGACTAGCTACCATCGGCGCAACCTTGATGGTAGACCGGATTGCCCAGCTAGGCTTGCGGGTCTCTTTGACGAAGACGGAAGCCCTACTATTTCATGGTCCACGCAGAGGCCCCCCACGAGGAGCAACCATCTCTGTGGGAGGTGAAATTATTAAGGTTCAGACCCAAATGAAGTACTTGGGTCTGGTGCTAGACGGCCGCTGGAACTTTGGGGCGCATTTTGCTCAAATCGCCCCAAAATTGACAAGTGCCGCTGCAGCCCTCGGGCGCTTACTGCCTAATTTGGGGGGTCCCAGTTCCACCTGCAGACGCCTGTACTCCGGAATAATCCGGAGCATGGCTCTGTATGGGGCCCCAATATGGGTCGACGCTCTCACTGCAAAGAATAGGACCCTTCTGCGGAGACCACAGAGGGTCATAGCGGTGAGAGCAATTAGAGGTTACCGCACGGTCTCATGGACGGCAGCTACACTTCTCGCGGGTGACTTTCCCTGGGAGCTTCAGGCGGAAGTGCTCGCGGAGGTGTACGAATTCCGCGTGGCTATGAGGGACAGGGGTGAACATCCGGGTCCCGAAGAGATTGTGCGAATCAGGGAATCTGCACAAGCCGCCCTGATTCAAAGATGGGGTGAGGACCTTCAATCCCCAACAGCCGGCCTGGTGACGGTGGAGGCGCTTCGTCCCCATCTAAATCCCTGGCTCTCAAGACGGCATGGCTCTCTCTCTTTCAGAGTGGTGCAGGTGCTAACCGGGCATGGATGCTTCGGTGAGTACCTGCACCGGGTTGCGAGACGGGAGACTACCTCCACCTGTCATGAGTGCGGCGCGCCCGTGGATACGGCGCGTCACACCGTGGAGGAATGTGCCGCATGGGAATCCCAAAGGCGCGCTCTGACAGTGGAGGTCGGTAATGACCTTTCGCTGCCGAGCCTGGTAAATGCCATGCTCGGCAGCGAGCGGCGCTGGGCAGCTATGGCCTCCTTTTGTGAAGACATCATATCACAAAAGGAGGCTGCGGAGCGGGTCAGGGAGGAGAATGTACTCGCTGACCCGATCCGAAAAAAGAGACCTGGGCGGAGAAGGCGTCGCTATGCGTGCCTTCTGTCGTCACCCTAGACGAATTGCCCTATGGTGAGTATGGGGAACCACCAAAAAAATACGGGCCAAGACAGAGTGCCTTGTAGGCTAAAATAAGATGGATAGCGTCGGTACGGCCGTGGTAGAATGTTAGTGCGAACCCGCGCCGCCCCACACAGACGCCGAAGGCTCATGTCGCTGGGTTTTTAGTGGGTATACCGGGCAATTTGCCCGGGGAGTCCCACATAACCACGTGGCCTCCCCTCTCGAGAAGCCGCGTGGTACGCGTAAGGCGTTTTCCCAGCGGAAAAAAAAAAAAAAAAAAAAAAAAAAAAAAAAAAAAAGGATGGCAGTCGTTATAGCATGGTGGTAGGGCATTTTGCGAATGCCCGCCTGGCTAGCCACCACCCTCAAGTAAAAAATCTGTCGCGAAGCACCTAATGGTGTGTTCCGGCAGCTGTCCTTGAGAGCCAGTAATTCTAGGTTAGCCTGAACAACATCTTCGACCACATCATCACTTACCATCAGGTGAGATAGTGGTAGTAACAAAACCTATAAAGCATAAAAAAAACTTTTTGGACTTGGAAGTATATTCCGATTTTTTATTTATCAATTATGATACATACTAATTTAAGAAGATCTAACAATGAGCAAGTAATACCTGCATAACAAATATGTGAGATTTTTTATTTCGGAAGCTGTTTTTAAGAGTCAGCAATTTCAAGTTAGCCGGACGGAACAAATGGTTGCGTAATTTGTATTTTTCTTTATTTTACTTATGCAGGCAAACCTTTAACTTCGTCTGCGGACCAAGAGTCTCCTGTGGGGAATACTGCAATAATTACACGAGAATCAAAATGCTACAATAACAGCTTATCATCATAGAAATTAATTTAATTTGTCATCTTGTTTATATGTTTTATTAAATTCCAAAATACATAGTAAATTAAGTAGGTAGGTAAGTTATAAAAAAAATCATGCTATAAAATATAAAATATATCTATACAAAATTGTAAATGATATATAGAAACTGGATAAATAGATGGTGTCCTATCTGCAACGTTTTGGTGCCGCTAGGTTTTTCGCAAGATCATTGAAAAGTTTAAGACCCAGAGTGAAGAAAAGCGTGCTTTTTAGGATCTGATATCCAAAAGGATCATTAATAACGTATCTACAAAACTTGTTGGCTTCGGAGATCTTCCTCAGGGTAGCAGCTCTTAATCGACATGCCAGCTGTAATAAAAATTAATAGATTTTAATTCAATTACATTGTATTTCCTAAAAAAGTGAGAGTAAGTAGATAAGAATTAGGTTAGGTTAGATATATTACATTATTTTTGTGACTCGAAAAAGTTATGTTACAAGAAACATTAGACTAATGTATTCATGAAAGCTTTTAAATATATGTGTAGTGCAACAAATTGTGGGGAGCCGTGATAAAAAAGCGTAGTATGGAGCCAATGACATTGACATAACAATATCAGAATGAAGGAAAATGTGGCAAATGGAACAGAAAACCCGACGCACAGAAAATACATACAATGTTAAGGATTCGTTTGCTCCCCGTCCCGTAACAGGTGTTGTTATGTGTTCTGCATCAGCCGGATCATCCAATGCTGGACACATCCACAGTCAGGGTATTTGCCATAATCTCCACGCTTGGCTGGCGTCTTGGGGATCACAGTTTAGAAAGACTGCCTCGTTGGTATGTATGTAAAAGCATAATTTAGAAAACTCGAGGTCGTGGGTTCGCTCCCAGGTCGGAAAAAATACTGGCTTTTTTTTGGGAAATAAAATTTCAGTAACATTCACCTGACTGTTGCTGAAATTTTAACAGTTTTAGACTCCTGTCTAAAACTGTTCCTGCTAGATTTTAATAGGGTTACCCCCTATTACATGGGACTGAAACATGTTTGACAAAACGTATAAGTATATTAGACAGATCTGCCTTATCATCCTAACCCTTCTGGGAATGGAGATCTGTAAAACTGAACATGATGACATGGTGGCTATGACCCGAAACGGTTCATAGCCTCCTATAACAAAACACCACTTACTGTTTACTTATCTTGCACTATCTCATGCAAGTCTTCGATTTGGTGTTTAGGAAGTATACCTACTTCTGAACCCCATTTGCAGATAATAATGTAGATATTTAAGTGTAAGTAAATATATATATAATTTAATTACTGAGCGCCGAGGGCAGGGTCCAAATCTCCTCTCTGTCCCTGTCTGTATATCAGCTCTTGAGCTTCCAGATACCGAAGGCTCCTCTTCGTCATAGTTCTCACCATGTCTGCGCTCTTCGACGTAGTTCTCGTTGTGCCTGCGGTCTTCATCATAGTTCTCATGGTGTCTACGGGCCCTTCCGCATGTCTCAAGGGTACAGACTGGCATCACAGCTGGCTCCGAAGCCAACTAGTTTTGACTATTTTATTATATCATCCATTTCTTATAATTTTTAAGATTTTCACTGTGGTTGAATTTGATCAGGGATAAACATAAACAAAGAGAATGTAACATACAGCAACAGATTATATTGTTTTTAACCGCTTCGCTAGATCCATTTAAAGAAGTATTCATTCACCTTCTACGGCTAGAGCGTTTATATTCTCTTTGGCTGGGCATTCGTACCTAACTGCATGGAAGTAATAAGTACTACGTACAACAGTAGGTACTTATTACTTCCATGCCTAACTGCGATAACCTATCCAAGATTAGAAACTTGTCGTGTAATATAAATCGGTACTTTGTACTGTCGATTTTTGCGTTGGCACTGCCTGCAAAAAATTGGGAAAAATCTCTTTTATTTTCAAAATTTGTTTTAAATCATGTATAATGATAATAACTTTTAGACTTATTGAATTTTTTTGTTTGTGTTTTCAACGGATTCACTGTTGTATAATGAAGAACAAGTATAATACCCTTTGCTTGGCATAACTGCAATCAACTCTGTAAAGCTATTGCTATGGAGTTCCCTATGATCAAAGTTAGATTAATTGACTTATGGCATGATCGACAATTGTATCTTGATTCTTCACATGTCAGACAGATACTCGATGATATACTAAGTAACTACTACTAATTGTTACTCTATGTAAGCGTATTACATAGAGTAACAATTACAATAGAGACCGTCTATAGCTTTAGCAGCGTGTCCACAAGGAGTAATTAGTAAGAAAAAAAATGTAGTTTTTTTTTTTGCGCGCGCGTCAAATGTATTGTTATTGATTAAGTACTTATACTTAGCCTTACAACCTACTTCAAAATTATAATTTTAGTGATAAAATGCAAATATTTTATTATAAATTATTGTGAATTATAAATAATTTGATAATAATAAATGTATAATAATAATATGTTCGTCTTCATTAAGGACACATTCATGTATTCTAAAAATATTAGTGGATCTTCGGCGGTATAAAACATCTTTGTCAAATTTTGTTGTTGATGAACAAAATAAAAATACAGCATTAAATAACGTATTTCATATTTGTAATAGGATAGATAAATCCGGAAGTATATTTTTTAATTTTCACATATTTGTTTGCTTTTTCGGTTGCTTTAGACATGATGACCGACAAAGTACAACGTCACAATGCTTCCTCTATTGCAATAATTACTCTTTGATCGATGTAGCTCACCATCGATGAGTTGCCGAGGAACAGTTTTCGCAGAACCTTCGATAAAATATAGAAGAAGTTCTTTGCTACGACAATGCTACGACCGAATACGAAGACTCGGTACCTACTACAGGTCTCTCTCGCTCTCTCTCGACTGGACAAGGAAAGAGGAAGCAAAAGGAGAAGATATCCTGAATTAGGTATGAAGGCTGAAGGGACTGAAGACTGAACGGCTGGTTTGCGAATGCTCGCCTGGCTAGCTTCCACCCTCAAGTGGAAAATCTGTCGCCAAGCACCTAATAGTGTTTACCGTCGGAAGTCCATGAGAGCTAAAATAATTAAAGGCTCATGAGACTTAACAACTGTATGTCTCTGGGTGACGGGCAAAATCTAAAAAAAAACTGTTATAGGCATTACCACTTAACATCAGTGGAAATTGTGGTAGTTCCGTCACAATACCATAAAAAAATGCATCCTACTCGCGGTAACCCAAGTCATGACCGCCGTGAACGTTGAATATCTGAGTTAATCGTTTATGAACAACTAAGCAATTTATACGCTACGAGTGCTTCACTTAATGTCCCAGATCTTGAGTTCATACCTGGTCTTTAGCAATGGCTTAATTCAAATATGAGAATTGACATGACCATCATGATACTATATTCCTTCCTTATAGACGTCGTGAGCTAAAGCGTCCCTGCGGCCCGCCTAGAAGCGGTAGAGTTGGAACACCGTGTGTTATTTAGTCGGTAGGGGCTCTTGCTGCTGCGAGAGTAGTTGGTGTCGAGCCCGACATATCCCAGCCACCTTCCCCGAGGTGGACAGGAAGAAAATGTGAATGCATTTTTCACAGGTAAAAAAAATTAAGTATATATGTAGGTTACGTACTGCCTCAACTTCATATCAAGAAATATTATGGTTTGCTAGCCAGGCGTATTAAAATGCGAGAAAATAAATGAAAGGCGCGTTCGATTCACATTATTTATTACAATAATATTATTTATTACCTACATATTAAAAACATATGTTGCGCCTAGCAACAAATGTAGGTAAATCGATTAGCACAGACTAGTATAACAATTTCATTCAATTACATAATAAAGAGTACATATTATGATTATTTAAAATTGTATCAGCAGTAGAAAAATTTGAGCGATAATGTTCTTGTCAAAATTAAAAACTATCTATAAAGATTTTTATATTATAATACATACTTAGTATGAAAATCTACTAACATTACTACTAAATGCAACGCACGTCCATTGTCATTAGTTATTACGCGCTGACCTATTTAGTATTAGTATTATCTAACAAACTATTAGCTTTTAAGTACTTAGCTCTTAATGCTTAACTAATGCAAGACTTCTTTATTCAGCCAATATTAAGAAAGAATACTTATTATAATATACTAACGGTTATAATAATAACGCTTGGAAGAGAGATCGTTCATAACGTTATTCAATTTTTTTTTATATAGCTGATAGGCTAGCCTTTGATCACTATCTCACTTAATGATAAGTGATAATGTTGTAGCAGATATTGTTCAGGCCAACCTATAATTACTGGGTCTCAAGGACAGCTGCCGGAATATACCATTAGGTACTTGGCTACAGATTGTCTACTTGAGAGTGGTAGCTAGCCAGGTGGGCATTCGCGAAATGCCCAACAACCATGCAATAAAAGCTTCTTTCTTTCGAATGAGATTTGGGCAATATAATTAGAACAATTCGGTTTCCAAGCGTACTTAAGCAAAATTTGAATAAACAGAGTTGTTTGTGTTTAATATATATCAAAATTTTGTATCAAACGCAATAAGAAGAGCAGATGTTTGAACGAAAAGAGGTGTAGTCAGATCACCAACTGTGGTCTGTTACCAACATAAAGCCGAATAATTAAAATAGAATGATCTCATCAACTAATGTTGTTTAATATCCAGTCCATGTAATAAGCTACTCTGGTGTAGACACCAGGAGTCCCTCCAACTCCGCATCTCTTCGTGCCGTAGGACACAATGCCCCTCTGCACAAACTTGATGCCCCCTGACCCGACGACCCCCTGGAACATGAGGGGTCCCCCGGAGTCGCCCCCGCAGGAATCCTTATCTGCTTCGCCACCAGCGCACATTTGCTTGTCGTAGACACGGGGTGAACTAAAAAAGAACGGTTTGTTATTAAAACCTCTGCGTTACATGTTTCAATAATCATGTTTATAAATCACTAACAGGTCTATTCACGAATATATAAAGTTAGTCTACTCGTGACCACAGTCAATGAAAATTGATCGCTTGCCCCCACCTCGGTGGAGGACTGCTCAAGGGGGGGTTTTAGTGGGTTCAAGTCCCACACCCCTTCCACCGCCCCCATAGTGGAAGGGTAGTGCGAAGAAATTTAGACTCAAAAAAAAGTATAGTCAAAATATTATTTTGTTCTTAATTTATGCATGAATAGACCCGTCATATGGAATTAAAGGTAAACATGAGTTTGGTTTAACCCACGCGCATCGTAGATACCTATACCAATAGAAATAGACGATAACGTCCGCTGCAGATGCGTAGAGTCAAAGAATAGCAATGTTGAAATAATTATTATCATCATATTTAATAGCAACAGTGAAAGTCGTAATATAAAAAGTTCTCGTAAGTAGTTAACATATTTAATAATATTGACACCGATTTGACTTACGAAAAAAAAACAGTCGAGTAGCTCGATCTCGACCGGTTTCGCGACTTTAAGAGTCGCTTCTTCATGGAGTACGTGCGCTCCCGACCGCGTTCGCGCATGCACTGTCGTCTTCTCTGCGGCGGCGGCGGCGGCAGAGCGGGCCGCGCGCGCCGCTGCTCGTCTCGCGGAACCGGTCGAGATCGAGCTACTCGACTGTTTTTTTTTAACGTAAGTCAAATCGGTGACAATATTATTATATATAAAAAGTTCGTTATTATCATCATCATCATCATCAGCCGAGAAGACGTCCAGTGTTGAACTAATGCCTCCCCCATTGAACGCCACAATGATCAGCTATTAGCTACTTGTTACCCGCGACTTATACAATGTCTTCAGTCCTTCACCTAGTCGAGGCCCTATGAACCTACGTCTTCCGGTATAATGTGGGTAACTACTCGAGAACCTTTCTTCCTCATCGGTTATCGCTTCGTTGAGCAATGTGGCTTTCCCATTACCGCTACAAATTGCAAATTCTGAAAGCTCTCCGACATAGCTTTCAGAATTTTCACTTTGATCCTTTGCATAGCTCTCTCCACAGCACATGAGCTACTCTGAACTTGTCTAAGAGCCACAGTTGAAGACTACGTCTTAGTGCCATAAAATATGTAGTCTAGTTAATAATAGATTGTTTACCAAGGGAGCAAACATTTGTTTCTTTGAATCCAGAGCGAAACGAAGGATTCTGAAGTAGAATCCTGGGTGCAGTGAGGGTTTCAAAGTTACTCGAGCATAAAATAGTTGTTGGCTCCCGAGGTGGACACTTCTTTTTATCACCTTTTATGAGAAAATTAGTAAGTGCAACTTATGAATAAGAATAGTACGTTTATTTAAATATAATTACGAAAAATAAGACATAGCATAGAAATTGTTAGAGGCTAATTATGGAAGTGCATCGTAACAATTTTACCACTAGAATCCGTTACAATTGTCGATTTATTTACAGCTTGAGAATTATATGTAGCCTCAGAAAACATCATATTAGGATGTAGTTACATATTGAGAAACTATTTTATTTTTTAAAGTTGTAAAAGAGTATATTAAAATATTTAATTGAAATAAAAATCTAAAAAACAGACTGTAACTTGTTCATACAATATTTGTGATTGATTTCTTTGGTGGCTATAAAAATATCCACATTCTAAGTTCAAATTACTCTTTCAAATCTCAATTTCCTTACCCATGGAACGCTTTTTCGCAATCACTATTCGAAATGATGGGTAGCCCCACGCTAAGCAGCACAGGGGATTGTAGACCAAGCTCAGTCACTCCCCAACCCGCAACGACCCCGGTTTGGCTCACCAAATCCTCCGTTTGTAGATTTCTGGTCACGGGCAAGCAAATGGGAGCCATAGTATCTGAAATATGATACACCACAATTATAATCATCATCAGATAGAAAGTATATTCATATTAACTAAGTACATAGATTGGTTCTTTTTTGTTCTGAAGTAATGAGATGGACTGGTCCTGTAAAATGACGCCAGTCCAATAGAGATTTTTGATAGAGAAGTCATACTACACTATTCAGGAATATTTGAATGATAAAGTATTAATATGACATAGATGTACATTAATAAAAATTGAATATTATGACATGATTTTTTTATAATGGGACATGACAAAAATGTATTTAATTTTCTAATATTTTCATTCCTTGTATGAAGTGTGGTTTAAATTACATTTGGGCAATATAATGTATATTTTTTGTTAATTGTGATTGTATAAACAAATATTGACATGTCATTATTTGATGGATAAATTTGTGTACTTTTAATATGCATATGGGTTGAGTATGGCGAACAATAATATTACTATGACCACATTTGTATTACCTGTACTCGGCAAATAAATGATTTGATTTGAAAATTGCAGTGCCAACTTTCCTGTTCTACTTGACACTGCATTGCGCTCGTCATTCTGACATAGACATTTTAATCTGTTTAATATAATGGTGAAGAGAGAAATTCACAAGTCAACTTAAATAAGATTTAAGTTAATTGACATAACATGTAATTAAGAGTATACTATTTTTTTGCCGGCGGTATGCCTTTATTAAACAAAATACTATGAACTATATACAACACTACAGCTACTACAATAAAAGCATTTAGACACCTATAAGTCATAGCAGACTCATAGGCAGTTCAAATGCTCCAGCCCACTCCCAGTTGGCAGCGTGCCCAGCATGCTGGCAGCATTGCCCCGTTGAATTGCAATGCTTATTCGTTGAGCCAAATATGTGCCAGCATTTTGATCACGCGTCGCATCGACCAAGCGCTCAGATAGGTTTTGGAAAATACGATGAGCTCCCGGTCCCCACGGACCCAACGTCTCTACACCAAACGGCTCAAATATGTAACCCATACCGAGGTTAGCATATTTGCGCCGCTTGAGTTGCTCCGCCGAAGTAGCCGCAGTATACTATTACATTTTATTTATTCCTAATAGGTTAGTCTTTGACCACTATCTCACCTGATGGTAAGTGATGATATGGTCGAAGATGTTGTTCAGGCCAACCTAGAATTACTGGCTCTCAAGGACAGCTGCTGGAACACACCGTTAGGTGCTTGGCGACGGATTTTCTACTTGAGGGTGGTAGCTAGCCAGGCGGTCATTCGCAAATTGGCCTACCACCATGCAAAATACATAACAATATACTATAACGTAACTTAAAATTAATTGTGTTATAAATAGTTTGTCTTTGAGGTACTCTTTAAGAGAGTAGTAGGCTTTGCTTACTAATATTGTTTAAACCTATGCTGACAAATTTAAGGGGAGTTTGCATTTCTAATCGACTTTGGTAACTGACATACACAGATTCACTATACTTCACCAAGGTGTGTACGGGTGCTTTTAGTCTATTCCTATGTGCCTGGTATTATAGAAATAAAGCTCTCTTAAATTTGACAGCTGTCACTTTAAACAACGATCACTTCTGTGAGAGCCTTCCCTGAGATCTTTTGAAACTAGACTACTTGTTTATTTGCAGAAGCAAAGAAACAAGTAGTCTAGTTTCAAAAGTTGAAGAGATATTATTGCCTAGTATTAGTTAACATCTTAAACGCAGATCTCAATGAGACACTTGACATCAAGACGTATATACGAGTATACGTATCGTTAGAAGTAAGCAAGTAAGTCAGTTAAATTTTTACTACCGATATATATCTTTAACGGTGGATTTCAGGCAATATTGTATTTGTATTCTTACGCTACTAAAATAGTTGTGTATACGAGAAATTAATCTGAATAAAAACAATTATGTGTGAAGATACAGGAACGATTGATGAATATGAATGCCATATAACTCTACATAACACATAGTTATGTATATTGTCCATAAGGAACAGCTGGTTTCGTAGATGGTATTTCATGACACGTTTTTTATGCTATGCGCTGTAACAAGTCGATTTTGTTTGATTATAAAATTAAAAAGTTATATATATACCGACATTGCGAAAAAGCAACGATGGCACTGTCGAAACTCAAAATCAAAGTTAAATGATATTAAATAATTTGTACAGCTTTTATTATTTGCAGCATTACCCCTAACTTTGTGATTTGTTATAGGAAGTTATGAAGCAGTGATTGCTCAGTGGCATTGGCTATGGACTGCCGCGGAGCAGGTTCATGGTTCGAATCCCACCGCGGGCTTGAGCTTCACCGCATGGTGGAAGGGCATTTTGCGAATACCCGCCTGGCTAGCGATCACCCTCAAGTAGAAAATCTGTCGCCAAGCACCTAATGATGTGTTCCGGCAGCAGTCCTTGAGAGCCAGTGAAATCACAGGCACAAGAGTCTCGATAACTATGTCTCAAGGTGACGGACGCAGTGCAATTCGTGATTTGTTACGAAAATGCATTTGTTATAGGCAGAGGTTATTCCGCTTAACATTAGGTGGGCCTCGAGCTTGTTCCGCCACAATAACATAAAAAAGGTATTTAGATATGAGTAGTTCTAATGGGTTTATTACACGTTTAAATGTGTGTTTACAGGTTAAATACCTAATGAGAAGTCTGCTGGCTCTGCAAGTCTGATAAGCGCGATGTCGTCGAACAAAGTCTGCCGCCTGTACCCAGGGTGAGGTATGATAGATGCTATGCCCACATCCTGAAACAAACAATCATTGCAAAATAACGTTTAGCATCATAAATTAATTTCTATATAATATTATAGGATAGGCTTAAGACTATTGCTAAAATAAAAATGACAACGAAGGGAAAACTTCGAACCCGCGCCGTCCAGCCCTATATAGCCGGCGTATGCTCTAACCGCTAAGCCAACATGACATAATATGAATATGGCCCTAATTTATCGTTTCGTTCTTAACCATCAGATGGGAATTGAGCTACATATATAGTTCAACTTACGTTGTACTACAAATAAAACTAATTTAAACGAGGACGCATGACGCAACTCTGTAATTTTAATATTTGTATTATTTCAATGACGCATGCTCCTAGATTTACATTACAAAATTAAATCGCGAAAAAAAATTATATATTATCAACTGCGGGATTTGAACCCGCGCCATCCATCTCTATAGCCGGGGTATGCTCTAACCACTAATACAACATGAAATATTATGACGTATGACTCTAATTTGTATTATCTAATTTGTACATCGTATGGAATGGACAAACATCTATAGTTCAACTTACGTTGAACTACAAATAATAATAATAATGCAAAACGATAAATAATTATTATAAGAACTGTTAGCTGCCTGGAACCCCACCGCGGACGCAGCTGAACGCTTTAGTTTTTTAGTCCATTGATATGTAACAATTTAAGGACCGAATATTGCATTTCTGAGAGGACACAATTTTATTTTTGAGACATGTGTGGTGGGATCGCCACCCTTGTCGCCGCCATCTTGCAAAAAGGGGTGAAAACACTTATTTCGCGATATCTTGGAAACTATGCGTCTTAAAAGACTCTAAATTTACAGCACATAATTTGTAGCAAATTATTTTGCCTACAAATATGTTCATATAACTTTTTGCCCTAAATAAAAAAATTAAGATAGTTATAAGCAAAATAGTGAGCTTTTTTTTCTCATTTTACAAAAAAAAATACCACAGACCAATCTTGTTGATTTTCTTTTGAGGATTTTTTTTTTATTTAATTCATTTTAAACACTGTTACAGCGCTCCAAAGTTGACCAGGTTCGTCAATGCTCATGAGAATCCAGTCAAAAAGAAATGTTTAACTTATTATATTTTTATTACTGTAAATATGTTCTTATTTTTTTTTTAATTTGTACAACATTACTAACTGTTTTCCTTACCATAGAACTTACCAAAGGTTAAGCAGGTATAAAAGGTCTGAGTTACCGTTTGGGGACAAAGGAACATCTGCCTGCTACGACTATTATTATTATACGTAGGCTTAGCTGTATCTTCTATCTCATTTTATTCTCTTAGTTATGCTACATTTTTTGCCACTTGTAGACGTATTGCGAGTTTCGTTAAAGTGTTCCTCAAAAGATCATCTACAAGATTGTTCTGGGGTAATTTTTTTTGTAAAATTAATAAAAAAAAGTTATAGAGCAAAAAAAATAATTTTTGCTTATAACTTCTTTAATATTTAATTTAGGGCAAAAAATTATATATACATATTTGTAGGAAAAACAATTTGCTACCAATTATGTCTTAACGATTTTTTTGTAAAACGCATAGTTTCTGAGATATCGCGAAATACGTGGTTTTACCCCTTTTTCAAGATGTTGGCCGGGGGGCAAGGATGGCAACCCTACAAACTTGAGGTTATGCTTCTATTGACCCCCCATATATTCTAATGATAAAATTCCGTCCTCTCAAAAATGCAAAGCTCATGTAACTTTTCAATGGACTATTTAGTTTGAGCGAGGACCGATTCGCACCGGTTGGTTTTTAAGAATTCCATTTTCAAAATATTTTGAACATCAGCCTTGATAAACTGGTTTGAAGCCATCATCATAAAAATTCACAAACGGCTTTTAAGATCTATGACCTTATAAATAACCTTTACAATTTTATAGTTTTTTACGAACACAAACACTATCTTTGCGTTTGACAGTCATCGATATAGCCCATCCATCATCGGTTAAAGCTTGAAACGCGCTGCTTGTTAACTGTCATTTTTATTATTCAGTTATTTTATGTGTTTGTTAGCAACCCGAAACTTTATTGGGGCAGAATGTTCGAGTATGTTCCGGTTTTACTACCCAGATCATATTTAATAAATAAAATACTAGCTTTGCGTTTCACAGTCATTGGTTTAGCTTATCCATCGGTTAAAGCTTGAAACGCGCTGCATGTCAACTGTCATTTTTATCATCCAGTTATTTTATGTGTTGCATAGCAGAAATACATCATCTGTTAAAATTTCAACTGTCTAGCTATCACCGTTCTTAATAAGATATGGTAACAGACGGACGGACAGACAGCGAAGTCTCAGTAATAGGTTTTTAACCTTTGGGTTCGGAACACTGAGAAAATAAAAATAAAATTTGACATAACTATACTAGTAGCAGAAATCTTTGTAAACGAGTTCTCGGGGAAGTACTCCATACCTATTTCTACCGCGAAGCAGTCATGTTCGCAATACTGTTTCGATTTGTAAAATACCTATGGCAGTCAAATCATAGACAAATGAGACCGTCTCAAGATGACGAGAACAGTGCAGTTCGTCTTGTGACGAAATGCAACTGATATATGCAGAAATTACCGATTAACACCAGGTGGGTCATAACCACATAAAAAAATGTACTCGTATTTACAATAACGCTTGCTTTGCGGATTACGTTACAAATTTACGAGAGGAAAAATTATAGTCATGTGCGGGATTCGAATCTGCGTCATCCACCCCTACAGCCGGGGAATGATCTGACAGACTGAGCTAACATGACAATGAGTCATATGTCTAATTTTTCCTCTCGTTCTTTGACCATCGTATTGGGATGGAGCGACACCTAATAGTTCATTGTACTACAAACAAGACTAATTTTGTAATCAGCTTTAAACTTGTAAATGATGACACAACCTTACAATTTAACGGTGTGTTCCGGCAGCTGTCCTTGAGAGCCAGTAATTCTAGGTTAGCCTGTACAACATCTTCGACCATATCATCACTTACCATCAGGTGAGATAGTGGTCAAAAGGCTAACCTATCAGGCATAAAAAAAAAAAAAAAAAAAAATACTATTTTTATTTTTGCTATAACGCATGCTTTCTAAAAAAACATCACAACATTACAAATTTACGACAGGAAAATTAAAGTCAAAAAGAGCGACACCTATAGTTCAACTTACATTAATTTTACAGTCATTTACACCTCTCGTAAAATTGTAATTTTGTAATGTAATCCGCAGAGCATGTGTTATTGCAAACATTACAATATTAAAATCCCATGGTTTTGTTCCATAATAAATGGAACAAAACCCTGGAATTTTAATATTTTTATTGTTCAACTTACATTCATATTAGTCATTCTTACCTCTCGTAAATTTGTAATTTTGTAATGTAATCCGCAGAGCATGTGTTATTGCAAACGTTACAATATTGAAATCCAATGGTTTTGTTCCATAATAAATGGAACAAAACCCCGGAATTTTAATATTTTTATTGTTCAACTTACATTCATATTAGTCATTCTTACCTGTCGTAAATTTGTAATTTTGTAATGTAATCCGCAGAGCATGCGTTATTGTAAAAATAAAATATTAAAATCCATGGTTTTGTTCCATTCTAAACATACCCTTTTCCTTGGTGCGCACGATTCTTGCATCTTTGTAGGATCTGCTGCCTGCGTCTGCTCGCAGTCTGGATCAGTTCTGATATCCCAGTCTCCAATAACCACATGCTCTAGTTGCATCTTTTCACTTAGAGACGTAACGCAGTGGGCCGCGGTTAGCACGTACCATTCGTTGATCAGGGTACCTCCACAGTTATATTTGTTTTCTCGGTCTGTAACAATACCTCAAATTAGTATGGGCTACATACAACCATAGCATTTCACAAGACCACTGTACGGATTTCAAGAAGACGACCGTTTTAATTCCTATTAAAAAGGTCTTGCGTGAGATGACTCGCCCGTTGACCACCTGTTGTTAAGTGGTAACCCTGCATATATTAGACGCATTGTGCCCACCACCCTGAAAGAATCAGTAGTTAAGTCTCATGTCATTTCAGACTGCTGCTAGGTGCTTGGCGACAGATGTTTTACTTAAGGGTAGTAGCTAAAACGTGAGGTTTCGCAAAATGGCGTTCCACCATTCGGTGAATCCGGCATGCCGGTCAAACCGGCAATAGGGATCGATCATTGCGTCAGAACACTCAATAAATTATACCGCAGGAAGTGGGCATATTGGCGAATATGGCAATCTGGAGTCACATACTCCTGATCGTTACCCATATTCGTAGAACAAAGTTCAAAATACTATCACAAAAGAGTTACGACCTTGGTCAAAATGGACCTCGGACCTTGGACCATGAGGCAAATTCCAAGCACTTTTAAAAGCAACAGCTAAAATGAGCAACATGATTACATATTGTCAACTCCTTCAAAATTCAAGGAGTGAGTTTTTCCGGGTGTATAAATGTCGGTACCTACATGATTTTGGTAAAAGCTATACTTATACTGGTTTTGGTAAGTGCGGTGTCATTGGATTCTAAAATGTCGTATCGCAGCATAGGAATTAAATAAAGAGTTGGTATCCAAAATAATGTATTTTCTTACATGTCTATATAGTAATTATAATACTGTCATATTCTGACTTTTCATTAATATGAATATAGATACTATTTTAAGTACCTATTATACTTTAATTAAGTGCTCCAGGAACGTGATGATAATTATTCTTTTTTTTGAAAGATTAGCTATCAAAAGTATGAAGTTTCTGTAAAATAAACACTGCGTAATTTTACTTACGGCCTGTTTCAGAATGTTCGAGTAAGTTCCGGTTTTACTACTCAGAACATATTTATTAAACAAAACACTATCTTTGCGTTTCACAGTCATCGATTTATCCTATCCGTCGGTCAAAGCTTGAAACGCGCTGCATGTTAACTGTCATTTTTATCATTCAGTTATTTTAAGTGTTGCATAGCAACCCGAAACTTTATTAGGACATTCTGAAACGGGCCCTTAGTGTGCTATTCCAGTAGTAGGTCGATTGTACAACGAGTGCATAAAACAAGTCGTTTTAGCCGGGGCATTTAACTTTTTTGAGCAGAGGCTAAAAAGTGTTTAAAGGACGAGTAACACTCGGATCGGATTTTCACTTCAATTGCGAGGAAATCAAACAATGATATTCTTTGTAATAGAAAATAAACGAATACAACTTTAATTAAAATTGAAACTGATATTTGAAACTTTCAGTGTCATTGTCTCGAAGAATATCTTGGGTCCCTGTCCTGGGTCTTTAAAAGTACTCCTGATCTATGGGTATTATGAAAGACCCAGATAAACTTCTTACATGAAATAATTAGAAACTGAACATCTTTGAACAATTAAAAAACAATCAGTTTTACGTCCTTGCGCTTACAACGGGCATAAAGAAGAATTTAACGAGCATGAGAAGTGAAAATATAATTAGTGTTACAATAGTAGTACAATATACAAACTGTTACAAAATATATTAAAATAGAAGTCGCACCTAATATTCACACCTGATATTTATGAAATTGTAATGTTTTTTTTTTACTGACGCGGAGGTATGCCTTTTTTAACAAAATACTATGAACTATATGTCTAGTAGGTAGTTATGTACGTACTTACCTACGTTCTTATATATATTATTATTATTAAACTGTTTATCTCTATCTTTTCCATATTCTGCTGTTTTGTTATATTACCTGACTACTTTTGTATATATATCTTCTATTTTTGTACTTTCTCATTAATGTAAATGCATGTGTGCTAATGAAACAAATAATTTTATGTCTATGTCTATATATACAACATTATAGCTACTACAATAAAAGTATTTAGACTACCTACAAGTCATTGCAGACTCACAGGCAGTCCCGATACTCCAGCCCACTACCAGTTGGCAGAGTGCCCAGCATGCTATCCCTATGAATTGCAAAATAATGTAATCGAATGTACATAGGTACCATATTATATAGTACAAACATGATATAATATATATACCAAAGTGCTTGACCTTTCATATACTATATAATTAAACAAGAATACCAAGTGAAAAAATTTGAACAGTCCAAAATATAAGTCATAAGTGTGTATTCATACACAGGGCATTATTTACTTTGAGCGAAGAGGTGTGCGCGTGTACTGATTTGCGCATCTTGAATTATAAGGTAAACAGCAGAAAAATAATTTAAACTTCACAGCATATTTTGACAAAATATACCTGCTTACAAATAAATTGATAAAATTACATACAGGAACTTTTTTA
Source organism: Plagodis dolabraria (assembly GCA_963854805.1). Classification (NCBI taxonomy): domain Eukaryota; kingdom Metazoa; phylum Arthropoda; class Insecta; order Lepidoptera; family Geometridae; genus Plagodis; species Plagodis dolabraria. The sequence goes on along the minus strand of OY978459.1, from coordinate 14,297,766 downwards.
ATGTAGTATAGTCTGGTAATACCTACCCAGTACTATTAGTCAGGGGTAATTCATGACCTACATCGTAAAAGATTAGTAAAGTTAAGAATTATATCAAAAAAAATGAGGACGAGATAGAGTAGTTATATGTATATCTTTATCAAAATCAAAATATATAGAGATAATATTGGCAAAATACCAACTTTTTTATATTGTGTAGTAATAACTTTTATATGAACTTCTCTTATTCATTTATTTATTCAGATACGCCAACAGTGTACATATTAAAACATACAGTAAAAAACTTATATTAACAAATTATAACAGTGATATAAGTCATTATTACATTGGTCTGATATGCACACCTTTTATAGGCATATACAGCTTTCATTAAAATATAGATAACTAAATAGTAGTAGTTCTAGTAGTATTAACGTTTGGTGGTTTTATATTCAATGCGAGAACTTAACTTAGTTATTATTATTTCTTATAAATAATAATGTATTAATATGTAGCTATAATAATTTATATAACAAAAATAGGATTAAATTGCTAAACATGTTCTCTTTCATCAGTTTATTATATATTATGAAATGTTTGCCACCTACTGGACATAAACACATATTTCGCTTTAAACTTGAATTAAAAAAAATGGATTTTGGACACATGATTTAAAAAGGACATAATACAATACACGTTCATGTGAACGTGTGGTCGAAGATGTTGTTCAGGCTAACTTAGAATTACTGGCTCTCAAGGACAGCTGCCGGAATACACCGTTCGGTGCATGGCGACCGATTTTTTACTTGAGGGTGGTAGCTAGCCAGGCGGACATTCGCAAAATGCCCTACCACCATGCTATAACGACTGCCATCCTAAGACAACAACCGGGACCGACGGCTTAACGTGCCCTCCGAAGCACGGAAGCGCTCAGTAGTAATGTCACCAGCGGTCACCCATGCAACTCATGACCGAGGCGGACGTTGCTTAACTTTGCTGATCGGTTAAGAATGGCTAAGCAAACTTCGCTACGTGCGCTTCGATCGACGTCAATCTTGAAGTGATCATAGAGTGTAACTGCCACAAATGTTAGAAACAATGGCGCGATTATAAAAAACTATAATGGGTATTGAATAATTTTAGGTTATCCTGAACCACATCTTTGATCATATCAACACTTACCATCGCGTGAGATAGTGGTCAAAGACTAGCCTACAAGCTATAAAAAATAATTCAAAATGATTGCAAAATGGGGGTAGTCGGCGAGCTGGCGTTATTACCATATTGGCGGCCATACAACCGAATCCAAAACTTTGCGACAACGCCTACTTATTTCTGTCTATCTAGCAACTTATGACGAATCCAATGACACTACACTTATCAAAATAAAGGAACCGATTTTAATATTGTTAAGTTTGCAATAACGCCTGCTAAGCGAATTACATTACAAAATTACAAATTTATGAGAGATAAAATTATAGTCATGTGCGGGATTCGAACCCGCGTCCATCCACCCCTTTAGCCGGGGTATGCTCTAACCAATTGAGCTAACATGACACAATGACTCATAACTGTAATTCTTGCTCTCATTCTTCAACCATCGTAATGGGATGGAGCGACACCTATAGTCCAACTTGCGTTGTACTACAAACAGGTTAGAGCATACCCCGGCTAAAGGGGTGGATGGACGCGGGTTCGAATCCCGCACATGACTATAATTTTTTCTCTCATAAATTTGTAATTTTGTAATAAAGGAACCGATGTTTTCCACTATTAAGTAATAGTTACTATGTACGTTTTTCATTCTTTTCAGTGAGGCATATCGCGTACAAGATCGATTATCACTCGCCGACGGAGTTGTCATCCATGCATAACGCAATCGATGTAGTAGATGAAATTTATATTGAATGAAACTACTTTACCCAACAATAAATATATCATCAAGATTTGATTGTCAAGAAAATAGTATTGCATTGTCATACATAAACAATAAAACTTGCCCCCTTTTTTGTCAGCCTTGAAAATCATTCATAATGGTTATAAAATATTAAAGGTTGTTTCAAAATGAAGAAACATGATTGATTATGTACATACTTATATAAGTACACACACAGAAGTGAACTCTGAAGGAGTTGGTGATTTTGTGTATTGCTTATTTAAGGTGGTAACTCAGTCTTCAGTGGAAAATTGAAGCGCTCGTAGCCAAGTTTGCTAAGCCGTTCTGAATCGATCAGCAAAGTTAAGCAACGTCCGCCGCGGTCATGACTTGGATGGGTGACCGATGGTCACATTACTACTGAGCGCTTCCGTGCTTCGGAGGGCACGTTAAGCCGTCGGTCCCGGTTGTTGTCTTAGGATAGCAGTCGTTACAGCATGGTGGTAGGGCACTTTGCGAATGCCCGCCTGGCTAGCTACCACCCTCAAGTTGAAAATCTGTCGCCAAGCACCTAACGGTGTGTTCCGGCAGCCGTCCTTGAGATCCAGTAACTCAAGGTTAGCCTGAACAACATCCTCGACCACATCATCACTTTCCATCAGGTGAGATAGTGGTCAAAGGCTAACCAATCAGACATAAAAAAAACGCTTGTAACAGGCCTTTCATGCTTGTAACAGGCCTTGCTCACTCCGCACCTTAAGTACAGAGCTACAGGTACATCGGCGTATCCGTCCGGAAGGGATTATTCTACTGTTCATGCCGCGTTAGAAGAGATCTGCTTGGATATGCGATAGAAAAACGCTTTGTAAATGAATATAAATATTAGGTACTCCGTACTTCGCGAGCTGAAGTGCACTTTATTGCTTCGTACCTAGAGTCGCTTATTTATCGAAATGGCTTTGCGTTCCTTCTGATTCTTCTTATTTTGTGCTAGATTTTGTAACCATGCTACAAGAATCATGAAAACCCACTTTTCATGATTGGGATTTGGGTCAAATTTAATCTGTTACTCATTTTGTTTTGGTATTAAGGCACAGATTAATAGTTCTTTGTTATGCAAGACTCCAAAGTTGTCATTTGGCGCTAGTAAAGTATTTGTATTGAAACCTGAGGAAGCAAAGGATTCTTGGACTGAATCTTGAGTGTACCCAATGTTTCAAAAGTACGAGACGCAAAACATACTTAGTATCAATTTACTGCCGAGTGCAATTCACAATTTTTCACCTCACTTCATCGAGGAAAATGCTAGAAAGAAGTATAACTGTATCAGCAGGATCGTCCACTGCTGAACACAGCCTCCCCTATGTAGGAGGTATTTGCCATAATCCCCACGCTTTGCAGGCAGCTTGGGAATCGCGGAAGTATAACACAACTTATTAATTTGCGTAAATTTCTAATAAAAATAAAAAGTATAAGTACTTAAATTGGTAATATTGAAGTAAACCCATTCTTCTGGAGCTTTTATGGAGGTTCGAATTTTAATTTTAATTTAACCTTTTCCAGGCTAGCGGATAAAGAACACTTTCCCACACAGATTTTAAATAATAAACAACAACTTTCCAAGGTTCCGAGGAGGAAAAGGTTGATCTAGAATTCTATTAAATGTTTATTTGGACTAATATAAAGTTGATTCTAACAGTATAACCAAATATACTTATTGCGACTGTAAAACTTAGGCATCACATTCAACATAGCATTGTAAAGTTGTAGGTAGGTACTATACCTTCAAAAGACGAAGGTGGGCGATGGAATAAAAGGACTTACTTGTATTATATGAAAGCAGCACCATCCAGGGCATTTCATAAAGTGCCGTCCGGTTGCCTCCTGATAATCTGAAACTGTCCATACTGCCGCAGCTGGTCGGCAGTTTGTCCAAATTAGGGTGTCCAGTCACATCTGGCGGGCCATCGTTAGATTTGGAAATAGTGTTTTTGTCATCGTAGTCAGGGTCTACTAAGTTAGGTTTGACTGCTCCTCTTTTGTCAGTAGTATCAGTGCCCCAAACTGGATAGTTGTCTTCGTCGCTGGTGGTGGGGTTCTTGTCCGACCAATTAGTTGACCAAGGGTCGATGCAGCAAACCTGGAAATAATTGGATCAAATGATGCCAATTGTTAACCATACTAAAATTCATACCCCATTGGCATCTTCGTGGACGATGTCATCCATTTATGAATAAAATTATATTGCTCTCGCATATTTCATAACCAGGAAAAGGGTTTATATGGTTAGATAAATGAATTGAAAACGGAGCTCAAATTTCGAAGTAGGCACTTATGTATACAGGTATATTTTGTAAATATTATATAATCACCTAATTTTGCGCATATAAATCATTATCTGGAAGACGTCCAATGTCAAACAAATGCCTCCGTCATGAAACGCCACAAAGAACGACTATTAGCCCCTTGTAAACATTGGCCACCCGCGACTTTTACGATGTTGTCAGTCTACCTAACGGATTAAGGAAAGGACTCCCTTCCTAAATCCGTGGCCTACCTAGTGGTAATATAAAATATATAGCCTTACAAAACAAAATATTGAGAGTGTGAATTACCGATCTAAATTAATTTGTGTTTCGGGCGAGGTGATAAACTAAAACAATATACTTGTTCCTCTCGTAAATTTGTAATGTAATCTGCAGAGCATGCGTTATTGATAAAAATAAAAATATTAAAATTAACGCACTCTGAACTCTGAACACGCTAGATATTTTCTATAGTGTGCATGCTGTGGGACGTGCCTACGTGCGCGCACACATACAAGCTTTTAGCATAGAACTTATAATAATACTTTTAGTACCGCTCTATGAAGTCGAAGGACAAGTACAGTAACTTAGTGTTACTATGTTAATATTAAACGACTTCAAAAAAATAAGGAGGTTCTCTATTAGTCTGTATTTTTTTTATGATTGTTACCTCAGAACTTTTGACTGGGTGAGCCGATTTTGATAGTTCTTTATTCATTTGAGTTCTTTTATTTTGCTGATGCTTGTCGTTTTGTCCCATTAAAATTTAATCGGTCAAGCCGTTTTTGAGTTACGCACTCCAATAACTGTTTTTTTTATCTTGATGATATAGTCGTTGACAGTGAATGACAATTGATCCCGTAACTAGCAAGGGACACTAAAAAGGGTGAAAAAAATTTATACCAAAGATGGAATAGACTTCACCACTTAAAAGTGTGAAATGACTTGTCGAAGTCGGTACCATGCACACAATATTGTGATAATAGGTACTTTTGAACTATCATAGTACCGACTTCAACAAGTTATTTCTCAGTTTTGAGTGTTGAAGACGGTTCCATTTTTGGTTATTTTTTTATTTCACAGTAAAAAAAACCCGCTTACCAAAGGTCCTACTGAGTTATAGCCACAGTTGATCAGCTGAAGTTTCATCACCATGTGGTAAGGCATGGGGCTCCCCGCTCTTTGGATCTCGTTTTGCAGCGGTTGGCATTGCAATAGGCTTGTACAGACCCCCTCCTCGCCTTCTGCCCAACATCTATCTCCTGAATACCCTACAATAGAATAAGAATACATTATGCAACAAGTGCGCGAAGTGGTTTATTACAATCGAGACTAGGGCATGGATCCCGGAATTCCGAGATTTCGTAACTCCGGAATTTCGGATGATTTTTTACGATATTACAATTCCGGAACTGAAGTAAATATCGCAATCCGATACTCATATAATTATTTGCAAAATAAGTTACCACCAATAATATAATTTGAATATTTGTACTCTCTTGCCAAGATTTAAAGCAGTTATTTAAGAAAAGTGGCTGTGTTTCGTTAAAAACTATAGCAAAAATAGTGTTCACACAAGCCAAAAAAGGAAAATCAGAGATGAAACACAAAATCATAGAACTTAAACTAGCTGGACATAGATTCGCTCTAAGCTTAGACGAATGGACAATAAATATGAATATAAATTTACATCGCAGGGGGTTTGGCGGTTTAAACTTCAAAACTCTTGGCCTTGTTCAAATAACAGGAACTATGCCGGCACTTGCGGTATTGAATATGACCATTTGGCTTAATTTGAAGTAACTTTAGATGAAGATGTCGTTAGCCACACTACCGACGGTGCCAGCGTTATGGTCAAAATGGGAACTTATTGCATACAAAAATGCCAAAGAACCTCAACCTCAACTCAGACAAAATTTTAGATGCTCTGATACTCTTGAGAACATATTATCAAGAAGAACGATCTTTTTTGAAAAAGTAATTCTTATCATATATATATACTTTATATTTCTTTTTAGTATAAGTTGATTTAAAGATTTCAAGACGCAGACTGTACTGTAATATACTTCACACTTACATGCGCCAATCGCACGGCACGCTAGGAGCGCGATAACGCTCATCGTCGTACAAATCTGCTTAATTTTATAAGCTACATTGCAATTGTAAATAGCTAGCACACGTTGATTTTACTATAATGTCTATTATTAAAAAGTTGATTATTTTTTGTTATATTTACTAAGAAAAACCTAATAGAAGGCTGTTTAATTGATCTCAGTCAAGAGTTTTGACAATTTATTTAGTTTTTATAATAAAGATTTGATTTTCCGAAACAATTTAATGCGTATTTATTGTTTTTTTTATATTTCCTATACTTTTTTCTAATTCCGGAACCGGTTCCGGAATTCCGGAATCGCACCAGTAGTATCGTAACTCAGTTCCGGAATCGAAAATCATCCGATATTACATGCCCTAATCGAGACGTGTTTTAGATCGAAGATCGAAGGCCTAAATGGAGTAGAGATTGTAAAAAGCAACGCGCAAGAGTTTCATACGACTTTTTTCAACACACTTGTGAGGAACGAATACGAACATTTCGATACGAATTAGAAATTATAAAGGGTACCTACGTAGGTATGATTTATGTTCTTTTTACTAGTGAAAGGTGCCATTTACGAATGTGGTCAAACATGTGGACTTAACCTAGAATAGTAACTGACTCACAACGAGCTCTTTTCGATACTTGTGACTCATATTTCTGCTGGATATTGATTCATCATCATCTACATCCATCGTTGAACAAATGCCTCCCTTGTTAGGGGTTTGTCAAAATCTCCTCGCTTGCCAGCTGTCTTGGGGATCGCAGTGTAAGATGCCAGGCGCTGCGGCCTATCTTTTTTTATTTTTCCTTTTGCCACCTAATACGATCGTGCTGTTCAAGCCCGAGCACCCCATGGGGTTGGAAGTTGGTTGCTAGTCAGAAAGACATGCACAAATAAGTCCTGTTCAAATGCTAGGTAGAAAATCTGTCGCCAAGCACCTGACGGTGTGTTCCGACAGCAGTCCGTGGTGACGGGCTCAGTGCAATTCGTGACTTGTGACGAAATGCATCAGGAGGACTAACCTCTGCCTATAACAATAGGCAGAGGTTAGTAATCCTGACATCAGGTGGGTCTCGATCTTTTTCCGTCATAATAACGTAAAAAATAATGCTACTTATGAAACTTGAGACTGCAGTAGGACTTCATCCACAGACCCTGTGTTCGGCAGGGCTCATACTCACTGCCACTGAGTTATCATATCACTTATCAGTTATCGCAGACCGAGACTCCTATAATTCATCGACCCATGCGAAACCCTAACTTTTAAATTTCGAACTTTCAAGTACCCTTTCGTATGATACTCGATGACTCGTTCTATGTATGCATTCAAAAATTTCGATTACTTTTGATTCTATAATGACCCCATATCGCAAAAACCCCTCGATCAATGTAGCTTTTATACAACCTTGCTGCTTATATGTGATATGTATCAGCCGGATTGTCCACTGCTGAACACAGCCTCCACCATTTAGGATTAGGGGCTTGCCATAATCCCCACGCTTGGCAGGCATCTTGGGGATCACAATTTCAGATATCAGTTTCTCTGAAGGCGCTGCTGCCCACCTTCCGGTATTTTACCTTTAATTGCGTCTTATGACACCTACGCAGGTAGCAACGAGGGGTTTACATTTTAGCCCTATTTAAGATTGGTGTATTTAAATACTAACTAAATAATTTGAATTTTGAATTTGACCGTGAATTATTTAACGCGATAACTCCTAATTACTAATTTTGAATTAATTTTGTTTTTTTTGGGTAGATGGAATATATACCTTTAAGTTTGACGTTTTGAATTTCACCAAAATCGGTGTATAATGTTTGAGTTATAGTCAATTTACTGAAATATACAGGTTTAATGGTAATATGCTAACAACCTCTTAGGGTTGACATCTGATAATCCTAACATACATTATGAAATAAAAATTTGTCGTTTTGAAAAAAAATATATTTATATTTAATTTTTTTCGTGTTTTTTATATGTTTTTGGCGGAATAAGTACGAGGCTCATCTAATTTTAAAAGTCTCTTGTGCCTGAAATGTATTAATTCATATTTTTCAGTACTTTGCTCGACGTAAATATTCAAAACTCTATTCAAAGGGAGCAAGGCGCAGTCCAGTGTTGAAGACGGTGGACGCTCTTGGCTCGAAGTAGGCATTAAAACACGAAAAAAAATTCAAATTTCAATACAAAAAAATTATATTCTCAAAATTTTTGCTAGGACTAACAGATGTCAACCCTAAGAGGTTGTTAGCATATTACCAATAACCATGTATATTTGCAGCCCTGGATGATTTATTAGTAATTGCAACTCTTGTTGACCGTGAACAGTATTTTAGGTGAGTGAATGATATTGTAAGCTGTATGCATCACTAATAAGATTTGAAAATTTTTTGAAAAAACGAAACCGACTTCCAAAACTGAAAAGTATGCAACTACTAGTGACCATGACAAAGACAATCTGAGGTCAGTGTTCTCCGACAATGAAATTTTCTGGTGTAGCTGACTCCAATAATCGAGTGTGGCACTGTGCCCAGTCGGTGACAAAAATATGTGTATTGACTTTATGCTGAGTTTTCTCCTCTCGCCCACATTATTTATTTATATCATATCATCTTTTTCTTTTCCCTCTATGTTAGTTACGAATTATTTTAAGTTTTTTCTTGTGTATTGGTTGTCATTGTTGTTTGTATCCATGTATTTTTTGCGTGGCCATAAAAAAGTTTTGATTTGAAAAAGGCTCGCCCCCTTTTCTTATATGGGACCAAAATATTATTATGTCTGGCGAAATATGGGTTTTAAAGACACCTATGCCTACCCCTTCTGGGAGTGGAAATGCAACGGTGACGATATGTACTCATATGTGTACTTATTCATTTGGGAAATATTTAGGGCTATAAGTGTAGATGTTTTTGTAATATGTTACTTGTTTCAAAGTACGAGCTCAATCTAACTAATATATGTACGTTCCAATTACAAAATTTAAGTTAACTAATATTTGATTTCTATCGGTCAATTTATTTATTTGGAAAAACAACTAAATGGTACTTAGAAGCAACCATGACCTTGTCGATAATTTACTTAATTATGCCAAACATTTATAATGTAGATAATTTAATCGATAAAAATAAAACAAAATCAACTTTTTATATACCGTCTTATTAATTAATTGTAAATATGTAAGCAAACAGGTATGTTGAGTTACCTTGTAAAGGATGAAATCATTTTATATTGGTTATTTTTGTATCGCAAGCTCACATTTGCAATTTACAATCATAAGGAAATGCCAAGAAATGTTTTAGATAATAATTTTAAATACATACGGGCTTTATAAATACTTACTGCACGATACTGTCGCCAACAGAAAACTCACATAAATAATTATAAACGTAAACATGTTTATGTATAAAGTCTTTAATTGTCACTACACAATTTATTACAAACTGACTGTCCACGTTCGAGTCACAACACACTACTGCCGAATACCTTGTTGATATGATGAATCAAAACTAATTGACATCACTGGAAAACACTGGCATATCTTATTCGACTAATTTTAAAAACGATACACTGCTTTATTATTCTGTATCATTGAACTACTATTCAAGATATATGGTGTTATCCGTAAACGCGACGGGTCAAACAAAAGCAACTAAACTATTAATTGAGAACAAAATGATATTGGTTTACATGGCTGAAGTTACTGGTCGAATGCGCTTAAATGCTCGTATTATCTCGTTATAGCATGCGAAGATGCGACGTGTAAATGAAGAGATGCGCGAAATGACTAAACAGGTCATCGAGGACCAGATTATCGAGATGTCGGCCATTAGCATTACCATACTGGCAGGTTAAGCTATTTGTGGAGACGGTAGCGAAGTTTGCAATAATCTGACAATTGCGCTGATAGGGTAGTCTTGTATTGAAAAATGCACGTGTAAAACTATCGTAGGTATAACTGATATTTTCGCCTAGCACCTTACGGTGTGTTTCTTCAGTCTTCGAGAGCTGGGAGTTCTAGGTTAACCTAAACAACATCTTCGTTCAATCACCTATACAATGCACATACCTAACCTCTAAACACAAAGCATTTTCCACTGAAGTAGTAGCTTATAGGTCATCATAACTACGAGTATAGGTACGGCTGTATTTGTACTTGTGCGTTCTTAATAACACTAAAATTATTTGCAACATTCAATTGTTTCCACTAAAAAAGACTGCCAAAAATAAGTGGAATAGGTTGCTGTTAAGTTTGGTTTAATGATTTTAAGCAAAGAATATTTTTACATTACAGAGCAATGTTCAGCTTGGGCGAACTTTAAGATTCTACATGCTGTACGGGCGCACATAACCTCTTAAAGGCGAAGTAGGGTTCTTTATTCATAGTCGGGGTTGCGCCGAAAAAACGCCTTTATTCAAATAGCACCTACCAAAAGTAAAATAAAAATCTACATTATTCACTAACACATCTCTGGTATGTATTTAATAAGAGTACTTTTATTGTGTCGCAGTCGCCCTGATGAAACATATTACATACCTCAAACGGCCCTACGATGAGTATTCTTGTATGTTTGTGTGCGTGTGTCTAACGGACATCTTAGTATGGAGTTTTCTAGCTGATTGACATTGTATTACTAGTTCCGCGGGAAAACACAAACACAGCACGCGCTTCGCTCGGTTGCCGGTTACGTAGTAACTATCATTTCAACTACGTCTTAACTAACAATTAAATACCTGTTTTATTATATTTATTCCGAAGTGGGTTAGTACCCAATTATTATGTGGAAATTGTGACTCAGAATTGAGTACAAGAGGTTGTGGAACTGATTTTTTGTACAGCAAATTACAGGTGTTTATTGAACTTTGTCTTTTGCACTGATCCAGTATGCCCCTTATCTGACCACTTAAAAAGGGGGAGGTTCTCATTTTGGCTGTTGTAGTTGTTTTTTTTTAGTTACGCGATTATTCCGCCAATTAAAAACCGATTCCGATGAAATTTAAATGCTTTATTTAAATTAAAATTTCATCTAAATCAGTTGGCTAGTTTTAAAGTTAATTATTTCAAATTATCAGTTACATTTACAGCAACGCAAAGGCATGCAACTATAGACAACTATTTTACGAATAATTATTATATGACATAACTAAATAATTATTATTTATAGTCAATCAACTGAAAAATTTATCATTTGATGGTATTTGCTGTTGTCGATGGTGAACAGTACTTATTTAGGCGAGTGAATGTAAGCAGTACGCATTACTAAATATTGAAAAAAAAAGTATTTATCGAAATATGGAACCAACTTCCAACACTGAAAATTATTAAATAATTGTGGACGTCGAACTATGAAAATGTAACGTAAGTGTTTTAAATTAGCATGGCACTATTATTGAAAAAGATTATTTGGTTATTTTTAGAGATTATATTATCTGCATTATAAATGTTTTGCATAATCAAGTATATTATCGACATGGTAATGGTCGCTTCTAGGTACTCACCATTATATTAGGGGTTAAAGTATACAGCCGGCACCCCCCGTCAGGGCTAGGTCCTCATGAGGTGTCGATGCCCTTGTGTTCCGGGGCATCCCACGAAGTGGCGATGGTGGGGAGAAAAATCCCAGAGGCTGGGCCCGATTGGGCGGGCGGCGATGTTGATGGGGGCTGCGGATGAGAGCGCGAGTGACCCCGCGACCCCTGTCAATAGTCGATGACGACGGAACACCATGAGGTTTTTAGTCGGTAGTGGGGCCCTTATTGACCCTGAGTCCGACATAACCACCTGCTCCCCGACGGGTGTGTATGCGTAAAGGCGTTTTCCTCATGACAATAAAAAAAAGGGGTTAAAGGATGATAATACCGATTTGTACTGAATAATTGAAATTGTTAAGTTTTTGTTTTAATTTAACATATTTATTTCATGAAAATAATTGTCATTATTATCTATACATTGCTGCCATTTAGTAGGAGGGTCATTTATGCCTTTGCGATAGAAGTCTGGTGATCAAAATTCGACAAACGGTTTGAAAGCATTTTGTACTGCCTCCTGGTAAGAAAACTTTTTATCTGTTAAAGCGGCTTCTAGTGCTGTATGAGGTCTCGCGTTATCGTGGAGCAATAATGGTGAAGATCGATTCATGAGTCGGGGCTGTTTCACTGCTAGTTTTGCTATAATTGTTTGGAGTTCGGCACAGTAGACATCTGCCGTTATTGCTTGACCAGATCGGAGAAAGCTATAGTGAATAACTCGATACTGAGACCACCAAACTGTACTGTAACAGCTGGATCATCCACTGCTGAACACAGCTTTCTGTTTGCCATAATCCCCACGCTTGGCAGGCGTCTTGGGGATCGCAGTGTAAGTTGTCAGTCCTTTAGATGGCGCTTCCAGTATTTTTCCCTTAGTCGCCTCTTACGACACCCATGGGATGATATGGGGAGGTGCAATTCTAACCCGGCACCCCACGGGACCACCAAACAGTTACCATTAATTTTATTGGTAAGTTTTGCTGTAGAACACTGTTGCGGCGTTTAACCTAGGGTCAGCAATTGCATTTTTCTCTTACGGTTATCGAAAAGAATCCACTTTTCATCACATGTCTGTTGCAGATTTGACGCACATGAGTCAATATTGTTGGTAAGGTAACGTTAAACCATACCGCTAATTTCTGGTTAGTTTGACTCGGATCAGCTTTCACCATCTCTTTCAATTCACTGTTATTCAATTGGTATTCCACGCGGTTCGTTCTTCAAATCAAAGTTTCCATCACGAAGGCGTTTAAACAAAAATCACACGGTGCGTTCATTATCAGTGCCCTCTCCGAACGCAACATTGATATTGCGAGCTGTTTCTGCCGCGTTAGTTCCGCATCGGAACTCGTATTAAAAAATTACTCGAATTATGTATCGAAGTATCCATCTTTCTTATCTAAGCTGAATAATAAAAACAACTGAAAGTCGATAATTGAATGTTACACATTTATGAAAAAAAGAACCTCATAGGTACCATGTGAAAAAGTTTTCACTCAAAAATGTCAAACCATGAAGGTTCTATGTCAATTCGAAGTACCTATTACAATAAAACGGCAATTTCATACTTTTTTTAAGGGGTACATAGATGCTTGTATAGCTTATATGCTAGCTTTTCACCTCTATCTCACCTGATGGTAGGTGATGATGTGGTCATCATCGCTTCAGAAGATGTTGTTAAGGCTAGCCTAGAATTACTGGCTCTCTGGCCATAATTGGGGAGACTTTGTTCAATAGTGGACCTTATGGCTATAATAGTAGTATAATATTAGTTATATAGGACAAATTACACCAAATACCAAACTAGCCTGAGCGACAATAATCAAAGCGTATTCCTTCGTAGACTATTTACTACATAGATCGTTCTTTTCAGTCTTAGTCTTATTTGAATGTGAATTTTCAAATATGCTTTAGTATTTGAGTTACTTACCTATTAAAAATGTTGGGAAAATTTACTATTTCACCGTTTAAACTTTAAATCGCTGTTTTTAAGACTAAGAAGATAATAAAAAAAGGACCAAGTTCCAACACTGATTAGTATGAAACAGCTTGTAGAAGTTGGTATCATTAATAATGTTAATTTCTCAAAAATAGTATACAATTTGTATAAAATCTGTCACCGAGCACCTTAGAGCATATTCCGTTAGCTATCCTTGAGACCCAGTAAAATTACAGGTACTTGAGACTTAACTTGTAGAATTTTATTTTATTGGTGTGAATTAGCATTTTTTTTTATGAAACAGTGACTGATCGAACATGAGTTCCACCATATTTTAAGCGGTTACCTCTGCCTACAACAGATGCATCTCGTTACAAGTGACAAACAGCACTGCGCCCGTCACCCTTAAACATATACAGTGGTTGATTGAGTGCAATTTAAAAACTACTCGACCAGTCAGTCACGACAGCCGAGCGGTTAGGATACCAGGTGAGTAAAGCTGCAGGTTCGAATACAGCTAGAAACCAGAATTTTGTGCTCTGAAAATTTGTATATGTGCCGTGCTTAGGTTAGGTAAGCATCGCTCATACCTTCCTTTCGAAGTCGTAAGATGCGACGAGGGGAAAAGTACCAGAAGGTGGACAGCAGCGCCTTCTGACGAACTCCACGTTTATTTTTAAATTTTATTTTTATGTTATTATCACAGAACAAGCTCGAGGCCCACCTGATGTTAAGCGGACTAACCTGTGCGTATAATAAATATATTTCGTCATAAGTCACGAATTGCACTGCGCCCGTCACCTTGACACATAGTTGTTAAGTCTCATATGCTTGTAATTTCACTGGCTCTCAAGGACTGCTGCCGGAACACCATTTGTTTTTATGCCTGATAGGTTAGCCTTTGACCACTATCTCATCTGATGGTAAGTGATGATGTGGTCGAAGATGTTGTTCAGGCTAACCTAGAATTACTGGCTCTCAAGGACAGCTGCCGGAACACACCGTTAGGTGCTTGGCTGAAGATTTTCTACTTGAGGGTGACCGCTATCCAGGCGGGCATTCTCAAAATGCCCTTCCACCATGCATTTGTTCAAAGATGGACGTTTATGCTGTTAACGAATAACGATTTGTAATTGAAGTTGATAGAATTTTAAATAGGACGAGGTGTTCTATAACCCAAAAAAAAACATCAAGATTGGACGATCAACTAAAAGTAACGCGTACAAATTACATAAAAATATACCTAAGCGTCGTTTAAGCTTGAAAACCTTCCTCCATTTTTGGAGGTCTGTTATTAAACAAGTTTTTTATTATAAAAAAAAACAAACTTTACTAAACATTTTACCTTCTAAAGCAGGCCTGGCCAAAAACCAGTTTTATTTCAAAAATTGCGTGACTGTGTCTTTCTGTTTATTAAATATTTTATTGCGATGTCCATTTCAACACTTTGCAATGAAAAACGTACGATCGCCGAGAAGAGGTACGGAGTTCACCTCCCTTTTAGAGATTTTGAAGCAGTGATAGCTCAGTGGCTTTGGCTATGGACTGCTCCGCAGCAGGTCCATGGTTCGAATCCCGCCGCGGGCTTGAGCCTCACCGCATGGTGGAAGGGCATTTTTGCGAATGCCCGCCTGGCTAGCGACGTTTTAAGTTGAAAATCTGTCGCCAAGCACCTAACGGTGTGTTCCGGCAGCTGTCCTTGAGAGCCAGTCATTCTAGGTTAAGCCTGTTAACACTTTCGACTACATCATCACTTATCATCACGTGAGATTGTGGTCAAAGGCTTACCTATCAGCAATAAAAAAAATGCAGTGACTGAAGAATCCTTCTGTAAAGATGCAAAAACGTTAAGCCTTTCTTGAACTTATGAACTTCTTCAGTTAATAAGAAGTCTAAAAAATGTAACACAAAAATTTTGTGACTACGAGATTCGATAAGCGGTCTGTGTTTACTATGTTATTTAGAAACTATTAAAAGATTACAAATTTACGAGAGCAAATTTTTTTAAGCCATGTGCAAGATTCGCACCCGCGTCCATCCACCCCTTTAGCCGGGGTATGCTCTAATCTAATTGGGCTAACATGACAATTTAACCATCGTATTGGGATGGGATGGGTGCGAATCCCGCACATGACTTAAATTTTTCCTCTCTTAAATTTGAAATTTTGTAATGTAATCCGCAGAGCATGCCTTATTGCAAACATAAAAAGATTAAAACTAATAAAAGACGTCTAACAAAAAACCCATGGGGTGCCGGGCTAGAATGGGTGATATGACATTCTAGTCTATTCATTCCCTATTTCTTCCTTTGATGTCGTAAGAGGTGGCTCAGGGTAAAAAACCGGAAGAAGGGCAATAGCGCCTTCTCAGGAACTGCTATCTTACACTGCAATACTTTAAAGGGAAGGCTGTGTTCAGCAGTGGACAATCCGGCTATGATATAGTAATAGCAGCAGAACTTCGATACCAATGATATTCATGCTTGAATCAAATTCTTCTTCTTGAAATAATGACTTTTGAACGCTACTTCCCTTCTGACAATGTTGGAGAGTTAATAATTCTTTTATGATTGCAATCAATCCTGCCATTGCAAGCTTTCTAGAATTATGAAATATTATTAATTACAGACAAACACAAATATTCTGATATATCTGCTCTTACACCAACTTATCAAAAAATACCGTATTATTTTCAGACCCAAAACGAGTAATTTCGGAAATCACAACTACGACGATATCTATATTCATTTCTGTTACAAGTTCACCACTTAAAATGCTGCTGAAACTTTTTTTACAGCACAACGACGTGGTTTACGCATCAACGTGACTGCCTAAAGTATTCATATTCACTCTGTTCTTGAAAACAGACCAAGATATCTATCGGGAAATAGATACGCTCTGAGATGTTCCACAAATCAGCTGCAACTAGGTACTGCAATTGAATTCCGAGTGAAAGCGCTTTGTCTGTATTTTTGGTAGGTATATCAACTATAATTATATGGATACCGAGCTCCTGAGTGCCTTGTTGACATCGTTGTCACACTTATCTAATTCTGTTAACGTCGTCACTAAATCACCAATTTTATAGAGAAGAAATTTATGCAAACGGTTCTCAAAATGTTTACGAATTTAGCACTCAAATCAATATGCTTGAAGACAATTCGTAAGTGACAATAAAAAAATGAATGAAGTAAGTAGACAATGTCCATTGAGTAATAAATAAATGTAGATGTAGGCATCGATGTATTAGCACTTTACAAAATTCTCTCAATTAGTATCATACTAACCCATTTGTTATTATGAACACTTTATAATGGAGTTATTTGCAATCTCAGTAGCATATGCCAAAAAAAACAAAAAGGGCACCGATTCAACACTCAAAAGTGTGAAATAACTTGTTGAACTCGGCACCATGATAATTCAAAAGTACCTATTATCACAATATTGTGCACATGATAGACAAGTTATCCCCACTTTTGAGTGTTGAAGTCGGTTCCATTTTTTGGTAACAATTTTTTTTTCACACTTTTTAGTGACGCTTGCTACTTACGGGATTGGCTGTCATTCATTATCAACGACTATATCATCAAGATAGGAATATATTTTTTAGTTATTGGAGTGGACCTCAAAAATGGTTTGACTGATTTTGATGAAATTTAAACAGGACTAAACAACAAGTATCAGCTTTCAAATAAAAAAAGAATTATCAAAATCGCTTCAGCCAGTCAAAAGTTCTGAGGCAAAAAACATTAAAAGAAACTGTCGAATTAAACCTCCTCCTTTTTGTGAAGCCGGTCAAGAAAAAACCAAAAGTGCGGCTCGATCTCTATAAAGTCATACTAGAAGTACATCGATGGAAAAAATCTTAATATAAAAGTAAGTTGTCTCTGACAATGCACTGGATTCCATCTCATATTCAGAGCAACGAGTACATAGGTGAACAGATTGACTGGGGGCTCAATAACACCAGGATGCCACCTTTATTATTCTGCGCTATATGGTTATATAATACACGTTTTTACACTGAGAAAAATGATTTCCGTCCTTCATTACTTATTGACGTGCAGAATAATTAATAATGATGATGCCTGTAATAATATCAAGAGTATGATGAAATAGCATGAAGGCAGATATACTTTTGGTTCCATCACTACAAGTTTCAATTCAAATAACAAACAGAAGTCATGACAGCCTTTCTTTTAAAAATAAAGTAACTAAATATTAAATTATTACGATATACCTGCTTTTTAACAGGAATTTCATTATAAATTTTCAAGTTTGTCGTGAGTAAAATGTAGCACGACAATTAATCAAGAATTAGTGCGAAACCGAAAATAAAATATCAAGTCCGAGCATGACAAAAAAACATGATTTTCTACCCACAAAATGTTATTGAATCATGAGTAGCTAACGGGTTTTTACCAATAATTTACTATGATGTAACGTTCTAAATAATTTGTGAAATAATTATCTGTTGGGAAAAAAAATGATAGTAATGTCATGTTAAATTTTCGTGACCGGCACGACGTCCCTAGATGTTGTAGTGCATTACGCGAATGCTCGTCTGGCTGACTACCACCTTCAAGTAGAAAATTTGTCTCTAAGCTAACCTAATTTCCTTTTGTGTTATGTAGGTCACGTTGAAGTCAATATTAATTCTGCCCATTCTAGCTTTAGCCAAATGTTCAACCAATGAGTCATCATCAGAGATTCATCTTCTTCTTTGTGGTATAGAGTAATTCTATATTAATTGAACTGATTTTATTAAGATACATCTGTTCAGCCATATTCATGTAAAAGAGTTCAAACTGGTGGTTCCTTTTGAACTACCTAGATGGCGCTATCGCTATTTACGCTCTTTCCCATACAAAATGCGTCAGAATGTATGAAATCCTGCATCGCGCAAACGAAATAATCCGACGGTTCCGAAAGATATTCAGCTAACATTATACTAAATATATTGACATCGGCAGCAATCGGCACCACTCGGCAGTCTAGTGCAGCAGAATCACCAGGAATTACGCATTAAAAGTTAATACAGGTTCACGATAATAAACGAGAAAGCTCTTTTAAGACTGCTATGATGATATCGAAAATATATCAAAACTTTCCCGTAAAGTTGTTAGGAAAATGTATTCTTATTTTGGTGAATTTCACAATAATTTATCATTTCATTAATGAAACTATACTATTCATTCTTAAATTTGTATGATTCCCTTCACGACTTTTTGTCATTACTGTTAGGGATAATTCCGAGTTCGTCATGATATTTTGTTATGACGCGTACTGACAAAACATGAGTATTCAGCACTAAGAAATCTTGTGCTGTTGCCTGATTATTTATCGTAACATCAATTCATGGTAAATTCTTGTGATTTACATGCAAATTATAATTAAATACTCTTGGTCCGTTTTTATTGGGAATACGGATATTTATTTCAAAATTCCTTTACAATTATCATGAATCATGACAGTCATTTTTCTCAGTGTATATATGTTTTTGTGATGTAACAAGCTCGAGACCCAACTGATGTTAAGCGGATTAATCACTGCCTATAACAGATGCATTTCGTCACAATCCACGAATTGCACTGCGCCCGTCACCTTGAGACATATTTGTTAGGTCTCGTGCCTGTAATTTCACTGACTCTCAAGGACTGCTGCTGAAACACACCGTTAGGTGTTTGGCGATAGATTTTCTACTTGAGGGTGATCGCTAGCCAGGCGGGCATTCGTAAAATGCCCTTCTACCACGTGGTGAAGCTCAAGCCCGCGGTGAGATTCGAACCATGGACCTGCTGCGTGGCAGTCTGGTTATGGACTGCCACTGAACAACCACTGCTTCAATTCATAAGGATTGGAAGTTTCAGTATAATGTATCAAGAGGAAAGATATACAAATCTGTACAATGGGAGCATACTCTGGTGCCTTAGTTCTTTAACACAAAAGCTAATGATTGTAATGGCATGTACGCTTGTCGCCAACCGGCTGTAGTAGTTATATGACCTACCTATTATAATATTGTGTAATGTTTGTATGTCTTAAGCAATTTGTATTACTTACTTTGTATAGACTAATTATATAAGTTACCATGCAGCTACATTCAATTAAGTAATTGTAATATACTCAAGTATCAGCTTTTTCATATAAATGTAGTGACAGTTTTAGTAATTTTAAGACCTATGCTGCCATCTATCGATTTAAGTTATTATTATATTTCGATAGATGGCGCATAGCACAAGTAATCCTATGACCAGCTAGAGTTGACAAATTGTAGATAGAACGACACTAGCGCCACGAAAGCAGGCGGGAGAGTTTTCAAGTTGTAATAACAAGCATTATTATTCATACATAACCTTAAAGAAAATTATAAAAGAGCTAAGCTAAGTAATAACGAAGAAGAGGCGATATCAAAATAAGATTTCATTTTATGCAAAAGTAAGATAAATTATTTGTAACCAGTTTCATGTACATCTCAGAGGATAATTACTGTACCTACTTACTCAAGTTACAAATAAACGATAATTGAAGAAAACCATCAAGACTTTTCTTGACATGTGGTCCTTCGACGAGCCCTGGAGACCAGAGACCGCTCACGCATAACGTAAGAAAGAATACAGTCCTACGAAGCGAAGTCACGAAGCACGTGTCACGATGCCTTCGACACGAGCGCAATCCCGTACAAATCAGGAGGTAAAAGTTCCTGAAGTTGAAGAAAAGCCCGTCGATGCTCCTTTAGTAAAACCTGCCAAGTCATATAAGTCGACCAGTAGTGCCAGTCTCAAACGTTTGAAGAAATTGAAAGCCGAAAAAGAAGCTCTCGATGATTTGGCAGCAGCAAAGTTGAAGATACTCGAAGAAAACATGCTTCACAAATTACGTTTGGAACATGAAGCTATTGATTTAGAAGAAGAAATTGAAAGTCAGGTTTCATGCAGCAGAGTAGCTGATTGGGTTGATACCACCGTAGTTCAACACGCGCCAATTATTAAAGATGTGATTCCGCCACCTATACATAAATCTGCACCAACAAAGTCCTTTCCGGCCCCCGATTGCGTCACTTCTTCCAACGAAATTAAACTCCTTGCTGAAGCCATACAGAAAAGCATTCAAAAAGCAACCCATACCAGCAAGCTTCCAGTTTTTGATGGAAGTCCCTCAGATTGGCTCATGTTTAAAGCTGCTTACAGTGAAGAAGCATCACACCTGTCCACTACAGAAAAATTACTACGCTTGCGAACTTGCCTAAAAGGTGAAGCAAGAAATACAGTGAGTGCTCTGCTTATTACTAACGCTGACCCCAGTGACATAATGGCAGCACTAGAAATGAGATTTGGCAATCAACATTATATAGTTACCGAACAGCTTCAGATTTTGTATAATTTACCCAGAGTGTCTACCGCTGAAACACAGAGCTTAGCACATTTCACATGCACTGTAAATAACTGTATTACCACCATAAAGGCCATGCAGAAGCATGAGATGCTGTTTAACCCTGAACTATACAATGCTATAATAAAAAAATTAGACCCAATCATGCTTAACAAATGGTATGAATATGCAGATTCTGCTCACAGCAATAACACGCCACTTATTTCATTGCTCACAAGTTTTCTCCAAAAAGAAACTGCACGATGTATCCGCTTTGCACCTTATTCCCTATCTGCAAGCTCAAGTAAACCGTATATCCAACAAAGCCAAGCCGTCCAGCCTACAGCCACCAGTATTCTGCAACAGACAAATTACCAACAACAGCCAGCCACCTGCCAGCAGCCAGCCATCCAACAACAGCTGTATACCCCAGCCAGAAATCCGGACCACAGGTACCCCATAAACACAATGGAAACATCAGGTACTAAAACAAGTAGTTGTCCGTTATGTAGTGGTTCCCATTTTCTCTCTAATTGCAGTGAATTTCTTAATAAGACTGTTGATGAGCGTTACCAGTGGATTAAAGACAATAGATTCTGTTTTAGATGCATAAGCTATAAGCATAATGGAAAAAACTGTAAGTTATCAAAATATTTACATAGGTTACTAAGGAAAGAAAAAGTAGACTCAGTATTACCTAAAGATGTGGAACATTCTCATAAATTGAATAATTGTAATTCAGAAAATAATAATAAATGTAAAACTTTTTTGAAAATTTTACCAGTGACCATAACGGGTCCAAGTAAAACTATAAAAACTTATGCTTTGCTAGATGAAGGTGCTACTATCACCCTCATCAATGAAGACTTAGCCCAGGAAATTGGTGTTGATGGTGAGAGTAGTCCATTGCATTTACAGGGTCTAGGTTTTAGTTGTGTTGAAAATAGTAAGAGGGTAAAATTAACCATAAGCGGGAAGCACAGTCAGTCCTTCAACATACATGCTTGGACCAAAAAGTCATTGGAGCTAGGCCTACAAACACTAAATAGAACTGAGTTTATACAGTATCCGCACTTTAAAGAGTTAGATAATGTTATTGATTGGCAGACACATTGCATACCTAAAATATTGATAGGTCAGGATAACTGGCCGCTAATAGTCACCAGAGAGTTCTATTCAGGTAAGGATAATGAACCTGTAGTATCAAAAACAGCTTTGGGATGGGTTTTGCATGGATGTATTTCCAATTTTCTACCTAACACAGTATATAGGGTTGAAAATTTGAAAAACTTCATATATAAGGTGGAAAATTTTCAAAGTACTGAAAATTCATTATACAAGGTGGAAGGTTACCCTGCAACGAAAAATAAAGAAAATATAGTATATGGAGTAGAAAAACCGCCCCGGAACAAAGGAAGTGAAAATTCGTCATACACCGTGGAAAAATCTTTATACAAGGTGTTTTCCGAAAATGTTGGGAATGATTCAACCGATGAATTTAAACATCAGGAACAGCCTATTGACGTGTTTTCACATAATGATAATGAAAGAAACGAATATGAGGAACTGCATAAATTAATAAAGCGAAGTTTTGATTTAGACAATTTAGGTATTCAGTTCAAAGACCGACATAATCCAGCTGAAGAAAGTGCCCTCGATATTTTAAAGAACACCACAAGACGTATTGATTCCAATACTTGGGAAACTGGTTTACTGTGGAAAACTGCCGACATCACTTTGCCAGATGCGAAATATAGTTACAAAATGGCACTGAAACGATTCAACACATTAGAAAAAAAGCTAAAAGGTGATCCCGCATTAAGCATGGCATATACTGAACAAATGCGAAAGTTATTTGACAACAATTATGCAGTCGTGTGCCAACCACAGGTCCAGTTTTATAATGACATTAATAAAACATGGTTTTTGCCGCATTTCGCCGTTATTAATCCTAATAAACCTGGAAAAGTACGACCTGTTTTTGACGCAGCCGCAAAAACACAAGGCGTCGCCTTAAATGATAATTTATTAACAGGCCCTGATTTACTGCAATCGCTCTTGGGATTATTGTGGAGGTTTCGACTCAAACGAATTGGAGTATCTGCAGACATTCGTGACATGTTTCTGCGCATAAAGATACGAAAGGAAGATCAAGACGCACAAAAATTTTTATGGCGCGAACCAACAGAATCTGGTCCCCTTAAGGTTTGCAAAATGACTTCTATGGTTTTTGGCGCAACATGCTCACCATGCTCTGCCATATATGTTAAAGATACCAATGCGCGTCAATATCAAGCGGAATATCCAGCCTCAGTGAAAGCCATCATAGAAAACCATTACGTTGATGATTATTTGGATAGTTACGACTATGAAAACGAAGCTATACAACGTGCAACCGAAATAATTTTCATACACAGTCAAGGTGGTTTTGATATAAGAAGCTGGGCTAGCAATTCAGAAGCGGTTTTGAAAGCCATACCCGTAGAGAAAAGGGCCCAAGCGACAGTGAAATTAACTCCCGAAACCGAAAATCAAAATAAAACTTTAGGCATGATTTGGGAGACAGCTACAGACACCTTATCCTTTAACACATCAATGCATAAAGTTTCACCTAAAATAACTACATGTGAAGAATGTCCCACTAAACGTCAGATGCTTTCAGTAATTATGAGCATTTTTGATCCTATTGGCTTAGTCACTCCACTGACTATTAAAGGAAAGATTTTACTACAAGAAGTGTGGAGAACCAAAGTAGACTGGGACGACAAGATAGAAGAAAAGCAATTTCAAAAATGGAAAAAATGGATACAAGAATTGAATTTAGTAAAAGCATGTAAGATACCACGTTGTTACTCTAATAGACTTAATTCTATTAACATAGATTTACACACTTTTTGTGACGCAAGCGAGAAAGCATACTGTGCCGCTTGCTACCTACGGTACCAATATGAAGATGGAGAAGTCAAGATCGCATTAGTAGCAGCTAAAGCCAAAGTGACACCACTCAAACCGATGTCTATACCAAGACTAGAATTACAAGCAGCACTTTTAGGTGCAAAGCTAGCCAAGACAGTACATGAGGAACTAGGAATTAAGATTCATAAGAAATATTTTTGGAGTGATTCAGCTACAACATTAGCCTGGATTCGATCTGACCCGAGGAAGTATAAGCCCTATGTTGGTCATCGCCTCTCAGCCATTGATGACCTTTCTTCACCGGTTGAATGGAATTGGGTACCAACCGCGGAAAATGTAGCCGATATTGCCACAAGAGACGTAGAATCTTGCAAATTTTCTTCTGATGACAGATGGTTTGTTGGACCAAATTTTTTATACCAACCCAAAGATTACTGGCCAGTTGAGAAAATGTCCCTTAGACCTGCCGCAGAAGCTGTAATCGAAGAGAAAGTTCACGTGATTATTCAGAAAACCGATATTCCTGTACCAGATATGAGTAGATTTTCATCATTGAAAAAGCTAACGAATGCCACAGCTTTAATCATGTTGTTTATTAACAAATGCAGAAAAACTGGTGATCAGCAACTAACAGTCGAATTATTAGACAAAGCTGAAAAATTACTTATAAGAAAATCACAATTTGACAGCTACAGCAAGGATATCAACCTATTACAAAATAATACGAAACTTAAAGATAGCCAGCTACAACATGTATGCCCTTTCCTGGATATTGACAACTTACTACGTGCTCGTGGAAGAATTGATTTAGTACCTGATGTTGATGAGAGCTGCAAGAGACCTATTATCCTTGATCATTCGCATCCTTATACGAAACTTCTTATATTAAACTATCACAAGCAACAGAATCACGCTAGTACTGAAACTGTTTTAAATGAGATAAGACAAAAATACTTTATAAGTAAATTAAGATCAACGTTAAGGTTAATATCCTATCACTGTCAATTTTGCAAAATAAGAAGGGCGATACCGTCAGTTCCAATTATGGGTGACTTACCTTTATGCAGACTCGATCACCATAAGCGCCCATTTACCCATTGTGGCTTGGATTATTTTGGGCCCAT
The DNA here is from genome assembly GCA_963854805.1 of Plagodis dolabraria. Lineage (NCBI taxonomy): Eukaryota > Metazoa > Arthropoda > Insecta > Lepidoptera > Geometridae > Plagodis > Plagodis dolabraria. Next base: position 14,272,630 of record OY978459.1, on the reverse strand, counting down.
AGAAGTCTCCATAGGAAGAAGACGCGAAAAACGCTATGGAGCCTTATTCACGTGCATGGTCACACGCGCGGTCCACGTTGAAATAGCAGGTAGTCTTACGTCAGATTCTGTTATTATGGCCATCAGAAGAATGATAGGACGCAGAGGTTGTCCAACAGACATTTACTCAGATAATGGTACCAACTTCAAGGGAGCTGAAGCCGAGTTGAAAAGAGCATGGACTGATCTGACTAAAGATGCCAATTTTCAAGAAGAACTACTCACGAAGAAAATTAAATGGCATTTTATTCCCGCCACAGCAGCGAATATGGGCGGAGCATGGGAAAGACTTGTACAGTCTATTAAAAAAGCCTTATACGCCACACTTAAAGAAAGAGCACCTCGAGAGGAAACGCTAGCAACCTTATTAGTAGAAGCTGAACATACCGTTAATAGTAGACCTATAACGCACGTATCAGACGATGTTAATGACCCAGAGGCACTGACGCCTAATCATTTTTTGTTAGGATCTTCATCAGGTGTTGCAATACCTGGCAAGTTTGATAATAAAGACTTAATGCTAAGGAAGCAGTGGAAAATAGCTCAGCGATTGGCTGATATGTTTTGGCAAAGATGGCTCAAGGAATATTTACCCACACTCTTACCATGTACGGGATCCGATTGTGATGAAGATAAAGACCTTAAGACCGGTGATTTAGTTGTTATAGCTGACGGTTCTCTGCCACGAAATATGTGGCCCAGAGGACTTGTTAAATCTGTTCATCCCGGTAAAGATAACCGAGTCAGAGTAGTTGATGTTGCAACTAAGGGAGGAGTGTTCCGTAGACCTAGTAACAAAATAATCCGTTTACCAGTTGAGGCTGACTGTGTGTCTCATTCTTAGTCCGATTGGCGTACGGTTTTGGGCACTTAAGATAATTACAGAGGCGTGCCAAGAGGGGGGTATGTCGCCAACCGGCTGTAGTAGTTATATGACCTACCTATTATAATATTGTGTAATGTTTGTATGTCTTAAGCAATTTGTATTACTTACTTTGTATAGACTAATTATATAAGTTACCATGCAGCTACATTCAATTAAGTAATTGTAATATACTCAAGTATCAGCTTTTTCATATAAATGTAGTGACAGTTTTAGTAATTTTAAGACCTATGCTGCCATCTATCGATTTAAGTTATTATTATATTTCGATAGATGGCGCATAGCACAAGTAATCCTATGACCAGCTAGAGTTGACAAATTGTAGATAGAACGACACTAGCGCCACGAAAGCAGGCGGGAGAGTTTTCAAGTTGTAATAACAAGCATTATTATTCATACATAACCTTAAAGAAAATTATAAAAGAGCTAAGCTAAGTAATAACGAAGAAGAGGCGATATCAAAATAAGATTTCATTTTATGCAAAAGTAAGATAAATTATTTGTAACCAGTTTCATGTACATCTCAGAGGATAATTACTGTACCTACTTACTCAAGTTACAAATAAACGATAATTGAAGAAAACCATCAAGACTTTTCTTGACAACGCTTCACTCCGGACATATTCCACGCTCACAATGCGTTATGTTGTCACACATGAAAATCTACTTTTTATTACAAAGGGCCCGTTTCAGAATGTCCTAATAAAGTTTCGGGGTGCTATGCAACACATAAAATAACTGAATAATAAAAAAAATACCAAAAAATGGAACGACATCAACACCCAAAAGTGTGAAATAACTTGTTGAAGTTGGTACCATAACAGTTCAAAAGTATCTATTATCACAGTATTGTACGCATGGTACCGCTTCGATAAGTTATTTCACAATTTTGGGTGTTGAAGTCGGTTCCATTTTTTGGTTAAAAAATGTTTTCACACATTTTAGTGACCCTCGCTACTTACGGGATCAATTATCATTCATTGTTAACGACTTTATCATCAAGATAGGAAAATATTTTTCAGTTATTTTAGTGTAACTCAAAAACGGCTTGACCGATCCTTTCAAACAAAAAAAAAACAATTTTCAAAATCAATTCACCCAGTCAAGAGATCAGAGGTTACAAACATAAATAAACAGACGAATTGAGAACCTCCTCCTTTTTTTGGAAGTCAGTTAAAAATGACATTTGACATGCAGCGCGTTTCAAGCTTTAACCGATGGATAGGCTAAATCGATGACTGTGAAACGCAAAGATAATGTTTTGTATAATAAATATGTTCTGAGTAGTAAAACCGGAACTTACTCGAACATTCTGAAACAGGCCCTAATTATAATAAGCATTATATATAAGTTACTTCAGCTGTTGGTTTTTTCTTAAAATTAATAAATAAACAAGCAGTTTTACCATTTTTAAATGCGATTGTGACTGATTTGACACAAAAACCACGTGGTGTTAAACTTACTGTTTAATACCACGTGGCTTACCTCTACCATCTCCCTGAGACAAAGTTGTGGTCTCTTGCATCTTATTTCATCGGCACCGGTAAAACCGGAACGCTGTCATTCGAACATTATTTGCTTTGCGGTAGAAATATCTATAGGAGTACTTTCCCGACGAACTCGTTCAAAATGAGTTCTATTGCTGCATGCTCACTGCAAAGCGTTTGAAACGTCGGGACAAAAACAATGATGTATACGATTTAAACCGCTTAAATTTGTTAAGTTACTATGTGTTATAATCGCAAAAACCTTAGACAACATTAATATTGACACACTTGCTTCAAATAAATAAAAAAAAATTTGAAAAATGGGTGACGCATGATTTGATGATCTGCAGAAAGAAACGCGTGTTGAAACTTGTGTTGCCTTGTTGAATCGATACAGAAATGAAGCAATATTGGATTGTGACATTGTGATGAAAAGTGGATTCTTTACGATAACCGTAAGCGAAAAATGCAATGGCTGACCCCAGGTCAAACGCCGCAACAGTGTTCTAAAGCAAAGCTTACCAATAAAAAAGTAATGGTAACTGTTTGGTGGTCTCATCATGGTGTTATTTATTACACTATAGCTTACTCCGATCTGGTGAATGTATATATAATAATGGAATTAAAAAACATATTTCAATTTTTCAGGTATATACGAATCGGCAATTTTATACTTTAATCCCTAACGTTATTGCACACTCACTCCTGCGCAGTCCAATAGTGACAAAATTTCAGCATTTGACAGTGTCTTAATACCTATACATACTAACAGCAAAGTTTTTTATACAACTATATCCAATAATACTTTATTTAAGCCATTAACTGGACATAACGAATATGCAAAACTTTCCACTCTACAGACCTCAAAATCACATAAGAATTGTCCCGTTCACAACCCTGAAAAGTTTTTGACAACAACTGAGAAATCCATTTCCTATATAAACTATAGTTTGCATTTTAATTATTTCCATGCATGGCATGTGAACAGCACGAGCGTCGCTAATATTATTTCAACGCTTGTTTTGTGTGGTTGAATAGTTTCATAAAAATAATCCAGTAGTTACCGAGACCATTCCATCGTGCATAAACGTTGAAAACAGATATGGAGCCTTTATGGTGGTTTAGCTTTGTGATATGTTTCATTCGATACGGCCGGTCTGGTGAGCATAATCGATTAATCTATACGCGTTGTTTAAGTTTTTAATAGGATTGTTATCAGCCAAATTACTCAACTGATTATACCTACAATCATTTAAACAAATTTCTCCAAGCCTTGATCACGTATTGCACAATTCACATACAATTTTGATTTTTGTGAAATAATCTTGATTAACTTGAAAAACGGTTGTTGGGTGTGGTATGTCATTGATCCCTTCGATTCATTTTAGACAGGTTTTGTGATTTTTCCTCATGTAAAATTTTTACTTCCACCGGGGAATTTAGATATAAAAGGAAGTTGTAATAAAATACCTAAAATTATAGAAAATTGTTGTAACTTAACCCAGAGAGCAGATTCTTAAGTGGCTTTTTCCTGGCGTGATTACAACCAAGTGTTTTTCAATCTGTTGTAATTGATGATATATTAACACAATAATGTATTGCTTATCAATGAAATTGCAGGAAATTTTATAGATGCAATGATTATATTGCATTTTTAATAATACATCTTTCTACTTTAATAATAAAGTTTTCTGTTACTTTGACTCCAAAATTAACTTCAATTTCTTTTTTGTGTATGTAGGTTCTGTGGTGTTTCTACAATTTTACTATAGTATGAAACAAACGCAAGAGAACGATTGGTAGTATTATAAAGAGATCTTTATCTTGGTTTTTGCTTCCGGTTAACTTTTAACGGATACTAGGATAACCCTATTTATCATCTTCCTACCTGAAGGTAGGTTGGTACTCCACCCATGTGAAGCATCTACAGTAGGTAGGTATGTTTTCTTTAACAGCACAAAGGACAAAATAAGAACATAATAAACATATTTTTTAAAGTTTTGGCATCGGTTTTATAACCTGGTGCGAGCTTGATGCCAATAACTTCGTATATGCATCGTTACATTGGATAGAACCGCCGCCCGAGCAGAATCAGTGTGCCCATTGGAATCCGCGCCCTTTTTCAGAGGTTGCTACCATTGAACGCTTCATCGAAATTTTTCTTTTACTTTTGGTTTGGATAGTTGCTTATTAATGAAGTCGAAGGTCGGTACTGTATTTCAGACGACTGATGAGTTATATCTAAAACTTGTACATATATGATTTTTTTTTTGTTTTATAGAACAATCGTTGAAAAATGACCTGTCCATCTGATGTATGAGCCAATCATGTTTTTAACAAGATCCTTTCTCTCTTCAATGCTGACGGCAATTTATCAGAAGGAAACTCCTATATAATAATCATATTATCTTTAGGTTTTGGAATCAATTTAAATCAAATTCATCTTTCGTCACATGTGATGATGTAAAATTTTATACTTTCTTCAAAATAACATATCGCGACATTAATCAAGGCTACGGCATTTTTAGGCTTCGGTCAAGTTATGAGGTATTTTGTGTATGTTTTTGAGTATTTTGTGCTACAGCACAACGTAGTTACAAAACATCTTAAAAAATAAATGTTCATGTAATATGTTTTGTAACTACTTACTTGAGTCATAACAATTCCGACACTTGTACTCCGATGTTTCTACAAATCTGCTGGTAAGTCTTGTCGGAGTCTGTCTTTGATCTTTCTTCAGTCATTGCTGTTGATGGAAGGCTGTGGAAGAACGTTTCCCATTTTTTTATTTTTAAATTGGACTCGCATGGTTCAGCGTTATATAAGTCAATATGGTACTATCATAGAAGTTAAATTCACATAAAAGTAGTCACAGCACAGTAGGCACCAAATCAGGTGGACTAATATGGACGTCGCGTCGTATCAATAACTCCGTGTCATATTTTAGATGTGTGGAGGAGCTTCACATGTTATTAGGCGAGAATGAGAAGAGTGACACTTCTTGCTATTTTTACTGAATAAAATAGGATTACTGTACCATTTCCCACAAATGATGATAGATTTTTAGTAGCAGTAGAACTCTTATTGTACACTAGCTGTACCCGCGACTTCGTTCGCGATTGCCGTGCCTGCAGACTAATTATTAAAATTTGAGCACTGTTCACATAATAAGCAACGCTGTTGTCTGCGGTGAAGCAATCTTAGTAAAGCATACTCGTAGCTCAGAAAGGAGTTTTTTACTTTGAATTTGTATACTCCTGGGTTGTCTTTTCCAGAAGAAAATAGTTAAAATCGTTCCTTCACAGTTCGCACAATAAATATTGAAGCAAAGTACTTTGTTCTTTAGAATTTTGATTTCAAAACGGCGGTTTTGTTTGGCGGTACAACAAAAATATTTCCACTGCGCAGTCTCCTAAACTTATCCGGCAAAAGATAGATAGTTCAAAAAACTGATAGTGGCGAATGTTCCAGATCTGAGTTTTATCTTAGCAAGCTTGCAAAACTAAATAAGGGTGCCGGTCTGCCCGTGGGGTGTTGGGCAGCCCGTGGTGTGCCAAGCGGCCCGTGGGGTGCCGGGCTGCTCATGGGGTGCCGGGCTGCCCGTGGGGTGCTTAAAGTACCAATATTCGAACAAAAAAAGAATGATTGAAATCGGACTACGCATTAATGAATTACAACTAAATGTACATTTTGACTTTCATACCTTTTCCCAAGGGAACCGTGCTGAATTTTGGGAGCAAAAGTATACTATGTCCTTCTCCGTAGTACAAACTCAAATCGTGCTAAGTTTCTTTTAAATTCATTCAGTGGTTTTGGGCTGCCCGTGGAGTGCCGGGCTGCCCGTGGGGTGCTTAAAGTACCAATATTCGAACAAAAAAAGAATGATTGAAATCGGACTATGCATTAATGAATTTGTTCGTAACACGACAGATTAAATCTTTCGCGAACAAAAACATAATGACCAAGTATCGGACATTGTGGAACACTTGTGGTTTTATTTACTAAGTTACCGTATAATAATTTGTAATTGGTTAATAAGTTCTTGACTGACTTCAAAAAGGGAGGAGGTATTCAATTCGCCTGTATTTTTTTACTTATGTTTGTTACCTCAGTACTTTTTACTGGGTGAACCAATTTTAGTGTTATTTTTTGTTTGAGATCTGTGGCTTCCCTTGTGGTCCCATTTAAATTTAATCAAAATCAATCCAGCCGTTTTTGACTTACACTCCAATAACTGAAAAGTGTTTTCCTATCTTGATGAAATAGTTATTGACAGTGAATGACAATCACTCGTAAGTAGTGAGGGTCACTAAGAAGTTTGAAACTTTTTTTTCTAAAAATGGAAACGACTACAACACTCAAAAGTGTGCAGGTAAAAAAAATATTTTATTATAAATTTTTTTTTTTTATTTAACTGGTAGGCTAGCCTAGCAGTTAAATAATATTAAATATTTAATATTATTTAATATTCTAGCCTCTGACACCTACCGCATATGTTATATAAGCTTTAATGTGTTTGAAGATGTTATTAGCAAGTAAACTATAAGCCTAGAATAAATACGAATCCGCGGGCCACAGCTAATAGTACCTTAGTACCCATAAATATGTTTTATCCAGCAGTTAAGGGCTCGATGGTTGATATATAGTATTTTAATCTTTGCAGATGACATAGGAAATCATCCGGCTTGGTCAATCCTGGATGCTTTTGAATGCGGCGAGAGCGCTGCGGACCGCATCATCGGCGGCAAGAATGCAGCCTTGGGACAATTGCCTTGGATCGTACGCCTGGGTTACACAAGTATATCAGCTTAATTTTACTTATTTGCGCGTTACACCTATAAGCTAAAACATATATATATAGGTTCCTATGTAATTTTAGATATACAGGGTTATTGGTAAAATACTAACTGCTAACTATTGTATTTTTTTATGTGTTTTAGAGGGACTAAGCACGAGAACCACCTGATATTAAAGTCTCTTGTGCCTGTAATATAGTATTTCATATGTTTATTACTTTGCTCGATGTAAATATTCAAAACACTATTCAAGGGAGCGCGGCGCAGTCTAATGTTGCCGCAGCGGGCGCTCTTGGCTCGGAGTAGGCATTGTCTTTTATTACAAGACACGAAACTTAAAATTTTCAGACAGTACTTACTTGAAAAACTTATTGTTTTAAGTTTTGAGTCTCTTATCCTAAAGCCTAAGAAGTTGTTAGCATTTTAGCAACTTTACCTATATCTCAGGGAAATGCATCCGTTATAGTCAGAGGTTTCTACTTATATCACGTGGGCCTCGTGCTCTTTCGTACACACTCACATAAATTCATTTATAAATTATTTATTTTCTTTAAACGTTTTATCGTTCCATTGAAATTGAAGCAGTGATAGCTCAGTGGCTCTGGCTATGAACTGGCACGCAGCATGTCCAAGGTTCGAATCCCGCCGCGGGCTTGAGCTTCACCGCATGGTGGAAGGACATTTTTGCGAATACCCGCCTGGCTAGCGACCACCCTCAAGTAGAAAATCTGTCGCCAAGCACCTAACGGTGTGTTCCGGCAGCTGTCAGTATTTCTAGGTTAAGCCTGTTAACACCTTCGACCACATCATCACTTACCATCAGGTGAGATTGGATTGTGGTCGTCAAGGGCTAACCTATCAGCAATCAGTACTAATATTATAAATGCGAAAGTAACTCTGTCTGTCTGTCTGTCTGTCTGTCTGTCTGTCTGTCTGTTACGCTTTCACGCCAAAACTACTGGACCGATTTGAATGAAATTTGGTATGGAGATAGTTTGAGACCCGGGAAAAAACATAGGATAGTTTTTATCCGACTGCGCAAAAAGAGGTTAATGTTTTCGCGCGATAACCGACATACGCGCGGGCGGAGCCGCGCCCGGAAAGCTAGTAAAAAATAAAAATAAACTTATATAGCTAGTTATATATATTTATAGAATAGTTTTTAAAGCCCTCCTTTTTGATACTCCACTAGAAGGAAAAACATTTTTTTACACAACATGGCGTATATAATCCGCCAGTTAGTATTTTTTATTTACCTAGTGTCACTTACGCTATAAAGACGAATCTATGATCTAACGATATCTAATACATTAAAATCGGTTTAGCCGTTTAGAAGACTGGTGGAATAAAGAAACTCACAAACATACATACAGGAACCCTAACACATAACAATCCTTTTTATGTGCAGTCGTGCAAAAAAGTTATTTGTTCATAAATTTGTGTGAGCCCTGAATTTTACCAGCTTTCAATTCAAAACACCAATGTCACAGATATTGCGTTGTACTGTTGTATAAAAAATCTTGCTCAGTGGCCGAATTTATCGACAATGTGGTGAGACCAACTCAGACGGTTTTGTCACTTTTGAAGCGCTCGTAGCCAAGTTCGCTTAACCATTCTGAACCGATCAGCAAAGTTAAGCAACGTCCGCCGCGGTCATGACTTGGATGGGTGACCGCTGGTGACATTACTACTGAGCGCTTCGTGCTTCGGAGGGCACGTTAAGCCGTAGGTCCCGGTAGTTGTCTTAGGATAGCAGTCGTTAAAGCATGGTGGTAAGGCACTTTGCAAATGCCCGCCTGGCATTCCAAATTCATTACAAAATTACAAATTAACGATTTCCAATATTAATCCGCAGAGATACCTACAGTAGAAGATACATTATTGCAAAAATAAAAATATATTGAAAATAAAACCACATTCACATGATATTACTCTCTGTATTCCATATCGTAGTAGCTTATCATAGTTTTTACCTTGATAAAAAAATAGAACGGAACTAATGCTCTTTAAACGGTATTTACAAATAACTAATTACTTAAACTTATTATTAAATTGTACTTATAAGATATAAAATTAACTACTATTATAGAATTGACTTATTTGTGACACTTTTTCAAATCTGATTAGATCAAATTATAGAATTCAGCTAGACTAAGCCAATCTCAAAATAAAACAACAAATTGAAACAACAAGTAAGCAAATCTAATTTATGTTTTATACAGTGATTCGCTTTCGTATGTTACTAATATGTTACGGTTTTCTGCCATAAAAAACGCCTGGTTCACCTGCGTAGATGCCATGCCTTGACTGCACAATGTAATCACAATGCAAATTGTAAATAGGTACTCCAGACAGCGGCCCGAGGGGAGGTCCCTGCAGAATAATTTTACATATACATGGTACCATACCTACTGGAGTTTATAGTTTTCTTTGTCTGGCAATGGTCAAGGATTTTTATTGTGAATAGGAAGCCCACATTCGAGCGCAAACCCATCAATCGGTCGTTCACTTCTTCACTTACATATTTTTGCATGATACCTCAACAAATTCATACCTTATGTACCTACCGAGTATATTAATGCATTTTTGCTGCAGGCGATTAAGAGCAATATAGCTTATTATCATCGCTTCTAAGTTTTTATGTAAGCATATGATAGTTACAGTTGCATGACCTTTCGACGTCTTGGCTGGTAGCTGTAAAGTGTAGATTATATGTTACCAAAAATATTTTTTTTTTCATTATATGAGTTATGGAGATTCCACTGTAAAAACAAATTACCCATAGAGTTCACTGGCAGGGCTAATATATACGCCTTGCAACCGGTTAATATGCTCTTACAAATACTGTGACCAAAAAAAGAAATGACTGAACAAGAACGCTATATGCATTTTGGAAACTTGGTTGGTTAGGAGTCTGTTGTATCGGTCTTGAATTAAAAAATCTACGTAAGAAGTGCCGCCACCGCCTCCTCTCTACTCGTATCTATTGCCCGACGGAAATCTCTAAAAAAAAAAAGAAGGTCAGGATTCATCGATGTTCTCATTTCATATAACCTTGTGATACGTCTAGGTATACTTGGCGACATCGACTGGCTGTGCGGCGGTGCCCTTCTCTCGGACCGGCACGTCATCACCGCAGCGCATTGCGTGCAACAGGATTTATTATATACACTGTAAGTGGTTCACCATTCGTGTCTTGATGATATTGAAGATATTCGCTAATTTAACTAAGTAACAGCTATTTTGATCGAAAGACTGCTCCATTTCAAGTAATAAGCTGTTTGAAATGGGCCAGTATTTCGCTAGTATCGGTAGGGTTTTTGACAATGCGACAGTCTTCCTGGGAATCAAAATGGATTCAACTTTACAGCGGAATCCACATATATATGATCTATCCGGAAGACTTAGTTTATCTGCATATGCAGTTCGTAAGATAAGACAGCTAATAGTCGTAGATACAGCTAGGCTCATTTATTTCGCGTACTTCCACAGTATTATGTCAGATAGTGTATTGCTGTGGGGAGCTGTTGCTGAGATAGAGACAATCCTTATCTTACAAAAGCGTGCAATTCGAGCCATATATGAAATGGATCCTAGGGAATCCCTGAGAGATCTTTTTAAAGAAATTGATATTTTAACTTTACCAAGTCTGAATATATTTGAAAATATTATGTATGTTCGAGTAAAACATTTAGTAAATTTAAATCAAACAGTGACAATCACGATTATAACACTAGGAATAAAGATAAAATAGCGGTGCCAGGTTTTAGATTAGCAAAAACAAATAAAAGGTCCTTCTTAGGCAATCGTGTGCGGTTTTATAATAAAGTGCCCAAACATATTACAATGCTCACAGAAAGAAAATTCAAGTTGCACGTGAGGAACATTTTGATAAAGAAATCTTACTACACAGTTTGGGATTACTTAAACGACAAAAATGCTTGGACTGGTTCGCCTCTGCCAAGCTAGCGCCTGTCACCTACGTAATGTAAATAAATATTGTAATAATTTTACTATATAGTATGTAACACATTGTTAAAAAACGTTTAAAAGAATGGCCCCGAGTTTCTTGCCCGTTCTTCTCGCAGTGGCTCTATAATTTTTGTTTGCTGAACGTGGCAGTACAATGTAGTATATTTCGATATTAAAATTTGTAATTGACCTTCATAAGAGCGTCGTAGACGCCTAAATTGAATAAATGATTTTGACTTTTGACTGCGAGGAGCGTGGGTGCTGCAATTGAAATTCCCACAAGAGTGTATGAAACATTTACTCCAAATGCTGTCTGACTCCAAAAGTCATCCCGAGACAAGAGTTTTTTTTTTAATATTATTAGCGTGTATTTTTTAATTACTTAATAATGTATGCACATCTACTAGTGCACGGAGAAACATGTCCTGGCCAGTGCGGTGAAGGATGTGAAAAAGAGTATTTCTTCCTGTCGAGTTTCTAACTATTTTCTTCTTATTATACTTAGCTATTCTGAGATTGTTTTTAAAGCTGTAGCTGTTGATGGTTGAAATTCAGTAACATTTGCTTATTTTCGAAGTCTGAACTTCGTCTGAAGTAACATTTTATAAAAAATAATTGTTTTACATGTGTTTAAATAAAAAAAATAGAAAGCAATCATCATGTAAATGTACTTTTTGTACAATTTGATGTATGTATAGTATGAAACATAATTTATTATCTTGCTTGTACTGGTATTATAGAGAACATGTGACAAGATAATGAGATTCGGAACCCGTTCTTCGAGTTTGAAATTTATTACTCATCTCCTCTAATAACCCCATTGAACTGCAGATAAATAATCGTTTCAAAGTGGGTAAGTAATCCACACTCTCGAAACTCGCAGACGATCTTCGTGGCACTGGATTGATGACGTTCTCTACCTTTCTGTAATTTCCTTTAGCCTTTATGTGTAAACGAAGTGGTTTCTCCAAGACCATAGTCTTTCAGCTGTAATGAAAAACCTCCTTAATACAAGTATTTAATACAGCACGCTTCATATGAGGGACTACCCTGAGGATCTAGTTTTCATTTGCTTATAGGCTTGACCACTATCTAACTATGGCAAGTGATCATGTGATGGAAAATGTTGTTCAGGCTAACCTAGAATTATTCTGACTCTCAAGAACAGCTGCCAGAAAACAGCAGTATGTGCTTGGCCTCAGATTTTCTACTTGAGGTTGGTAGCTAGGCAGGTGCGCACATTCGTAAAAATCCTCATGTTATATAAGCCACGCCTTTTGCAATCTTCTGAACACAGTACATACTTCGACTGTTGAAAATTGTTGTAAAAACGAATAACACTTTCCTGACTCAGTTATCGGGTAGAGTACCATACATTTTCGGCTTTGCGGCCTCTCTAGAAACTATAGTAAACTTTTCAGGTCACACGCCCGTTTAGGAGAAAATGACATAAGCCAAGACCCTGATTGCCAAATGGGCGTGTGTGCGCCTCCCGTTCAGGACCTGAAGGTGAAGAAACACGAACCACACGAGAGCTTCAACAAACCGGTGTTCCATAACGACATAGCAATCGTCGAGCTAGCTGATCCCGTCACAATGAATGGTATGAAAGGCTGTCCGTATACTTCAATCTTAAGTCTCAATTTACATTGCTGCGGAACTGTATTGAAGCGAGTTGAATTTGTAAACTTAATCTACAATGTAAAGTATAAACTAGAAATAAGTCGCGCGTGTTCCAACTCTCGGCCCCTTCTTGGAAATTTCCGCAACTACCGACGGAGCACTTTAAACAATTGACATATACTCATATCCATATATCAATTGTCTAAAGGTTTAATTGTATTTACATTATCGGTATGAAGTGTATTCAGGCAGCTTTCCTTGAGAGCCAGTAATTAAGTCTAGTAAGACTAGCCTGAACTACATCTTCGACCACATCATCACTCACCATCAGGTACAAATAGTGGTCAAAGGATAGCAAACTACATTGAACATTTGCGTCCATACCGTTACGTGCCATTGTAAATTGAGCCTTACTTTTATGTAGAAAACATCATCATGCATGTTTTCCCTCGGTTTGCCTGACATCTTTTGGTCCACGTATAATGGGGAGCGAGGTTAAAAGACCTTTCTGTCAAAAATACATAAAAAATGCGTTATCATTGATTGTTCAGTCATCGTGGTTTGTGTGACATCTGATGAGATGAAGATGTGAAGATGATATGAAGATTTGAAGCAGTGATGGCTCAGTGGCTTTGGCTATGGACTGCCGCGCAGCAGGTCCATGGTTCGAATGCCGCCGCGGGCTTTAGCTTCACCGCGTGGTGGAAGGGCATTTTTGCGAATGCCCGCCTGGCTAGCGACCACCCTCAAGTGGAAAAATCTGTCGCCAAGCACCTAACGGTGTGTTCCTGCAGCTGTCCTTGAGAGCCAGTAATTCTAGGTTAAGCCTGTTAACACCATCGACCACATCATCACTTACCATCAGGTGAGATTGTGGTCAAAGGATTACCTATCAGCAATAAAAAAAAAAAATATGAAAAAGATTTCGTTAGCGCTGCAGTGTTGTGCGTGTCGCCGCCCGTGTGGTAGGAAAATGATATATGAAATTATAGGATGCCGGCAGCCCACATGCGGGCAAGATCTCGGACTCTCAAGACTCGGGACTATTATATCCACGTGACAGGAAAAGCAGCTTAAATCGCTGCACGCACACGTATTTAAATAATCACATTTAGAAGAGGGGTGTTCATTTTTAGACTGAACGATCTGTACTACATATATTTGTAGGCTTCCTACCTATGTGAGAAAAGTTTGCATGGTTGTACAGTGCATATATGTATACATACCATTATCAACTGCTATGACGTCCACCATTGAACAATAGCCCCTGTCCATTATCATAATCCCCACGCTTGGCAGGCGTCTTGCCGAAAAAATACGTATCCCTGTCATACCTGTATAGGATCTATGCTGATATCTCTAGTTAAGCTGGCCAGCTATTAACCACGACCCATTTCATTGTACCTATGCATGCAAAGAAGAAGTGCAAGATAGGATTTTATTTGATTCGTTAGGTAATAAAAAAGGGTGGTGTAGCTACCGTAAGGCTATGCGGGGCAGCGCCTCGAGGCCCAAACTCAAGAGACCCCTCGGCCTCTATGTACATCGTACGAAAAAGTTATCTATATCCTTATTCAATAAAGAATTTTCTATGTACATCTAGCATAAAAAATACTTTGCTCTTATCCAACGAAATTTATAGCATATACCTTACCTATTTACTGTACAGTGAGTGCAGGTAGCATCTTTGTATATTACAGATTACGTGGCACCGGTTTGTCTACCTCGGAATGATGAGCAGTTTGGCACATTAGTCCCGGGAGACACGGTGGTCGTTGCTGGATGGGGCAAAACCAACATGACCACTGAAGAAAGAGCTAATGTACTTCAGTATGTCAATGTGAGTTAAATCCTTTGTATATATATATATATATATATATATATATATATATATATATATATATATATCAATTAATGATAATGATTATCATAATGTACCTACTTATTTATTTAGACATAGTTTCAGAATTTTATATTAAAAGGCTTCCCACGGGGATTCCCAGATTTGAGAAGTCTATTTAATTCCGAATGTTATAATTATATATGTAAACTTTAATTTATACCAGACAAAAGTTAACATTAAATTGTCTTACATCATTAAAAACTGCATTAATTCAATTTCATTATATAATACTACTCTATCAAGAAAGTACTGGAAAAAGTTCAATAAAACCTACATCAAATCTTAGTTATTCGTCCAAATTTGTTTTATCACCTTCAAAAACTCTTTTTTCCGGAATTCAGTTGAGTTCTCACCGCTGCCTGATTCTACTCCGAATAAAAACCGGTTCCACGAATAATTTAAATTTAGGAAAAAGAAAGAAGTTGGCTGGGGCCATTTTGGTGAATAAGGTGGTTTCTCGATAGTAATTGTTGAGTTATTGGTCAAAATTTAAATACAATGGTGGCCTTGTGCGAAGGTGCATTATGGTGGTGCAAAATTCAAAAATATTCTTCCCACAAATTTGGCCTTTTTTGTTGAATTTGCTCTTATAAACGCCGCATAACGCTCAAATAATGTTCTTTATTTATCATTTGACCTTCCGTTAAGAAATCAGAATGCACAACAATGTGATAGTCATTTTCCGTCTTTAAAAAAGTACTCTGTGATAGTCACTGGGCAAGTATCTTGTTAGCGATGGTCAAGAAAAACAGTCAACATGACTTAGATTCTTAATCAAATTTGGCGTTGTTTTTTTCGTTTCAAGTCTAATTACAGTTGTAAGGCGCCACTCTGAAGCTTGTTAACTAGTTTGCATGTCAAACTAGTAAACCCACATATTGAGTAAAGTAATAATACACAACCCACGTCTTCACCATACGTTTCATGAAAGTTGGGTCGGAATTGACTCGTTCAAGCATGTTCTCAGCGACTCTATGGAGAAAATTTAGGTCTTTTGGGATTGGCCGAGCGGCAACATGTTTCATAACCAAGTGATTATTTAAAATGGTGTTGATCGACTCGTGAGATACAGACAATTCGGCGGCTATCTTTCTCAAACTTGAATGAGGATTTTCAGTACAAAATTACAAATTTACGAGAGAAAAAAATATAGTCATGTGCTGGATTCGAACCGCACCGTAATGTAATTCGCCTAGCGTAATGTAAGGCGTTATTCCAAACTTCACAATATTAAAAAAAAAAGGATTTTCAGTCACTATTTCCTTCACTTCTGTGATGTTAACTGCACTTGCAGACGTTGATACCAGAGTGAGGCAAATCTTTCATCAAATCACGACCGCTTTTGAAAGCTTTGTACCACATAAGCACATGCTTTTGAGAAGTCGATGTTCCGTAAGCACCGTAATTCTGTAACATTTTCAGTGACTTAGACGCGAGCTCGAAATTCCATTGGCGAAAAAAAACCAAACCATTTGTTCGATGGTTATGTCCGTTATGAAATTCGCAATACACACTAGATATGCTTTAAATAAAAACAGCACTGTATTAAAAAAAAAATTTTAGAACCATAAACAAATCATTAATTTCCGATCCTTTTTTGACTGATAGTATATGACAATTTTTAGGGTTCCGTAGCCAAAGGGTAAAAACGGTACCCTAGATTACTGAGGCTTCGCCGTCCGTCCTTCTGTCACCAGTCTGTATCTATAATTATAATGCTGAATAAAGAAATTGATAAATAAAAAAAAAAAAGTGTATCTCAAGAACGGAGCTAGACAGTTGAAATTTTCACAGATGATGTATTTCTATTGCCGTTATTACAACAAATACAAAAAGTTGGCGAAGGGCGAGTCGGACTCGCGCACGTTACAACAAAAAATGGTTAAAATATGAAGTCTAATGTTGTATAGCTATCGGTGCGGAACCCTTTGTACTTTGAACAATTTTTAATTAATAATTGAGTTCGTCACAATATTAATATAAATTGTGTGATGTGTTATGAGAGGGAGTGAATGTGTGGTGTGGGCGTTTGTCCCATGTACATGTTAGTGTTTGTGTTTTAATAGAATTTGTTCGAATATTTTTTTTCTGATTCTAAATAGTTAAAATTTTGTAACCAATCGCCAATTGCTAAGTATTAATTTGCATTCATATCTCCTTCAACTAAGTATTTCCAGCATTTATGTATCTGACTATATAAGTATGGTCCAAAGTATAAATAAAACCTCTATGCTCTTCGGTTTTTTATGCCACCATTGTCAAAATGATATGAGGAGCCTAGATCTAAAATATTGGATTCACGTTTTGTATAAGTTTGGTAGTAGTTGCTACAAATAGTTGTCTCAATCGCAGAAACTGTCCTTCAGCGTAAAGAGCATCGTAGATAAACGGAAATACTTTTTGTATGCCACCTTGAGTGAGGATTGATATTTGAGCGCGTTATTATTTGAGGAAAAATATTTTGAGTGCGGGGCCCCATGCTGTTATTTCATAGTTCATTAACACTGAGATAAAGCAGTATACTCTAGTGTCAGAAATACTTCGTTTGCTACGTTTTGAAGTATTTTATATTATGTGCATTAATTTTCTTAGTCTGGCACTTAGGTGTTCAATATGAAAAACTTAAGAAAGGCTCGCATCTATCCATAATACCAAGATACTTAAAATCAATAAATCTAACAATATCCACATTGTTACTTTGATAGACCGATATTTTTTTTGTTCTGTTTGCATTAAATTGGTGGTGCAGAATAACATAAGTTAAGTAAAATCTAACCGAATAGCCAAAAAAACTAAAAAAAACTGAATGAAGGGAACTGAATTTTGTATGGGAATTGACAATTCGGATTACTTACAATAGATCGTGTTCGTGGCAACCTTATCATTTGACAGTACGACGCTCGTAGTGGAACTATTGCCACAAATGACATAAAAAACCATATATAGCCATGTCTTAGGGGTGTCAAAATGACAGTTGATGTAATATTTTACAGTTTTGTTTCATATTTTAGGCTATAAATTACATCTTTGGCTTCTTTTATGTAGTGTTTTTTATTATAATACTTATTTATTATTTTATATAGGAATCTAGTAATCCCTATATAAAAATAATAAATAAGTCATTGTATGTAATAAATATGTAAATGTAGTCATTTACGGAGATAAACGATGGAGATTGATCGGTGATATGGGAAAAGGTCGGTACACTAACTATTTATTTTGCATCTGAGTTCTGCTACAAAAAATACAACACAGGACAAAAAAAATATTTTTTTCGAATATTATGTGTATGATATACACAGAATCGTATCGTACTCGTATCGGTATACTGCTATAAATTTTTAAACACCAAGATGATAGGTAGATACTTTTAATCTACACAATGTTTAGTACTTACAATGTAATTGAGATCCTGTCAAATGCTGAAATTGTGTCACCATCGGACTGAAAGAGAGAGAGATAGTGAAATCGTAATATCCGAAAGTAAGCTTTATAACACAAAACTAGTAACATAAATCGAACGATGATAGAGTGAACTCCCGTGGGGGAGGCACTCTTATCTATTACAAAAGGTCCCTGCACTGCATTCCCCTACCTACCCCGACTCTTGTTAATATGGAAGCATCTTGTTGCCTCCTAGCTATGACTGGTCATCAACCTATAGTCATAGCGTCCTGTTACCAAGCTTGCTCCAAGCCGATCGTCCGAGCTGACTTAGAAGCCTTATTCTCATTAGGAAGCGCCGTCATTCTGATTGGCGACTTCAACAGTAAGCACATCCTATGGAATTGTAACGTCAACAATCCCAAAGGTATTGCACTTGAAAACCTAATCGCAGAACTTAACTTTGACATAATTGCGCCCACTGAGCCCACTCACTACCCTTATATGGAAGACCACCGATCTGACTTGCTTGACATGGCACTATTCAGAGGCGTAACACTCCGGTTACGCTCCATAGAAGTGGTTCACGAGCTTCACTCTGACCACCGACCCATTATACTGCGACTAGGTCCCGACCCAACGACTGACCTCCCCCGCCCCACTAAGACGATAGTGAACTGGAAGCAAGTAGGCGATGCCCTAAAGGCTATCAGTTCACCGGACCTTGACAAGATCCCTGACGACATCCTGACAAAAGATGACGTAACCCTTGCGATCGATTCGTTCACCAATCACCTCTCCACCGTAGTAGGTGCATCTGCAAAGGAGGTCATAGTGCCGGACGACCGGCGCCTTGTCATTCCAGCGGATGTGAGACGATTGGTGACGGAGAGTAAAGCAGTGACCCGACATTACGACTCTTACCCCAGTAAAGAGAACAAAACTAAGAAACGTCACTTTGAACGCATGGTTCAAAGTCGCATGTCTGAGTTGCGTGATCAACAATGGGGCGATAAACTTTCAAACCTCGTGCCAAGCCACCATGCTTACTGGGACTTGGCGCGAGGTTTGAAAGGAAGTAACCACAACGACATGCCTCCCTTATACAGACCAGTCCCACTAGTCCCAGCGTTCTTTGACGAAGACAAAGCTGAGTGCCTAGCTGATAGCCTAGAGGCTCAGTGTTCCCCTAACGTAGATCACGTTGACCAAGCTCACCTCGATTCGGTGGATGCTGAAGTCGAACGTAAAAGCTCTGTGGTCACCTCTGAACTCCCACCAATCACTTTAGCGACTTACGCTGAGGTGGAGAGACTGATCAAGGCCCTCCGACCGCGCAAGTCCCCCGGTGCCGATGGCATCTCCAACAGGGTTCTTAAAACCCTCTCTCCTCCTCTCATCCATCTCTTAGTCAGCATCTTCAATGCTGCTATGAGCCACTGCTTATTCCCAGACACCTGGAAATGTGCAAATGTCATTGGCATTCACAAACCAGGCAAAAGCTCATCTGACCCCACCAGCTACCGCCCCATCAGCCTCCTCAGTGCCTTAGGCAAACTTTACGAGCGGTTACTTGCAAACCGTCTCCAGTCCCATGCTAAGGAACACCACCTTATCCCAGATGAGCAGTTTGGCTTCAGACCCGGACACTCATGCGTCCAACAGGTGCACCGCCTCACGGAGCACATCATTGAGGGCTTCAATAAGTACCCCAAACCCCAGACTACGCTAGCAGTCTTCCTCGACGTAGCGAAAGCTTTTGACAAAGTCTGGCACAATGGCTTGATCTACAAGCTATACCAATTTGGCGTGCCAGAACGTCTTGTGCTCATCCTACAAGACTTCCTTAAAGCCAGAAGCTTTCGCTATCGCGTGGAAGGCACCCTCTCCTCCCCCCACCCAGTCAGAGCCGGAGTCCCTCAGGGCTCCGTGCTATCACCTATTCTCTTTGCACTGTATACCAGTGACATCCCACGCTCTCAGCCCAAAGTATTCCTAGCCCAATATGCGGACGATACCGCCATTTACACCACTGGGTGGCATATCAACAGACAGTCCTATTTCGTCATTCAACGGGCCGTCACCGAGATCGGTGACTGGTTCCGAAAATGGCGCATCGCGGTCAACCCAGCTAAAAGCACAGCTATGTGCTTTACTGAGAAGACACGCTCCCCTTACCCGAAACCGCTCATTTTGTTCGACGAACCCATTCCCTGGGTTCCTAGAACAAAATACCTCGGAGTCACCCTTGATCGTCATCTCACCTTTAACGATCACATAACAACCGTCCGTAACAGAGCGGCCTTCGTAATGGGTCGCCTTGGTCCCCTACTTCGCAAAGAGAGTAAAATGTCTCTTAGTAATAAGAAGACACTTTACACTGCCTGCATCCGCCCCATCATGACTTATGCATCAGTAGTGTTTAGTCATGCTAGTGAGGCCCACCTTCATAAACTTCAAGTCATCCAAAACCGTTTTCTTCGTAATGCAACCGGCGCCCCGTGGTATATCCGGAACACCGAGTTGCATTGCGACTTAAACCTTCCCTCTTTAGCGCAGTTCAATAAGGACTGCGCCCGCCGATACTTTGATCGAGCGCCCCACCACCCGAACCCATTGGTTGTCCAGGCATCGAACTACTCGACTGCCTCTTCTATCCCATTTTTCAAACCCCCCCGTCGCCGACCACGGCAGGTATTAGACGACCCGGATGACCCCATCGCAGCCATTACATTGGCAGCTTTAGCGTTATCCGCAAGTCGTCGAGGTAAAATCCCCAGGTGTGAGGTAATTAGAGGTCACACAATCAAACACCGAGCCCGCCGGCGAGCTCGAGGCAAAAACAAGGTCACGATAAATTGCTCTCCAAATAGTCAAAGAGTATTATTCAGTAGGGCCCAATTGTGCAACACTGCAGTTGCACAGAGGCATTTTGCTCCGATCCCCCCCATGTCTCTCGACAGCGAGACAAGCCGAGGTCCGAACCACAGTGGTGCCCTTGAGCTCGCTGTCAACCCCTCCTATAATAGCGGTACGTTTTCGGCGTCCGCAGGAGACGGAGGTAGAAAGCGCTTTTCGCCTTCTACGCCCGTCTCGGGAGAAGTGCCTTCGGCACTTCTCCCGAGACGGGCTATTGTAGGGCCAGGCCCTCGCCCAAAACCCGGTGGAGCTGGACGACCGCACAGGCGGTAGCCAGCATCTATGTCCTCCCTAAACAAACAACAAACATAAATCGAAAATGTAACATTTCTTGTTGATCTTCATAAGGATTTGCTGTTTTATTAATATAATATTTTCATACACATTTATACGCAAGTCATTGTGATATTTACGTTACAAGCGTAATTTAGAGTCAACTTTGCAATTTTATTCCATCTAGAAAACTTGAAGGATACGAGTTTTGGACTTTCTTGGTCTTAGATAATATGATCAAGATTAACATATAATTTTCTTACTGCCACAAACTTAATATATTTTGGTAAAAAACTGTTTAAATAAAGCTATTCAGTACTTGTGAGCGTCTCACTTACAACTTTATACATATATCTGCACGTAACATACCTGCGCGTAGGTGGTTATATATACATACATAGTACATTCCCTTAGGTATATATATATATACCTTCTTACTTCGTAATCTTCTAATCTTTATCTCATTACTATGAATGATTTGCGTAATCAGACAAGTGTTATTGAATGATAATAATCACACTTCATGCGAAAGAGTATTTGCGTAAGCACAGAACAATAAGTAATATCTAAGTGTGTATTTATGCGAGTATGTATCTTTTGTTCGCCAAGCAACGGCTCAACTGATTTGGATGTTTTTTTATGTTATTGTGACGGAACAAGCTCGAGACCCACTTGATGTTAAGCGGACTAAACTCTGCCTATAACAGATTGCACTGCGGCCGTCACCTTGAGGCATCCTCAGTTATTAAGTCTCATGTGCCTGAATTTCACGGGCTCTCAAGGCCTGCTGCCGGAACACACCGTTAGGTTCTTGGCGACAGATTTTCTACTTGATTATGTTCGCTAGCCAGGAGGGCATTCGCAAAATTCATTTCCACCATGCGGTGAAACTGAAGCCCGCGGCGGGATTCGAGCCATGGACCTGCTGCGCGGCAGTCCTTAGCCAATGCCACTGAGCCATCACGATGGTAGGTAAACATAATAATTAGGTCCTGCAATAAAACATAGGGTGATGGGATAATCTATATCACATTTTTTACGTTGCTCCCTAAGGAGAGCATACCTAATAACCTGATTCCTCGCAGGGGAAGGCACGGGCAGAAGTACTCGTAAGTAAAATATACATAAGTAAAAAGAATAGTAAAACCAAAATCTGGTTCTACTATTTCCTGGTTTATACAGGGTGTCCCAGAACTCAACGTCAAGCGGGCACGGGGTGTGAGGGGCGGTCACACCAGTCCCGGGAAAAATGAAAAAAAAATCCCTTTTGGATATTTAAATTTTAACTGACAAATTAATAAAAATTCGGAAAATCGATACCTTTAACCATGTTTGTTGGTACTGTGTCCACAAATTCCACAATTTTACGGTGTTTCTTAATAAACGTACTAAGGAATTGCAGTCACAAATCAAGCATAAACGATTGCTAGGTTTGTTAAAATAAGCATATTTTCCTTGACTTGTAATTGAAAAAATAATATCGCCGAACTTTGACTCTTCATAAAAAAAAATAAACTATAGGACTACCCTCGGCAAGTTGATTTTGAATAAGGTGATATTTAGAAAAAATCTAATAGCTGCTGTAGCTAGAAAAGTAGCTAGTGCTATACTAATCCAAAATCTTAGCTATAAATGGGCCATCTTTTGAAGTAACTTGCCGAGGGTAGTCCTATAGTTTTTTTTTATGAAGAGTCAAAGTTCGGCGATATTATTTTTTCAATTACAAGTCAACGAAAATATGCTAATTTTAACAAACCTAGCAATCTTTTATGCTTGATTTGTGACTGCAATTCCTTAGTACGTTTATTAAGGAATTAGTGAAAAAAATCACCGTAAAATTGTGGAATTTGTGGTCACAGTACCAACAAATATGGTTAAAGGTACTGATTTTCCGAATTTTTATTAATTTGTCAGTTAAAATTTAAATATCCAATAGGGATTTTTTTTTCATTTTTCCCGGGACTGGTGTGACCCCCCCTCACACCCCGTGCCCGCTTGACGTTGAGTTCTGGGACACATGTATATACGGTATCGTACTTCCTGCTCTTATGCCTATAATATCTCGCGCCCCTGTGAGTATCGTACTTCCTGCTCTTATGCCTATAATATCTCGCGCCCCTGTGAGTATCGTACTTCCTGCTCTTATGCCTATAATATCTCGCGCCCCTGTGAGTATCGTACTTCCTGCTCTTATGCCTATAATATCTCGCGCCCCTGTGAGTATCGTACTTCCTGCTCTTATGCCTATAATATCTCGCGCCCCTGTGAGTATCGTACTTTCTGCTCTTATGCCTATAATATCTCGCGCCCCTGTGAGTATCGTACTTCCTGCTCTTATGCCTATAATACCTCGCGCCCCTGTGAGTCTAACATTTTTCGTTCATTATTTGGTACAAATTTCTTAGTTTGGCACTCAGTATTAGTGCAAAAAATACCACGTTAGAATTTACTACCAGCGTTGTATTACATATGTGTCCATTTCTTATCCCTACGCACCAAATGGTTTTTTTGGAACTGATGAATTAATCATTGGATTGTTAGTAGAGATGTACCTGAAATGTGTATGAGTCAGAAAAGCCGACATTTTTAGTCAGCGAATAAATAGTAAAAAGCTCCGGCTTGTCGAATTTGGGCTTCTGACAGTCATGTTATACTAGAGAAGAAAAAATGGGTGTTTGAGCCTATCCATATTGTATTAGTGCAATAATCATATATGTAATCCATTTCTTAACCTTTTGCAAGAGCTTCATAATAGCTTCTGTGGATTAAGTAACAATTTGTTTTAAAAATTTATTACCTACGTGTAATAGTAACCGAGCGATTTTTTATACCTGATAGGTTAGCATTTGACCTCTATCTCATCTAATGGTAAGTGATGATGTGGTCGAAGATGTTGTTCAGGCTTACCTAGAATTACTGGCTCTCAAGGACAGCTGCCGGAACACAGCGTTAGATGCTTGGAGAGCTAGCCAAGCGGGATTTCTCTTAGTTTCACAATAACTGGCAAATAATTACATACTATTTAGAAACTTACATTGTATATATTGTAAAATATGAACTTACCCTCTACACAGCTGCCAATCCTTGATCCTAAGGCGTGTTCGGTGTTCAATAAACGCTTCACGTGGAACAAAGGGAACATCTGTGCTGGTGGCGAGAAGAATAAGGATGCCTGCGCAGGCGACTCTGGAGGACCGCTCACAAAGGTAAAATTCTAATAGTTTTATACACTCAAAGACTATCGTCTGTCAAATCATATTTTAAATTTTGTCGTTGTATTAAAAGTAGCGAAGTTTGCTTAGCCATTCTGAACCGATCAGCAAAGTTAAGCAACGTCCGCCGCGGTCATGACTTGGATGGGTGACTGTTTGCGACATTACTACCGAGCGCTTCCGTGCTTCGGAGGGCACGTTAAGCCCTCGGTCCCGGTTGTTGTCTTAGGATAGCAGTCGTTATAGCATGGTGGTAGGGCATTTTGCGAATGCCCGCCTGGCTAGCTACCACCCTCAAGTGGAAAATCTGTCGCCAAGCACCTAACGGTGTGTTCCGGCAGCTGTCCTTGAGAGCCAGTAATTCTAGGTTAGCCTGAACAACATCTTCGACCACATCATTACTTACCATCAGAGCCACATACCATGAGATAGTGCTCAAAGGCTAACATATAAAGCATAAAAAAAGAATTCAAATTTTTGTAAAAAAAATGTTCTTAACTAGTTATTTAATATTCAGTATAATGGGGCCATAGATACGTTTCGTGTAGAATGCGCAAGCAAATTAGGGCCATTATTTTTCAATGTTTTTTTCATAATTGATACCAGTTCTGTATTTAATTTAATATATCTTACATATGTATAAAATAAACCATCACTCAAATTCATTCATCAATCAAATGATAACATTACAATGCGCAAATACCTAGATAAAAAGCTTTATGGAATTAAAATATTTGCATTGAGAATAAATGTTTCTGCTACCGCATTTCCGGTAGGTAGGTATATATGCCCATATAACATAAAAACTATCAATAAACCAATCAAATAAACACAGCTACTTATACTATGGTTAACCTTGATCAATATAAAACAATGTGTTGGTTTTTATAACAAAATTGCCCACAATTACAGAAGAAATAAATTGTCTACAGCTATTGTTTATTTTGGGTTCACTGCATAATTTATAGTTGCTTACCGGGCATAGGTACATATATAATGTTTTCGAAAATAGTCAGACTTGGGTACTTAATATAATTAATGCTTCAAAAAGTCCACTAGTCAAAAGTTGTCTGACACATTCCAGTCGAACCGATATGAGCGTCCATATCATTTTCATGATATCAGCACTTAGTTTTAATTTTTAATGTTGTTTATAGATATAATATATTATAATACGTTTCTTAATAGTATATATAAAGTGTTCTTAGTATTTGAATTGCTTTATAATCCATCAACAACTGTAATGATATATAAAAGGTGTAAAAAACTACTTCTGCTGTGGGTACCTAACCTTATCCGTTAAAAACCGATTTATATCACGAACGGTATGTAACGGTTTTTAATATAATATCTGCATACAGAAGATGCGAACATAAATGAAGACACCATTATACATATAACTACGTTTTGACTTCCCGGAAGACTGCTTTTTCTATTTGAATATTTAAAGTTGTCAAGTCTCTTTCTAAACATATGCACTATATAGCACGCTTATCGAATATAACGTATTTTTTAATACGGCAACCAAAATTACTACATTACAGTCACTCACCGCTGGAAATCATCTTTTGATATTACCCGAGGAAATATCTTTCAGTTTTTAAGAATCTATACAGAACATGGATAAAATGATCTCCGTGTGACATATTAAAGGCAAAAGTTATCCTTGTTTCAAGACGTGGGTATATAATTAT
Source organism: Plagodis dolabraria (assembly GCA_963854805.1). Lineage (NCBI taxonomy): Eukaryota > Metazoa > Arthropoda > Insecta > Lepidoptera > Geometridae > Plagodis > Plagodis dolabraria. The sequence goes on along the minus strand of OY978459.1, from coordinate 14,246,445 downwards.
TAATTGAATAATATGATCACGTGCGTATTTTAATTTGCGCTATAATTAAATACTATTTAACACAATTGAGTAACATCAACTAATAGAGATTAAGGTTATAACTAATAGAGATAAAATTATCAACTACGGATACATACGTATCTGCGCGCCCATGCTCGGAGAGTATCAAAATTTTCAAATAAATGAGATGATTTTATCCTTTTCTCGGGGAGTTATGTCCCCAATCTGAGCTAGGCCCGCTGACCGTAGTATAGTGATTGATTTACAGATTCGTTTTAAATAGGTTAGAAAGAAAACAAAACCAATAATACGTCTCGCACAAACAGTAATTGAATGCTTTGGATCAAAGATAGAAGAGTAGACAAACGACCAAAGCGAAAGAGTCAACATTTACGACATACTCATCAAAGTACTGGATTGGATGACAAAGACAACTAATAACAAAATGGATACAAAATTACTCTTGGAAATTAATATTAAAAAGAAAAGCTTTCAAATTTCGGCCAATCAAAAACCAAAAAGATTATTCGCGCATTAGTAAACAGTAGTGCTGGCAAAAACGTATCTTTGTTGAGATTGTATCATTTGTATCTGAATCAGTTCAAAGATTCGAATCAGTGAAGTGCTTCATTTGCATCATTTGCATCAGTGACTCTAAACTCGATTTACTAGCGCAAATTTATAAAAACCTTCATGAATCGTTTTTATTGACATGTTTGAGGAATTATGTAAAGTACATAATATTGTTTTAGTATTTTGTTTTACTAATTTCATTTGCCTAAAAAATTGATTTTCCTTCATATTTTTTTCAGGCTTATGACCGAAAGTTAGTTTTTGAAAGTTCTAACTGGCGTATTTAAAAATAGATTTTATATACAGTGATTGATTTCTTTTATTATTTACAATTATTTACAACTTCACCGCCCTTCGTTTTTTTTTATTTACACATTTTAGACTGGATAATATTTACAACTTTACCGACATTTTAATATTTTGCGCAAACATAGGTCAACTAAACCAACAATAGTCATCTTTCCTCACGCGTAATGCGTGCGTAGGTGAGCTAGTGTTGCCGTCTTTCTCAGTCACCAACTAGTAGTGAATATGTGAGAGAGACGGTGGCGGCGGTCGGCGATCTCCGACGCGTTTCAAACAGTCGTATCTATCTGTCTCAATCGTGTCAGCGAGCGCCGCGTGCCGATTGAAACCGAGATGCAATTGAGCGACTGATGCATTTGAAGCGATGTTCATGATTCGAATCAGTGTATCACTTTAAAGAAACGACTCACTGAGTCGTTTCCGTGAAGAGCGACACACCTCTAGTAAACAGATCCGAAGCCTGTGCAGCCGAGACAAAGCTTTTGAACAAATCAAGTTTGGAAAATCAAAGCCTTAAACAAATATGCATCGAAATTAAAATACATGCTAACAAACATTTTTATTTGTTAGCATGTATCTTAATTGAAGGAGGGAATCTATTTAATAAGATAAGCAGAAAAATATCGCGATACTTCAAACCTCTCCCCTAAATAATAGATGACAAAGAAGGAAACCCAATTCATGATATCAGCAAGGATGCAGTGAGATGGAAATAATATTATGCTGAACTTTACGCAGATGTTATTTGTGACCCTGCAAATCTGATGAAAGTTATGATACAACCGGGACTGGACATTTTACGATCTGACATTGAAAGAGAGGTAATGAAGCTAAAAGTAAGACCACATGTAGCCGAAGCGGTAAAAGCCTAAGATTTTTTTACCTGTAGATGTGTTGTATGGCCTCCATATTTACTAGACGAATTCAGGGTAATCACCTGAGTCACTACCAGTCTTGCACTTCCAAGGGTCCGGTGAATACATCGCCGCTAATCGTGTTTTTTAGGAATAATCTGTGGACAATATGCCTTTCTTGTGTCTTTAGACTCTGCACCAATTATTCAAGCACTGTGAGAGATAAGAAAACTGTTTCATTTCACGCGTAATTATTGCTTTTATTGATAAATAGAAAATATCGTCATTTTGTTTTATCTTAGGAACTAATCTCAATGAAATGGATGAGCGAGATATGTGTATCGTTTGGTGTGAGAGAGTGAAAGAGATCGCAGCATAATGGTGATCGGAAACGACTCGTGGCGGTTCGGTGGTAACACGAATTGCTTATTTATCTCTTTCTAACAAGAGATATGACGCATAATATTTGAACGTTCTTTCCGTGTCATTACAAACTGCATATACATGTGCGTAGGTATGTATATAGGTAAATTCTAGTAAGCTTTTAGAGCAGTGGTGTTCGGATATAACTAATCTATATATTTCAAATCACTGGTAAAAGCTCTTAGCGCTAACATTTATTGTTCCACTGCACAAAATTAGTAAACCCTGTAAGGTTAACTTGTGAGTGGCCTATATTGTTGGATTGATTTGATTCTGCGATTCTACTATTGCAAAAGAGAGGCTCAGTAAGAAACTGTAATTACAGATAATAAAACCATACCTAATATCTCACGCAAATAAAATTCTCCTTCACATATTAGACAACCACCTCAGATGGACACATTCTTCAAGAAGAAGCCGGAATCTCCTTAAAGCAGTGATAGCTAGAGCGGTATAGTTATGCACTGCCGTACCGCATCAGGCATATAGTTCGATCCACACCGCCGGCTTCACCACATAGTGGAAGGGCATTTTGCAAATGCTCGCCTAGCTGGTTACCAGTTACCACCCTCAAGTAGAAAATCTATTGCCAAGCATCTAGCAGTGTGCTCCGGCAGCAGTCCTTGAGAATCAATATAATTATTAAATTTGCTGTAATTATGAAACTTAGCAAATGTACGGTAGCAGGGTGATGGGCGCAGTGCAGTTCTTCTCTTGTGACGAAATGCATGTGTTATAGGCACAGGTTACCGCTTAATCAGGTGAGCACTGTGCAAGCTCCGCCACAATCCCATAATAATACTAAAAGGGATATTTATATTTAAAAAAACCGAATCGTCTTGAAACACTTAAAAGTATGAAATTAACTGTGAAAATCGTTGTTGTTATCTTGGGAATATATTCAAAGCCGATCCTCAGCGGTTACAATACGTACTTAATTACGTGTAAATACCCACTCTTGCTTCTGAGCCGGATAGAGCATCTACAAATTCGTAGAACCTAATTTGATAACTAAATATAAATTGTCCTAATCGATCGATCACTACTGTTTCTATGAATCACTTATCACTAATTTAATAAGTACCTATAGTCAAAAAACCCACTGCACTGTCATCGTTCCAGGTATTTGACACAGCGGAAGGCCCGAAGCACGTTTTAGTGGGTGTGGTATCCTTCGGACCAGCGATCTGCGGCACAGGCAACCTCCCTGGCATTTATGTATCCGTACCCAACTACCTCAAATGGATCCTGGACCATATCAAGGCAGTGACGAGATAGCTAATCGTCTAACAGAAGACCTCTTCAGTTACTATTTTACAAATGACGATGTAACATACCTTATATTTTTCTGCTTTTTATTATTTATGAAATAGACGTATTGTATTAAATATTCCAATTTTATGAAGACCGTTTGGCACGTTTTCATTTTCCAAGAGATCACAGTCCTCCACCCAGTCATATAAGTCAAATCTTAAAAATAAAACCGTACTTAGTTTCGCAGCAACTCCGATATGCAGCTGCATGATTGTTTGGTGGCTTATCAATCTTTGTCAAAAAAAAAACACCACATCACTCAATCCCAATTAAGTGACGTGGATCTTTCCTAGGATCTCATCACACCACATTGAAAGTTAAAATAGGTAGGATTAAATAGTTAAGTACATTTTGTGGTTTGGATTTTGTTTTCAACTGACTTTATGATTTTATATTAATAAACATTTCATTATAATTTCAATGATGACATGTCAATATGATTACAAATTTAATTAATAATATTTAAGTAAAACTTAAAACTAGCCTAATCAAATAACCCACCCCTGATCGCTCCCGGTGCAAAGATGTCCATAACACTTGCAGCGTTTCCGCTCTCAATGGCAATGGCCATCCTCTGCACCAGGAACGAGCTGGAGCGGCAGTAACCAGTTTTTATTATATTTGATTTTATATAAGAATTAATTTATCAAAACAGATTAAAGAGTTATGATTATTTAATCATATATTGATATGCATACATTCAAATATATACAACTCGTTAAAACTTGCATCTGTCCAAGCTGGCCTCCGAATCAGATAGCTTGTCTTCAATGTCTATCCTATTCAAATACTCAACAACATCACCATTGTAAGTCTCAGCCGTATCATTTATGGACACTTTTCTAGATCTATCTGGACTGTTAAAATGATATGCCTTTTTGGTCTTCTTCTTGACTTTTCTTGGAGACAGTTGTATGGCGTCTATAGGTGATGCATATCTGGGAGCGTAGTACCGTTCAAATAGCATGGGCTGTTCAGAAACTCGTCCATACATCAGCTCCATTTCGTGAAGAAACTCCTCTCTTCTCATTCGCTCTTCATCTCGTCGAGTTTGAAGTCGCATTGCTATGTCCTCTTCATGGCTAAAAAGTAAAAAGAGTACTCTAAGGCTTCGTACCCACCATAGATGTTAAAAATGAGCAGTATATGAGAAAAAAAATCACCAATAGGATCGATCATATTCATTAATCATAGTTCTAGACTCTTAGAGCGCAGTGGTCCTTCGATTGTGTGCGGTGGATTTTTTTCCTCGTACACTGATCTTTTCATCGAAAATCTTTCGTGGCTAAAGGCCTAAAGGCCCTGTGTTCAAATCAATATTAGTCTTGATTTAAAAACCGATACATTAGGCAGGTATTCAAAAGATTGAAAAATTTTACAAAAAAAATGGAACCAACTTCGACACCCAAAAGTGTGAAATAACTTGTTGAAGTCGGTACCATGATAGTTCAAAAGTATATATTATCACAATATTGTGCGCATGGTAGCGACTTCGACAAGTTATTTCACAATTTGGGTGTTGAAGTCGGTTAAATTTTTTTAATAAAAAATTTATTTCACACATTTTAGTATCCCTTGATACTTACGGGATCGAATATCATTCATTGTTAACGACAATATCATTAAGATAAAAATATTTTTCAGTTATTATAGTGTAACTCAAAAACGGCTTGACCGATTTTGATGAAACTTAAATGGGACCAAACGACAAGCATCACCTTTCAAAAAAATAAAGAGTTTTCAAAATCGGTTGACCCAATCAAGAGTTCTGAGGTAACAAACATAAAAAATCTAATTGAGAACCTCCTCCTTTTTTGGAAGTCGGTTAAAAATTAGGAAGTATCTGATAAGTCTGATCCTTGACTACAACTGTAGCGTTGCGTACGAGTAAATCCCATTACTATCAGTAATCCTACACTGTCCATGTCACAGAATACATAATTTGTGTTATTATGCATAACATAAAAATTATTCAAATAAAACGGGGTGTATCACAAACGTGTTCTTCATTCAAACTCTTTTTAGTTCGAATTTGATTTATGAAACTAAAAAGGGATTTTATTATCTATAGGAGAATAAATAAATGGTGTTAATATAAACATCTTTTTTTTCTTTTTTTACAGTATAAATATACCTATATATATTCCAGCACCACAAATTCTTAAAATTTTGTAAAGTACCGTAAAATCTAACAACTTTACCAAACATTTAGCAATTGCAACACATCGTAGGTAATTGACATAAATTTAGTTACCAAAAGGGACGTATCTTCCAGCGCTTACCATACAAACATAGCTTCGTCATATTACGCTCAAACTCGGTGAAATTTTGCATCCCAGTCCTTGAGCCTATGCCCTATGCTGATATATATGCTTCTGGTTTATCAGATTTCCGTAAAATTATGTGTTTGTATAATTTGGAACAGAGAAGAAATTTCTAATAGATAAATTGATCATCAGTAAATTTATTAAATATAAGTACCTAAATATTATAATTAATCGAATAATGTACTTCGTATTTTAACCTATCAGAGCAGAAAAAGTATATATAAGGTGGATCAATAATACTGGGGGGATGTATTTAGAGTCGATAACGGAATGTGTTCCACTCATGTTTAATTTTCACATACACAAAAAGTCTGTAGCTCTACTATTGCTTAAGCTGGGCACGTTAGCCTCGGGAATATTAGCAAGGACAACCGCGGTCTACGAACACGGTGTATCTACTCTATTCACACACACGCACGATTGCTACGCGAAGTCAATGAACTACTAGGCACAATAGACAGCTGTTTTGTGTACCTATTCTGCCTAGTCGGTCTTTGGCGGCTTGCGACAAAAGAACGCGCGACGCGGTAGCGGTTTAACATAATACGGCATACCTAAGTAGCTGCAACACAATACAGTACGTACCTACGTAAACTTGAAATTAAAAAGAATGTAGGTAAGTAACATTTTTTATCATTTAGAAGAGTTTAATCGATTGGCGATTATGCAAATCATTCGGCAGTCTAGCTAGATTGGCCGGTAAGGCCTTCGCGTTCGTCAGAATAGGTACGTGAAACAGCTTCATCTATCACTAAAAACAGCTGTTTTGCCCTAATTATAGCGTCTAGTTGACATCGGGTAGCGTTCGTACGTGTGAGAATGGAGTAAACCGTGGTTCTCACTATCATACTAAAAGGCAACGCGCCGCGCTTAGAAAATACTTATACTGATTTTTTGTATGTGAAAATTAACCATGAGTGGAACACATTCCGTTATCGATTCTACACCATCCCCCGCAGTATTGTTGATGAATTAATATCCACCTTATATACCTATGAGTACCAACTGAGCCCAATTTACAGTAATTATATGATTTAATCTAAAAGTGGTAGAGAAAAATGTTGGTATTAGCATTTATAATAAATATGCTAGTAAGTATTAGTCAACTCATTTAGACAAAGAAAAAGGTAAAGTAAGTTCAGAAACCTAATTATGACCACACTACTAAGTACTACCGGACTCGTTTAGCGGAACATATTACTTATTATCTCGCCACAAAACATGACTCAGTTCTTTAGACTTAATTAAATTTAAATTTCATGGCTTTCTGATGTTATTCTAAGAATATGAGTAATCGTCTAGTCACCACCCTAAAAGTCCCTTAATTAATCCTATTCCGATTAAAGCCTTAAGTGACACTTAATTTAATCGTTCATTAAGAAAATTGATTAAGGTAAATGCTCCAGGGCTTCCTGCAATGATGACATAACCAAAGGTCAAGATAACTCTTCGATAACGAGATATGGGTAATCAAGAAACAAATGATTCTTAGTGACCCTTATGATCTTGCAGTATTACATCTAATATATAGCTAACTAAGTAAGTATGTATAATAATCGGTAAGTATAATGTAACACATATAGTATCAGCCTGTAAGATTGGTATTTTTCACGTCTGTCGCATACATTTTGATGAATATCATATTATAATTATCGCGAGTGTTGTTTATAAGAAGTTTCAATCGCATTTGTTATTCTAGATAACAATTATTTGGACAAAGAAGGATGGACACTATTGCGAGTTAAACTTGTAAAGATAAATATGTTTTCTATAAAGTTGCTTAACTTAGCCGTTCTTAAGAGATCAGCTAAGGTAAGCGACGTCCGCTGCGGTCATGAGTTGGATGGGTGACCGGCAGTGGCAAGTACTACTAACCGCTTCCTTGCTTCGATGTCGATCCCGGTTGTTGTCTTAGGATGGCACTCGTCATAAGTCATAACATTGGGATAGGTATAAGTAGAAAATCTGTCGCCACACATCTAACAGTGTGTTCCGGCAGCTGTCCTTGAGAGCCAGTAATTATAGGTTGGCCTGAAGAACATCTTCGACCACATCATCACTTAACATGCGATGAGATAGTAGTCAAAGGCTAGGCTATCCGCTAAAAAAAACAATTACAACGTCTATAATGTGTATAGTCAGAGTAAAACTTATCTGCGTTAGCATCAGTCTAATAAAATACTCACTTGTTCTTTACCATATGCCAGGCTGGTTTCGAGCGAAGCAGCCTGTCTCTATGCTTCATCTCAGTCCTTCTCCTCTGCTCGGCGACCCGCCTGGCAGACTCCACCTCGAACCGTCTCCGCACCGCCTCGGCTCTTAGCAAAGCTGCGAGGTTGGACCTGCCCGCAGCAGAAGTGCGAAGCTCTAAAGCGGAGTAGGCGCGGGCTCTTGGACCATCGGTCTCGCCGCCTACACTTTCAGTGCTTTTGCTGTCTTGATATATCTTCTTGGCTACATCTTGCATCTGTAATGAAATAAATCACAAATTATTGTTTATTACCTACTACCTACCCACAGCTGTGCCTACACTATATATATTATATAGTGTAGACACAGTAGTACAGACTATATCTGTATGTTAAAAGGGCATCACATCAGAGGTGACCATTAGTGTCAGATCATACGCCTAGCGAATTAATTAAACAAGCTAAGCCATTGAGCATGGCATAGACCTATGAATGCACGCGTAGATTCGTGGAAGATCATTGCAGTCTACGCGCAGGCAAATCTTAGATAAGTCCCAGTCCTTAAGACTGCTAAGGCTACGTGCACGCAGATATCACCTCTGACGTAAAATCACACACCCACCCGCGGAATATAGAAATGCTCCAGTTTGTACGCGTGGTAGGTGAGGAACGAAGTGTCTCTCAGAGAGCATATTCTCTGTGTTTCGGTCTGAAAGAGCAAGGCTGGCTTAGCAGTCTCTAGGTGGTAATGGATGGTGTTCAGATCAGAACGGAGGCCCCGTATGTTACACAAGACCATGGCAAATGGGGGTTAAGCGTCGTTTGCCCCGAGGTGATTTTTTTTATTTTTTTATACCTGATAGGTTAGCCTTTGACCACTATCTCACCTGATGGTAAGTGATGATGTGGTCAAGGATGTTGTTCAGGCTAACCTACAATTACTGGCTCTCAAGGACAGCTGCCGGAACACACCGTTAGGTGCTTGGCGACAGATTTTCAACTTGAGGGTGGTAGCTAGCCAGGCGGGCATTCGCAAAGTGCCCTACCACTATGCGAAAATATGATGATAGATAATTAAATGATGATAGATAATTAAACATATTTTTCCCCCTCCAGAATACGTAGGGAAGCCTGGCCATCCAGTTTCAGGTACAGGTTCCGAGGGTGGACGCCGGAATAGGGATTTTCCAGGGCAGACGCAGCTGATACCCTCCTGGAATAATATCTTTTGAAACTGTGCATATACACCTTTCCGGAAAACAGAAGGAGCTATGCACGTGTGTTCGAATATATTGTGTAACAATCTAAGATGATATTATGTGAAGTTACTCACGCAAACGAAGCTGCGGGCGACAACTCGTAATTAAATACTTATATTATGCAGGTACATATATCTACACTGTATATACCTATTGTATAGCCTAGGAACGCGTTTGTTGAAGCAAACATGTAGATATTAATTTGAAACAGACAGGTTGTTATTGCAGGAAAATAAGGATAAAAAGTATAATATAAAATATGGACTTTTATGATTGGATTTGCATATCGAATTAATCAAAAGATATTTAATTTATGACTTGGACTGGAATCAAAATAACTATAGTTTTAATAATATTTCCTCAAAATTATATAGCGTAGATGTACAAGTGGGTATACCAAACTAGTGAGTTGATTTTTCAACGACTCATTACATGAGTTTAGTGCGTAATTACCTTTTTAGCAGCCCGATCAGCAGTGTTAAACCTGAATGGCTGCGGACTAGTGGTAACAAAATCCTCTTTAGATTTATCTCTTCGCTTCTTAGTTGGGCTCGCACACCTCCTATCCGATGACGATGTCGAAGGTACACCTGGCGACGGGTCTATTGGCAGATCACTGTGAGCTGCTGGAGTAGAGAGCCGACTTCGGTCACGCGCTGCCATACTACCAGGATAGTTTGCCTGTCGGAGCATTTCTTCGGCGCGAATGCGTTTGTTCATAGATCTAGACAAATAGCAAATGAACAGATAGGTTAGTTTTGCTAGTTACAAATGTAGTTGATTGATTTATGTCATTTAAATATTTATGACGTGCCCCAAAGGCATAAATGATCTATAAGGGTGACACATCTTACAGTCACAGTTATTTTCGATTCATTTGTAGGGAGAATTCTGAATCTACCAATGAAGTACATAATGATGACCCAGTAGCAATGAATATGAAATCCGAGGATCCATGGCTGGAAGCGATAGACCCTCGGATGCCAGAGATTTTATATTTTATATGTTTTACTTTCTGTTCAGAAAAATGTGTTATAGAGCCACTGCGAAAAGAATTGGTAAGAAACTCGGGACCATTTTTTAAAAGTCTTTTAACAAAGTGTTACATAGTGGATCAGGCATAATCATCCTAGGCTTAGTCTGAAAAAGATGTTCAGTTCAGAAATAGATTAAAGGAAAAAATCCGGCCAGGTGCGTGTCGAACTCGGGCGGCAAGGGTTCCATACAACCACACAACATGTTTTATTTTATTTAGTTAGGGATTCTATTGCACCAACCTCACATGGCCAGTTTTAATGTGATAGTTGAATGTGTGTGTTTGCTGCCACTAAACTCCGAAACAACCAAACAAATTTTAATGCAATTTGATGATACTAAAGATGTTCCCGAGGACGCGCAATATTTATCACTTATTTTAGGCGGAAGCCTAAGTCAATAAATATGGTCTATAGACAAGAGCAGGACCAGATGAGAACATCGCAATAGCTCCAACTCCCACGAAGATTCGTATCAAAATAATGTACTGCTACAAAACTCACCGAAAGTATTCATCCTCTTTCATCCTGCTGTAAAAATAGTTGGAGAAAAGATTCTTAGGCACAGGGCGAGCCCGGAACCGCTTTTTCTTCCGTGGCTTCGGCAGCGCGTGTGTTGCCCTTTCGCAGATGCCATCGCCCTTCTCTTCGCGCTTGGTGAAGCTGAAGGGCTTCATTTGGGCTCGCAGCTCTGCTTCGCTATTTATTTTCGTGATTGCTCGTCTAAAATAAATTTTAGACGTAATGAAGTACTAATACTAATAAACTGTAATACCTGAACGGGTAAGTACACTAGAAATGATAAAATCTTTTTGATAAACCAGCGTTTTACTGAAATCCAGCATTTCAAAAAAATCACATTCTGCAGAACGAATGTTCATCAAGATTAAATTGAAATGTCTGTAGCGTCATTCAGGTGGCTCTATCGCAACACAAAAACCAGCCAAGTGTAAGTTGGACTCCCACACTTAGTGTCCCGTAACAATACCTACAGAATGTAAAAAAAATATATTATATATATTTTTATACAAATCGAGAACCTTAGCTGGATTCCGACTAGCACTTTGCCAGTTTTTAGTATTTGTTGTTATACTAACTAACGTTTGACGCATGTATACCTACATTACCATTTTTATGATAGAAGAAAAAACAATCGTATGTAAAAAAGCTTTTTTATGGGCTTCCTTTTAATGTTTTACTATTACTTTTTGAAGCAGTGATGGCTCAGTGGCATTGACTTTGAAGTGCCGCGCAGCAGGTCCCCATGGTTTGAATCCAGCCGCGGGCTTGAGCTTTTCACCGTATGATGGAAGGGCATTTTGCAAATGCCTTCCTGGCTAGCCACCACCTTCAAGTAGAAAATCTGTGGCCAAGCACCTAACGGTGCGTCACAACAAAATTCATCTCCACTGCCATTCTAATTATTCTGTGACATTGCCCAAGTAGGTATGATAAAATTGTGATCAAGTCAATTTTATTGCACTGTAAATATCCCATATAAAACAAACAACCCGTATTAGAACCGCAGTGACCTTAGAACCCTACTTTTTTGGACGTCAGTTGTAATCACGTAAGTGCTTATCACTTACCCACATCAATTTACTTACGTAAACAGCATTTGACGCAATTATAGTATTATCCTTCCCAACATAAATAGTTAACATAATTGTGTTTACCGTGATAATACGATGCTAATAGCACTAAGCAAATAAAAAAAAGTTTTTCTGCGTGGTCTCGAGATGGTGATTGAAAGGTCAAATAGGTACACGTTCACGAAGTCAAAAGTGAAGGACATTATCTAGAAAACCAGATGGAGTTCTTTGAAAAGTTGTCCAAAACTTGTCTGAGTATAGGTAGGTATGTATGTATGTATAAACTACTTACTTAAACTAAATCAGTATAATAAGAATATGACATTGATTTTGCATTTGCCAGAATACAGAAGGCATAAATAACCTGGACTAATATGCGCTTTGACTTAGAGTCCCGTATACGCATAATTACGGCATCCGTATATTGTTCCTTAGGATAAGTTCGTAGCGCGAAAGCAATTGCGATAAGCGTACAATGTCGAATAGATTTTCTTGTTAGGGAAATCTTTTCAGAGCGTTTTCCATACAAACGAAGTTTCGTCATATTTTAAAAACCAAGTGTTGAAAGTCGGTGATTTTGCAGACTTGGCCTTGAACTTAATAAATGCTTATGCTTGTGGTTTGTCAGTTTTTCATTTTATCATTTGCACTGTCTGTAAATTTGAAAATAAGCATTCTCATACAAAAACGTTTTGTTTCTGAATCATTCTGAAAACACATAATTTCTCGGACAACGGCAAAGCAGAAGCATGGATATTAGGCTCAAAGACATGCATACAAAATTATACTGAGTTTGAATACTTAGTGGTTATTGCGCCAACGTTAATTCGAGAGTTAAATTCGGGTTAATTTATTTATTGTATGACAATTTACAGTTGATTCGAGTTTAGCTAAGTTTCCTCGTTGGCGCAAGTGGCCCTAGTATATATTCAAAACATGACAAAACTACGTTTGTAGGTATGGAAGGTGCTATGAGGGTACACTTCCCTTAATTCTATTGTAACTATAAAATTCAAATTCAAATTATTTATTTAGAACCTAAGCGATATCATAAATTAAAGAAAAAACGATGGTAACGGCGAAAGTTTTTTTAAAAAAAAACTGTGTTGCAGGTGCCAACGCCCTCCTCTTAAAAACTATGGTACATTTAGTTCCTCAGGTTAATCATATGTACAGAAAAAGTAAAATCAGTTATGATTGCAAAATATTATTAAAACAATTTTATAAATCTATTAAGTCTTGTATAATGTCTCTCTTTGAGTGTATGTCGAGTGTGTGTAAAATAAAGTATAGTAAAGTGTAACTAAAAAAAAGCATACAGGGTGCGTTTATTTTCCTATAAAACCTCATGGCTTGATCTTCCAGTATCTTGTCGTAGAGAGGGATGCGAGATTCAATGGGCACCGGTCTCGCTCTGAATTTCTTCGTTCTTTCACATTTTTGATGGAGCATATCTTCGGAAAATGACTTTTGTAGACTTCGAAGTTCGTTGACCGCGCGATCATCTTCATCTCTGATGGAAAAATATTTAAAATTTAATTATATGATTGATAAATGAATATCTTTTAATCCATAGTAATCAAATAACTTTAAACGGTTTAAATCGCCTATATTTTTCATTGTTTTAAAATTATATCGTGGTCACGGGGTGACCACGATCACTGCAAAGTGTTTGAAACGTCGGGATATAATAATGAAAAATATACGCGATTTAAACCGTTTTAAGTTGTTTAATTACTATGTGTAACAATCGCGAAAACCTAAGATTCTCTTTTAATGCAACTGTTATAGTCACCCAATTATTGCTATGGACTGCCGTGCAGGTCTCTGGCTCGATCCACACCCCTGGGTTGAGCTTCACCGCATGGAGAAAAGGTATTGCGAATGCTTGCCCGGCAAGCTACCACTCTCAAGTAGAAAATTTGTCGCCAAGCACTTAACAGTGTGTTCCGGCAGAGTCAGAAAAATTGCAGGCACTTAAGAGACTTAACAATTGTATGTCTCAATGTGAGGGCCGCAGTGAAATTCGTCACATTATGAAATGCATCTGTTAAAGGCAGAGGTTAATCTGCTTAACATCAGGTGGACCTAATTAGTAGAAAAACTAAACTAAAAAAGTTCCAGACTATGACGGATAGGTCTATACTATGGATTCAACTTTTGATTTTGTATAGGTTATTGAATTAGTAGACGGCCATTTCTATGAAAATATATATAAATACAGTAAAAGGGGAAAAGATGATCTATAATAACAAAATTAATCATTTTTAGGCTTCCGTACCCACCGCTGTCAGTGAATCCATCAGTGCATTAGTCACCGTTCTCTAGATAGTAGGTGAACAGAATAAATGCCAAACTTGAAACTTTGGTATTTGATGTGGATCCTTGACGCAGAGATGAATATTGGCTTAAAATTTATATTAAATTATTTATCAGGCGTCCAGTATATGTATTAAAAATCTTTTTTGCACCTTCGTATCTCATCGTCTAAACTCAGTGGCACAATATTTATTTTTATTTTTTTAACTAGTATCGAAAAATTTTATAAATGTGGTCTGCCAAAGTTGTATATTATAAACCATACGGACACGACATATAGAGACATATATATAGAGACGACAAAGGTTTTTTAATGCCTGATAGGTTAGCCTTTGACCACTATCTCACCTGATGGTAAGTGATGATGTGGTCGAAGATGTTCAGGCTAACCTAGAATTTACTGGCTCTCAACTTAAAAACACACCGTTAGGTGCTTGGGTTAAAATTCATGGTTTTCCTTTTATTTCTGACACTATGTTATATAGCAAAAAATAATCCTTATGATGAAGCATTTCGATTGGTATGAGCTACAGGTGATTATTTTTTTCGTGTTACCGGTTTGATTCTCGGTTCAACCAAGTAATTATTTAAATATCTATGAATTCAGTTTTAATTGTTTTTTAAATTCAAATAATGTCTAAATGTTCCATCTACAATATTCAAGGTACTTTCCCTCCATGTGGCATAACCGTGGGACGGTCTGTATAGTTATATATAAAAATATATAATTAAAAATCCAAAGTACCAAAAAAAACATCCAGTAACTTGTGAATTCATACAATTTTTTGTAATTGCTCTCTTTGGTGATTGAAACTTTTACAAAAAATATCCACATTCTAAATTAATATAATTTTTTGTCCCTCAGGGATTGAAAAGCTATTGAAAAGCCGAGTGGTATAGGCATCCGGCGTGAAATCGGAGGACGCGGGTTCGTTTCCCGCCTTGGGCATAAAATTTTGTACTCCAATAATTTGTAAAATATGATTTTCGCTTGGCACGCGATAGTGCTTATAATCATAACATTTAGAAAAATTGAAAAGCTATTTTTTTAGTCCCTGTTTACGAGGATTGAACTCTTTTCGAATGGATGTGCTAAAAATTAATGTACGTACCTTTCCGTCATTTTGAATGGCTTTGGAATGGTTATGCTCCGACGTCTTCTAGAAGGTGATTGGCTTCGTTTAATTCGAAGTGGACTCGATGGCATGCTTTGCGTTTTGAACTCATCATCATCATCTCTCATATAACTAGCTGTTGGATATTTTCTTTCAATGAAAAAGTCATCGAACTTCTGATCTACTTCAGTCTTGGGCTCTACTTTGGCGTCATTCCAAGATATAGAGCAGGCTGAGTGATTTCTCCTTGGCTTTTCAACTCTAGACTTATCTAGATTACTCTTTAACGAAGTTACTTTCAAGCCATGATTAACCTTTTTATCAACGTCATCCACCAAAGTCGTACGTTTTAAACAAGTTACTGCATTTTTGCTCGCTAAATAGTCACAGGCGTTTGGAATTTTGGACACATCATTTTTAACGGCACCCTTTCCATCACTCGACAGTTTTTTTCTAAGCGTACCGTTTTTATGTTTTGTATTTTTGTTCATCACCGAGTATGTCGCGATGTCTTCGGATTTCGTAAACAACTTGTCTAATGTTTTATCGATAGCGCCATTACAGTCAATGTGGTCTATGGCAATTCCTAGCATGATTTTCTTTTTCTCTCGCAGTGATTTGAGAGTGGAATAGAACTCCTCCGCTGGCAGGTGATGGATATCATTATAGTCGGGTATGCTTTTGTAGAAGTCTTTCAACTTATCTGCCTCTAGATCTGCGGGTCCAATTGAACATGTGGACGAAGACTCGACGGAACACTGTTCAGGGACGCGCTTGTCACGTCCGCGTCGTTCAAAAGAACTTTTCGGCATTTTGTTGATGGGATCCACTGGAACTTTAAGACATGAATTTCTAAAAACACTACTGTGGTGGCTCATTACGAACTAAAATACGGTAAGTAAGTACAAAACTAGGGACAACAAGGTTTGTTGTTCTTTCAGTTGCTATGGATATATAGAATGCGTGCAGCGTGTGTGATTTACCTACATCGGAGGTAAAGTAAAATCCCCTTCCTAAAGCAAACTAATAGGGTTATTGTGTAGTAAAATCAGAGAAAGATTCAGGCGGGTAGAAATAAGTACATAGATACAGGTAGGTACATTTAGTCTTAATGTACAATACACTCTTAATGGTTAGTTCGTTAGTTTAATCGAATATTCCGATGGAATAAGGTTGAATCACAGACGACAGGATAATTTGAATTAAGCAGATCAGCCTACCAGGTAAGGTCACTTGAGGCAAGTGCGCTGTAACATATTAAAGGTTCACACTGCACTCGAATATTTTTGATACTATGGCATATGTTAAAATCTTTGTATAGGGGAGAGTGAGGAAAAATTGAGTCGGTGGGTCAAACAGTTATCGTATTTATCAATCTCATAGTAAATTTTGTACTTCCTGGCTCCATGATAGTTTGCAGCAAGCATTGTGAGCGCATTACATGAATTTTTTGCTCTAGTAACTTTTATTCATAATCGTATATTATATTAGCATAGGTACCTATTAGTTATAGATAGTAGTATTAGCTATAGTAGTAGTTATATATATCCAGAGTGGGGCAAAATTGGAACCGTAAGTTATAACTTATAATTGTTTCAACATTACCTCCAGTTAAAAAAAGGGAAATAGTTTTGTGATATCAAACACTTGTATCCTAACGGAAATTGAATTAATTATGTAATCGCAACAGCTATTAAATGTAAAAAAAAGAAACAAACATTTTAATAAAGCTACAACTGCCCAGTTTTCAATATCTAGGTCATAACTGCGTACGCTTTTAGAGAAAACTAACTTCGCTCCATCATCGATTCAAGCTTGCACTGAGAAAAATGATTTCCGTCCTTCATTACTTATTGACGTGCAGAATAATTAATAATGATGATGCCTGTAATAATATCAAGAGTATGATGAAATAGCATGAAGGCAGATATACTTTTGGTTCCATCACTACAAGTTTCAATTCAAATAACAAACAGAAGTCATGACAGCCTTTCTTTTAAAAATAAAGTAACTAAATATTAAATTATTACGATATACCTGCTTTTTAACAGGAATTTCATTATAAATTTTCAAGTTTGTCGTGAGTAAAATGTAGCACGACAATTAATCAAGAATTAGTGCGAAACCGAAAATAAAATATCAAGTCCGAGCATGACAAAAAAACATAATTTTCTACCCACAAAATGTTATTGAATCATGAGTAGCTAACGGGTTTTTACCAATAATTTACTATGATGTAACGTTCTAAATAATTTGTGAAATAATTATCTGTTGGGAAAAAAAATGATAGTAATGTCATGTTAAATTTTCGTGACCGGCACGACGTCCCTAGATGTTGTAGTGCATTACGCGAATGCTCGTCTGGCTGACTACCACCTTCAAGTAGAAAATTTGTCTCTAAGCTAACCTAATTTCCTTTTGTGTTATGTAGGTCACGTTGAAGTCAATATTAATTCTGCCCATTCTAGCTTTAGCCAAATGTTCAACCAATGAGTCATCATCAGAGATTCATCTTCTTCTTTGTGGTATAGAGTAATTCTATATTAATTGAACTGATTTTATTAAGATACATCTGTTCAGCCATATTCATGTAAAAGAGTTCAAACTGGTGGTTCCTTTTGAACTACCTAGATGGCGCTATCGCTATTTACGCTCTTT
The DNA here is from genome assembly GCA_963854805.1 of Plagodis dolabraria. NCBI lineage: Eukaryota > Metazoa > Arthropoda > Insecta > Lepidoptera > Geometridae > Plagodis > Plagodis dolabraria. The sequence goes on along the minus strand of OY978459.1, from coordinate 14,228,482 downwards.
CCCATACAAAATGCGTCAGAATGTATGAAATCCTGCATCGCGCAAACGAAATAATCCGACGGTTCCGAAAGATATTCAGCTAACATTATACTAAATATATTGACATCGGCAGCAATCGGCACCACTCGGCAGTCTAGTGCAGCAGAATCACCAGGAATTACGCATTAAAAGTTAATACAGGTTCACGATAATAAACGAGAAAGCTCTTTTAAGACTGCTATGATGATATCGAAAATATATCAAAACTTTCCCGTAAAGTTGTTAGGAAAATGTATTCTTATTTTGGTGAATTTCACAATAATTTATCATTTCATTAATGAAACTATACTATTCATTCTTAAATTTGTATGATTCCCTTCACGACTTTTTGTCATTACTGTTAGGGATAATTCCGAGTTCGTCATGATATTTTGTTATGACGCGTACTGACAAAACATGAGTATTCAGCACTAAGAAATCTTGTGCTGTTGCCTGATTATTTATCGTAACATCAATTCATGGTAAATTCTTGTGATTTACATGCAAATTATAATTAAATACTCTTGGTCCGTTTTTATTGGGAATACGGATATTTATTTCAAAATTCCTTTACAATTATCATGAATCATGACAGTCATTTTTCTCAGTGTGCATAAAACAGCTCAACATTTATTAGATACCTTGAATCTGCGTTCGTGTGTCAAATGTTATCATTTATTCGTAGCCTTGAATGCACAGTTTTTTTTTATATTTATATTATTGTGACGGAACAAGCTCGAGGCCCATCTGATGTTAAGTGGTATCCTCTGCCTATAACAGATGCATTTCGTCACAAGTCACGAATTGCACTGCGCCCATCACCTTGAGACATAGTTGTTAAGTCTCATGCGCCTGTAATTTCACTGGCTCTCAAGGACTGCTGCCGGAACACACCGTTAGGTGCTTGGCGACAGATTTTCTACTTGAGGGTGGTCGCTAGCCGGGCGGGCTCTCGCAAAATGCCCTTCCACCATGCGGTGAATCTCAAGCCCGCGGCGGGATTCAAACCATGGACCTGCTACGCGGCAGTCCATAGCCAATGCCACTGAGCCATCACTGCTTTATGTGCAGATCCAATGTGCAGACCACATTATGATTATGGAAAGCCACTAGAACTTTTAATATCGCTTATAGTTTTTAATAGCGTCTCAATTTTGTTAGTTTATATTTAACTTGTATTTTAAAAATCAAATAGGTTCATAGGTAATACCTGATTTTACCCCAAACAGATAAAATGGTGTCACGCAGTTTTGTCCCAACAAAAATGTATGATCAAATCTTTGAAATATTCTATAAGCTGTACTTGATCTTCGGCATATTCATCAATATAGTTTGTGCAGATGTAAAGTTCATTAAATGTAGTCAAAATCCATATAAAAATCGATGATAATTTACAGATTATGACTATATACAGGTAGGAACCTTAATGTACTTAAGTATACAAAGACATTATTTTTTTTTAATTGTATTGAATGGTAATGAAAATGATCTTCATTTTGAAATTCGAAGACCATAATGGGCATCGTTATCAAATGATAATTACAAATTTGTCCATCACCACGTTGTTAGACAATTACTTAGTCAAACATAGTGATTAAAATATTATACTCATTGGGACCCTTGCATGTGGTAGCTTAATATCTCGCAGCAATATAATTTCTTGTAGATAGTTCTGGCCCTATTACTTTGGAGCAATCAGAGTTTGGACTTAATGTACCTAAGGTAATGAATAGATTCAGGCGTTACTTTGCGGAAATCCATATTTAATAATAACAAATACTTTTAAAAGTATCCTAAAAAACATTAAATAATATTTAAATAAAACATTTTAAGACAACATTTTTACAAATTTTAAGTTAAAACTAGTTTCCTAATATTGTTTACTATATTATTCAATATTTCTCATATTTGTAAACACTAAACATACCATATATAATTTAAAAATATTCTGTTAGCAATTCAATAACATTGTTATATAATTATCACTATAAACACGTATATCTTTACCAATTGTAAGCTACAACAAAGAACAGTGAGTCACGATCGGGCCTATATAAAGGCGTGTTTAGCCGCTGGCCGTTTCATTCCGACCTGTGCCGCCACGCCGAGCACACCTGTCTACAGCTCCGCCAGTATCTCCCAGTGAGACCGCAATAGTCCCCGCACTATTGCCGTCTCACTCGGGTCATCGTTCCGACGCTAGTTGCAGACCAGTGCCTTGGAATACGCAGTCCTGACGAAGTTTTGTTTTCTGTGCAGAAGCTGAGCAGCCGCCGAACGCCGAGCAACGCGAGCTACGAGCTCGCCGTGCCGTCGCGCAGAGGCGCTCTAAGACGTCTGGCATTACCACCTACCCAGTCCCTTGTTTCGGACGAACAACATCATATCGGGCTGGTGGTCTTGCTTCGACCGCACTTTTCGGTGCGCATTTCACCACTTTACTATCCGACACAACATAGTAACAGTCGCGTAACAACACACTTTGTGCTGTTAAGCGACGTCGTTCAGGCGTGGGGTAGCGTCAGCCAAACCCGTCTGAACGATCAAATCCGCCATTTGCTGCGGTCGCAGTGTGACACCCTACGGTGACAACGGCCACTGTTGTTGTTTTGGTTTAACCTTGCACCGTGGCCTTTCCCGCTTCACGGGTCAGCCGAAGCAAGCTGGGCTCCGGGATTCTGGCCTTGGGGTCACCCCTAGTCAAACCCGGAGTAGCGCTTAGGAGCACCCCTCTCCGCCGAGAAAAAAGCTCGGAGAGGGTACACAACTAGGGCACACCATAGGTACTCACTCCCTCTCACACAAGTGAGCTCACGAGTTGCGAGAGGGAGACAGAACCCGTTAGGCCATCCTGAGTATTCCCCTCAGGATGCAACGTCCCTCTAACGGTGAGGTGGAGGTCCTTCAGACCTTCGCCCTCCGCTACCCCGAACTCTACGCTGATCATCAGCAATCGCTTAACGATGCAGAGAGTGCCCGCCTCACGGACACTCTCATCGCTCCCTCCGGAATTCCAATTCCGGAGGCCATCGTCCCTCCTCTGACCCGGTCCTTCTCAGAGGACAGCCCGACTTCGCCCGCTCCGGGCCCTGACAACAGACGCACGGTGGCAGCCCCTCCCCGTGAGAGGTCTCGCTCGCGCTCACCGATCGGGAGGCCAGCGAGCACCCGTCCCTCCATCGCCGTTGTCGAGCCCACTTCGGACTCCGAAGCGGAGATGGAGGTAGATCCGAGTCGCGCCTTACGCACTGACTCGGACTCAGATAACGACGGCTATACCGTCGTAGATAGAAAGCGCAAGCGTGCTCCTAAAGCCGCTAGTTGCGCAACTTCCGCCCCTCCCGCCAAGGCACCCGCTAAGGCCCCCGCCTCCGGCAAGAAGCCGACCCCCGCCCCGCGCCCCGCGTCTCCTCCCTCCGCTCCGGCCACCACTGCCGCGTCCCCTCAGGACGCGAGCGCGCGCCGCGAAAAACCGCCTCCGCCCCTGTTCATTCAGGACAAAACCAAATGGGACATGCTGTCCCGTTTAGTTTCGGATCGTGGGATCCACTATACTAATGCCCGCTCCACGCAGCAGGGCATTAAAGTCCAAGTTTCCACCATTAGCGACCACAGAGCGCTAACTAAACTCCTCCGCCACGAGAGCATAAGTTTTCACACTTATGCGCTCGAAGAGGAGAAAGTCCTCCGAGTGGTCATCCGCGGTGTGCCCAAGGAGGTACATACCGATTCGGTATGTGCCGACCTGAAGGCACAAGACTTCCCCGTACATGCAGTTCACCGCATGTACAGCGGGAAGGACCGCAGCCCCTACGATCTAGTACTCGTAGTACTAGATCGTACTCCTGAAGGCAAGGCCATTTTTAATTTAAAAAAGGTCTGTGGCCTCTCAGGACTCGATGTCCAAGCCCCATACAAGAATGGGAGTCCCTCGCAGTGCCATAACTGCCAACTATACGGGCACGCCTCCCGTTTCTGCTTCGCTCGCGCTAGGTGCGTTAAGTGCCTAGGCGATCACGCGACAGCAGCGTGCACTCGCACCCGTGATTCGCCGGACCCACCCAGCTGTGTTTTATGCGGTGCTCAAGGGCATACCGCGAATTACCGTGGCTGCCCTAAAGCACCACGAGTGAACCACAGGGTGGCAAGGCATAGGCCGACCCGTCCCTCTTACGACCGTTACCAACGGGTAAGCCCTAAATTAACGGTAGTACCTGCCTCACAGGTAATACCCGCGCCGCTCCCAGCCCGTAACGCATGGTCTAAACCACCCAGTATGGTTAAGACCGTCGCTACCGCCCGCGCCCCGGCCCGCGCGCCCGCACCCGCGCCCGCACCCGCACCCGCCCGCGCCGCGGCCCCTGCCCGCGCACCGGCCCCGGCTCGCCCCGCGCTCCCGGCACCCGTCGCCAACACCATTCGCGCGCCTCCCCGCGCCGCTTCCCGGCCACAAGCTCCACCTATGCCATTGATGGCTGCCCCTCTTCAAGAGGCAATCAACCTAGTCAGCGATCTGGCTATGTCGGTTGACATCAATGAGGTACAAGAGCTATTCCACAAGATGCAATACGCTCAATCCCCAGCGGACGTGATCCAATACACATTGGAACACGCGAATTTACTTAGCGCCCTTAAGCGCTTCGTTCCCCAGGCCCCTCCCCAGTACAACCACTATGGGTAGTACAACCGAACGCACGAAACCGTACTCAGTTTCGTTAGCGTCATTTAACGCTGACGGCCTCTTCAGACAACGTGACCTCGTCCACGACTTTTGTTGTACCCACCTTATCGATATCATATGCGTGCAGGAAACCTTTCTAAAACCGGGGAAGGCGAACCCTAGGTTTGCCAATTACAGAACGGTACGTGATGATAGAGTGAACTCCCGTGGGGGAGGCACTCTTATCTATTACAAAAGGTCCCTGCACTGCATTCCCCTACCTACCCCAACTCTTGTTAATATGGAAGCATCTTGTTGCCTCCTAGCTATGACTGGTCATCAACCTATAGTCATAGCATCCTGTTACCAAGCTTGCAAAAAGCCGATCGTCCGAGCTGACTTAGAAGCCCTATTCTCATTAGGAAGCGCCGTCATTCTGATTGGCGACTTCAACAGTAAGCACATCCTATGGAATTGTAACGTCAACAATCCCAGAGGTATTGCACTTGAAAACCTAATCGCAGAACTTAACTTTGACATAATTGCGCCCACTGAGCCCACTCACTACCCTTATATGGAAGACCACCGATCTGACTTGCTTGACATGGCACTATTCAGAGGCGTAACACTCCGGTTACGCTCCATAGAAGTGGTTCACGAGCTTCACTCTGACCACCGACCCATTATACTGCGACTAGGTCCCGACCCAACGACTGACCTCCCCCGCCCCACTAAGACGATAGTGAACTGGAAGCAAGTAGGCGATGCCCTAAAGGCTATCAGTTCACCGGACCTAGACAAGATCCCTGACGACATCCTGACAAAAGATGACGTAACCCTTGCGATCGATTCGTTCACCAATCACCTCTCCACCGTAGTAGGTGCATCCGCAAAGGAGGTCATAGTGCCGGACGACCGGCGCCTTGTCATTCCAGCGGATGTGAGACGATTGGTGACGGAGAGTAAAGCAGTGACCCGACATTACGACTCTTACCCCAGTAAAGAGAACAAAACTAAGAAACGCCACTTTGAACGCATGGTTCAAAGTCGCATGTCTGAGTTGCGTGATCAACAATGGGGCGATAAACTTTCAAACCTCGTGCCAAGCCACCATGCTTATTGGAACTTGGCGCGAAGTATGAAAGGTAGTAACCATAACGACATGCCTCCCTTATACAGACCAGTCCCACTAGTCCCAGCGTTCTTTGACGAAGACAAAGCTGAGTGCCTAGCTGATAGCCTAGAGGCTCAGTGTTCCCCTAACGTAGATCACGTTGACCAAGCTCACCTCGATTCGGTGGATGCTGAAGTCGAACGTAAAAGCTCTGTGGTCACCTCTGAACTCCCACCTGCCACCTTAGCGACTTACGCTGAGGTGGCGAGACTGATCAAGGCCCTCCGACCGCGCAAATCCCCCGGTGCCGATGGCATCTCCAACAGGGTTCTTAAAACCCTCTCTCCTCCTCTCATCCATCTCCTAGTCAGCATCTTCAATGCTGCTATGAGCCACTGCTTATTCCCAGACACCTGGAAATGTGCAACTGTCATTGGCATTCACAAACCAGGCAAAAGCTCATCTGACCCCACCAGTTACCGCCCAATCAGCCTCCTCAGTGCCTTAGGCAAACTTTACGAGCGGTTACTTGCAAACCGCCTCCAGTCCCATGCTAAGGAACACCACCTTATCCCAGATGAGCAGTTTGGCTTCAGACCCGGACACTCATGCGTCCAACAGGTGCACCGCCTCACGGAGCACATCATTGAGGGCTTTAACAAGTACCCCAAACCCCAGACCACGCTAGCAGTCTTCCTCGACGTGGCGAAAGCTTTTGACAAAGTCTGGCACAATGGCTTGATTTACAAGCTATACCAACTTGGCGTGCCAGAACGTCTTGTGCTCATCCTACAAGACTTCCTTAAAGCCAGAAGCTTTCGCTATCGCGTGGAAGGCACCCTCTCCTCCCCCCACCCAGTCAGAGCCGGAGTCCCGCAGGGCTCCGTGCTATCACCCATTCTCTTCGCGCTGTATACCAGCGACATCCCACGCTCTCAGCCAGACGTCCTATTGGCCCAATACGCGGATGATACCGCTATTTATACCACTGGGTGGCGTATCAGCAGAAAGTCCATTTTCGCCCTCCAACGGGCCATCACCGAGATCGGTGACTGGTTCCGTAAATGGCGCATCGCGGTCAACCCAGTTAAAAGTGCAGCTATGTACTTTACTGAGAAGACTCGCCCCCGTTACCCGCAACCCTTAACTTTGTTTGACCAACCCATCCCCTGGGTTAGTAAAACAAAATATCTCGGAGTCACCCTTGATCGGAATCTCACCTTTAGCGATCATATAACAACCGTCCGAAACAGAGCGGCCTTTGTAATGGGTCGCCTTGGTCCCCTGATTCGCAAAGAGAGTAAAATGTCTCTTAGTAATAAGAAGACACTTTACACTGCCTGCATCCGCCCCATCATGACTTACGCATCAGTAGTGTTTAGTCATGCTAGTGAGGCCCATCTCCATAAGCTTCAAGTCATTCAAAATCGTTTTCTTCGTAGTGCAACCGGCGCTCCGTGGTATGTCCGGAACACCGAGTTGCACTGCGACCTAAACCTTCCCTCTTTAGCGCAGTTCAATAAGGACTGCGCTCGCCGATACTTTGATCGAGCGCCCCACCACTCGAACCCATTGGTTGTCCAGGCATCGAACTACTCGACCGCCTCTTCTATCCCATATTTCAAACCCCCCCGTCGCCGACCACGGCAGGTATTAGACGACCCGGATGACCCCATCGCAGTCATTACATTGGCAGCTTTAGCGTTATCCGCAAGTCGTCGAGGTAAAATCCCCAGGTGTGAGGTAATTAGAGGTCACACAATCAAACACCGAGCTCGCCGGCGAGCTCGAGGCAAAAACAAGGTCACGATAAATTGCTCTCCAAATAGTCAAAGAGTTTTATTCAGTAGGGCCCAATTGTGCAACACTGCAGTTGCACAGAGGCATTTTGCTCCGATCCCCCCCATGTCTCTCGACAGTGAGACAAGCCGAGGTCCGAACCACAGTGGTGCCCTTGAGCTCGCTGTCAACCCCTCCTATAATAGCGGTACGTTTTCGGCGTCCGCAGGAGACGGAGGTAGAAGGCGCTTTTCGCCTTCTACGCCCGTCTCGGGAGAAGTGCCTTCGGCACTTCTCCCTCCCGGGCTATTGTAGGGCCAGGCCCTCGCCCAAAACCCGGTGGAGCTGGACGACCGCACAGGCGGTAGCCAGCATCTATGTCCTCCCTAAAAAAAAAAAAAAAAAAAAGCTGGCCGTTTAGTCTCGATCGTGCGCTCGGTAAGTCAAGACCTCCTGAAGATGCTTCGTTTAGAAGCGAAACTAGTCGGGTATTCTTCCGGTTAGGCTGCGTGATGTTTATGACGTCACGTAGATAACAGGAAAATTAGGCGGAATTGTCACTAGATATATAATTTTATGCTTTTTTAAGTGTTTTATTTAAATATTATTTAATGTTTTTTAGGATACTTTTAAAAGTATTTGTTATTATTTAATGTACCTACTTAAATAATAATACATAAAATAATTAGTAGGTACCTTTATGTTATTTCCATAGTTATTGTTTCTCCCAAGATTATCGTGCTCGATTTTTAAGCAGTAATGTGTTCGTGACGAGTGAAGGTAAATTACAAAGTGCATTAAGTAGGTACCTACCTACCTACATAGCATGAAATTTTAATTACGTGTTACGTTTTTGTTCCTGTTCGACCAAAGAAGTTTTTATGCAAATGTATTATTATATGTTCTATGGCAAATGTATAAATTATTCTAGTTCAATTTATGGCTGAAACAAAAAAATACTCATTTTTAATGTCAAGTCATGAAATGTCAAAATTAAGTCAAAATTCGCAAACAAAACAAACGTGCCCTATCAGATAAATAAAAATAAAGTTGATTTGGCTCAGAATTTTCTTCGTAATGCTCTAAATAATACTATATCTGCGTGATTTCTGTAATCCTTACGTATCTAGTATTCTGTTTGTCCGTGCAATATTAACTTTCAATCGCAGCCAGCTTTATCTTTTGTTTAGTTTCGCAGATACATAACCTTTTCAATAACAATGTTGTTGAGTAATACCTTTCCAAGATTTATAAAAGTAAACCTTCTCAGTAACGCACGATCCATCCTAGGAGTCCGAAGTGCCAGTACGGGACCCAATGATGAGAAGTTCAAAGGGAATTATGATGTTATTATTGCCGGTGGAGGAATGGTCGGTTGCACTTTGGCTTGCGCTATGGGTTTGTAACTTTTATATCTTACTTCGTTCTAGAGTTCAATGCCATATACACGTAAGGTTTCTTAGCTAGGTACTAGTAAAAAGAAGTACCAGATAACCTCAACTTCTTCTCTGTGTGGCTTCTGCAGACTTGCCACAACTTCGCCAATGTCGCGTGAAGTAACAGATAAGTCTACTTCCAATACATACCTAAATGTCATCACACTAGTTTCACCTAAGTTAGAAGATACGGGGTGCTATGGAAATAAGGATGTTACGATGCAACTAAGAAAAACACCAAAATGCAACCAGAATTAATGTCTTAATTCTCAAAGGGAAAATGACAAAATGATTTTCATTTCCAATAAGATTCTAATTATACAATGAAGCTCTTAGTCGGATGTTGAAGTATCAGGGTAGGAAAGTTCCCCACACAACTTTAACCATAGCCTTAGCATTCCTAAGTTGCTATCTTAACTCTATTTTTCCTGTACCTCCATCAGAATACCCAATATTCTGTTTATGAGCATAACAAGTTTGTGGTTGAAATAGTAGTCACATATTGTCTTTTTTTTTTCTTTATGTAATTGTGACAGAACAAGCACAAGGACCACCTGATGTTAAGTAGACTGACATCTGCTTGCGCGGGCACAAGTGAGAAATGCACTGTTGCACTGAGACATACAGTTATTAAGTCTCATGTGTCTGTAATTTTACTGGCTTTCAAGGACCGCTGCCGGAACACACTGTTAGGTGCTTGGTGACACATTTTCTATTTGAGGGTGGTATCTCGTCAGGTGAACATTCTCTACCCGGCGTCGGGGATCGAACCATGGATCTGCAGCACGGCACTCATCACTGCTTGACCATAATTGCTTCAACGATACTTTCAAAAGTAGCTATTTGCATGGCAACTTAAATCTTTCTTTGATCCTGGATGTATTAGAAAGATTGCTAAAGTTTTATGTAAATTGCCTGTTCTAGGTGAGGGATGATATGTGTATGTATACATTTGGATGTTAAATAGCTCATGATACTCCTGTTAGTACATGCCTTACACACAAGCCTCATATAATATTACCATGAACCATTTATTAAAAATTTTAGCTAAAAACTCCCTCCTCTCCAATCTGAAAGTTCTTCTCCTGGAAAGTGGGTCAGAAAGTAAATTTGAATTGAAACAAGAGTTCAGCAATAGAGTTGTCGCATTGAATCTGTCCACAAAATCACTGATGACTTCTCTCAACGTCTGGAAACATGTTGAGAACATGAGGCTACAGCCAGTACAATATATGCAAGTAAGACACCTTCTATTTCTTCATTTGTTAGCACCTCAATCTAATCTCTTTATAATGGTTTTTTTTTCTATGTCAATATGAATTCAATATCTGTAAAATTTCAAAAACAACTATTTATATTTGTACTATAGTGATAGTTTATTATGTAGGTAGATCATTATGCTAACGGTGTAATGTTACATTTGTATTACAAAATAAGTAATAACTTCAATATGAAAACAAAAAAATTGCATGTGTTTTTCAAACCTAGAACATTATTTGTTCAATGGCCTGGTCGGAAAGAGCATGTCCTGGTTCTGGTATTTAATTATGATACGGGTTTGAATCCCATCCATTTGTAAATAATTATTGAGTGATTGGGATTGATGTTATTATATAATTAATGAAAAAATATATAAGTCATATTTGCCTTGGTTTGGATTTTCAACGCTCTACTGTATTTTCCTCTGTAGGTGCAGGGTCAGTAATGCACCCCCATATCTTCCTGAGAGTCTTTACCTTTAAGTAAAGACGTGGAGTCCCACAGGCTACTCGATGTTTTCGTTTTCTTAGTTACACCTACTTCCCACTCCCCAGGATTTTACAAAAATCTTATTGCAAATTCTTCTAAAAAATTTATGTGTGCATATAGGAGCCTGTAAGACTACACGTCCACAGTAGTGTTAAAAATAAATGATGTCCACACTTAAAGGTTAAGAGGCAATTAAAGGAAAATTCCAGAAGTTAGACAGCAGCACCTTATGAAGTAACCATCTTGCACTGCAAACCCCAAGCTGCCTGCCAAGCATGACGATTATGGCAATAACCCCATAATGAGAGCGGCTGTGTCCAGCAGTGGATGATCTGGCTGATTCAGTACAGTATAGTGCTGTATTTTCAGTTTGCTTCACAATTTTTTTTTATTGTATACAGTATAAGTAATAGTTAGTAATAGCTAACTTAATAGTATAAGTATAATAAATAAGTATAATTTTGATACCGACGTTTCAAACACTTTGCAGTGATTGTGGTCATGAGGTATCTGTCAGACTGACAGTCAGGCCACTGCAAAGTGTTTGATATGTTGGGATAAAAATAAAGATAAATATATGCATAGTAATTAAACAACTTTAAACGGTTTAAATTGCGTATATTTGTCATTATTTTTTTGCCCCGACATTTCAAACACTGCAGTGATCGTGGTCACGGGCTCACCGTTCACTCGTTGCTCAAGGCTCACCTTATGTTAAGGGACTAAACTCTACCTATAACAGATGCATTTCGCCACAAGTCACAAATTGCATTGCACCCGTCACCTTGGGACATTATTGTTAAGTGTCATGTGCCTGTGATTTCACTGGCTTTCAAGGACTGCTGCCGGAACACACCGTTACGTTCTTGGCGACAGATTTTTCTACTTGTGGGTGGTCGCTTGCCAGGCAGGCATTCGCAAAATGCCCTTCCACCATGCGATGAAGCTCAAGCCCGCGGCGGAATTCGAACCGTAGACCTGCTGCGCGGCAGTCCATAGCCAGTGCCACTGAGCCATCACTGCTTCCATGTGGATGCCAAAGAGTTAATTTGTGTGAACCATTAATAGTGGTTTGATTACTATGAAAATAATTTTAATTGCATAAATTTAAGACAACATTATAACTTTATAATATTGCAGGTATGGGATGCATGCTCAGATGCAATGATTTCATTCAGCAGCACAGATTATATAGAAGACAATATAGCCTATATTGTTGAAAATGATGTCTTGCTTCACGCAATCAACACAGAACTCTCTGCTGCTGAGAATAAGAACCTGAATATAAACTATGGATCTAAAATTTCCGACTACATATTAGCAAAAACTGAAGACAATATTCAGAGGAATGTTGTAAAAATGAGCAACGGAGAAACATATACCTGTCAGCTACTGGTGAGTCCAATTACTAATTATATATAATTTCACAAATTCATTTTAAACCATCTTGAGGCAACGGAATGACATTTATCTTTAAAAAGATTATTATTATATTTATTATTATTATATTTATTTTTTTTCTAAATTTTCTTTTTAGCTTTAAACTTTTTTACAATGAAATTTCTTCAATCTTTTTTGTTTACCTCTGATATTCTATCCTTTGACCACAATCTTAACTGATACTTAGTTCGTGTCCATCATATGTTTGAAGGTGGTAAGAACTGGCACTCATGGACAGCTGCCTCAAAAGAATGTTAGGTTATTGGCAACCAATTTTCTAGTTGAGGGTGGTAGCAAGTTAGGTCATTAAAAGTAGTGGCATTGAGCCTGCAAACATTTTTCTGTGATTGGGACATCCTCTGCAACGATAGTGAAGGTGAGTCATAGTTTGCACTTAGCCTTTATTTCTTATTATATAACAATCTTTTGGGAACAGATTTGAATCACAATTCATGATCCATGAAATTTATGATTGCCTGTATAACAGCAACCTGTAATGAAAAATAGATTTCTTACCACTATTATTTACCAAGCTTGTCTTTGCTGCAAACTCAATCATAATTTTAAGCGTATTATGGAAGAAGCGATGAAAATGGTACATTTTCTTCATGCAAAATCATCACTGCAACATCGTAAATTGAAATCATTTCTGCAAGAAGTTGATGCAATATTATGACAATATAATATAAATAAACATGACAATATAATGTTGCATAATAACTCGAGATGATTAAGCAAAAGCTACGTTTTCGAAAGAGTCTTCAGCATTCTAGAACACTTGAAGACATATCTTTTCAACAGTGACTAGACATCAGCAAACGCTTTCTTAAGTTTTCTAAACGAAAAAGAAAATTTAGCTGGCATTGCTTTCTTGACGGATATTTTATAAATAAATCAATGATCTAAATCTAAAACTTCATGGCAAGGGAAAGCTTGTGTGGGGGCTCATATCAGAAGTAAAAAGTTATTCGCGAAAACTTGATCTCTTTATTGGTAATGAATGCTTACACTTCCCCAATCTAGATAGAATAATCAGCAGTTACGACGAGTGACAACGACGGCCAATACATACTGTGTGTAATGTCACATAGGTACGTTTCATTTAAGTATATTCTTTTAGTGTACATCTTGATATTCCAAAAAACTCTTTTGACAAGCCTTTTACTCCGTCACAGCAGGCCAATAATTTTCGTTCCGTTGTCCGTTTAGGTATTTGCGTCTCGGTTGAACGCGAACTGCTTTGAAATGTATATAAACGGCGATGAATTTTATTCAACTTTCGTGTACGTTACGGCATGCGCATTATATAGAGCAGTATATATATAATCGATCTTGCTATATGCATTAGAGTCTTGGTGAGGAAGACATCTGATCATGTGGTACTTACTCTTCATCAAAGTCAGAGTCATATAAGATGGTCCGTTTTTATCATTGCTAATCTAAAATCTGACATCGCTATTTTATTTTTGCGTCCTTGTTGTAATCGTGAGTCACTGTCTAATTTAAATTTACTGAAATTTTATTAACATACATACATCATATTCTTAAATATATGCAGACTCGGTAAAGTTAAAATATCAATTTGTTTAATCAGATCCCTCAGAGATTCCCTAGGATCCCTTTCATATATGGCTCAAATTGCACGCTTTTGTAGGTGGGCAAAAAGCAGACGGTCATCCTGGAGTTAAGCTAAAACCGCTATCTATAGATAACTGCAACATCGGTTATGTTGTTGTTGCTTTCCTGCCCATAGAGGAAGTTGTAGCTCTTTTAAAACACTCCTTGTTGTAACTCTGCGGAGGAACGGTGCTCACATTCGGAGGAAGATTATTCCACATTGTTATCCCATATAACGTACAAAATGCGTACAAAAACACACTTTAACATTAAAAGTGTTTATCTACTAAGTTTATAGGACGAAAGTGGGGACTATTGTGATCAAGGAGTCTATTCAAATTGCTGATTTACTCTATTGACATACATAAAAGGTTTCTAAAAAATAAGTATCGTTGAATAATAATAAAATGTTTATATTTTTCTTAAATACACTAAATAAAGCCTTATTAATTTAAATAATATTAGTGACACTTCACGGTGGTTGTACATCATTTGGTTTACTGGATTTCGCCTCAACTTGATTTAATCTGGCTTCAGTTGTATCTAACAATTTATTGACCTTTTTAGTCAATTCTAAAAGTTGATTCTTTATATCTACCATACAAATCTCTTGTATTGCATTGATATTAAATGAATTATTATAATGTAAGGGATCAACAGTTGATCCTGACGTGGTTCTCTTTCTTCTCTCCACCTGCTGACTCTCAAAAGAGTATCTGTCGAACAAATTGCTCTTCCTTTTGACTTGTCTCTCTCTTTCTTCGTCATCTCTACCTCTCCTTATTCTAAACTCATAATTGTTATTTTTACTGATGGTTCTTTTTGTGTCCTTACGACTGGCTACCATTTTGTATATTGACATTATCAAATCTTTCGGGATCTGAAAACAAAGTTGTGCTTAAGTAGTTGTTTTATCATTGAATATGTCGCAGGTCTTTGCGCGGACGAAAAACTCCGACACATGATTTGTATTGTAATAAAGGATTTTCCGATTGGCCGTCATCAAGTAAAAAATCGGTCGCCAACAACCTGACCGTGTGTTGTCACTGCAGCTGTCCTTAATGGCCCGTACCAGTATCGACCACATTATCACCAGCAAAGTGAGACTAGTCCAATGCTTGCCGATAGGCTAGCATGTCAAATGCTAGCCTATCGGCAATAGAAATAAATGTCTACGGCGTTGGACCTAACTACCAAGTCTCCAGTTAGTAAGCACTTGAAATTTTCTGGTCCTTACGTTGTCTGAGTTTGTTGTATGGATTACATATACATACCCTGTTCTCCCGTGGGTCATTGGGCCTGATATTGAGTGTGCGCATGTGCGATGCTGTCAACAACGCTCCCCAACGCAACACGGCCAGCAGCTGCTTTGGAGCACACGTCAGTAGAGAACTGAAGAGCATGCTCTCAAGGTGGGCCACTAGCTGCGTTTGTCGCACCAACCGATCTAGGCCTGCGCTTTCTTGTAGAGCCTGGAAAATAAATATTTGGATTGCAAAATGTTTTAAATATTAATGAATAGATTCAGGCGTTACTTTGTGGAAATCCATATTTAATAATAAATACTTTTAAAAGTATCCTAAAAAACATTAAATAATATTTAAATAAAACACTTAAAAAAGCATAAAATTATATATCTAGTGACAATTCCGCCTAATTTTCCTGTCATCTACGTGACGTCACAAACATCACGCAGCCTAACCGGAAGAATACCCGACTAGTTTCGCTTCTAAACGAAGCATCTTTAGGAGGTCTTGACTCACCGAGCGCACGATCGAGAAAATCTCTTTCTATTTGAATATTGATTAGTCAATGTTTTAAATATTGTTTTGTCTTAAACGATAGGCTAGGCTTTGACCACTATCTCACTTGATGGTAAGTGATGATGCGGTTGAAGATGTTGTTCAAAGAAAGCTAGAATCACTGGCTCTCAAGGACAGCTGCCGGAACAAACTGTTAGGTGAGGTCACAGATTTTCTTTTTCAGGGTGGTTGCTAGCAGGATGGTATGTGACCATCCTATAACGGTACCATTACCTGAGATTCTTAACTAATACAAACTTGTTGTTGCGAGTAGAGTTAGACCCTAAAAACATTTGTCTAATATCTACTATACATATCTGTACTCAATTAGTTCTATAGTCTGTTTTTTTTAACAAACGAGTACCGTCAAGGGCCGTTTATATTGAATACTTCAAAAATTTACTGTAGAAAAAATTACGTTATTATTTTATGATTTTAATTTGCATGCTAAATATATTCGTAACAAAATTTTCAAACAATATTGTAATTGTATATATATATATTATGTACTACAACATATAAATCAAATAATTCTACTACAATTCTTGTAATCTTAAAAAATTTCGTCATCCTTCTAATGAAATTGCTCTAAAATAACATGTACATGTATGATGTACGGAATCGACGTAGTTGTCGATTCCGCACATTTTTGTTTCTATCTTGGTTATTACATGATTGAGACATGACACCATTTTTATCTATCCACTTTAGCTACTCCTTGTAACAAAAGAGTTCACACTTCAAAAATTTTATAACATTTGTTATATATCCTGCCATAGCCCTTCACTTGAAACCAAACGAGTTCAAGTGGGTTGAGCTCACAGTGATACGTCGGCAAACGTATGACGAGACGATTTGTTGACTTAGCAACAACATTTTTTCCGAATCGATCTTTGTTTTGCTTAACCTAATTCAAAAGTTGCCACTTTAGTATTGATTCGTTTCAAGCAATATTTTTCGACGCGCAGGTAGTCGAAGACTCAACTGAATATACCTACTTACATGTAACTACAGAGTTCGTGTGGAACGAACTTTATGTTGATAACGTGGGCCAATAGCAACGCGTAAAATTTTTGGTACTCGTATGCTAAAAAAATAGTCTATAGATGATGACACCCCACATGGAAGGATGCAAAAAAAATTTTTTTGGCTACCTTCTCATATATTAGAGACCATCGAACTAAATCTCTATTTACTTAAGCGTCTTAGAGTCAACATTCTAAACAAAAATAATAAATTTAAAATGTCAGGTTAACTCAATTTCGTTTACGAGCCAGCGACCCGTGACATACAGACAGTCTATCCGACTGTAATTTAATCGTAAGGCTCTGTTTTGCTCTTGGGTAAGGAACCTAAAAACTTTTTTAGCCCATCCATACTAACCTGAATATCACTAACTGCCAATCCAACCAGCAGATTTGTCAAAATAACTGTCACCAGCAGCACAAATATCAGAAACATGCCATGCGCAGTCAAAGGATAGTGTATCTGCGCATCCGTGCAGTTATTGTAGAATATATCTTCGTATTCCAGCTCTCCTGACATCATCATAACAGTCTTTACGAGCCCAGCTGGTAGGTGAAATGCAGGGTAGTTACTAAATAGTACGCTGAATGCTAGACCGAATGCGATGAGGATGCAGCTGTAGGCTAGAAGGAATGTTGCGAAATTCACCGTTACTGAAACATTAATAAAATATAGTTTTCAATTCTTACGCATTAAATTCTTGTTTATATGTACGCGGACTAAAACTGCTTTTTATGACCACAAAAAATTAACATTTTACGCACTTGTGCATAAAAAGCTGGCTTTTATGCGTAAGTGCAGAAAATATATATACGTATATTTTTTAATTGTTTCAAAGTTCGGTCTAGGTAGTATAGTACATATAGGGAGTTAACTTAGGTCATAATACCCATAGATGAGGGTATTATTAAAGACCCGTACTTATATTTTGAGGAAACAATTACATTAAAAACAGAACATGGTTCAAATTTCAGTTTTCTCTTTAACTAAAGACTGATTCATTTTCTCACAATTAAAATGAATATCCTAATAATTTTTAATCTAAAAATATTGTTATTTAACTCCCATATAAAACCTATATATACTTTGACTTATTTATCAGCCCTCGCCTTAGGGTCGGGCACAGATTACGCTTTGATTTTTATATGCATTCGATCTACTATTTCAAAATATCTCAAGTTTTAAAATATGTTTTCCGTCCTTAAATTTATGAAATGAACTTTTAATTAAATACAAAGTCATATGCCAAAATATACTAATACCCAACATAAATAAATGTAGGTTATAGTATCTTTAAAGAAAATAAATCCTATAACATTGTAATCTTTTCATAATCACCTGCTATGGAAATAAGCTTGCAAAATTACAATAAAGGAAAAAAAAACATCCAATTCTAATTCCCCGCTCGTAGTTAAATGTATTCATTTATTAAATTGTAAGATGTTTTTTTATTGTAAGGGTTATTGAAGAAGTTAAGTTAATTCGAGGGTAATGGAGATTGAACACTTATCTATTCACAGAATTAATATGTATTATAAAAGTACTATTCATTATTTCAGTAAACGGCATGGTATTCGGCTTATGAAATTTAAGAATATATTTGTATATATATATATAATAACTAGCGGCCCGCCCCGGCTTCGCGCGGGTAATTACGACTCTAAATTGAGATGTAAGCTAACCTATCTTTCAATTTGCACACAGTGTGCAAAACAAGTTTGAAATTCATTCAGTAGTTTAGGAGTCCATCGCGGACAAACAACGTGACACGTAATTTTTATATATGAAGATATATATGTATATATACAGTTGTGGTCATATAATTAAGAACGATTTGAAGTTATAGAAGTTTTTTATTTGAATCGTGTCATACACAATGATGTGTACCTTTTGAGAAGCAACTACTTATGTTGTACAATAGCCACATTAATAGAGCAACGTGGCTTAGGAATGAACAATAAAATCGCTAACTATTTTTTTCACAATTTATTTATTTTACCAAAGTAACACATTCAAATAGTACTGAAGCTGGACAAATAATTAAGAACGATTTATTAAACTGCGCGGGAATTATTTTGTATGACACTTACATTTAAAAAATCACAATAATATGTAGCGCAGAAAATTTGAAAGCAATTTAATATATTTTTAACTAAAATTAATAGTTAATAGCATATCCACGGCTTTTAATTACTGCTTTACACCGGCGAGGCATTGACTCTATTAATTTTTGACATTTCGCAAGAGAAATAGAGTTCCATTCTTCTTAAAAAACGTCGTATAGCTCTCTTAAATTCCCACACTGTGTATTTGAAACCTTTTTCTTTACTTCGAACCACAGATTCTCTATTGGGTTTAGATCTGGGCTGTTAGCTGGCCAGTCTAAGACAGAAACTGAATGCGCTGTAAGAAATTCCTTTACGGTGCGTGCAGTGTGCTTTGGATCATTGTCATGTCCAAATAACCGGTAGAACGTCTTCAGCATATGGTAACATTGTTTCTTCCAGTATATTTTTGTATTGGAACTGATCCATGTTACCTTCTATCAACTTTACAGGTCCAACACCATGTCCAGAGAAGTCCATGTCCCCCAAATTTTCACATTTCCACCACCGTGCTTTAATGTAACTTTCATGTACTTAAGGTCGAATGCTGTATTCGGGGGACGTCGTACATATCGTTTTCCATCAGACAGAACATACTCTGTTTATTTTCGTCTCGTCAGAAAAAAGTACATTTTTCCACTGTCGCACAGTCCAGTTTTCATACTTTCTCGCAAATGCAAGGCGGGTTTGCCTGTGGCAAAGTTTCAACATGGGTACCTTTCTTGCTATCCTACCGTGCAATTTTTCTTCTACCAAACGTCTTCGAATAGTGCGTGCTGAGATTGCTGAAGGGTTGTTTTCACCAAAATATTCTTTTCTCAGCTCATTGGACCCTTTAAAAGGATTTTGTTTTGCCATACGAACGATGTTTCGGTCATCTCTAGGAGTTGTTTTTCTCTGTTAGGGTACATGTGGAACATTCGAAGTAGTTTGATACGTAGCGAAATGCTTTACAGCGTGGAAAACCATCGTTTTTGAACATTGCAGATGGTCGGCTATCTTTTTATAAGACCAATTCTTCCGGCGAAGTTTTATTATTACTTCCCTTGTAGATTTATCACAACTTTTATTTTTTCCCATTGTTTTTTTATAAGAAGCAATCACTTTTAATCTTTTACAGCACCAAATGGCGCCAAAATTATACAAACAGTAACAAATCGACCGAGTGTTCTCTATTTAAATTTGAATAAAGGCATAAACTATTTAGCGTTCTTAATTAAGTGACCAGCCAGTAAACAGGAATACTATGTTTCGAAGTAGTGTAAAAAGTTTGTCTATTAATTTTTGCTAATCATGTGTAAAAAGTTTTACGATACCGAGAGAAATAAAAGAAAATTGCATACAATTAGTGTTGCGTCTTAGTTTGAAAAAATCTTCCCTTTATATCAGGGTTATTAATTATATGACCACCACTGTATATATCTTTCCTGTAAGGTGATCATGTATAGTAACAATTCCTGATTGAAAGCGTCATTCTGTCAACCCATTTTGCATTGCTACCGAGCCTATCCTCAACTGTCGTCATAAAATCTTTGGTAATGTGACTTAAACAAAGTGCTGAATTAACAGCATGCTAATACTTAATTCAACTTGAATAGGTAGCTTACCAAACATCAGGCGCATAACAGGAGCTCATACCATCTCTACATCCTCAGATAATACAAGATGATTGGCGTAAGGCAAGCGGCCGGCCATAAAACCACAGTAAGCTGAATATGCTCGTGTGTCGTCCTTTGTTTTGTTTTGTTAGGGAAAACATATTTTTTTGTAATATGTTCTTTTATCGTCCTGTTCTGTCAAAATCATTGTCCCAACCTCAAGTAATAAATGCTACGTGAGTTAATGCTATAAAGATGATGTTAACTTAATTATGTTAGTACTTAATAAATGAGGACAAACCTGTTGTAAACATTTGCACGTACAATCCAAACGTGGGAAACCTTCCTATAATCATCATCAATTCGAACCAGCAGAAAAATATAGTGATAGCTGCAACATCGTGCTGCCATTCGGATGTGTCTTGTTTTCTCCCTCCATTATTTAAATCCCAGTTCGGAATCTACAACAAATAACGTATTAAGACTAACTTACCGTGCGGGTGCTATTTTGACTAAAGTTGCCGCGAATACTCGCTAATATTCGGTACTCGGTATTACTCGGTATTACCGAATAATAGCTATTATTCGGCATTCGGCGATTAGTCGTCTAAAATAAACTTTTATCGTACAAAAAAAGTAATGAGTTAAAAATAATCCATTTTTATTATTTTCCTTAATAAAACAATACACAGTATTAATTATTATCTGTCATATGTGCCTGTGCCTATCATATTCATGAAATTAAATTAGTTAATAATAATTAAATGATATGTTACATATATGTAGGTATGTACAACAAGAAACAGATTTCTTTAACCTTATTGTTTTCTTTTCTCACAACCTTAAAAGAAGTTTGAAATATTTTTAATGTGCCTTATTTATGTCGAATAGTAATGTCGAGTTATTCGACTATTCGCTATAACAACTATTCGCGACAACTCTAATTTTGACCACGTCGAACTTTGCGTGCAAGGCAATGTTTCACACTTTTTATAAGAAGGTACTCAACGGCGCTTCTACAGTGTACAAATGCGTGAAAATTCACAGAACTTGCTAGTATGTTATGAGCCCCTAGTACCAGTTTTCAATTATGCTATATGCAAAGATCCACTTTGTAATACAAACAGCTCATGCACAGTTAATGACATAACTTTTTAAAGTGTCTAGTAAATTAAAATGTAAGTAGTAAGAAATAAGCTCGAAGTATCCCATACAAAAAAATAGGTTTGATCCATAGCAATAAACTACCTTTTTACAAGGGTTTTAACTTGATAGTTTTGCATGGTGGAAGGGCATTTTGCAAATGCCCGCCTGGCTAGCGACACACCCTCAAGTAGAAAAATTTGTCGCCAAGCACCTAACGGTGTGTTCCAGCAGCTGTCCTTGAGAGCCAGTAATTTTAGGTTAAGCCTGTTTTAACACCTTCGACCACATCTTCACTTACCACCAGGTGAGATTGTGGACAAAGGCTTACCTACAAAAAATAAAAAAAAACCTTAGAAGTCAATTTTTACATAAACATGAACTTTCACTCGTTTTTTTCTTATACCAGCAGATCTGGCGGAAACCAGAATATTAATAAAATAGCTGAATGATACTATGCAAGCTCGTGCTAGGGACCTGGTAACTATTATCTAATCTGTGCTAGGCAAGCCGGCCTAGATGTACTGTACGACAAAAGCGTTTTTTATTGGCCCAGTATTCTTTTGAAGTGCACAGCAGTCTTTTCACTTATGTATGATTGTATTGTAAGAACCTAGAGAAGTAGGTAATTATTATAAGACAAATTACGATAAATACATAGTACTAAGTTAGAATTAAGGTAAGGGACACGCCACCAAAACACCGTTAGCTGCACAACAGAAACTTACAGTACATAAAAAGACTCCGATGATTATGAGTATTTGGAGCCAATTCTCCCACTGTCGTATATAAGCTGACCAATCAAGACACGCTTGAAATATTTCTTTTAATAAGAAACACACGTTCAGCAGGAGAATGAGGTATTGAACCGGTCTCAGGTACGACGGCACTTTGCAGGTTACATCCTCACATAGGAAGATTTCTGAAAGGCAACATGCAAGTTCAAATTTAATTTTGTAAGGTCAAGTTAAGGTCAAAATCATTTATTCAATTTAGGCGTCAACGACGCTCTTATGTAGGTCAATTACTAAATTAAATATTTAAATATTCTACATTGAACTGCCTGGTTCAGCAAAATAATGTATAAAAGCTATTGCGAGAAGAACGGACAAGAAATTCGGGGCAATTATTTTGGTTTCCAAGTAAAAAAAAACATGAATATATCAATAAAATTTCGCTTAATCAAGTTTTGTGTATATTTAGTAAATGGTATCAAATCAAATTGTATTAATAATTATTATATAGCAACCATGTGATGCCAAGCACCTGAAAGATTATTTCCTCTATTACACATATTATATGAATTATTAAAAAAAAAGGTATCATTAATTAAATATTGCGTAGCTCTATTTCGCTCAATCGCTTGCGAAACGATGTCTCTCTGTTTTAAGCTTTCAGTCTGTATATTTTCAAAGACGACCGTTTTTTAGCCATTTTTATCCAACATCCACCCCTTGCCCATGGACCTATCGCATCCGAATATAATGATAACCTTTTTATTTATTTAAATAAGACAGGGAAACTAACGCAGTGTTATATTGAAAGTAAAAATATGGTTTTATCAATCCTCATATACATTTTATTGATAATAATGGTGTCACATGCCAAAACACCGGCCAAGTGCGAGTCGCCTCTCATAGGGCTCCGCATCGAAAAAATCATGAAAGTGAAAACTTTTTCATTGTTCTGATCACAAAAAGACCTGTACCTAAAGTGGGTTTTATAATTCGTTGTTATTATCAGATACCGGAACTCCAGATTTATACTAAGTGCTAGGTTTTTGGGATAGATCCTGTTAAAAAACCTAAATGACCTTGTATTTACCTACTAATGATAGAAGTATACTTACGTAAAACGTAAAGACTGTACAGGGTTATAAATAAGGCGTGATATATAAAACTCAACACGAAGAACTTTCTTATCCGTCTCCATTTCAAAAAAAGAAAGGTTTCCGCCACTGGATGCTTCAAAACGTCTTTCCGACCGACCTGAAACATTTTTTTTTAAAAATCAATATACTTATTATACCTAAAGCTACTATAGTGAAAGCATTTAGACTACCTACATTGCAATCTAACAGGCAGGTTCAAGCTCCAGCTCGCTACGAGTTGACATCGTATCCAGCATGCTGGCAGCATTGTCCCGTTGGATTGCAATGCTTATTCGTATTTTTATCGTAAATATATATTGACTTCGTAATAATTATCAATCCATCGACTACGATTGGAAAAGATATTTTGCTGCAACACGGTTCATGTCTCCCCACTTACTTATCTTTTTCCAAATAAATATGCATTCAAACGGAGGGAATAACAGATCTCTCTAGCACCTCCTTCAATAGCATTAGTTATAAGTTATAAAATACACATTCGTATCTATCTACATTGTAATAAAGACGTTAATTTTTGCATTTAAGTAACTTCAATGTACAGGAAGTGCGAGTCGGGCCTCGCCTTTTTAGGGTTCCGCACGCCATGGTCTAAAATTGACAACTTTGACTGCTCATTTATAAAATTTTTGCATTAAAATATTATAAAAAATATATGGTACTCATAAGCTCTAAACGATGACATCCAAGTGATAGAGCGAATTAATGTTTCTTTTGGCTATTTTCTCATGGAGGACCCCCCTAAAAATAATATAATTAAATTCTATTCCCATATGCATATTAGTTTTTAAATCCTATACAAAATGATAGACCACGGACAGACAGACAAACAGCGGAGTCTTATAAATAGGGCTCCGTTGTGTCATTTGGAGGCCACCCTAAAAAGCAGTAACTTGCAAGAACCAAATACTTAACAGTGTGACTACTGATAACTTAAAACTTATAACATAAATCGTTTTCGACTCATTCTAGTCATTATGAATTTACCAGGCATTATTGAATGAGCTTTTTTACAGCTAATCAACCCAACAAAACTCTATTTTTAATCAATTAATTTATTTTGGTAAATCCCCTTCGTTGTTTTTATAAGCGGCGAACATGATTTTTTGGCCCGATGATGGACGGATCTGTCCAGTGTTCGAATTCCGCTCACGGTTTAAAATTATTCCTTAATTGTGATTTCTTATAGGTACATAAGTTAAAACTATTAAAATGTTACTGAAAATAAATACCAACTTCAACAAAAGCCAGTAGCAGTTCAGCCTCTCCCCTTGATAAACTCGGCACTAGCGGCCTGAAGTCTATCGTTAGCTCGCAGTCCACATCGCCCAGTTCATGCTCGCTCACATGCACTGCGTCGTCGAACTTGCCCAAGTACCTCGGGACAACGTCCGGCACTCGACGTACGATGAACGACAGGGCAGATACTCCACCGTTTGTGCGAAGAGTTACGTCGCCACCATAATCTGAAATATTTAAAACGAATAATATAGATTACAAAATTACAAGGAGAGGAAAAATTTATATTCATCTGCGGGAAACGAATCTGCGCAACTTGTTAACACGGCTTAGCCAACATGAGATTGACGTATGACTCCAATTTGTCATTTCGTTCTTAACCATCGTTTGGGGATGGAGCGATCAACTTGGCGTTATTGTAAAAATAAAAATATTTAAAAAAATATAGATTCGTATCTATATTTTTTACCAATAACTGTACAAAAACATTTATCTTTCTTGAAGTAGTACCCTGGTGCTGGTAATAATGCATGGCTTGTTAATTAAAATTAACGACGTCAATGTGCCGTTTCTGATTGATAGTTTTAAAATATGTTTAACTTTATCATATCAATCGGAATATCAAACGTACGGCAAGGGTCTCCACAATGAGAGGGATTTGCCATAAGATCTAGGCATGGCAGGTGTCTTAAAGATCACATATTAAAATTTCAGTTTAGAAGGCGCTACTGCCCACCCATTGTTTTATTTTTCTTTTCGCCGTCTCTTACTCTTACTCCCGAAGAAAGATATGAGACGTGCAATTCTAGCCGGGCACCTTATTTACAACTTACCGAGCAACAAAAGAACGCAGGCAGAGAACTCATTCAGTGCAGCAATATGCAAAGGAGTGTAACCGAAATGATCGGGAGTGTTGGGATCAGCTCCAGAAATCAGTAGAAGCTTCGCTACGTCACACGCCCGAGCACCTCGAACAATAGCACCATGTAGTGGTGTACGACCGTCGCTATCACGGGCCCTCGCGTCTGCTCGTCTACCCACCAGCAATTCCACTACTTCCACTGACTGTGCTAATGTAGCTGAAAATAAAGTTAAAACATCATTATTGCCATGGTGCTTGATATATTTTATTAAAAGTATGAACGTAAGACAGTAGGATACCGAGATGTAGCGGTGTCTGTCCCCTAAAATTAGGCCAGTCAATATGAGCTCCATGATCAAGCAGCAGGCGTGCGCACTCCGCATGACCATCCTCTGCTGCCAAATGTAAGGCAGTAGCTCTGCCTGGACCAAACGCAGCTCTTACGTCTGCGCCAGCATCCAGCAGAAGCTTCGTACACATAGCTGATCCGAGAGACGCAGCTACGTGTAGTGGAGTCTCAGTGAATACCTACAAATAAACCAAAAACATACATATATCTAGTTGATTATAGCTCAAAGCATGACCTTATTCTCTATGTATATTATTCCTATCTTCTATTAGAATGTAAACAAACCCACCTGCGGCGTATCTGGGCATGCGCCTGCTTCCAGCAACAGTTTAACCACTTCCGGTGCGTCACTAAGGACCGCATAGTGCAGCGGAGACCGCTCAGCGAGTCCGGCGTTCACATCTGCGCCGTTGGCCAATAACACCTGGAATAATATAAAAAATTGACATGACCAAAGTTTTTGGGTCACCTTTTATCTTTGCGCGTCCTGTTTACCTTTACGCAATCCACACTTTTCGCACTTGCGGCGCAATGCAAGGGTGTCGCCTTTCTTTCGGTTAACGAGTCCCAGTTATTAGGACACGCTCCGTGTTCCAGCAATAATTTGGCGCATTCTTCGCTGCCTACTAAGCAAGTTAGGTGTAGACATGATCTGAAATATATACGCTACTTTATACATTGTTCCGGATTATTTGCAATTTTATCTAAGTATTGAATCTTTCACACCTGCCAGCGTCGTCACATGCATTAACATCCAGATCTTCCAAGTTCAACAGCCGAGCTAACAACGTGCTCCTCCCAAGCCAGCTCGCCCAAAGTGCAGCTGTTCTTAACCCATCTTCAGACATTGAAGCAACTATTACAGCTTCATCGTATGACCCCGACTCTACCAACGGATATATCTCCTCTGCATGTGGAAGATGATTCAGAGCGTATTGGATCTCTTCTACAAAGAACATGAACTTTACGGTTAATGTTATGGTCCACACAATATAAAAATATATCTTTATTACTAGGACTTATAGTGGTTGTTTTAAAAACACAACATATCCACGTAAATAATGTCAAATATTTTAAGAGAACGCGTTAAATTACCATTTAGAAATATATTTCAAAAATACAAAAATTGTACCAAGCGACAATTTCATCTAAATTTCCTGCTATGGCGACGAGTCTGAGGTATTTATACTTATAAATATATATTTTCACGCAATCAAGTTCTACATCAAGCGTAATAATACATTACGTGGTATGGTATAGTTAATGATATATATTTCTGCTTTGGGTTTTCCTCCACCAGACGTAAATCGCACCCCCATCGCAACCGTAAACCCCATGTTTGCCAGAATACTTCTTGATATGCATCTTATGTAAACAAAACGCCGAACTAAACATACATACGTCTCCTTTGCTTAATTGGATCTCTTCTACAACGTACATAAACATCATCATCATACCATCCCGTTAAAAAATATCGTAATCGAGTGCTAGTAAGACGTGACACGTAGCACGGCAAAATTTGACATTATATTTCTGCTCTTTGTTTTCATCGCCTGCGATTAATTTTAACAGCAAATGTTCATTGGGAGAATACGTCACTGGGTTAAAAACTTAGACAAATCAGTGAACCAATAAAGGTACTTTTTTTCTAATTGTTATGTCAAAAGTCTTACCACATTCCCATATATCTCTAGACGGTTTGAACCTGAGCCGTTCGGCCAAGTCTGCGCCGTGTGCCGACTCGTCGCTGGATATGTACCCAGCCTCCACGTCGTCCTCCGTGTCTTCTGGCACTTCGCTCATGCTGACCCTCCATCGAGAACTGCCCTCTCTAAAGATCTATAGCAAACAAATGTGTCTTGTAATAATGAAAACTAGAGTCTGTTCAGAAAGAGTAGTCTGAGTCTGACTGGGACTGAGCTACATTGATAAGAATGATAAATACTGTATCAGCTGGATTGTCCACTGCTGAATACAGCCTGGCCCATTAAGGGGGGATTTGCCGTAATCCTCACGCTTGGCAGGCGTCTTGGAGATCACAGTTTAAGATATTAATTCCTCAGAAAGCGCTGCTGCCCACCTTCCGGTATTTTACCTTTAGTCGCCTCTTACAATGCAATGTGGGGTGACATTCTACCCCATGGTGCTCTGATAAATAATTTACAATAATTCAATTTATAATTTAATTGTGACCTTTCCAAGTCCTCTCCCTTTCGGAACATATTCTACTATAACTGCTATTAACTTCACACTCTACCACTGCTCTAGACTGAGTAAAATCACTTCAAGGGATTATTAAACATATCCAAATATCGAAGTTACGAAGTAGAGATGGAAATACGCACAATCTTCTAAATTCACTCCAAATAAAGCGCAGCAGTTCAAAACTGAAAACTGCACTGCAAATAACAGGTGTTCCTTATGAACAAATCAGTATGCACAACAAGTGTTACAAGGAATTAATGAATTAAAAATTACGTGAAAATTTATTAGGTAACTAGGCACGTACCTACATTAAATATTTCACTGTTAACTATCACCAAATTGACTAGTAAATTTTTAAGTCACAAAATTTCACAAAAAATGAAGTCACGTACACTATTATTGTTGACTTTCTTCCTGTTATATTTGTCATTTTTCTTGGTCTCGTCTTCGCTATGTGATGAGACGTTGCGATACCGCTGCGCGTAAGTACGAATCATGGCGCGCCCGCGCCTCACTGGACACTGAAAATACTGAAAGCTCGCTCGCCGTGTCATCCCCGCCGATTGATCCAATCATAATCCCACACCAATACAAACAATTTTTTTATTTATGCTACCGGTCTATTGACACTATTTTCCCTCAATATTGAAATCACTTTTATATTTTATGTAGGTCGCACACATGTTTCATAACCTTCCCGCATCGGGATCGCAAATTTTAACATTAGTATATTTTGTGAATTTCTATTTACATCTTTTGATAGCGATACGCGACAGTGCGCCCACGCAAATATATTCAGAATCCCTACGTTCCGATGGTACGAATTTTAATTCCATTCAATCGTTTCCTGTGTTCTTAAATGTGTAATGTTTCAGAGTAAACGTGCAGCGATATAAAGCTATTACAATATAATGGATGGGTGTAAACAAAGCGAACATTCTGATCCAAAATCGAATTGTGAAAATAAACTTATACCAAGAACTACCGATCTATTTTAACGTGTAAATAAAGTGTTTCTCGGTAACTATGGTAATAAATTATCTTAATAGTCAACTTTCTAGATTCCTTAGTTAGTATTGAGTTTAATTCATCTGCAAGAAATCTGTGGTAAGAACAAAGTAACATTGATCGCAACCAAGGCAAGATATTTAGAGAATTTCTGAAATATTGTAGATTGTTTATCGAAGGTAGAGCTATATTCAACATGCCATAAAGTGACCGAAACCATATGCTATGCGAGGAATACATGCAAACAATCGATTCAAGGTTCCAATATTAGACTCCGACATACTTCGTACCACTTTGTGCGATACTTACTGACTTTAAATACGAATTTAAATATTTGCAGGATCTCTGTAAATGGTGATATTTAAGCACAAGAACTTTGACGTATAAGAGGGCGATTTCCTGATAATAGGTCACATTTAAGTTGCACTCCTCTAAAAAATATACAATAAAATTTTCTCGGCTGAATTTTTAATAACTGTTTGATTAATAAATAAAATATATAACTGAGAAGCAATTGTTAATAAATTTATTTTGAAACTCTTCAACGATAGTGAATTTTCACGTCTATGTTTCGTTTAAACCAATTTTTATTATGTTTGACTTACATAATCTAATTATTTTAACACGGCAAATACGCGTTCATTACAAAACACGAATGAACAAATGCGTGTTGAAGTTTTTAAAATCGCATAATCCATGTAAAAATATTGTGCAGCGTGCTTTCAGATTGAACTTTATTTAATTCTAGTTTCGTTTTATTTTCTGTTACAATGACCTATCGATCTGATCGCCCCTTAAGTATCGATAACATTTTTAAGTAATGTGTATTTTAAAGATTTATTTAAATACTAAATATTAAGTATCAAAATAAAAATATAACTCAGTTTTTTGCAACAATACTAATCTTTATATATAAAAATTACGTGTCACGTTGTTTGTCCGCGATGGAACTACTGAACCGATTTTAAATTTGATTTGCACACCGTGTGCAATTTGATGCAAATTAAAAGATAGGATAGCTTATATCCCAATTTAGTCAAATTACCCGTCGTAATTACCCCTGCAAAGCCGGGGCGGGCCGCTAGCTATAATAATAGCAAATACTTTTAAAAGTATCCTAAAAAACATTAAATAATATTTAAATAAAACACTTAAAAAAGCATAAAATTATATATCTAGTGACAATTCCGCCTAATTTTCCTGTTATCTACGTGACGTCATAAACATCACGCAGCCTAACCGGATGAATACCCGACTAGTTTCGCTTCTAAACGAAGCATCTTCAGGAGGTCTTGACTTACCGAGCGCACGATCGAGAGTCGAGACTGAATTAAATATGGATTTCCGCAAAGTAACGCCTGAATCGATTCATTACCGCTAGCTATAATAAAAGGCGTATAATTTCTAGAAGAAAGGTTGCTCACAATTCTCTAGCATATTTGTAAACTATTTACGAGTTACGAATATTACGCAGAATAGTACACGGTCAGTTCATTTTCACATATGTACGAGATATACTGTTAGTAGCAATATAACTCTTTGTGCGAGTTCGTCTGGGGGAGTACTGCCACCGTGCATATTTCTACCGCCAAGCAGTAATAACTGTGTTCTGGTTTGAAGGGTATGGGTTCCAGTGAAATTACAGGCACATAAGACTTTTAACAACTTTATATCTCAGAGTGATAGGCGAAGTGCAGTTCGTCACTTTGGCGAAATGCATCTGATAAATGCAGAGGTTACCGCTTAACACCAGGTGGGCCTAGAGCTTATTACGTCACAATCACATAAAAAAACAGATCCAGATATATTACTTTTTTTTACCGGTATATATTTGTGAACAAAATACTACGAACCATATACAATACTACAACTACTACAATAAAAGCATTTAGACAACATGTAAGTCATTGCAGACAGGCAGCCCAAATGCTCCAGCCCACTAGCCGCATTGCCTCTTTGATATCTTTTTTTACGTTTATTAACATCGGCACCCATAGGTTTCAAACGAATAATTTTAATTGAATTTACGTTTACGTTAAATATCCATTAGCTAGTTAAGAGTCCCACACCGAGGGTTCGGTACCAATACAGAATGTACAAAAAATCGTTATTTTTTCACACAGATCTTTGTTGAGAATCTGACCTGGCTAGTTTTTAACATTGGTTGCTATATATTAGATATTAGACTATAATCATAATACGAGTAAGTTTGACGCGTACAATATGTATTGATGTTTTTACAAAAGAGAAAGAATACCTATATTTTGATTTCTAACTTTTTATTATTATTATTTTTTGTTAGGCAATTCGCCATAGTATTAAATAAAAAATTAACCGGCCACCTGCGTTCCAATTATGTTCCAGCTTTGGTTGGTGTTTGAACTTTAGTGCAATATCGAATTCGTCTCAGCTGAATCGAAACTGCACACTTGCAATCGAACGGCAAACAAGCACGGTCAATACACCGGGCTTGTCATGGTTTCATATAAGTATTTAGGTTTACCGCCTCTGTTTTTAACACATACACTCGAGAGCAATGAATCCGGGTCACTTAAAGAATCCTAAAAATCTCGGAAACTAAAAATGCTAGGTTCATGCAATAAATTGTATTTAATAGACAATGTAATACTCCTTAAATGAAGGTATTAAAACTTCTTAGTTATTGTAAAGTTATGTCATAAAAAAATCAAATTTGAAAAAGGGCCACTTTCGAAGATGGAACTACGAAATTACAGCATTTGGTTTTGCTTTCGTTTGTAATCTGTCATTTATGTGGGTACATAAACCATGTTAATAGTGCTCTATATTCATTATTCAAGCTGAAATTATGTCGCTTACGCCTGAAGAATGCACCAGAATACTTACAATGCTGGAAACCGGCCGGAGTCAGCGCGATACAGCCAGGACTGTCGGTGTGTCGCTGTCAACAGTACAAAGAGTTCTCCGACGTTACGAAGAAACTGGTTCTAACCTACGCAGACCAGGAACGGGCAGAACCAGGTGTACCACAGCACGAGAAGACCGATACTTGGTGAACACCATGCTTCGAAATTGCTTTCTCACAGGAACTGAACTCACCAATCAGTTTCGACGCCTCGGAGGAAGTAACCCAAGTGCATGGACAGTAAGACGTCGGCTTGCTGAATTTAACTTAAAACCCCTTAGACCTGCAAAGGGCCCTAAACTGGAGCGTGGGCATCGTATTTCGAGACTAAGATATGCCCAGAGCCACGTAAATTGGAGTATTGAAGATTGGTCAAAAGTTATGTTCTCCGACGAATCAAAATTTATGCTCTACAAGCACGATGGAAGACACAGAGTGTATCGAAGACCAGGGGAAAGATTCAAGCAAGCATGCATCGAAGAAAAAGTAGCCTACGGTGGTGGGTCTGTACTTGTGTGGGCCGGAATTTCTTCTGAAAGTCGCACAGAGCTGGTGATCATAGAAAACGGCTCTTTAACTAGCGTAAGATATGTGGAAGAAATCCTCAATGATCACGTTGGTCCATTTATGGTCAATTTAGGTGAGGATGCTATATTTATGCATGACAATGCCCGACCTCATACAGATAGGATTGTGAATGACTACCTTCAAGAGATGAACATTACTCGTATGGAGTGGCCAGCGCGCAGCCCGGATATCAACCCGATCGAGCATGCTTGGGACGAGCTAGGCAGATGCGTAAAACAACGAAACCCTCCCCCAATCACGCTTCGTGAGCTCAAAATTGCTCTCACAGAGGAATGGGAGAATATTCCCCAAAATCGTATAATGAACTTGGTGTACAGCATGCCAAACCGCGTAAACGCAGTAATGGAAGCACGAGGAGGCAATACGAAGTATTAAAATTCAAGAAAATCGTAATAAAGTTCAAAAATTTCATGTTTCCTATTTTTGTTTTAAGGAGAGATCAGCAGTTTTTTTCTTAATGTAATTTTGTGTTAATAAAATGTATGGTGACTCATATTTTTTTTACTTTCATTTAAGGAGTATTACATTGTCTATTAAATACAATTTATTGCATTAACCTAGCATTTTTAGTTTCCGAGATTTTTAGGATTCTTTAAGTGACCCGGATTCATTGCTCTCGAGTGTATTTCCAAGTGTGTAAAACACATTTTCTATTAAAATATTTTTAAGTGTGAAGTTGCACAATAAAGTTTACCTCATGGTTGAATTCTATTTTAACATTTGTTTAGACACACGTCTGTCTGAGGAGTTTCGCGTGAATCGTTTTCTTTTAACATATTATTCACAGCGTCATGTTTGGTTACTCAATAACCTTTTCTGACCTACGAATAAATATGTAAAGATGTGTAACTCTCAATCAGTTACTGCTTTGATTTGGGACTTATTAAGTACACAATTAACAAAACATGCACAATCTTCCAAATTCAATTTTGATTTGGCGCTTAGAAATGATCGCATCCGATTGGTCGCGTCAACGTAATGTTGCGCCGCACGGTGCACTTTTAAACCACGCCCGCGGCGGTAAGGTTTGCGTTCTGCTGTGTTTGAGCTCCATTTACATTCTTTACTTATTTATTCGTTGGATAATTAAGCATTTAAAGTTTTCACTGTTTGCAGTAACAGCTGCTAAATTGTCAGTTTGTTGTCAGTGAGTTCGAAAACTAAAATAAACTAATATTAAAATAACTATCATATCAGCGAGAGTCCGTGGCAATCACGTTAAAATTATCGACTGAAATTCGCGAAAATGACACATAATATTGCTATAAAATATAAAACTTTACGGGCTTTAAAAATTTGATTCATATTTTAATTGCCCATTTTTGGGTGTGAGAATCGATTACTGATATGGCGAAATACAGAGACAAAACACACTATAATTTTTTTATCAGTAATGTATATAATAAAATTCATATGAAATGCAATAAATCAGCTTAAATGTTTTGGTAATGAGGATAGAAAATTTTTTTTTTTTTTTTTTAATTGCTGATTGGTAAGCCGTTGACCACTATCTCACCTGATGGTAAGTGATGATGAGGTCGAAGGTGTTAACAGGCTTAACCTAGAATTACTGGCTCTCAAGGACAGCTGCCTGAACACACCGTTAGGTGCTTGGCGACAGATTTTCTACTTGAGGGTGGTCGCTAGCCAGGCGAGCATT
Source organism: Plagodis dolabraria (assembly GCA_963854805.1). Taxonomy (NCBI): domain Eukaryota; kingdom Metazoa; phylum Arthropoda; class Insecta; order Lepidoptera; family Geometridae; genus Plagodis; species Plagodis dolabraria. The sequence continues at coordinate 14,194,312 of OY978459.1, read as the reverse complement.
CGCAAAATGCCCTACCACCATGCGATAAAGCTCAAGCCCGCGGCGGGTTCGAACCATGGGCCTGCTGCGCGGCAGTCCAAAGCCAAAGCCACTGAGCAATGCTTCAAAATCAGGTTTTCAGTTGTTAAAACTGATCCGGCAACTCTTACTAATTACCTATTCTAACCATTGTAGGTTGTGACCTGCTTCTCTTCGCTCTCAAAAGTCTCAAGTAGGTAATCTCTTTATTAAAGAGGTTCGTAGTTTCGTCATAATTTAAAAAGCATGCTTTCAAACTCGGTGAAATTTTGCTTGCATCACCTAAAACCTAATATTTATGCTTCTGGTTTACCAGTTTTCTTTAAAATTATTTATTTTCAAAATTATTTGGAAAAATTGTTTTGTATGGGAATTCTTAGTGTTACATTTAGAGATTTAATAAATAATTAAATAAGAAACTGGCAAACCAAAAGTGTAGCCCAAGCACATGCATGCAAATTTCACTGTGTACGAACACCTGGATATTTAAAACATATCAAAATTACGTTTATATGGAAAGCTCTATGAATACACGTCCCTTAAGTATTCAGCTCGTCTAAATAATATGAGGTAGTAAATGCCGCAAGCTATTGGTTAATTACCTTTATATTTACAGATGACTTAAACGTCTTATACTAAAATAGTGATATTATCTGTTTGGGCTCTCTTTTTACTGTCAAGTAAATAAAAGAGACAGCGACAAAGCGTTGTAAACACTCGGTCATTTTCGCGGTATATTTTCTTAATTGCTTTGAGTTTAGTAGATTATGATTTATACCTAAGAAATATTACCATATCAATAGGAAATATAAATATATGAATATAACAAAATAATCAGAGTTATAACCTAAAAAGCCTTGATAACATTTTTACCTCTTCTTTGAACGATAAGCTTACGAGCTACGTTTAAAACCAAAAGATTCACTTACCGCCTGTCTCTTATCTTGGCTTCTATTTTCTTTATATGTTGCACGTTTTTCCCTCCTCTTTACACTTGCCATAATTAATTTAAATGAGGTTAAGTTCTATATCAAACTTGTCAGTAATGAGCAACACCAATACTGTGTAACTGTAGAAATAATCTGTTCTGTGTCCCGAGGTTATTCCATAATATTAGCGAATAATAGCAGACTAAGTTTAATAGCTTTCATGAAGAGAAATAAATTTCAAAAATAGAATTAATTACTATGTTTACGCAACGCCCTTTCATATAAAGTCCTGAGGACAAAACACTTCTACTAGAAAGTTATAAATACCACATTAAACTAAGTACAATATGTTTGTTTTCTTTATAGATCCGATGAAATATAACTATGATTTAGATGCATTTTCACGTCTACATTACATTCATTCATCTGAAATCGATCGAAAAACTTATATAATCTTGGCAATTTTAGTTCAATCATTATCATAACATTCAATCGGTCGACAATTGCCTATGATATCTCAATGTTCTCCCTCTATAATAAATCAACGTGTAAAAGTTTTCTTAGTCTCGTTAGCGCTAGCTGGCACAATTTTATCTAAACATACACGTTTAATACAACTATTTTCACACTGAGATTAAACGTACGCTTTTCGTCACAATATTTATTTCCACTTAAACACAGTCTGCGGAATGAATAAACCAAACGGATTTGTATTATTCACTGTTTATATTAAACCGTACGCTGCGGTGTTACAGGTTCGATTCCTGTCCAACTACTGCAGATTTAGGCTGATGGTCTACGCGTATTACAAATAAACTCGACAATCAAACGGGTTAACACAATCTCGCCGTATATTTTGTCAGGGGCGTCTTAGCCTTATCTCATACATCTCATACGGGAGTGGATATTTTTTTAAGAATACATGACTGTATAATGCGAACAAGTGGTTGGCTTAATGTGTCCTCCTAAGTTTAAAAATACCCCTGATGTGGTCGTAGTGGTAATTAATTATTCGACACTGTATATTATTTAGATACTAATCTCACGGCGATGTTGTCTGAAAGATATCGCTGCTCAGCGATATGACTTAAATGATGCAGTTGCAGTGATCAAGTTGCAAGTTGAGTGTGAGAGCCTGGTTGAGATTTAACCAAAGTAGTACTACATTTGCAGACAAGAGACTTACTAGTAGAGTGATTTGTTGTCTACAAATACCGCTATCCACATTTGTATCGAAATCTTTGGAACAGTTCTCCAGAATGAGACTCAAAATATATATATGTATTCAAATGCGACTTTACATTATTGAATGAAAAAATAGTGTTTTCTTACCTTTTAATATACATGTGAATATATCGCTTGGAATAAAGATTATATTGATTAAAGTCTGCTTTATTGTCCTTCACGTTCATGCTACAACTGCTATACTTCGAAGGCGAATATAGCTGACTACTGTACAAGAGTTAATAGTTAGAATCAAACTGAAATCATGCCGATTTAGATCACATCTGCAGTGAAGTTGACTCATAAATTCAAACGTAAAACATCATTTTTCATAGTAAAATTAAAAATAAAATTTACCACAATTCCCCTCCGCATGGCAAAGAGTATGATTTTCATTTTATTTCTTGACAATCGTGATAAATTTCTAACAAGTGTAAGCTAAAGCAATATTTTATCTTATCTTGATCTTTTCATGTCTTGGTTAAGTGTCTGTTAAATGTATTAACATATATTATATTTGTATAAAATGTATATTATGATGTCTTTAGTTTTTCAAAGCGGAAATGCAGCCAGTTCTCTTGGCATCACGCCAAATGATCCAAATTATTTGTAAAGTTTTGCTTAAATTAGCTTGCGATTATATTATTTTTAACTAAGGATGAAATTTAAATTATATTTTTATTATTTTACAACAAAAAGTTTAGAATTTTGTGTTCTTACAGTACCTACTTTAGTGAAGTCAGCAGGATCTCTTAGAGTTTTCAAATATTCGTTCCAAAGAGCGAATTCATACTACCAATACGTATCACTAGCACACAAATCATAGAGGAAGGAAGTACTTACTACTAACGATATGAAATTTTATGAGCCCTAAGTGTTTCTCTCTACAGTCCATCAATCTACCCAAACGTTTCTACACGTTCCACCTGCCTATGTGCTGGTGTTAACTACTTCTCGTTGGAAGTCATAAACTAACTAAGGTTTATAGTTACTTTTTGCACGGCCATTTATAATGAGACTATATACTTATTCTAGAAATTAATTCATGTTCATTTCGCACTTAGTGACTAAATAGCAGGCAGCTGTTGCTCATTTCTGAACATTATTTTATTATTTTTTGAAGCAGTGATGGCTCAGGTGCCTTGGCTATGGACTGTCGCGCAGCAGGTTGAGCTTCGCATGGTGGAAGGGCATTTTGCGAATGCCCGCCGGGCTAGCGACCTCAAGTAAAAAATCTGTCGCCAAGCACCTAACAGTGTGTTCCGGCAGCTGTCCTTGATAGCCAGTAATTGTAGGTTAAGCCTGTTAACACTTTCGATAATATTATCACTTACCATCAGGTGAAATTGTGGTCAAAAGCTTCATCATCATCATCATCAGCCGGAAGACGTCCACTGTTGAACAAAGGCCTCCCCCATAGAGCGCCACAAAGAATGGCTATTAGCCGCTTGTAGCCATTGGCTACCAGCGACTTTCACGATGTCGTCAATCCACCTAGTGGGGGCCTACCAACTCTACGTCTTCCGGTGTAGTGTGGTAACCACTCGAGAACCTTTCTTCCCCAACGGTTATCGGTTCGACGAGCAATGTGGCCGCCCATTGCCACTTCAACTTGCAAATTCTGAGAGCTATGTCGGTGACTTTGGTTCTTTGGCGAATATCCACGTTCTAAATAGCTCGATGAGCGACTCTGAGCTTGTCAATGAGGTTCACAGTTACAGTTAAGGACCACGTCCCAAATTGCCTTAAAAATGTCATGCGAACATGAATTCAGAGTACTTCTGCCAGTGTCTGCTTCTTTTGTACGGCAAGTGCGCTTTACCTGTGCTGAGCTTTGATAAGGCGCTAGGTTGCTCAGATCTTTGACCTTTGACCTTCGAATTGTAGACAAAACACATATTCTATTCAATAAAATTAGTTGATTAAGCTGATTAATTCTAGCGTGCAGTAAAATTAGCCGAAAATAGAACAAATTTAATTAAATATAGGTATCAGCGAGCGTTAGTGTTGATAGTAGAATCTAGTCTTGACCAGACGCCGTTCTCAGAATATGGATCACATATGCGTAAAGGAATGTCCATTAGTACTGTTCCATTTCAGAAAGAGACCTATTTCTCATACGATTTTCCCCGCCATTGTTTGAAGTTACTATGACTTCAGTACTTTTAAATGATTCTTAAAAAATAAACTGTGATAGAATTTGGGAAACTGCCAATTTCATTCAAAATAAAGTGCTGAATGCTCAAGTTCAAAGACCCGTTTATATTAATTTTGCACAGATCTCCTGTTTTCAAATGTATTTTGTATTAAATGAATATTTTTAACAAATTTCAGATCGGCGCGGACGGAGCAAACTCAGCCGTAAGAAAAGCAATGGGGGTACAGTACCTTTCTTGGAACTATGACCAGATGGGAGTCGTGGCTACCTTGCACTTAGCAGAAGTAAGAGTCTTTAACTGTAAAATGAAGTATTATAATTATATTTAGTTATAAATTGTATGTGTCTGTTATATATGGAACTCTGGTTTGAAATATAATGGAGTAAAGTATGTTTTTCCGAGGTATCATTGGCAGTATTCCAATTGCTAAAATATAGTACTTAATGTCAGTTATATACCATTTACAAATTAAGTCCACTGAAAAAAGTAAGGAGTTTTTGAATATAGAAACCATGCTGTCCTTAGTAGAAAAACTGTTGCCTTTACTTAAGGGAGGTGTACTCATAGCGTTTCCATAGAAACCTAGTTTCGTCATATCTGAAATATTATGTGTTCGAACTATGTGAAATTTTGCACGCATGTCATTAAGCCTAAAATCTATTTCTAAGTGTAAAATAAAAAATAATCGGTATTGCTTATTATTGTGTGGTATATTTTCAATTATACATAATTTGATTAAAACTAACGTAAGTTTGACACATACTAAAAGACATTGTGAACCGAATTAAGGCTCGGAAATTACGAAATAGTGCCAACATGATTTGGAAAATCTCATAAACCAGGTACCGGATGGTACTGCAATTTAAATACACGATACTCAAGGATATAAGTAATACTTTCATCAATTTCAAAACATGTTTCCTAATAATTGGCTCGATAGAAAAAAATCTCAAAAACACCTCTGGAAATAGAGGATTCCTACTTTTTCCGCAAGATTTTAGTGTATTAAAATTTGTTTTTTTTTTCTAAAAATATTGATTTTTTAAGTACAATAAATTTCATTGATTATTTTTATCCAAAAAAAGCACAGTTAATGCGTACTGAGCCTGTTTACAAAATGTCACATACGCCCTTTCATTCCGAGAAGCGTTAACATAATGTCGCACTATTTACTCCAGAGATCTACGTATATTGCTATCATCCTCGCTCATATCGCGGTCAGCCGCGTCGTGCGTCGGACCTGCGTCACTTTTCTCGGCGATCTCGATTAAAATAAAAAATGGGTAAAATTAGAAATAAACGCTTTGGGAGTGCAAAAAAGATGTATAAAAATCTTCAAAAACGCATGATGGACATAATAAGGTAAGCATCTATGGCTTCCTTTCTCCATGTATGTATATATCTCTTATATTAATGAAATTATGAACCCTAACGCAATATAAAAAACACTTCAAACATTTTACAAGACGTAGGTACAACTTTAGCTACCTAAAATAATTATTATAATATTCAGAATTTTTCGTAATGAATGTGTCGTAATTATTTTAGATGGATCATGATTAATTTATACAGTTTCTGACAATAAGGCACAAAGGTTATGTACATAATTTTCGACTATCCAATCGTCGTTCAAATAGCGCATAGTAAGTAATATCGCTTCGCAATTGAGAGGCACGTGGATCGAATCCAGCGTAAAGAGATTCTTTTTGGTCAAATTTTAATTTTACGACATAATTCTTAATTATACAATAATAATTTTACGTATGTACGTGGACCAATATAATGTGTCTGACAGTAAGGCATAAACGATATGTGTGTAATTTTCGACACTTTTGTCAATGACTGTATAGTGTGCAACTACTGAAGTCGAATCAGAAGATCGAGTACCGTGGATCGAATCTCACATACCTAGATTCTTTTTGGTGACTTTTTTATTTGTATTACTATTTATTTGATACGTATTATATTTCCGTATAATTAAGTCTGACGCGTATTCAATTTACGATTACAATGCTTGCAAATTTATTAGGTATCTCGAGTTTCCATGTTTTCATATAATTAGAGAGTTTAGTATAATATATCTAATGAACGTGAACATTAAATAGGTACTACCTAATCTAGCTACCTGACCACGTAGATCGTTAATCTCGGAAAAGTATGTCTTTTATCTTGGATGGACACGAGTCGAAGGTAAGAAAAACATGAACATGTTGAAATTATACCTAGGTAAATACTTACTTTACGAACAGGCCACAGCGTAATAGTAACAGTAGAACAACATTATCAATTTACTACAAAGCTATGTTGAGTAAACACCGTCCTTCTGTCCACTACTATAGAAAACACAAACTTTCATACATGGAAAGTTATTGAAATATTCATGGTATTATCGAGTACGTAATATATTAGTACATATAAATTAGTAATAAAAAATGGCCGTAAACGTTTGATGCGATAGAGATAATGAAATTCTGAAATGAAAACTTAATACAAAAAGAAGTAGCCTAAGCTTCTGCTTTAGAATGAGACTTTCCATGGTTTTCTTGAATAGCATAAGAATTAAGAACTGACTAAAAGAAAATGAAATAATTAGCACCATACCAATACTTAAGTAAGAACATCGAGTAAGGTGCATTATAGGGGACTTAACTATAACGCCCTTAATAACCAAAGTGTAGCGGATATACTACCAAAGAGAGTATTCCCCAGGACGTTTTGGTGTTAAGGAGCGGCCGGTAATTCAACAAAAGTTAAAATTATACACATTATAGCCATTATGTATTTAAATGTTACATCTTCTGTGTTGTATAAACAACATATGGTAGCCATATAAACAACCCCATATATTGTAGGATAGGAGGATGCTTCTTGGTTATTGATACAATCCCATAACTTACTTACCAATAAAAAACATATTATTTGAAAATCAATAAAAGTTTGTTATTTTTCTAGTATAGAAAATGGAGGAGAAGAACGACGCATTGTTGATATACACTATTACACAAAGAGTCTATTAAGACATATCTCGAAACATTCACCTTTCGATTATTTTTTGATTAATATGCAGGGTTATTGGTAAAATGCTAAATCCAGGGAAACCCGGACGGATGGCAGCCCTACTCTCATAGAATGTCCGATTTTACGTCGCACTCCGGTGCATCTTCGCAACATAATCTACCTATACAAGTACATACATCAAGTGACGGCACTTGTGTCGTTTACAAACATAAACGTATCTTTCGTAATCTTTGACAAATACAGTTAATAACAGTAATACCACGGTTTTATAATCGATATGTAATATTGTGGTATTACGTATGAATAGTAATACAAAGTAATAAATTTTCAGACAAAATACTTATCTTTCTCCTTGGGTGATTTCAATAATGGTATTATTTTGTTAGAAGTTTTGTTGTTCCACCCATCTACACAATAGCATCCACGAGATGTATTTATTATTATTAACAAATTGAAATAATAACTGTACCTACCTACTACATTCTCCATGTGATTTTTTGTTAGTGAAATCTTAATATGACTTGTAGTAATGACACGAGCAGGTACCCTTGGTTGTTAGCGGAACCAAGACAGGATCTGAATGAACTACGCTACTTGATAAAAAAAAACAAAAATTGGAACACACTCCAACACCCAAAAGTGTGAAATAACTTGTTCAAGTCGGTACCAGGATAGTTAAAAAGTACCTATTATCACAATATTGTGCACGTGGTACTAGTGTTGGACTTCGACAAGTTAATTTACACTTTTAGGTGATGAAGTTATTTCCATTTTTATTTTGTAACGCCTTATTTTCAATTTATTTCATTTTTATTAAATTTTTAAATATTTCAATTTAAATTTACCGCTAATTGACATTTTCTCCTCATTCGTGGAATGAAACGTAGTTTACGTACTCTGTATTTGTTTATGGTAAATTAGTGGTTGCAAAATCTATTGATCGCTTAATTAGGATCCATGTTTGTTTGAATCATACCATTAATCGATTTTGAATAATCGACTTATATTTTTGTTTAAGTGGTTAGAATCCCACTGAATCCGTAGTTGTGTTACATAATTTTAAAGATAATTGTTGCTTAGACCAATATTCTACTCAATAATAGTATTTGAATCGATTCCATACATATAACCTTTTTTTTAAATCGTTACTGTAACTAAATATAGTAACTTCCCTCTTAACTTTTATTGTTCTCATGGTGATTCATACCAATTTAATACAATAATTATTAACTTGCAGTTATACTAATTCCCTAAATAAGAATTTTGTTTAATACATTTGGTCATCCGATAGTTGTTATCGATGTCTCATTCCGTTAACTTTAATAATTTGATAATTTAACTTTTGAATACTTTTATAGAAGTTGTTTAACCAAACAATCCATAGTTCACAATTTAATACACTTGCTTTTGAATGTATAAATGTCTATAGCAAAATCCCTTGATATGCTATACTTTTGTAAAATAATCGATACTCGTATTGATTATCGATCCTCGTTTGCTTGGTGCAATTCGATACCACATCACTTTTTGACTGGAGGAATTTGTTCTTTTTTGTCGGACGATCTTTTTTTGGGACGCTAGAGTTCTAGATTTTTTAAGAAAAAGCCCAAGGAAGGCGTGGAAAGATGAGCGGAATAAGGCCGCACCGATGGCGGTGGCGCTGGATGTAGCGCCACTATTAATTTTTGAAGTTTTATAAAACCGAAAGGGTTTTTTTTTTTTTATCTTTCCTCTTTATATATATAATTTAAAAATTAAAATGTGTCGCTGAATACATTTAAACTTCCGGTTCAACATATGAAAGGCCCCGGCTTCCCTCTGGACAACCCTCGGATGATGGCCTAGAAGTTACCATTCCGGATGGCAGCGTGACTAGAGCGTCGTGTTTAAATTTAATTAACTAACTGGTAGACCCAGGCTGAACCAGGTACTATTTAATTCATTTCATGGGGGCGTTGAGCTGTCGTCTCACTTATTGTAATTAAGTTTAATTTGTAAGTAACTTTCTCAAAAAGCAAGCGTTTAATTCGACCAGACGTCACCTACTATTACCGTCCCATAACTCTTTTTTTTTAATTCCCCTTCTAATTTTTTCTAACCGTTTGATATCCAACTTATACATTTAAAATTTAAAATAAAACTTGGTAATAAAAAGCTTATGTTGTTGAAACATTATATGTGAACTTGTAATAAAAAAGCTTATGTTGTTGAAACGGATCGAGTTGTTTTATTACTTAATAAGAGTTCAAGGTAATTCCCCTGGAACCCTCTAGAAAAACCGCAGCCACGGCGGGAAAAACGTGACAATTTAAAAAAAAAACTTCTTTTTATGACCCTTGCTACTTACGGGATCGATTTTCATTCATTGTCAACGACTATATCATCAAGATAAGTAAATATTTTTCAGTTATTGGAGTGTATGTCAAAAACGGCTTGACCGATTTTGATGAAATTTAACTGGAACCAAACAACAAGTATCAGCTTTCAAACAATAAAAGATTTTTTTAAATCGATTCACCCAGTCAAATGTTCTGAGGTAACAAACATATAAGAAAAAACAGACGAATTAAGAACCTCCTCCTTTTTCTGAAGTCAGTTAAAAATACCCAATAGTATAACCCGCTATTTGTATTTTGATCAGGGGTAAAAAAGATTTTTTATGATTTTCTGTGTAAATTTTACACAATATACTTGTTTTTGTAATAAATAAACCATCTTTAATAAATAAAACATTGTGTAACAGCTTACGCCTTGCATCAAAGTAGATACATAGTTCATGTTCATCAAAACCATAGTTCATGTTCTTTAAAAATGAACATACACAAAAACTGCAAAAATCAAGCAGTTGGTAATAATCAAGACTAAACTTGTACTACTGTAGGTATGGTAAATTTATTAACTCTGTCACACTATGATATTTACAGCATACAATCAACTAATGGTTGGTATCATGTATGCGTACTAGATGGCGCTTCAGCACACATCACATTCGTGTGTGACAAGATAGTTTCTACTTGGGTTAGACGTCACGGCACTGGTACCTTCGTGTGTGAAACCACCAAAACTGTATGGATTACCAAAAATACACAAGACAGACGTTCCTTTGCGCCCAATTGTAAGCCAAATTGACTCCCCAACATACAAACTAGCTCAACACCTTGCTAAAATACTATCTCCACTTCGCGGTCAAACTAGTGCGCATGTCAAGGATTCTTACCATTTTGTCAGTCAAATGGAAAATCTACAATTGACTGATGATGAAGTTATGGTTAGCTTTGATGTACAGTCGTTATTCACCAACCTACCTGTACATGATTGCATTGAAATTGTCAAGAAAAGACTAAGTGAGCATGACCTTCCCATGGAATATGCAGAACTACTGGAACATTGCCTAACATCTGGCTATCTATTCTGGGAAAATAACTTCTACATGCAGATTGATGGTGTAGCTATGGGCTCTCCAGTCTCCCCCGTTGTTGCCGATATTTTCATGGAAGACTTCGAGGAGAGAGCTCTCTCCACAGCTGTGGCTATGCCGAAGATCTACAAACGGTACGTAGATGATACTTTTACCATCCTCCCCAGTAATAAAGTTTCTGCATTTCTAGACCATCTAAACTCCTTACATAATAAAATTCAATTTACAATGGAGCCTGAGGTCAATAAATGCTTAGCTTTTCTTGATGTTTTAGTCATCAGGAATCCTGACAACTCCCTTAGTCATACAGTGTATAGGAAACCCACCCATACAGATAAATATCTCAATGGTAACTCCCATCACCATCCATGTCAGTTGGCTACCGTAGGCAAATCTTTGTTACAGAGAGCACATGGCATCTGCGACACTGACCATCTCAAGGAGGAGCTTCAGTATGTAAAACAAGTACTGCGAAGCAATAATCACAAGCTCCCACGAATGCGTCACAGAAGCTGGCCCAAGCCCTCCACAGTTGAGCGACAACCTGCCATCTTACCTTACATCAAGGGTGTCACGGACAAAATTGGTAATATCTTAAGACGAGCTTCAATAAAAACTTACTTCAAGCCGCACAAGAAGATCAACCAATTTTTAAGACCTGTTAAGTGCAATATTCCCCTACAAGATGCAGGTGTTTACAAACTTGATTGTGAATGTGGGCTGTCATACATTGGGCAAACAAAGAGGAGCGTTGGTATCCGGGTAAAAGAACACATTGCTGACATGAAGAACAGACGCTTGACCAAGTCCGCGGTTTGTGAACATGCCCAGGACAAACCCAACCACTACATTCGGTTCGACAAGCCACAAATCCTCGCTAGAGAGAACCGGTTTATGCCAAGAATGTTACGCGAGGCTATTGAGATCAAAAAGTACCCAAATTTCAATAGAGATGATGGTTGGCAAGTACCACCTGCTTGGGATCCTGTGATCAAATTAATTAAATCCCAAGGCCGACACAAATCTGCAAGACCTCTGGACACTGTGAGCGAATACTGCGTGAATAGGGAACGTTATGATTAATATAAAAAAAAAATCTGACGGTAGACCAAATAATTTCTTAATAACTTATGTGACAAATAAAATCAATTAGTCACCCCGTGACCACGATCACTGCAAAGTGTTTGAAACGTCGGGATAAAATAATGAAAAATATACGCGATTTAAACCGTTTAAAGTTGTTTAATTACTATAGTTTCTACTAGTTCTACTAGAGAGCGCTATAATTTTTAATCAAATAAAATATTACCGTTGACTTGCGGACGTGGCGCCATGTACACCGCGAAGTAAACACGCGAGGAGAAGTGGGGACAAAATCTAACATCTGGTTTTAGAATTCTGTCCCTTAAACTTACGGTATTTATACGTCGAGAAGGCGTCTCGACCGGTTTCGTGACTTTCAGAGTCGCGAGTCAGTGTATGCGTGGGAGCAGTCGTGAGCGCATGCACTCCGTGACGAAGCGACTCTGAAAGTCGCGAAACCGGCCGATACGCCTTCTCGACATATAAATACCGTAAGTTTAATTCGGTTCACAATGTCTTTTAGTATGTACATAATTTTACGGAAGACTGGCAAACCAGAAGCATAGATTATATAAAGAATATACACAAATTTGACCAAGTTTGAGCACTTGATATATAATGACGAAACTACGTTTGAGTACACTTCCCTTAAGTGAGATGATTTCATTGCATACTTTCACTCATTAACTTATTAAAATAGTGAATTTTATTGATAAATTATTTAATATTATATCTTTTAGCTTTGTGCAGCTCTGAAAGACATAAAATCTTATATATATTAGGTCGAATATAAGCTCTAAAGGCTTCACTATAATAGGAGCTCCAAAAGGTAAGTTTTCTGCTATGTCCCTGATTTGTGCGGAGGCTAAAAAATGGTCATACTAGTATTTCGGAAGCAACTACCCTATTAGTTGCTGAATTCCATCAATAACAGTCCAAATTTCAGCAAATATATCCTTAATTATAAAGCAGCCTTTATAAATAATTCATATTCCTATACATAAAAGGCTAAAGTGTGGTTACGTTCACCGTTCTCTCCTTCATCAACTCAGATATAGGAACATTTGCACGGCCTAAATAATGGGCATCGCCAGTGCTATCATCCGCATAACAATGAATATTACTTATTTGCAATAAGTCATTGATATGCAAGATGAATAGTGTGGGCGATAGCACAGACCCTTGTGGAACTCCGGCATTAATTGACATGGTCTCTGAACAAGCTCCATCAACGACGGATCTTATGCAGCGACCATGCAAAAAATCGCCAATCCACGTGCAAAGCCTCTCTGGTACGCCGTAGGAAGGTAACTTTGCTAGAAGCGCCCTATGCCAGATCCGATCAAAGGCTTTTGCGATATCAAGGCTGACTGCAAGAGCTTCGCCTCTACTCTCGATGGCCTCTCCCCAGCGGTGAGTGAGGCACACAAGAAGATCACCAGCAGATCGACCGTGACGAAAGCCGTACTGGCGGTCACTAATCAGCTGATGTTCCTCTAGGTACCTCAAGAGCTGGGAATTAATCACTCGCTCCATCACTTTGGAGAGCAAAGAGGTAATCGCTATAGGCCTGTAATTTGTTGGGTCAGAACGGTCACCCTTTTTCGGAATAGGGTGGACATGGGCAATTTTCCAGCTAGACGGCACGATACCAGAATTGTAGGAAAGAGAGAACAGACGCGATAGGACGGGAGACTGTTCCGGTGCGCATTTCTTTAATACGATGGCCGGAATACCATCCGGCCCACTCGACTTCCTTTCATCAAGAGTCCACAGTACCTTCCGCACAGCCGCCTGCGTGATGCGAATCTCCTGCATCGAACATGAGCAATTAGGCAGTGAGGGAGGTACTGCGCCCCCGTCATCAAGGGTCGAGTTCGAGGCAAAAAGAGAACCAAGAATATCGGCTTTCTGAGCAGAGCTTGTGTCTTCCGTTGAGTGCTCCTTAGAACAAGTTACTGACTGGGGTAAGCGAAACTAGGTGCAATTTAACCCCTCTAAGACTCAAGCCATCGCGTTCTCTGCCAAAAAAGCGCATTTAACCTCACTCCACGTTTTCAAGGCATTCCCCTTACCTTGACGAACAACATTGGCATTTTGGGAGTCAACATATCTAGTGAGGTCCAGTTTAGGAGTCATTTGGAGAGCAATGCAGGACTAACTGCTAAAAAACTCAGTGTACTCAATAGAGCCAAGCAGTACTTCACACCTAGCCAACGCCTCTTGTTATACAAAGCGCAGGTTAGGCCGCACATGGAGTACTGCTCTCATCTCCGGAGCGGTGCACCGAAGTATCAGTTAGACTGATCTACTTTAGTTATCTGAGTTACTTTATTTCCAAATCTAATATCGGTTGCTACATCAAAAAGTAATGACATTTATTTTTCCTTTCAAAAATTAGCATTATAGTCGATGTCCCTCTGTACTTTGGAAGTTCTTTATCTTGACACGACACTTACTTCGAAAATTGTAAAGTTCGACAAGCCATTGTTATAGATGGTGCCGGGTCCATAGCGTTGCAGAGGAGGAGGCCTAAGTCAAGGTGCATGGAACTTGCAACCCAGTGTGTAGGGTTAAGAGGCCCCTCTATGATGCATCAATGCTCCCTTTCACCGCTCGAGCCTCCTCCCCTGCCCAACTAAATTTAATTCAATATTATCAGAGACTTGGTACGTAATAAGTTTCTGATAGTAATAATTAGGTAAGGTAAGGATGACTTGTCGAAGTAAAAAAAATGTCGAAGTTCAGGGGTACACGCCATTATAGCATTACATTTCTAAAAGAGTTTGATTTATTTTTAAGAGCTCTACGACTCTCAAAGATTTTTTAGTTTAGCAATATTTTAATGCTTTTTCAGGAATGCGAGAACACAACAGCTTGGCAACGTATGCTTCCTACTGGTCCGATAGCGCTTCTGCCTTTGGATTCGCGACGGAGTTCTCTCGTCTGGTCAACATGGAAGGACAACGCAAAGGAACTGCTTCAACTGCCCGAGGAACAGTTCGTCGATGCTCTGAATGACGCTTTGGTAAGTAGTTTGGTAGATTCGTAATAAGCTTTTGTAATTCCATCTTTTAATGGTTGCTTCTATGCAGTTATTACTGAAGTTTATGACTTACGAGTAACGTAGCTATCTAGTCGTCAGTGCGTGTTAAGAAATAAAATAACTAATAAAAAAGCTTTCATAATTAGGTATATAACTTATGAAATATTCGAGCAGCATTAGAACCCGCAATCGAAGCATTGATGGCTCAGTGACTGCCGCGCAGCAGGTCCTTGGTTCAAATCCCACCCCTTGCGCTTCACCGCATGGTGGAGGGGCATTTTGCGAATACCTGGCTAGTTACCACTTTCAAGTAGAAAATCTGTCGCCATAATGGTGTGTTCCGGCAGCTGTCCGTGAGAGCCAGTAATTCTAGCTTAAGCCTGTTAAAATCTTCGACCACATCATTACTTACAGATCACATGAGATTTTGGTCTAAGGCTTACCTGTCAGCAATAAAAAATACCGTCCGTATAGCCGTATCATGCCCTGCCAATTGAGCCATCGTGGTAAGTGACTCATAGCGCAAATTTATCTTTCCGTTTGAATTGATTAACCGTCTTAAGGGAATGGGAACATTGTTAAAAAAATCTGTTCGTGGTTATATTTTTCCCTTGCATTGTAATATTGTTATTGTTTACGCTTAGGAGTCGTAAATACAAAAAAACTACTTTGTTAGGTAATAAAGAAAGTTCCTGTCTGAGGAATAATTTGTCGAGGCTATGCACGATGCATTAGACATTTGTAAATATGATTTCAAACACTTTAGCGTGGTAAGCGAACATCATATTTACCTATTTAGAGACGAAAAATTTGTTCCATATAAAATTTTTAATGTGGCGCTTAAGTCACTTTGGTGTTAAGGAATATCCTTTAAACTGAATTGTTGACATATTTGTTTGTTACTCTAGCGTTCGACCAGCGTCCATACAAAGTATAGGAAATAATCACGTAATAAGATCACGGCGATGTGACGTCATATCGCCGTACGCCGACGTAGTAACTATGAATCTAATATTTTATTGCAGTTTATGAAATTCTTAAATTGACTCGTTTTTATAACATTATTTTTTTTCAGAAATCACATCTTTTTCGTAAAGTCTCTTTTAAGTTGTAATATCACTAATCTCTTTAAATTCTAAAATTAAATAAACATTTTAATATTGTTAAGTTTGCAATAACGCCTGCTAGGCGAATTACATTACAAAATTACAAATTTACGAGAGAAAAAATTATAGTCATGTGCGGGATTCGAACCCGCGTCCATCCACCCCTTTAGCCGGGGTGTGCTCTAACCAATTGAGCTAACTTGACACAATGACTCATAACTGTAATTCTTGCTCTCGTTCTTCATGCAACCATCGTATTGGGATGGAGCGACACCTATAGTTCAACTTGCGTTGTACTACATACAAGACCAATTTTGCAATTGGTTTTAAACTTGATGACGCAACCTTATAATTTTAATATTGTTAAAATTTCGTGTGCGGGATGAATAGTCATTCATGACTATAATTTTTTCTCTCGTAAATTTGTAATTTTGTAAATAAACATTTATTTAAATTCATAACTTCCTCATCACCTTCCATCATCTCGATGGCCAAGAAGGTTACGCGGCCCGTTACGGGAAACCGGGAGATGTGGGTTCGATTCCCGCTCGAGGTGAATATAATTGAAGTAGTGTTAACATAGGAACTGACTCTCAATTCCAGTTGACGGAACAAACCGATAGGTTCGTATGAAAATTCCAAGAAGCAATCATTGCATGGTGGTAGTCCATTTTGCGAATGCCAGCCTTGCGAGCTATCATCCACAAGTAAATAAAATAATCGAATTGCCTAATGAAGGTTCAGAACCACCGCCCCTATGACGGTTAAAGTAATACAATAAGAGCACAAAATTTCGGGTAGAAATGGCATTTCCAAATTTAGGCATCCGACGCGATATCGGAGGACGCGGGTTCGATTCCTGCCCGGGGCATAAAATTTTGTGCTCTAATACTTTGCAATATATGATTTTCGCTTAGCACGCGATAGTGCTTGTAATCATACTTAGAAACATAGAAGGTTCTGAAGCTTAGGCGATGAGATTATAACCTACATTATCCTGATTAGAAGCCAAGGAACATTCAATTTTTTTTTTTTTCAGTTTAAACAAAAAAAAATACTCAAGATTATACCGTCTTAATTTTCAGTGGAAACAGTACCCGCGCATCAGCGGCGTAGAAGGGTGTACATCATGGCTTACGTCTGTACTGAAACGCGTGGGGCTCCCAGATGGCGCCACACGACAGTTACCGCCATCTATACAGGCGATAGCACCATCGTCTCGCGCGGCGTTCCCACTCGCCTTCGGACATAGCACAAAGTACATCGCGAAGGGCGTCGCTCTCATTGGGTATGTTACATATCTTATTTATATGTTATATTTTACTAATTATTGGAGCACGAAATTTCGGCTAGATATAGCGTGCCCAGATGACCGAGCGGCGGGCATCCGCCGCGAAATCGGAGGGAATCCCGCCCGGGGCATAAAATTTTGTGCTTCAAGTAATAATTTATTTGTAAAAGATAACTAAAGTGTAACAACAGATATTTCTGACTAAAATTAACATATTTAACTTAAAAAAATAAAATAAAAATAAAAACTTAAAATTACTACAAACTAATCCAATATTCCGCTACCATTAGGCAGTGTTCCCAAAATGCTGGCCGCATTGCCACGTTGTATGGCAATGCTTATCCTCTGTCCAAAGTATATGCCAGCATTTTGGTCACAAGTAGCGTCGACCAGACGTTTTGAGAGGTCTTTGAATAATAGTTTGGCGCTCGGTCCCCACGGTCCCAGCGTTTCTTCCGGTGCTTCTCACACAGGACAGGCCGTGGTGACCGAGTTGGTTGTGCTTCAATAATTTGTTTAATATGATTTTTGCTTAGCATGCGGTAGTGTAGTCGAGAAGTCGAGATGTGCGGCAATGTAGGTTATAGGTAGTGCTTGTTATCATATTTAGAAATTAACCATATATATTTTATTTCATTTTGACAGTACGAGCTGGAGGCCCATCTTATGTTAATAGGACTAACCTGTGCCAATATCAGATGCATTTCTTCACAAGTGACGAATTTTCATTTCTCGTCACCCTTGTCATATCTTAGGGCCTGAAATTTTACTGGCTCTCAAGGACTGCTGCAGCTGCCGCAATACACTGTTAGGTGCGTGGCGACTGATTTTCTACTTGAGGGGTGTAGTCAGGCGAGCATTTGCAAAATTCCCTTCCACCTTGCGGTGTAGCTCATGCCGGCAGTGGGGATCGAACCATGGACCTGCGGCACGGCAGTCCGCAGCTATTATCGCTCGGCCATCATTGCTTCAATGATGATGATATCACAGCCATTGCGATCTAAATAAAAACGAGTTGGCCTACCAGGTGGCGCTAAAATATAGTCATCGCCATCGATGCATACGACAGGGCTTTAGTCTCGTGCGGCGTTCCCACTCGCATTCGGACGTAGGACAAATCGTGAAGAACGTTGCCCCACAGCATGTAGTAATGCTTAAAAAATATGCCTTAATATTCTACCATTACAATGGATACTAATTTTTAAATATGCAATTTTTTACTATGAAAGGTAGTGAAAAATAAAGATTGCACTAACATAATTACCCGTGGGGTGCCGGGTTAGAATGTCACCTCCCCATTTCTTCCCGTGGGTTAGTAAGAGGCGACTATGGGAAAGCTGCGCCAAATGAGCATCATGCCACTTCTCACGTGCATGTTAGTAGTGTTGTGTGCATTAGACGCACAACAGGGCTGGATACCACATCTTAGGTCTCAACCAGGGTTTCATACAACTTTTGTTCCTGTCTTATATGTTGTTAGCGTAAACATATTATTCGTAATATGTTCTTGTGTTTCGTCCAGTATGTTAGAGGACATATATTGTATGACCCTGAAACTGTTCCCGGTAAATGGAAACAGGCTCGCGCCCCATTACATGGGACCAAAACCCAATTGACGAAACGTGGGTGTTTTCAGAACACACCTCTGCGAGTACCCCTTCGGGGAATACAGGCGTGATTATATGTATGTGTAATATAATAATCAATACCTTTACATTTATTAATACAAAACAAAATAATGGATAAAATACCATTGCTCACTAAAATAATTTAGTATTTGGTTGTCTACTAGATGGCGCTATGAAATAGTTTTTGCCATAGAAGTAGTTTATACTGCACAAATTACATTGTTACGAGCATTGCTTATATTAAATATTGGTTAAAATAAGATTTTTATTAGATACACTTTTTTAGTACATGAATGTTTTTTTTTCAGCAGCCAATGAATATTGCTTGGGTATTGAGTGGTAATACTACTTTAAACATAGTACTTTTAAAATTTAGTAAGTTGGCCATATCTTAAGTTGATAAATAACCTACAATTGGTTCTTCAATTCAATTTTCAATTGGTGCTTGGCGACAGATTTTATATTTTTAAAATTGTTATAATATCCATTTTTATACAATTTTCATATTTTAACATTTTATTTTACTTCTTCATGAAAAAGAAAAACCGTGAGTATAAATTCAAATCATAAAAGTCTACATAAAAGGCTCGAATTAACTTATCTAGTTTATTCCAGTAAGTAACTCGTAGTTATACCTCACATAATTGACAAAAATAATGAATTAAACAGTTTTTTTAATCGAAAGTCTACTTACCTAATCATGTTACTTAATCCACTTGCAAAATTAACTGAAATCCTAAAAAAAATTCATTGACTTTTACAGTGACGCAGCTCACCGGGTCCACCCATTGGCTGGACAAGGCGTGAACCTTGGCTTCGGAGATGTAAAAGATCTCACGGACTTGCTGGCTGAAGCTGTGTACAGCGGTCTCGACATCAGTGAGTATTATATAACTTACGCAATAATGAAAAGCTTTTAATTTATTAAGAATTATTGAAAACTGCTAAAACACCTTGCGAGGTAGTAGTGCATTTTTCGAAAAAATCTGTCGTCAAGCATTTAACTTTGTATAATGAGTAGATTCAGGCGCTGCACAACTCCATATTTTATAATAACAAATATTTTGAGATAACATTAAATTAATATTTTAATAAAACACTTAAAAAATATATCTAGTGATAATTCCGCCTAATTTTCAATTTTCTTTCGGCTTGGCTGCGTGGTTTTTGTGACGTCACGTCG
Source organism: Plagodis dolabraria (assembly GCA_963854805.1). NCBI lineage: Eukaryota > Metazoa > Arthropoda > Insecta > Lepidoptera > Geometridae > Plagodis > Plagodis dolabraria. The sequence goes on along the minus strand of OY978459.1, from coordinate 14,174,209 downwards.
GCTTAGCAAGAAAATTAGGCGGAATTGTCACTAGATATATTTTTAGGTGTTTTATTAAAATATTAATTTCATGTTTTCTTAAAATATTTTTTTATAATTATTATACTATTTAACTTTGTATTCCCGCAGCTTTCCATTATAGTTTAAGGCACTATATCCACCAAAGATATGCAAGAAAGATGTGTGGTTAGAAGAAACCATCAATAGGATCAACCTCTTGACTCCCTACAGCGAAGAGCCACTAGAATGGTGCACGATCCTGAACTACCTGGCACTCTGGAATCACTTAGCATCCGAAGAGACATCGGTTCGCTATGTGTTCTATCGATTGAACAATGGGAAATGCTATTCCAAACTCTTTGACCTTACCAATTTTACCATTGCATGTCTCTACAAATCAAAGTCCATTTTAGGTAATTGTGTGCGGTTTTATAATTATGTTCCCAAACATATTACAATGCTCACAGAAGGAAAATTCAAATTTCACGTGAAAAACATTCTGATTAAGAAAGACAAAAGAGATCCAATAAGACACAGTTTGTGATTACTTAAACGACTAAAATACCTGGGCAATTCCGCCTCTGCCAAGATATCACCTGTCACCTACGCAATTTAAACAAATATTGTAATAATTATATTATATTGTATATATCACATTGTTAAAAGACGTTTAGAAGAATGGCCCTGAGTTTCTTGGCCGTTCTTTTCGCAGTGGCTCTATAATTTTTTTTGGTGGACGTGGCAGTACATTATTTCAATATTAAAATTCATCACGTAAACAAAAAGGATCGATACGCGCAGCTAGGCTAGGTGTAGGTGTATGTAAAAAGAGTATTATAATATGTATCGTCAACGCTCAGCCTCTCGTTCCATATCTCTAAGATTTCCATCTTTTTTGAAGTCAGGAGTTGGATGGGTGACCGCTAGTGACATTACTACTGAGCGCTCCCGTGCTTCGGAGGGCACGTTAAGCCTTCGGTCCTAGTTGTTGTCTTACGATGGCAGCCATTATAGCATGGTGGTAGGGCATTTTGCGAAAGCCGGCCTGGCTAGCTACCACCCTCAAGTAGAAAATATGTCGCCAAGCACCTGACGGTGTGTTCCGGCAGCTCTCCGTAATTCTAGGTCAAGACTGTTAACACCTTCGACCCATCGCCACTTACCATCACTTACCGTGAGATTGTGGTCAAAGGCTTACCTATCAGCAATGTAAAAATTATGTCTTAAAATCGTAAGAAACTTAGCTACAGATTAAACGAAAATTTTAGAAAAGCAAAACTATATTTTTCCTGTACATAGGTGACGTGTGTCGTCCACATCCCCCTTTATGGGGGAGTCTGTGGTTCAGCAGTGGACGATCCGGCTTATTCAGTATTTTGTTTAAAAATGAAAACTGATCGATTGCAGCTCATCCATCGTGGCTGCAAAAGTACGAGACGTCGAGACAGCGGCACAACGTCCCGACCCAAATGGCGATCGAAGCGATCCACCGCCTCTACACAATCGATCTCCCACCTGTTGTAATATTGAGAAGTCTGGGGCTTCAGCTAACTAACGCCTTTCAACCGATCAAGGTAAAAAGACATACATTATTCATTCGGTTTTGGCTTCGCTTGTACCATATACGCATCTATGTAACAATGTTATTTTATACTACACCTGCTCGGAAAGTACCTTGATACTTTATCAACTTTACGTTAGAAAGTACGTCATTGCATATCGAACAAATATGCGGGGAGAAAACGCATCTGAGCGGGAGAGAAAAGTGTATGAAAATCCATTTCTTACGTGGTTTTTCTTTTTTAATTTTGGGTAAGACTATGCGCTGGTAACCTAAATATCAAAAGCCAAAAAGTTTTTACAGTGAGTTTTTATCTCCAAGTTCGCAAAATGACACTGGCCACTAGCTGTGTGTTGGATGGTGTCAAACAATTTGAAAAAAGAACATGTGAAAATTGCAGACGCCATTTTCAATTTGTGTGTTGTTTGCGGATTCAGTTTTCGTAGAAAAGTAAAATAAAAGGTAGGTGTAGTATAAAGCACTATGTATCACTCGAGAGAAAGTGCGATTCCCGATCTCGGGTGTTTTAAAGCCCTCGCCTACGGCTCGGGCTTCAAACGACACCCTCGACGGTAATCGGTCACTTTCTCCTCTCGGTGAACAATGTCCATAATAAGTACCTAGGTATATAATGTACATATAGATGGTATAGATCTTTCTTTAAGCATTGTACTTTAGCTGAGAAATAATTTATTATTATTATGTTTGTCCATGTTTTTGTGTCTGCTTTTGTTTGTACAGTCAAAACCGGACATACGACATTGAGGGGACCATATACTTAACTTCGGTCGTTATATCCGATAGTTGCTATATATAAGCGACTAGATGACCCGGTGTACTTCGTATCACCTTTCCAAACGGACGAACGTCAAATGTTTGACAGGAAAGTATAGGTAGAACAGTTTATATGGGAAAATTAAATTGTTGTTTTTACTATCTTCCACGCCATTTTTCCATATTTTCTCATAGTTTAAACCTTCCCTGGACTATGACAAACATTTTAAAAGAAAAATCAGCATAATTGGCCCAGCCGTTCTCGAGTTTTAGTGAGACAAACGAACAGCAATTGATTTTTTATATATAGAGATATATACCTACAAGAAGTCATATCCTTGCCATTCAGTAGTAATAACCGATCCGTCGTTATAACCGTATTCATTATATTCAGTTTCGACTGTATATACATGTGTGTTTTTCTGTAGTCAAATTTATAAATTTGCTTAAAAGTGCATTTGTTAACATAGTCTAAAATCTTTGTCGTTTTGTTGCAATTAACATAACTTCATAAATTATTATGTAAATTTGATAAGAGTATTACTATGTTGCACATAGATGTACAAGGAATATACATTTCAAGAATGCCAAAGCTCGATGCCGGAATTTTCTAATATTATATTTTATACAATCATACTTGTCCTTGTAAAAATCGAGTTGTATTTATAAATGCATCTCAATCTTTAGATGATTTTGACATATGTTCCATACATTAAACGTCAAAACTGGATCTTACTATCGAACTCAACTTTGAGATCCATTTATCAATACGAGCCTTAAAGTGCTGAGATGAATTGATCCTTTATATGTAAATTAACCAAACCCTTAAAAGGACCCGATTGTCATACATGTGCAGGCGTTATAGCATGATGGGCATCTTGCGAATGCCCGCCTGGCTAGCTACCACCCTCAAGTAGAAAATTTGACACCAAGCACCTAACGGTGTATTTTGGTAGCTGTCCTTTTTTATTATTTATTTATTGATTAAGACGTACAATTGTGAACTTACAGGTAAGCCAACACATTCACAATATCATAGGTAAAGTAAAACTTAAAGGCGGTATGCTTTTAATCACAAAACAATACAAACTTAAGTAAATATTATACGATTTAAATTAACTATACATAGGGAGGATATAATCAGGCACAAAGTATACTATACTAAAGTATCCTTGAGCGCCAGTAATTCTAGGCTAGCCTGAACAACATTTTCGACTACATCATCACTTACCATCAGGTGAGATAGTGTTCAAAGGCTAATCTATCAGTAATAACAAAAAAATACCTAAAAAATATTCTCATTGCAAGCCTTAATTAAACCTTTTTTTTCACAGTACCTATAAAGCAGTATTTATTATTTACAATTCTATTAAATCCGTTTCACTTTTCGGGATATATATGTCCCGTGGGGTGCCGGGCTAGAATGTCAACCCTCCATGCCTCTTGCGACACCTGTGAACATCGTAAGAGGCGACTAAAGGTAAAATACCGGAAGATGGGCAGCAGCGCCCTCTGAGGAACTGATATCTTCAGGTGCTATCCCCGAGACTAAGCATGGGGATTATGACAAACCCCCTCTTTAATGGGGGAGATTGTGTTCAGCAGTGGACAGTGGAATAGGTATCTTCTGGGTAAGCGCGCTCCATCATCGATCGCATCATCTCTTAACATCAGGTGAGATAGTGGTCAAGTGCTACCCAGTTCGGAGTAAAAAAAAAACCCGGCTGAAACAATATTCCAGATAGTCTAAAAGTGACCGCCCTGGCTGAAATTTCAAAATAGTAAAAATATAGTAAATATAGCACCTGAAATCTCATAACTAATGCATCTAAATCTTCAGGTCTTTGTTTAATTGTACATAAAAAAAATGTATTATGATAATTTGTATTACTCATTGTTTCAGAAACTCATCATGAATCACGCGGCTGCGTAATGTGAACGGATAGCAAAACATGTTTAAACAAGAAACAGTATGACTCACGTATTCTATTGGAACAGGCGTGTACGAGCTCTTTGTGATGTAAGAAAATGTGTACCTTGGGTAAATAAAACCGTACTAGCTAGTCGGTGCTGATATTTAATTATAATTATGTTGGTCTATCATAAGTTATGTTATTTATCGCTGATTTTGAATTTATATTTTGAGTCTAGTACAGGTAGATGGAAAAAACCTGTCACCTATTATTTACATTATACCAAATACATGTCTTGTTGTTGTAGACAACTCGACCTACGCTTTTGGGAAATACATGCTTGACGATATTTTATTACATTATTTGTAATTCTGTCGCACAGTTTGAAACAAAATAAAAACAAAAATCTCAGGAAAGCTTGGTTACTCTTTCAGGCTAAAACAAGAATTCGTTTTATTTAAATATCGGGCTTAAGAACATGCAGGTTGTTCCAGTATCTTCCTTTGGGATGTCGTACAAGGCGACTAAGGAAATAAATGCGCCAACTGAGCTGCATGCCATTCCTCAGGTTGACGTGAGGAGGGTGTTGCTGCACATTAAGGACACAATAAGGCTATTTACTACCCGAATGCCCGTATGAACCTATACTTAACGGGTGTACTACTAAGAAGAGCTTTCTTAAGGAGAGTTGATTGAGTTTGCAGGAAAAGGGTAGAAGAAGATGATAATGTAGTTGACAAAGCCTTGTAATCGATATTTATTATGTATTATTATAGCATTGTCGATCTATAATAGATATATTAGAATAAATTGTAAATAAATAAAACATTAAAACATCACTACCTCATCCACAAATTTTGAGCCTCTAGTGGACATCGAACCCGATTATTCCAGATATACCAGGTAGAAACTAGTCCAGCGAAGCACATAACTGGAGAAACATGACTATTTGTTTAATTTTTGAACAAATTAAGTTGTATCAAAATCCTAGCTGCATATGCCTAACCCACTTACTACATCCATATGTTATATTTACTCTTTTATTTTGCTTCTTAAATGAATCATGATTGATAACTACGTTGATACTTAAGGGTGAATTTTACCAATATGAGGTATAACTATACGACGATAACTTTAATATTTGGATCCAACAAAATTATAGAGCTTTGTTACCAGAGATCTCCGACGATGATGCATTATTTACCTCAGATTTTATTAAAGTCTAGCATGACTTTAATAAAATCTGATATCAATCTGACAGCTGTAGAATAAGAAAAAAATCTGAACCAAGATTTAAAAAAATGTCTTGACCTCGTCTTGGCGTTGTAACTCCATAATCTAAAAATAAATATGGCCACTTTTCTACAGCTGATTATACTCCCTATTTATATGCCTACAGGGACTGTCGCGTGTCTTTAAAGTAAAGCCAACAAGTTTTCCTTTTTTACGGCAGAAATCTAACGTATTCAAAAACTGCCACAAGGTTTGACGTTCTATTAGAGCAAAAAAACACATTTTAATGCTAAATACTTATTATTTTTTATAAAGTCATCCGCATATATTTAAAGACTAATTTGGTGAAATATGCCCAAACAAAATCGGAACACAGGCATACAAAGACCTCCAATGAGTTTGAAAAATTACTAGTCATAAAGTTTATTGAGACATAAAATTGAAATACTTAAGCTTTTACTAGAAAAAAAATAAGACGTTGTTCCTAGAAAGTCCTTCCAAAATAGAATCGCCTATTCTTTGTTCTGTTTTCCAAGGAAACAGGTAATAATTGGTTAGTTCTTCGAAAAGGATTTATTTTGTTGTCTGTATTTATTTTAAAGTAGGTAATAACAATTCTTAGGCTGTTTTGTTGGTTTGTTCGTGTTAACTTTATTGTTTAGACGAAAGAAGAGATTGTATTGTTTTTGTTGAAACTAAAATATGTGTATTAGAACATAGTAGGTAAATATTATTATAGTTATTTTGAGAAAATACCTTTGTTTTATTTCGTTATTCCTTATTGACAATGCGACTTTGTGACCCCTTGTTACCTTATTAGTCAGTCTATCTGTAATTTTATATACGGCAAAGACATGCCGTTCACGGAGGCTATTCTACCAATCCATACTAACGTAGGATACGTCCCTGGCCCCAAAAACTAGAATTTTCAAACTTTTGAGGCGGTCTCGTCATTCTGCTTTGCACTTTCACTGACCTAGCAGGTGTCAAATCCAGTTGTAGCCTGTAGTTGAGTTGATTCTCCAACGCCAATATAAGTACTAAATTTAATATAAATGTAATGGAACCTGCTTGCGTCCGTTGGGTTCACTGCAGCCAGAGAAAAAATAGGGACCCTACCTTAAGCACAGAATATGCGTTAAGTATCTGCGTTCGATTATACAAACATACTCGTACTTACATTCCAATTGCAACAATATAAATACTTTTAATATTGTTAAGTTTGCAATAACGCCTGATCGGCGAATTACATTACAAATTTACTAGAGAAAAAAAACCCGCACATGACTATAATTTTTTCTCTCGTAAATTTGTAATATTGTAATATAAATATTAATAAGATATTAATATAATGGAGCCTGTTTGCGATAATTGAAATTCCAAACACCACAAAAAAATAGGCACCCCACCTTAGGTACATACCTTCCTATGCATCAGATTTTACAATCATACTCCTAATTACACTTTGTAGTCTTATACATATTTACCAGCTTTTTTGTTTAATAATATATATTTCTTCTGGGTCATATTAAACCTCGGAGAATTTAAAGGTACATATACTCCGCTGCTTAAAAGATTAATATTCGAAGTATTTAAAACAATGGCTACATAATCTCTTAATGAAGAAATTAAAAGAACAATGTTGTATTGAAGCAATGATGACCGTTATTGCTTTGGACTGCCGTGCCGCAGGTCCTTGGTACGATCCCCAGCGCCGGCTTGAGCTTCACCGCATGGTGGAAGAGCATTTAGCGAATGTTCGCCTGGCTAGCCACGTAGAAAAAGTAGAAAATCTGTCGCCAAGCACCTAACGGTGTGTTCCGGCAACAGTCCTTGAGAGCCAGAAAAATTAAAGGCCTATGAGACTTAACAACTATGTCTCAATGTGACGAGCGCAGTGGAATTAATCACATGACGAAAAGCATCGCAAAACACGCATGGTGGAAGTGGCGAGGGGACCACGCATACCCGGGTGGAACAGGCATATCAGCGATGCTCACTCAGTAGCAAGAACAAAATTTAAAGAATGGGTTCTCTGTGGTAAGCCGAAGACAGGTTGGATGTATGATGAAATGTGTCAAAGCAGAAGGGTATTCAAATCAAGACTCAAGTGGTGTCAGAAAAAAATTAAAATGGATCCCCTTGCCGAAAAACATTCGCGTGCTAATTTCCGCGGCTTTTGGATACGACGGTATTAGCATTGAGCACCTACTTCACGCCGGCCCGCATGTATCAAGAGTCCTTGCAATGTTCTACACGTTATGCGTGAGTCATTCTTTCTTGCCAATTGAGCTCATGAAAACTGTTGTAGTGCCCGTAGTGAAAAATAAAACAGGAGATGTAGCTGATAAATGTAACTACAGGCCTATATCTCTTGCAACGATCATTGCTAAAGTGTTTGACGGTTTGCTTGATACACAGTTGGACGAATACTTAGAATTGCGCAATAACCAGTTTGGGTTTCGATCCAAACTGACAACAGAGAGTGCAATACTGTGTCTTAAGCATACCGTCCAATACTACACAAAACGAAAAACCCCGGTGCACGCATGTTTCCTCGACCTTTCCAGGGCTTTTGATTTGGTTTCATACGATATATTGTGGAAAAAGCTCGAGAGCATCAACTTACCACGGGACCTAACCAATATTTTTAAATATTGGTATAAAAACCAAATTAATAGCGTCAGGTGGGCAGGCACGATGTCTGATTCGTATCAGTTGCAGTGTGGTGTGAGACAAGGGGGGCTGACATCACCTGCACTATTCAACTTGTATATGAATGCACTGATCGTCGCGCTTGGTAACCAGCACGTAGGTTGCCATATCGATGGAATATGTGTGAATAACATAAGTTATGCAGACGATATGGTGCTGCTGAGCACGTCGGTTTGCGGCATTCGGAAGTTAATAGGGATATGTGAGAAATATGCTCATAGCCACGGGTTGCAATATAATGTAGTGAACTAAAAGTCAGTGTATGGTCTTCGAAGTCAGTTCGAAACGGTCACAAAATGTGCCACCTACTTTCCTGTGTGGTGTACCATTAGAAAGAGTGGATAAATTTAAATATCTGGGACACATACTAACGGCTGACCTCAGGGACAATGCCGACATTGAAAGGGAGCGAAGAGTATGTCGATAAGGGCGAATATGCTGGCTCGCAGGTTTGCACGTTGCTCTAGGGAGGTGAAAATAACGCTGTTCCGAGCTTATTGTACATCCCTATATACGTGTAGCCTGTGGGCGAGATACACGCGCACATCGTATGATGCTCTTCGCATCCAATTCAATAACGCGTTTAGGGCGATGTTGGGGCTGCCTCGCTACTGCAGCGCCTCGGGTATGTTCGCCGAGGCACGCATAGATTGTTTTCATGCAACAATGCGCAAGCGAAGCGCTTCTCTGGTGCGTAGAGTGCGAGGCAGCGGCAACACCGCCTTAGCGATGATTGCAGGTAGATTGGACTGCATATACATACAGCACTGCTGCGATAGGCACGTGCATAATTTTAGATCTAAATAAAAAAAAATTACCTGTCTTTTGTTTGATATGTGCCACCTACTACGCCTTTGAAGCTTGAAATAAATGAATTTAATTTAATAATTTAATTAATAAAAAAAAACATTAGGAGGGCCTAGTGCTTGATCGGTCACAATCACATAAAAAATATATAAATAAAAAGTGTCAGAATCTTCACATGGCAATTAAATAAGACAACATATCTTAATAAATATATGTACTTGTTTTAAAAACTAACTTATTTGACTATTACAATGTAATGTGACTTGTTATTACTTAGTATACAATTTAAAATTTACAAAAATAGCTTACGATTGCAATTTATTCCTAACTATAACAACAACTTAAATTGGTATTACATACAATATATACATAATAAAAAAACTTGACTTAAAGAAGAATTCAATCTCAGCAAAGTGTAAAATATTTCTGGTAGTCGATATTTTATTATAACTTTGATCACTTTATTAAATGAATTTACTAAATACCTTGTTGAGAACTAAAATTTCCAAATTTTGTTTTTATTTTTCTTTATTGCTGTTTTTATTTAATAATAATCAGTCAATGACATACATATTTTTAAATTATGGTGAAGAGTTTTGACTACACCTTTTCTTCAATTTCTGAATGACCTCCTTAAAATAAGCGTTTTTATTTCTAAGCCGTTTGTTTTGCTTTTTTAAATTTAGTACAAGGTTGGATTTTATTTTATAATTTTGGTTTAGTTTCTGTAAAGCTATTTTAAAAACCAACATCTGTGGAGAGTCAAAAATATATGAAAATTCTGGTGGGATTAATGACATCAACCCTTCAGTCGTCTCAGATGTAGAGCATCCTGCAGAGAAGTCTTGCAATGGTAGATTTGGTGCATCAGCTGATTCCTACGAAAATAAAAATACTTGTAAAACTTGTGTGTATGTGATAGTTTATAACACCGCCTTCACATTGTCATATAAGGTCTTGTTGAGACAATGCATCGAACCCTATTCGCATTGTCATATAAGGTCTTGTTGAGACAATGTATTGAACCCTATTCGCATTGTCATATAAGATCTTGTCGAGACAATGTATTGAACCCTATTCGTACTGTCATATAAGGTCTTGTTGAGACATAACTTGTTTGACAATTACAAGTATGTGTAACATTTTTTCAGTTTTCTAGCTGTGCTAACGCAAACACTGACAAAACAAGCTGTGATATTTTTATCAAAATATATAATTATGTCAATACAAGTCTTAAAATATATATGTATGTCAATATTTTGTGGTGAAAAGGCGGTGTTGAGAAAATAGTTATGATAATGATATTTATTCAATTTTAAAGTAGTGTATAAGTAATACAAACTAAATAGTTTTTGAAGGGCTCGTAAAGAAGTTTGCTTAACGGTTCTTAACCGATCAGCTAAGTTAAGCAACGTCCGACGCGGTTACGACTTGGATGGGTGACCACTAGTGACTTTACTACTTAGCGCTTCCGTGATTCGGAGGGCACGTTAAGCCGTCGGTCCCGGTTGTTGTCTTAGGATGGCAGTCATTATAGAATAGTGGTAGGGCATTAGGCGAATGCCCGCCTGGCTAGCCACCACCCTCAAGTAGAAAATCTGTCGCCAAGCACCTAATGATATGTGTGTGTAATGTGTTCCGGCAGATGTCCTTCAAAGTCAGTAATTCTAGGTTAGCCTGAACAACATCGTCGACCACATCTTCACTTAGGTGAGATAGTGATATTTTTTAAGTGTGTCGGTGTCCGGTCAAGGCATTCTGTCTCCCGGATACCGACGTCTTCCCACTGAATTGATCCCTAAGAGCACAGATCAGGAAATAAGAGCAGGGAGATGATCTTATAAACCTCAGTTTGCAATCTGTTATTGCTATATATCTGTTGTTATTTTACCGCTGATAGCCTTTTGACCAATGTCTCGTTTGCTGGCAAGAGAGGTTGTGATAAATAATTTTTTACATGATTAACCTTACATATAATAGATAAAGCTCTTCACCGAAATCTAACACTCAATAGAAATATTAGGTTGTTAATAAACTAGCATGGTTGGAAAATCCCCATTCTACAATCAGACATCCAGGCGTACCCCAGGGAATGGAATACCCTGCCTGAGTCTGTGTTTCTGGTTAAGTACAATATGGGGGTCTTCAAAACGCCAGTGAATTGATACCTTCTGAATAAGCTCCATCATCGATCGCATCATCACTAAACATCAGGAGAGATAGTGGTCAAGTGCTATCCAGTTCAATATAAAAAAAACTAAGTGCTCCAAAATCTAAAGCCAACATAAAAATATGGTTTTAGATTATAACACTGTTAGTCATATTAATGCACCTGTAGTCTTAAAAGCCGGTGAAGATTGACCAAGACCCATCAGATAACACGATGGGACATATTTTTTATCAAATATAATTTATTAACAAACATGCCTATGATAACTTGCCTATCGAAAAGTTTTCATAGCTATTTTAATTGAATAAATTTCAATAATTTTATATTTCAATTACGATTTCTTGCAGGCAAGCTTATATGATTAGTTTTGTAATTAAACTATCATACTTATGATATCAATTTCGATTGGCTAACATATCGGTGTAGTTACCTATATTGACTTACCTGTTCACATCTGCTTGACAGGTAGCCATGCACAGATATAAGTAGGCAAGCCTACCTAGGCATAATCTGTGTGTTAAAAACGATCAGTTGAGATGAATTTCATTCGGTTATGAAAAGAGTGAATGTGATAAAAGAAACTTTTATAATTTATTCGATTAAAAATAGCTATGAAAACTTTTCGATAGGCAAGTTATCATAGGCATGTTTGTTAATAAATGATATTTGATAAAAAATGTGTTTCATCAAGTTATCAGAAGAGAGAAGGTCGACGTTCCATGTCTCCTCTACTACTACTTAGCATAATTATATACGTATTAATAAAGTCTGTAAGTGTATGTACCTGGTTTAGGTTTGTCACATGTAGCGATATGCCATGTGCAGGTGCGCTTGTACTGGGTACGTCATACTGTGTCGAAGTATTTACTTGTATTGGTGAATTCGTGTCCACATTCAATTCGCATGGCTGCTCCTGTAGGCTCTCTACTTTTATGACTTTTAACTGAAATCAATGTGATAAATGTATTACGTGCCTTAGTCGTAATAGTACCATACATTACGAATAGTTCCCGTCAGGATGCGTGCTTATTATTGTCAAGGACAGCCCCGGAGGGGCGGCGGCGCCACTCGGGTGTCGTTTACAATTATTTCATAGTAATGACACCACCTACGAATTGTATTTGCCTCTAGGAATCTCTTCTAATCTATTGAAACTAGGTACTTAAATGTAAACTCCATCATGATAAAAGGTATTATTATTAATAAATGTAAATATTAAAAATGTATATGTAAATATAAATTTTTGGGAATCCCCTGATGTACTTGTCCCATTGAAACATTTGGATATTATGATTAAAACGTTATTAAATTGTTTTATTAACATAGAAGGATAATCACTGGCAGTAGTGGTTGTTACCGAAAGAAATATAAGAAATCAACACCACAGTGATCTCTCGTTGATAAGACATGCGGAACATAACCAAACTCTAAGAGAACGAGGCCTCAAACCACGGATTTAGGAAAGGAGGGGATATGGTGCGCGGCATTTATTTTACTGATTTGCCTGTCGCAGCTTTCTGATTATTTATCCCCACTGCACGTACAAATGAAACAATAAACTCTTAAAGTATTACACTGAACGCAGCACTCTCATTAGCTACTAACACAAACTCATTACAATCATCATAATCAGCCGGAAGACGGCCACTGCTGAACAAATGCCTATCTCATAGATCGCCACAAAGTACGGCTATGAGCCACTTAGTAGCCATTGGCTACCCGCGACTTTCACGATATCGTCAGTCCACCTAGTGGGGGGCCTACCTACTCTACATCTTCCGGTGTAGTGTGGTAACCACTCGAGAACCTTTCTTCCCCGTCGGTTATCAGTTCATCGAGCAATGTGGCCCGCCCATAGCCACTTCAACTTGCAAACTTTGAGAGCTATGTCGGTGAATTTGGTTCTTTGGCGAATATCCACGTTCCGGATTTTATCGCGCAAAGAAACTCAGAGCATAGCTCTCTCCATAGCTCGTTGAGCGACTCTCGAGTTTATTGACCTTCATAAGAGCGTCGTAGACGCCTAAATTGAATAAATGACTTTGACTTTGATCCATAAGGGCCACAGTTAAGGACAACGTCTTAGTGCCATAAGTCATCACTGGCAACACACACTGGTTGAAGACTGGTCTTTAGGCTCTGCGGGATGTTGGACGAGAAGATGCTTCGTACGTAACGCGTAACTTCCCGAACGCTGCTCATCCGAGTTGGATTCTTCGGGAGACCTCTTTGTCGAAGTTGGACCTACCTAACTAGACAGTCTGTCCCAGGTATATGTAATGGTCAATAACTTCGTATGGTATTTGTAATGCTAGCGTATCGTTTCCAAGAACTACTGGTACGGGTGCAACATGGACATTAGACATAATTTTCGTCTTGTCCGTGTTCATTTTAAGACCCACCTGCTGGGAAACTACTGAGGTCGCTGAGCATTGTACTGAGTTCCTCAAGCGATTCTGCTATTATGACTATGTCATCGGCTAAACGAAGGTGTGTATTCGCCATAAATGTTAATGTCGAATTCTTTCCAGTCCAAGAGCTTAAAAACGTCCTCCAACGCATTTGTGAACAGTTTCGAAGAAATAACGTCTCCGTCACACACCTCGTCGCAGATGGATTAGTTCCGTGCCCTTGTCCTGTAATCGAATCGACATAGTGGCGTTCCTCTACAAATACTTCAGCGCATCGATGTACCTATAGTCAATTTGGCATCGCTGAAGGGATGCAGTACGGCCCAGGTTTCGATGGAATCGAAGGCTTTTTCATAGTCCACAAACGCTAAACATAATGCCCGATTAATAATAACATAACTTCTCAGTCTTCTGTATAATCTAGCGGAGCGTATGGATGTGGTCTATGGTGCTAAAGCCTTTTCGGAACCCGGCTTGTTCGGGAGGCTGGAAGTCATCAAACCTACGAGCAAAACGATTCGTAATGACTATCGAGAACAGCTTATAACAAGGCTGAGAAGTGAAATGGGCCTGTAGTTCTTCAGCAAGGTCTTGTTACCTTTTTTGAAGAACAGTACCACTACACTTCTGCTCCACGCTCCTGGCGTTGGACCTTCAAGGATGACGGAATTAAATAACTTCTGCAGGACTAGGAGTACCGGTTTTTCCACCCGCTCTCAGAAGTTCTGTCGTGTTTCCGTCATCACCTGGCGCCTTGTTGTTCTTAAGCTGTTTGAGAGCAATTTTAATCTCGTATAGGCTAACGTCCGGGATATCTTCGGTACTTATTACAATGCACACTAACAAATCAACCAATGAAAGCAAAGCGCTCGGACAGCACAGTAACAATAAAAATGACTCGTACGTATTAGGAGTCATTACATTACACGTACGCTAGGGATTGATAGTATCGGTAAAGCGTTATCTAAATAAAAACTACATAGTGTACCTGAATAATGTAATTGAGTATAAAATAACATTTAATGCTACATATATTCAAAATTCATGTTTTATTTATTTTCATGTCACCTAAAATCTCATGAAAATCTTAGTAAGTAAAAAATAATTGAATATATAAAAAAAAACAGCTTGCACTTGGTTTAAACCGTTGTAGTTTATTGGATAAATGATACTTAACAACACATAGTATGTATGTAACTTTATTATTTTATTTCTGTCCAGTAAAATGTAAATACTTGCTTAGTACTTGACGCTTTGAGATAATTGGTTTTGCGTTTTTTATTAGATAATATAATCTAATAATTACATATTTTTCATGAAGGCTTTGATAAGCAGAGTAACGTGATTAGGTATTTATTGGAGACTGCTCATATTGATGAAATGTTATATCCGCAAATATATCCATGTCCACGAAATGACGAAGAGTTTTTTACAAGTATTTTTTTCCAGTTCTTTTTATCTTCTCCTATTTTATTCAAGTTCAGATTGATTTTCGTATCTTCATTAGGGATAGCTGTTTTTACTACCACTACACTAAAAGAGTGGCTTTTACATAATAATATAGTAATAACGTCATAGAATGGATACACAAGACGACCTTTATCTTTTTTTTATGAAGGCATGGGATTCATTAATTTTGTCAGCAATAACAGCGCTGATGCATTTTTCACATTTTAGATTTTTCAATAGGGCCACACAACCAGCTATAGAAGTAATGGCTTGTGTAGTAAAATCTGAAAGGTTTTCAACCATCATACTAATTTCTTCATCAAAAAGTGCCACTTCATACAAATTCTATCTCATTTTCCCTTTTTTCTTCCACATCTCGTGGTTCCCTTGAAATATTTATATTTTGTACTGCAGTTGAGCAACTTAAGAAAGAAATTTCTTCAAGAGATGTGCAGTTTCCTGTCTCAAAGTCCCTCAGCTCTGCTTCTACTAATAGTTTTTTTATATATAGCTTGGAATTGACGTGATGTGGGTTTAGTGTTACACCCACCGTGTGCTCTTATGTGCCCAAACATCAATTCCAAATGATCTTGGTTTATTTTGTAAACTTGTATGTAAGCAAGTTTTGGTTCCTGTTCAACAAGTTAAATGTAAATAGCTTTTAGACTTTTTATACAAGATAAAAACCCAATAAATCCTGTTTTTCTGCTTGAATCTATAACTTTTGTTCCATTTGAAAGCTTCAGAGACTTAATATACTCTTCGGTTTTACCAAGAATTAGAATATCTTCCGTTTATTGCCAGGGAAAAGTGGCTTTTTGTAACCGAGTTATGCTATATTCCTGGAATTCATGGTGTCGAACAGATCGTTTACAGTTTTCAGAAACTTAACAGTTCCATCTACATCACAAAATTCTGTCATATTGCGTTGAGCGTAGAACATCAAGGCATCAGCACCAGTGTTACTAAACAATTCAGAGGCCAAACGAACATTTTTTTGAAAAAAACTGAAGATGAAAATATTCTGTTTTTTTAAGAAAATATGACCCCGCCCTGATTTATTTGGCTATTTATTTGGTTGAATTCACAATTTTGTACATTACTTAGCTCCAAAGTACAAAATGCTTCTGGATAAACTTTCTTTGATTCCTAAAAAAATATAAATACATTTCAAAACGGGGCAACTAATATCATGGGTGAATTAACTACTAAAAAATTTTGAACCATAGGGATACTTATCGTATATAAAAACGACTAGCTTTCCGGGCGCGGCTCCGCCCGCGCGTATGTCAGTTATCGCGCAAAAACATTAACCTCTTTTTGCGCAGTTGGATAAAAACTATCCTTTGTTTTTTCTCGGTTTTCAAACTATTTCCATACCAAATTTCATTCAAATCGGTCCAGTAGTTTTGGCGTGAAAGCGTAACAGACAGACAGACAGAGTTACTTTCGCATTTATAATATTAGTACTGATAAGTACTGATGTTGACTCACCAAATCTACTTCATGTGTTTTTTGAGTTTTCATTGTTTTTAAATTAATTTCACACGTACTTCTTTCAAAGCATTCGTGGTTTCGGGGAAATTCGCATTCTTGGGGATTATGTAGCTCCAAAGAACAAGATGTCTTTGAGTCGACTTTCTCCGATTCCTAAAAGTTATGAATGTAATTGAAAACACAGTAACTATAGTCGGCGCACTATACCTAGTCACTACCTGCAGTATGCGATCGGCAAGGAGAGTAAGCGACGCGCTGCGCTAGACGCAGTAAATATTATCTTATCTGCACGTCACCAGATTACAAGTTATCGATTGCCATCCTTGCCACTCGGATACCGCAGGCGGTGACTAGCATTAGTGCGCGGACTACAATAACATAGATAATAAATTACACATTTCATGTCATGCATTTTTAGTATAAAAATAAAAGGTATATACCGAAAATATATGACAAACTTTTATTTTTGGGACTGCCCAATCAAAAAGTCTGCGACTTTTATTCAAGGGTTGAAACATCTCTTCCCTAAAATGGGCTGAGCATATTCTGCTATTTTTAAATGGAAGCCAGGTAGATCCCCTGCCTGTCGCTTCAATCCATTTTTCCTTAATATTTGGATCTTTTGGGAAACTGAAAGAAAAAGTATGTTTTATTTTAAAAATATCTTCCACTATATAACTGTCAAGTTTTTTTTTTACTTATAAGTAGTCTCTAACCAAATAACGCTTGCAATATTGCTTAAAGTTTATTAAGAACATTTAGCAGGCTCGTTAAAAGTATCGATTGATATACTTATGTCTATAACGTAACGACCACATCACTAAATCTCGGCCGATAGCAGCGGCCGTACTGATACGATTTTCTCAAAGCGCGCATCGTCTATGTGACGATGCGCGCTTTGAGAAAATCGTTATCGCAATTCTACATTGTGGCATTTGCTTGTGAGTTGTAAACAATTCCATAACATTAGCAGCAATGGATTTCGATAATGCATATGCTATACTTTTGTCACCGATTGAACATTTTCAAGGGCTTTGTTAACTTCGTTTGGAATTGTGATGGATTTTAAATAATAACATGTGATTTCTTGTACTTACATGTGAAATGATATTCCATTTATACTAAAGTTCACCTTGTCACTTTTGTTCTTGCACGTAATCACAGCACAACTCGGCATTTTGTGGTAATTACACGATGTTCGCACGACCGTGGACAAGGTGCGACTGGCGCGCCGATATTTACGATTTAAACCAACAAGTTCTCCGGAACTCTTTGCTGCGACATATGTTACGCCTTCTCAACACATCCCCTCCTTTCCTAAATCCATGCCTCGCGACCGTGGACAAAGAACGACTGGCGCGCCGATATTAACGATTTAAACCAACAAGTTCTCCGGAACTCGTTGCTGCGACTGCGAATTTATATTAAATAGTTTGTTTAAGTGCCAATCACATCACACGACTTTTTTATAGAATTAGAATAACATTTAAATGGCATGTCATATTGAGAACTTAAAATAAAATATTTAATAACAATAAATTATATGAACTTCCTTACTAAACTAACCACCAATCTTGCCACTGGGAAACACTTGATAAAGCGGGTAAGTGGAGATACTTATCTGGATAACTTTCTTTAAGTCTTAGTCATACCTCATTTACAGCTGCGCTTGTACTGGGTTCCTCAGACTGTGTTAATGTCTCTACTTGCATTGGTGAATTCGTGTCTACGTCCAAAGGGCATGTTTGCTCCGAATCTAGGTTTTCTGTTTTTATGGTGTTTACCTGAAATAATATGGTAATTGTATTAGGTATTCTAACTTCTAAATATTCTTAAAAGACTAGCTTCAACGCATGGTAGAAGGGCATTCTGGGAATGCTCGCCCGGCTAGCTACCACCCTCAAGTAGAAAATCTGTCGCCAAGCACCTAACGGTGTGTTCCGGCAGCTGATGTCAGCCAGAAAAATTACAGACACATGAAACTTAACAACTGCATGTTTCAATGTGAAGGGCGGAGTGCAATTGTTGAAAAATGCATCTATTATGGGCAGAGGAAAATTCACTTAACAACAGGTGGGCCTCGTGCTTGTACCGTCACAATAACATAAAAAGTCATTATTTTATATGTATATACAATTCTTTAAGATGACTCACGGTAAGAATATTGTACTAAAAATCTAATAAACCTCTGGTGAAGGGAAAAGTGCCCAGAATGCTGGCTGCATTACCTCCCTGTATTTGTGTATTTTTGGCTGAGATACAAGCAATTACTATGTTCACATTTTGCCCCCACCAAACGCTTAGATAATTTTTTTAATAATTGAATGGCTCTGGGCCCCCATGGACCAGTTTCCACCCTAAACAGCACAAACACATATCCTTTATCTAAGTATACATATTTTTATTTTAAATGTAAAGCATGGCTTTAAGGCCATGCTTAACATTTAAAAAATTATACATATCATACTAATAATTTGTATTTGTTCCGCAGAACCACAGGCATAACTACTAATGAACATATAAAATTAGTAAATTATAATATTCAACTACAATTACTATGAACACTAGCTCCCACACTAGGATTCCCTGTGTTGTGGGAGTCTAGTCTCTTCCTGTGGTACATATTTTGTGTTATTAACTAGATATTTTCTTTTGATATTGATTTGTGTGATTAAATACAGCAGATACAACAAAATATACAGATATTCAAGTTTAATGGTAAGCCAGCTATTTGGACTGCCTATGAGTCTGCTATGACTTATAGGTGTCTAAATGCTTTTAAGCCAGCTTAGTTTAATTAGGGCGAGTGAAGTATGCCGTATCACTATCCCACAACCTGAGCATTTTGTGTTACACTTTACTGAAAAATTATTTCACTTATAGATTTGTTTAAAAAAAGAAATTTAACTTATCTAGATGTCTCTGTCTGTCAACAACAAATTAAATTAATTTTATATAATATAATTTTCGCCTTTGTGACTTGTGAATGGTAATTGGGAAAGATAATTACAATGGGAATTGTTTCTTGGACAATTGATTTTTTCAGTTAAACTTAACATTATGAGGAATTTAAATATTCATTATAAGAAACTTAATAAATTCTTGTATCCTTAAGGTCACCTCTACCAGTCTACATTACATAGGAAAGATTTGTATTTTTGTTGGTAATAAATAAACATAAAAACGACTGGACCGATTTTTTAAATTCTTCAATCATTGAAATCTTACAGTATCCCTGATGAAAATAGGCTATAGAATACTTTCAAATAAGTAAAAATGTTTGTTAAATACTCGTGCAAAGCCGTGGCAAGCCCTTAAGAAATAAAGGTGGCAATGCTCTGCCATCATTATTAGAAACTTTATAAACTCTTGTATCTTTTAGGTCATCTCTACCAGTCTATACTACATAGGAAATATTTGTATTTTTGTTGGTAATGAATAAACATAAAAAACTACTGGACTGATTTTTTAAATTCTTTGACCATTGAAATATATCTATCGTATCTTATCCCTGATGTAAATAGGCTGTAGAATACTTTTTAAAAGTAGAATTTTTTTATACCCTTACAAAGCTGTGGCAAGCCGCTAGTAGGAAATAAAGGTGGCAATGCTCTGTAAATATATCCATTACATGTAAATTAATTAATTGGTACAGATTACAATTTAGGCCGAGGTAAAACACAAGGTTCATCATTTTGTTCCCGAGTGTTCAGTACACTATTAACTGCTTTGCAATTACATTGAAATGTCATGGTTAGAGCTTGAGATTCTCTTATCTAAAATAAAGTAAATATGTTGTTCTTCTTGACTCAATAAAATTTAGTATTGGAAAATACTGTCATAATCAGGTAGACAAGCATTGTAAATTATTTTCATTGATTGTAATATCACAATACCAAGGATTATTACTTTTGAGATGTATCAAAGCTGCATTAACATTTTAACAGTTGACAATAAAATCTTTGTATACCTCACCATAATTTATTAAAAAAAAAATATACTTTAAAATGCTGATAGATGATGTGGAGCTATAGTAAACTCTGTAATATCTCGATGAATATTGATTACTTGGCCGGTATAAGCAAATTAACCACCTTTAAGTCGATATACTGTAATAACCTTGTCAAATTGAGCAATTAATCATTCTTCAAGAAATGTTAACTTTTACATCAGCTTGTGGTCCATGTTCCATATTATTTTCGATAGAAAATATAAACTCATTTTTTACTTGAAATTTATGACACAGAGGACAAAGTTCATTGTTATCAAAATTGAACCAACGTTTATGACATAAATTGCACTGTTTTAATTCCAAAGTTTTCTGGGCAGTTTTAAAATTAATGGCATATTCTAGAAAAATCGGATTTTCACGGTTTCCACGATGTGAATTTAATTCTGCCTCCCGTTCTCTTTTCTGACGTTCTCTCGCTTGATTCATCAACAAACGTTTTTGTTCACGTTCTTTACGCCCAGTTAATGTGGTTCTTCGTGGCATTTTACTGTAGTATTTGTATTCTTTATTTCACTGTAACAATAACATTAATATGCTTAGTTAAAAAAAAACAAGTTTTCACAATGTTATCGTTCACATAGAGCATTTCTCTATTTTTTTGTAGGTACTCACCTATGAAATAAATAATATTCATTTCACAACAACGTAAATATGTAAGTACTCCAATTAAATAGTATTTCCGTTTCAAGGCCGAAATAAATTGAACTTGATACTTTTATCTGACGCCATTCATTTGGATATCCGAAGAAACAGATCAGATGTCAATCAAATCAATACTATCACTCGGACAAAATAGAAGTCATTTCTCTGAGTACTATCAATCTTAGAGTGAGAAAGCTATAGTGACGGGCATGATCCAGGAAGCTGGGAGGTGTCGTCTCTCAGCTTCCTGGCATGATCCAAGAAAACAATTATATTATTGTATCATAGTGACGGGTAGCGTAGCCACATGAGACAAAATAATATAAACGTAACCATAGGTATATCGAACTCAGTGATACCATAAACCTTACCCTTTACCCAGCAATAGGGAGATTTAAGTTCCACGCAGTTCCACCGCGAAGTGGAGCACATATTACTAAGGCAAGAATCGATAATATAATAATATATACATTATAATATATTCAATTGAGATATACATATTCTTCTACGTAGGTACAAAACTGCGGTAGCATATAGTTCATTATATAAACAGCTTAATAATTTAGGTTCCCGAAGGCTACAACAGATCAAAGGTTCAAAAATAAAAACATTACCTGAATAACAATCAACATTTATTAATGTAAACATTATATACAACATCAAAGCGAATAGAGATAATCATGTATTGCCCCTTAAGTAGCACTAGATTATAATGTATATTGCGAATCCTTTCGTTGGGTGCAATAAACAGTTTGGTACTGAGGTCAGGTCAATCCTTACTTCAAAGTTATTCAGGGCGATAGATTTCAATAGCATTATCCTATGATTTCCAATTAATTTTCGGGCATCATTATTGTGCAGATTTTCAAATAAATAAATATCACGTACAAAGCCCTTACAACATAAAATTATTAATTTCTCCATTAAGTCTTTCTCGTTGTAAAAGCTGATACATGAGAACGCAATCTAAATATTTTTTTCAGCACGTTCGCATATTTTGATTAAGTTCCTCGATGGATAGGACCCTCATTTTTGGCAATTGATCCATTATATTTATTCGATATTAAAGGTAGGAACGAGAGGAGGCATTCCTCACATTTAATTAGTCTTCTTATTTTTTTTACAACAAATCCGGCTATGTACTCAATGACTTCTTGTGTGTACAAAGAAAGTCTAGAGCGGTCTGTAAAGTAGGCATGGTCACTATCGATAGCTGGTATATTTTCTTCAGACTCGTAATTTTCATCAGATTCAGTCGTATGCGTAAATAAATTAATATTCTTTCACTGATTACTAAATTCACTGATTATTATATGTTCTATGACTGAACGTTAAAATTTTTCTTCCGGGAGGATGCAATTGCTTGAAGTTGTACGTTATATTTCTCCGTGTATAACTAGCCTTTTATATGCACTTTAAATTGAATTGTTAGGTTATTGTTTAATCCGAATAGAGCCAAATAAAACATAAATGATTATAAATGTTTCTCTCACCATCATAACTGGAACAGCTTGAGGATGAATGTAAGTATATCTTCCTTTTTTTAATATATGCTCCGCTTCAAAATGTCTGCAGCAAATTTTAGAACTCTTTTTTGGAACCCATTGATATCGACCACAGGCAGCAATCCATTTTTTTCGTATATCAAGATGATACGGAAAACTGTTGTATAAGATAACGTTTAAATTAGGTAATGCAATTATTAGATCAAAAAATTGAATATCAGTTTCAATTTTCGATTCTGTATCTGTATAATTATGTCAATATTAGCTTACATTATATAATGACTGTTGTATAAATAGCTCACACATTTTATTGAATTTGAATAAAGATTTTACAAAATATTATGCTAAGATTTAAGATGGACACAGGGGAAAATGCACGACTCGAAACTAGCAACACTGAATTGTATGAAATAAGCGTTATTTTTAATCGTGAACTTAAGTCTTTTAGCCCCTGTTATTATAATTAAAACTAGCAGTACTTCACTGAGATAAATCACATAACATTGTTACAATAACTAAAACAAAGAAAAACTTGAAACTTACGTATGAAAGGACAATCCTTGTAATTTCTGCTCACTATCACTTTTACAATTAAGCACACTACATCGCATTGTGATAAAGCTTTATCTTACTTTATATATAAAAAAAAAACACAATGATGAAGAAACGTGCCAACGTAAACTTCACAATTTCACAAAGATGCCATGACTGACGTTTGTTGAGCTACATATGTTGCTGGCCTTGAAAAAACTGGTACGCACTGAGAGATAGAAATAGTATACCTTTGTCCTTTTCTGTTACATATAATAACTCAATATCACGGTAACGTGTCAATATTGTATCCCTTTCTTGTGGGAATGAAATGGAGCTACCCGCAGTCTATACTTTTCTTTGTCTAAAATATCAATAAACCGTTCTTTTATAACAGGTTCACAGTCTCCAGACCACATAATATGGTCTGTGGTCGGAAAGTACTACCACACTTACCATATTGTCTGTTTGTCGACCAAATTTTAAAGCTCTCTGGAGGTGTGGACGTGAGGTGAACGTCGCATACTCATACTAAGTCAGGGTCAGGGCCGTTACTACTCTAATTCGTCGAAGTTTCGAACTTCGGGTCCGAAAGAAAGGTATCCGCAAAACACGTATTGGCTCACTTTTGTTTAACTTCGTTCGTAGCAATGGCTAGCAAGCATTTGCCTGTGTAGATTCTGAATATGATTTTTTTTTAATTGGATTATACATTTATTTGAATGGTTTGCACATTTTGAAAATATGAAATTATAATTTATTCATAAGTACCTACTTAGTCAAAGTCAAGTTCTAGATATGCAGAAAGAATACAGATACTAATCATTGACCTATATGTACCTATATATAGGTCAATCATTGACCTATATGTACCTATATATAGGTCAATGATACTAATGAGAATATAAATACCTATGGAGAACAAAGAAATTAACGTAAATTTTAAATACGAGTATCTAACTTCTTGAACAGTAGCGACACCTCTCGCTGATCCCTAACTACATAGGACTGTCACTCTTACCATGTGAAAATGTTATTTAATTTCTCTCAGTTAAGACTTAAAAAAATTGATTGAGGCATAATAGCGTCCTCAGAGTAGTACTAAGGGAGATTCCCTAGAGGCCACGATTTATGATGAACGATGCGATCCGACCATAGATTATATGAAACAACGAACTTCGTACCGCAAATTCAATTTTCGTTGTCTAAAGTGTCACTCGTAACACGAAAAACGAAACTTCGTTGAATTGTAGTAGCGGCCCAGGCCTGGCGTACTCCACACTTTAGGTACAAAGCTACAAGTATTCGGCGGCTGCGACAAGACGGGTTTACTCTACAATGCCACGGTAATGTTATCTATACAGTATATTAACTCGGCTCGATCTTTGAAATAACTACCTACAGCCGCGCTGTACGTAAACATGCGATAGGGCTGCCCGCAGTGCCCGCCTCCAGCATTTTAATTACATTTGCCTACTTTGTGTATTGAACAGAAAGTGTTCACTAAAAATGCGTGTTATTTTTTTAAATTATTAGGTAGATTTTGATCAAAAAACCATGCTTATGTTTGAATAACAAATCGTTCTTCAAAATTTGCGACCTAAAAATATTTGTGAGACGTACGAAATGCTTTATTATTAAATTTTAAAGTATTAAAAATGGGCATTTTAATAACTACCTATAATATTATTATAACTTGCTTATAACCACCTATTTCACTCGTGTCAATCACTTTCCTTTACTCTATTCACTTTTTTTATATTGAGTTTTTTTTTCGGGGGATAAAAGGAAATACTTGTCCATTAAAAAAACACACAATATGTACCGTCAATTATATGCAGACTATAAAATATTTTTTACAGTAACTTACTAGTAAGTAAAATTATTTTATAGTATTACCTTTCTGTTTCCAGGTAATCTAAAAAAGTTATCTCTGGATGCATTTTTGACGAATTCATGTAACCAAAAACAGCACAATATATTTCTAAATGTTATGATTACAAGCTCTATCGTGTGCTCATAGAAAATCATATTTTTACAAATTATTGGTATGGGTTACATATTTGAGCCGTTTGGTGTGGAGACGTTGGGTCCGTGGGGACCGGGAGCTCATCGTATTTTCCAAAACCTATCTGAGCGCTTGGTCGATGCGACGCGTGATCAAAATGCTGGCACATATTTGGCTCAACGAATAAGCATTGCAATTCAACGGGGCAATGCTGCCAGCATGCTGGGCACGCTGCCAACTGGGAGTGGGCTGGAGCATTTGGACTGCCTATGAGTCTGCTATGACTTATAGGTGTCTAAATGCTTTTATTGTAGTAGCTGTAGTGTTGTATATAGTTCATAGTATTTTGTTTAATAAAGGCATAAATTATTGGTGTAAACATTTTTATGCCCAAGGCGGGAATCGAACCAGCGTCCTCCGATTTCGCGCTGGATGCCTATACCACTCGGGTTCGATTCCCGCCTTGGGCATACAATTTTGTACTCCAATAATTTGTAAAAATATTGCACAATAGATCTTACTAGTCATATTTACTATGTAAGTATGTACTTGATCTTATTTTTGGTGAAATAATCGCGCGGTTATTGTTAATAAAACAACAAACAATTCGCTCGTCTCTGCGGCACAGTCGCGACACTCGAGACTTTCTGCGGTGCCGAGCGCAGGCCGAGATCGAGGTATAACTCGCGTTTCGTCCATTTCTGTGAAGATGAAATACTGTATAAATAACATTACCGTGTCTGTGCGTTGCCAATTGCCATCGCACGCACCGCCCGGATGGAACACACGTCATCTCGCTTTAACGCGCCGTGTTTCGTGTTCGTATTTGTCCGTAGTCTGTTTACGTCAATGACCTTCTATACACAAGGACATACCACGCCATGCAAGAACAAAGCCAAACCATGGCACATGTCTCTAACTTCACCATATGAAGCTTCAACTGCTATGTTCATACATTGCCGGTCTCACTCCAGTCCTTTACAATGCACTCGGTCTATAAGCAGTAATGTAAAACGAATAAACAGTTGAAGTTTCATAATTATGGTGATTTTAGGAATTAAGTTGAACAGAGACTACAGTGGAGTAGCTACGGGCCGGTTTTTTTTGAGAGGTAATTGATTATGCCATTAAAAACATTTTTGTAGGTATATTACGAGTATTTATCAGATTTCGTAATGAGTAAGTGTTTTAGTGAATGCGAATTTGATAAATGTGGACCATAAAAAAACAACATTTTTAAACAATATATTCGTAATTACACAAAATAATCGGGAAACTAAGTGCCCTGGAAGAAATTTAATTTATTATAAACTTCTTGCTTAGACTTAGCCTTTTTATCCATGGTATCTTTTTGACATATATAATGTAAACGAACATCAATATATTTTTGTATGACTGCTTTGGTCAAATCATAATTGTGGCTAAACTGATCTTTTGTGTGTGCATCAACTTGTGTAAATATGTTGACATTCGAAAGAGATTTCAGTACTTTTAATGTCAAAAAGGTATTGTCATACTTTTTGAGCATGAACTTGCCACCGCTAAGTTTATTGTAGTGTGTTATTATGTTTTCTGTTTTGGTATTTACCACAAAGACTCCCTCCGACGCATAGCATAAGCCGCCTATGTCCTTCAAATCGATTAGTTTATGGAACCACTCTTTTTGAGTGGCTGGTGGAAAATATTAAATACTAAATAATTTTATTTGAATGAAATATTTACGAGAATAATTATTAATATTTGAGAAAAAGGCCACGTACAACCCAAAGTAGTCATGTTTGCCGCTGTCGCAGTAACGGCTGCACATATGCGATTGGCAAACTTGAATGGTACGACTTGTGTAATATTAGTCACTACTGTCATGATTTTCAATAGATTTATAGATTATTTTATCTGAACCAATATTTTATTCAATATTTCGGTATTTTTAATAGTGGCAACACACACATGATCTCGTGGACGGTTATTCAAAATCGACCAATCACCGTTGCGCTCGATCGATCAATCGGGAAAGATTTACTACTGTCACATTTTGGAGGGAAAAATACAGGAGATGAAACCAGTCAGTCCGTCGAATGTTCATTCTGGCAAGAGACTTCGAGGCGAAAAGTATTAGCTTGAAATTGTACAAGTTAGGAATAAAGTCATTTGGAAGTATTATCTACATTGGTTTGAAATTCTTAACACTACTAACCTCAATATGCGGAACAGCGGTCTTTTTTAAACGTTTAAACCCTTTAGTGGTGCAATATACATCAGATTCAAGGAAATGACCTGAGCAAATAACGCTTGAATTATTTGGTTTGTAAAATTCTTCAGATCTTTCTCTTGCTACTACCTTACGCTTGGACTGTATTAGCTTGTAATACTAGTAATGAAACAGCTATATTATTGCACGAATTTCTATAATATTCAACGTGTCCACTTTCAAAAATCTTCTAAAAATGTGATGAAAATGTAACATAAATTAATGGCCTTTAGACATAGTACTTTAAGAACAGAGCGACTCTATTGTTCTCATTTCTGTCTGTGTGCTTGTGACGTAATTTAGTCTGTCCCTTTCTGATGCGTGGGAGAGAAAGGAGTGGCAATACTTGTTTATAATTTACGATATTATTTGAGAAAATAATGGTTGTGCCACATTCTGTACACTTTTTCGCGTATTATCTTTGATAAATATAATAAACTTACCGGTGGTAGGTCACGCCATCTTTTTTTTTCGTGGTTAGGGTATTATTTCGGCACTTTTTTATGACAGACTTTGGCATCCTTACGGCTTTGCGATCAACACACGACTAAAGCGAAAAGTGTGCTTACATCACCTTTAAGCACACTCTTGCCGTTCCGTAAGCAGCGTGCGCCTGATATGTCTTGTGTATAGAAGGTCATTTACGTAGGTACATAGTTTCACAGAATAAAAAAGGCTAGCAGTAAGTTAGGTTGAATTGAGGGCAACCTCGTACTGCATTGCATTTGCCTGCATGAATAGGTAACAACAAAGATCCGAAACTTACGTTTTTCTCACTTCCTGAGACATCTACAAACCAGATTAAGTCCAGGCAGTCAAAAATAATTCCCACGCTAGCTCCGCCCATGCGGCGCAACGATCCCCGCTGCACCGAACGACGCGATGTGCAGCGGCGCATGCGTCTCGCTTATAAAAATATTTGTGTACTTGAAATTAGATTCGCGAACACAGATACCATTGAGACGATTTCAACTTTTTTTATAATCTTATTCACGTGACGCATTTCGATACATAAAGTAACTTTGTATATACTGAAATTGATGTCACGTTTGTATTTTTATCAACATTACTAATATTTCTTAGTAAGAAATTAATTATTTGATTTACTTTCCAAAATTATTCTTACGGTCGACAGTAGCTTATAAAACTAAAGCCAAAAGTTTTACTTCTTACAATATGATCATGTCTGCTCGACTTTATTGGTATATATTATTATGTATGAATGTATTGGTATATATATTATTCATATTTAACTGACTTCCCAAAAGAAAGAGGGTTCTTAAATTGACTTGTCTATTTTTTATTTTATGTTTGACCACACATAACTTTTTTACTGAACCTTACAATCTTGAAGATTATATATTTGCTAGTACAGTTTAACTCTTAATTGGTTTCATTTTAATTTCATCAACATCGGTCGAACGGTTTGCCAGTTACAGTCAAACTTACTAAAAAGTAATTTGCCAAAATGCCTTGACGATCGCAGTGCTTCTAGCAACGAATGTAAGTGGCAACTATGAATATAGATGAAAGTTATTGTTAAATAGTGATAAAATCTATAAATAATATGTGAATAATAATCTCTCTAGTAAAGTCTGTAGTCATCAGTATATCAAATAACCTGTCTAAGTCAGTTACATGAGCACAAAATTGAGATCATATTGCACCGATATCAACCAGTTAGTTACCAGACTTTTTAATTAAAAAAATTGTTTTCAAGTCTTTTTTTTTCTTTGCTATGTTGTTGTGTCGCAGTCTCTGTGTTTATAGAGAAAACATATTGCACCAAACCAAAATAAAGTGAGACAAGGGTCGGAATATGATGATGGTACATATCAGCCCAAACGGCACGATATATATTGATAAATGGGGGGTGTTTTTAAATTCTCCGTAGTAACGAAAGTGATTTCTACTGATTAAACTTACTACAAAAATTTCATTACCCCTTGGCGTGGACGATAAATTATGAATGAATCAACATTGTTCTCAGTATCTTGGAATGCGATTAATCAGATTACACATCATTAGAATAAAGTAAAATACCATCAAATTTAATGAGCATAACATTATATTATATTCGGTGAATATGGGTACAATTGACCTGAAATAAATGGATTTGATTTGATTAAATGTTAGTCGTGGCCAATATATTTTACCATGACTCGTCATACAAATATGAATTATAGTTTTTCATAACTGTGCTACGGTACACGTTCCCATATAAAGTAGGTTGTTTTTTTATTGCTATCATATAATGTTTAACTATTAATTACTAATGTTGAAAATATGTTCGTATACATCCTATTACGTTGAATGTAGTGAAGAAATTAAGGTTTATTTACATCTTAACCATTTTATGTACCTATGTTCATGCATTAAATGATTTTGAATTTGAAAAAAAAAAAAAGAATTTTTCAGTTACACTGGTGAACAGAAAGGTGTTATTTTACTACCACTCTGCATTTAGATACCAACTATGGTAAAAATTAGATAGACCAACCAGATATAGATCTAGCCACTTCTAAACAGCAGGATAAGATTTTTTACCAAACTTGCAGAAGAGTCTATATACGCAATTGTAATGGCCTTAAACTTAGGGTTTTTTAAAAATAACACAACTGCAGAAACATTGTAGACAACATGTTATACAAGCTTCTTTTAATGCAACATGGCAGATAAGTGAGAGAGTGAGTGGCACTGGAACAGGTGACTAAATTAGACATTTAAATAAAAACAGTGGATTCTTAGATTGTTAGTAAGTGGTTATAGACAAATTAAGTATAGATGTATATAAATTAACAAAAAATCATTTATGAAATAAAAAATATATTATTTTCAATTTATACAGTATTAATGATTATACAGAATTAATGATATGCAAAAGTGTACGTGAGAAATAACGAGTATCAGAACGGAAAGTCAAGTTTTTTTTCAAGTTTGCAGTCCCCCCGATCGTCACCCTGTGACCACGATCACTGCAAAGTGTTTGAAACGTCAGGACAAAAATAATGATAAATATACGCGATTTAAACCGTTAAATGTTGTTTAATTACTATGTGTAACAATCGCGAAAACCTAAGACAATATTAAGTCAAGTCTTCTTTTTATGGCGGGAGGAAGTACTAAAGCATTTGCACTTTGATGTTGCAAGTCACCCTCGACAGCTTCCTCTTGATTTTATCTTTTTCTAGAAGTATCCGCATATTCTTGATCCCGGATCAGTCTTTTCTTAGGGTGGTGGGGATCGACCAGCTCGGGCAGAAGGGAGTTCATATAGAATGTGACTAGTTTTGTCTCCATTTTTTTCGTCCAAAATTCTTCATCTTTTTGTAGAATTTCTATTTTTAATTTGTTGTCTCCATACTACACGGCAAATTAGCATTTAGTTATATTACAAATGTTTTTTTTTTTTTATGCCTGATAGGTTACCCTTTGACCACTATCTCACCTGTTGGTAAGTGATGATGTGGTCGAAGATGTTGTTCAGGCTAACCTAGAATTACTGGCTCTCAAGGACAGCTGCCGGAACACACCGTTAGGTGCTTGGCGACAGATTTTCTACTTGAGGGTGGTAGCTAGCCAGGCGGGCATTCGCAAAGTGCCCTACCACCATGCAAAATGTGCATTTAGCCTTCAGTTTGATAATATCAATCAGATTTTTGATTGATATATATACCTGCAAAATACATTTTACAGACAATCAGTTACCTGAAGCCTTCAGAAAAGCAACTGTACATTTCTGTTTGTCCGACAATCAATTTCGCACAATTTGTAATATAATTTGTAAGGATAAATGTCGGGAGAGCAGTCGAATGACACCTGTCAAAAATCCAAAATGGCGATTTCAACACGGCCACCATACAAATTGCTCCGCCCCTGCTGAAGCTCGGCCTTCAGAAAGGGGGTGTTGGGAATATGAATAAATGAATTTAAATACATAAATTCAGATAATTTGCACGTCAGATTTTTTGCACGTCAAGAGTACAACATCGCTCTTTACCATCTATCCAATACCCTAATAACCGAAAAGGGGGTGAAGGCAAGTATAATACGTATCAACGATGGCATTCGCAAAGGAGTATTGCTTCAGATAGGAGGCCGGCCATAAAATTTAAGTCTTACTCCTCACAATTATGTCAATGCGTTGTCTTTTGTGTAGGTACTCAGAAAAAATATATTGTTTATACCGATCCTACAGAGGTGTGACAAGTGCAGGGCGATAATAATGTAAAGTTTTTTTTCAGTGTGTAAAAAAGAAAATTTCATTGTATTTATACATTTATACGTTATTTTATTTAATTTTACCTGCTGCTCTGCTATGGATAGGACAAAATAATTTTTAGCCTAATATAGGTAGTATATAAAATATTTCCTTTACGAAATTTCCTGTGAATAAAATTTGCAAATTTAGCAATACTAAAGTATTATGTTCAAAGAATTACTCACTTATTTTCGTGTAGTGGAAGAACAGTCTAAACTTATAATATGAGATGGCGACTCCGACAGTTCTCCCTGTTCCGAGTGATCTCGGACTTCGACTGATTTATTATTTTTTTCCTGAGAATGAAGGTGCATTTTTGAGCACAGTCTTTTTTATTATACGAGTATATACACAATCTATTTATTCCACTCTATTATTTTTGTATAAATCGATACTTATATGTACATGTCTAAGTGATAAAATATATATTTAAAAGTACCTATGCAGGTGACTTTGTAGATAATCTCTTGGATATATACCTACTTGCCTGATTCTGAATATTCTTTCATTGATATAAATCTACATCTAGTCTTGAGGGACATAAGAATGTTCGATGTTTTATTGCGATATACCTACCCACCAAACCAAATGCTTTGATTTGCTACGCTTGTGTTATTATTATTTAGCAACACTCAACTCCATTTACGGTTGAACGGCAGCTGTACTTTAGAGCCAGATAATTTTAGTTTACACCTGTTTGGCACCTTCAACCACATCACTTACCATCAGGTGAGACCATAATTATACATATACCAGATATTATTATAGTACCCTACTAATCATACTTAGATTAGTACGACATATAGTTATTTTACAGCTCCATTACAGTACTATAGGAAACCTAGTTGGTATAGAATCTCTTAGTTCGGTCGAGATAGTATGTTTCATGAATAGAATAAACACAAACGAATATTAAATTTGCATAGGTGCAATAGGTAAAAAAAAACTGAAATATTATACGCTTTTGCCTCTCTCATAATTCTTGCAAAGTCTTTGTATCGACTCTTCTGCTTCCTTTTTTTATTTTTTAGTTATCTTTATTTCCCATATTGATTGATATACCTACCAAGATACGTATTTATACTGCTCAGGTGATAGCGCGCGAGCGACAGGTCCACGTCCAACGGCGCACAGCGCGGCACTGAAGGACAGCTCTTACGCATTGATTTTATTTCGTAAGCGTAAGCTAATAAGGTTGAATATCGAATCTTCCGATTGACCGTAATCCTGCACAGAACTAAAGGTCGTAAGTCTAAAACACAATTTAATTTATTATGAGAATACTAATAACTCTAGGTAAATTTTACTTTTACAGTGGATAATAAACTACATTTCCTTTCTATGTGTATTTATTATTGATATGTAACTGACGTAGTTTCCAAGAAAAATCCAATAATTTAAAGAAAAGGCTTCATTTAAAAAAATTAAAACTATCGAGTAAATTTCTTTCAAATGTGTTTCTGTCTTAACAACGGATAGAAAAAGGTCAAATATTTAAGTTAACGTGTCGATTGCATATTTAAGTTGGTTAAAAAAACTAGTCGAATGAGAGTATTTTTTCCGCAGCCTCGTCTTAAATAAGCTTATACCTAAATAGATAGAACAAACATTATTCCTTTTATATATTATTTCAGAATATACTAAGGTATATTTTAAAATAGTTTTTGCTTATACTCGAACATATGTGGTACCTACTTATATATGCACCACAATAAAGTATTGTATCATTGTATCATTGAAATGTATTGAATTGCTATAATATTTATTGGTACTATATGTACGTACATAACTGTAATAGTATGTGAGCACACGATCACAACCCAAACCCGCTTACCGCGTCAGAATCAGAATAGATATGAACTACGGGATAGAAAGAGATGCGCCTTGTAGGTGAATATAAATGTTAGGTACTCAGCGGTGTGCAATCTGAATTGCTCTTTATTGCGTCGTAGCAGAGTTGCTTATTTATTTAAACGGAGTGAAACTTCTGATCCTTTTTATTCTGTGCTATTAGGTAAGTGAACTAGCTGTTCTATTATGCTGTGCCGAGGGTTATGTGTCATCTTATATATAAACATGGTATATTAATTATGTATTTACCGAAAGAAACGTTAGTGACCGTTCACATAAATCGACTCGGAGAACTCATGTTTTTTACACAGACAGGAGCAGATGCGCTCGAAGCTTAGCGTGTCCTCTTAGTGCTGGAACCATACTCTTACTATCGAGAGCGAGAGCATTCCTTGTGAAGGGTAGGAGATTTTGTAATCAGTGTGTAAATAACTGTGGAATCCATTACCGCTAGAAATTAAACGTTCTCCTTCATTGAAATCTTTTTTATAGCTTATTTCGCCAGATACAGCATTTGTCGGGTAAGACCGGCATACTTCGCACTTCCAGGGGTGCAAAACATATTGCGCCTTGAATAATAATTAATGATTTTTATAGTAAAATTTTATTACAAAAATTCATAACTTATACGAATACGTAATCAATAAAATTAAAAATGTTTCTTGTGATAGTTTTGGATAAACTTAGTAGAAAAAAAAGGAGTGCTTATTATTAAAATAATGAGATTCAAAATCGTAGGTAAATATCTACTAAACAAAGAAACCGCGCCTGAGTAAAACCTAAAATTACTAGCAAAAATTATTTGCGTTTCTTTGAACAAAATAATCAGTCTTCCATTCAACAAAAACGAAAAGAAATTACGATTTAACATACTTTGAAGTGTAACAAACCCGGAAGGTAATTAAAAAAAAGGCTTAATTAGACACCAAATGTTGACGACTTCTGAATGTGGCGAAGACCGGCATATGACATTATTACCCTCCAGAACCTAGACGGACTTCCCCACTACATATTAAGAGGTTACTTTTTATTTTCATCAAGAATAACGTAGTACAAAACGTGTATAACACTGATGTTATATAATAATTGGATAGATATATTCATAAAGAATGAATTTACTTGCATAGATCTGAAAAATAACTAAGATTTAAATACTCTTTAACATTTTTGTTAGTACGTGGTACACTCCCTATGCAAGTCGCGCACCATACTAAATTAAATAAACATTTTTTTTCCGTTTACACTCCATGCACCGCCATCTCTGTCAGTGTATAAAACTAGAACGTCTTTATTAGCCGGTTGATTGTGTTGCCACCTTCGAAAGTCTGCTGAATTTGTTGTAATTCTCGTTGTAAGATCTTACCCGACAGACGGTCTTCGCCGAGTTGACCTTATGTGTTTACCATATAGCAAATTATATGTTTATATATTATTATATATTTTTAAATAATATATGTAAGTACGTTTATGTCGTATTTATTTATTATAAAAATAAAAGTATTTAGGCTTAAAATATATTTATTTATATGAGTATTAATTAAGTTTTGTAGTGTTTAGTTAATTAGTTAATAATTTGGTAACATTAACTATTAATGCATAGAATTTATTAGACTTTGAGACACCCCGACCAATATTTGGACCATATCCTTTATTGATAGGTTGTCTTGAAGAGATAAGACCGCCCATTGATACACTTGGTTTTATTGTGATTAGTCTATTTTTGTTATTATGGTGTTGTTAATAAAGTGTTATCTATCTATATATCTAAATATTCGTGAGTTCTAAAGTGGCAACTTGTATTAAGACAGTTTTAAAGAAAATATATATTCATTAGATGAATGGCGACCAAAGCGAACCCTATCACTATCCTACAACCTGAGTATTTTGTGGTACACTTTACTAAAAATCTATTTCACCTATAGATTTGTGCTTTAAAATATAAATTTTACTTCATACCTAGATGTGTTGTCTATCAAAAAAACTACAATTTTATATTCATTGGATCAAAACTTACCAAAGTCATAAAAAAGATGATCTGTTTTATGACGACAGAAAAGACAGAAATTGATTCCACGAAATAAATTGGATTCAAACTAAAGAACCACCCAAATAAATTATTGTTATGATGATTCGTGGCAGTATACATAATCGGAAACAACCAATAACTCATTCATTTCTGTCTAAGTATTATCCCGATGTAAATGAATGGATTGACGAAATTATAACATCACTACTAAATATTTCACATTAAAAACTATCGCGAGTTTTATCCATATTAACAAATTATGAGTTACGCGCTGAGGCCCGTGCTTAGCGCAATCGTAGGTAACTCCCAGACTTCAAAACAGTCCGAAACTGGTCGGAATCTTTCCGGTAAATATAACGCGGGTCCTAGCCGTTTCATAATAAGTTACTACTAAATATTGGTCTAGCTCTAGACATACCGTCTTTATTTCAGATTTAGGTTCAGACTATTTAAGACGCTTCTAAGTCGCGTTTGGATAAAATGATTACACGGATAAAAAAACGTTTTATAGGACACAGACATTATTTTTTCTACATGTTTGATATCCTGCATTTTTTTATAATATGTTAGATATAATTTCAAAGCATGATATTTTGTTTTTGACAAATAAGTAGAAAAATGGTCAAATATTACAGCAGACCTATATATATATATATATATTTTTTGACCACTATCTCACCTGATGGTAAGTGATGTTGTGGTCGAAGATGTTGTTCAGGCTAACCTAGAATTACTGGCTCTCAAGGACAGCTGCCGAAACACACCGTTAGTTGCTTGGCGACAGATTTTCTACTTGAGAGTGGTAGCTAGCCATGCGGGCATTCGCAAAAATATATAAAGAAAATAAAAGGCGACGAATTAGATTAGCACCCAAGACCCACTAACAGATATTCACGTCAATCCCAATTTTCAGAAGATGCCTGTGAAAGTAGCCGCTCAGGTTTTTAGTCGTTCGGTAGCATAACTATTAATACCAACGTAAGTTTAAATCTTATCGAGGTTGCTGCAAGAGATACCACTGATTTTGTAAATAAAATTGATAACTTGTTGTAATTTGTGATATCTTTACAAATATAAAAGGGCTCGTATGTGGCAATAACTGCTGAGAAACAATTTGTATATATTATTTTATGTTCCTTTGCGAACGCTACCAGAATAGGTAAACATTTTGTCCGCTCCTTAGAAGGTTTGTCTCTGTTCCGTTTCTTTGTTCATGGGGTTGTGAAACAATGAAAAAAAATTCAACGCCGCGCACTGCAGGATGCTAGCCACAATGCCTAGGGTTGTCATTTATGTGTGATTTTACTTATATAAAATTTTAATCTTGTATAAGTCAAATCGTTAAATATTTTTTAACTTATAATAATGTATTATGTGTTAAAGCAATGTGTATATAATAAGTATAAACTACAGGGATAAAATATAGAAATAAAATGTTGACCTTAGGATCGGTTTGCGTATGGATAAAGATATCTTGAGTAGGTAAAAGTAAAGTTGGTATAGCTGTTTTTTTCAGTGATTTCCTCCCATACATATGCAATTCAAAATGCAAACTACAAATGTGTGTATTCCTTAAACTTTCTACAGTTCTTTCAACTAAATCTGGTCTTCCACAAGCTTGCACCCATAATTTGCATCTGAAATGTTAAATTGAATAAAAACAAGTAAATATTAGTGTCTTATGGGATTTTGCTTGATATACGTTATTTGGAAATATTCACCAAGACAGTGGCGGGGCGCGCGTACTAACTAGTCGTTTTCGTAATCGAAACGCTGAAATATAATTCTTATCTTCAATATTTCTAAATGGATGCTATTTTGGTTAGCAACATAGATACCTCGAAAGTGAGACTCATATCAGTTTATTAAAATGTGTCCGCCATCTTGGATTTCTGAATGAACTTCTCCTGTACTATCAGAACTATTATGGTGGACGGTGGTGGACCTTGAAGTCTACTACAGGTCAATTTAATGAATGTATCAGAAAGATCAAAATGGTAAATAATAAAAAAAGGCCCAAACTGGGCACTACTAGTACCTACTACCTATCTGGGAGTTCAAGTAGTGGCCTTCCAATTTCATGATCCAGCAGAATGGTCTAATCATAGATAACAGAACACTAGGACAATAAAATAAGCTTAAACTCGATATTTCTAGCAATATACACCTAGGGGTACCAGTGCTCGTCTCCGAAGTCATCAGGTTAGTTCAGTCAGCAATTGAAACTTCGGGGACTGCGAAAGATCTAATGATAACAAATTAAACAAACCCAAACTCAGCACTTTTCGCTCTAGCTATAAAAGAGTTCCAGGAGGAGTCACTAAAGTCTATCATCAGGTCAGTTGAGCAGAAGGATCATATGATTATTAATAAATGAGAACAAAACTTCTATCTTTGCCTTTATAGGAATTCATGTAGTTGTTCTCCAAAATCCATTCAGGTCAGTTCAGGCATAACATTTAGAATTAGGCGACGAAAATGGATTTCAATTTTACGTAAAATAAACATTTATTCATTTATATTTTATAAATAAAAGACCATTAAATGTGTAGGTAGACATAAAAATTCACCAAGTAATATATACTTTTCTAGAAAACTTGCTGAGAAAATTCAAGATAAATTGCTATTTCCTACCTAATCTACATTACACGTTCTACAAATGGATGTCGTTTTATAATCATCATTCAGCCCCTTGAAACCTAGAAAATAGCA
This sequence comes from Plagodis dolabraria, assembly GCA_963854805.1. Taxonomy (NCBI): domain Eukaryota; kingdom Metazoa; phylum Arthropoda; class Insecta; order Lepidoptera; family Geometridae; genus Plagodis; species Plagodis dolabraria. The sequence goes on along the minus strand of OY978459.1, from coordinate 14,135,883 downwards.
TCCGTATAATTTATAACTTCTAGACAGTCGCTCAGATATGTAAAGAAGTTCATACTCCTTTACACGCTCCACAGACCTCCTACCGTGCTATCCATATTATTATGTTGCCGTAGTTTTTTAAGGGACCGCAAGACAGTAGCATGAATTTTTTGGCTTCATGTGTATAGATAGCGCCATCCACGAAGACGCGCCCCACTCTTCTTGTAAAGCAACTTCCTTTCCATGTCTCGATTAAGGTTGCGCCGTACATAATTGGCTCACCAAAAACCCCATACATCTTGGTATTTACGAGTCCTACGGGTAAAATGCTATTTTATTTTGAAATTTTGTAATTTTGTCTTTGGTTCTTCAAACCTGAAAACACGATTGGTAAAAAAAACCTCGATAGAAAAAAAATATGAAAAATGTGTGTTTTACAAACGTTTTGTTATTTATATCACAAACTACTTGATAATACAGAATGATTTTTACTTTAATAAATGGAGAATAACTATTCCCTTAGTTCCTTAAACCAGTTACCTATATCATTAAATGTTTAGTTTTCTCATAAATAACAATTATTTGATGTGGCGCTTTTGACCTTCTTAAATACTGTAGGTGCTCACCACAATGACACAGTCTGTCCCTTTCGTAAGCGTTAGTTTCCCATGGCACGCTGTTTCTTTCTATCTCTAGTCAGTATGCCCCGGCATTCTTGCGAGGTGTACGTATCGTTCAGCTTCCTGCCACCGACCGCGTTCCAAATTATTTACGTATTTTTTTCTGTGTTCATTAACTAACAGCATACCTATTTGGAATTATATTTTTTGTGCCGGTGACGATGGGAAAACCCAGAAAACTTGGTCATAGACAATATAAAAAATATTTAAAAGAAAGGGCCAGTGAAATGAGGAAGAAAAAGAAGTTAGTATACCTACATATTTGTATTTTTTTTAACTTCCTTTAAGCCTAACAACCTTTAGTTATTCTTTAATTTTATTTTTGTGCTAGTTCATGTGGTTTGGTGTTAGTATTTATGAAGATTGGGATGCAATACCTGCCTTTGGGTAGGTAAGTTAACTTTCCTATAATTACCTTCTTATGCACTACTAAATTCTTTACAGAAACCAAAACGGTTCTTCCATTGACCTTGTGAATGTGACCGATGCTGCTCAAGCACAAGCTAGCATTGATAACGCACGGGCGGCGTCATCTGATAGCTCAGATCATACGACGATGGGGTCGTTGACCTTTCTGCCAGAACAAAGTAGTACCGAGATGACTTTTGGAACTCGGGCGTCGGAACTGGACCATACAAGGTTGGTTTCTTGTCTGATATTTCGCACTCACTTTCTACGAACCACTACTGAATAAAATTAAGAAACCTATATATATATATATATATATATAATTGCCTAGTGTTATCGTTTACCTACGTATAGTTACCTACCTGACTTACCCCCGCGGTTTTACCCCTATCAACAATTTTATTATGCCTAACCTACCAAATCAATGTTAGATAGGTGCATACCTATACCACGGTAAAATTATCTAAGTATACCTACCACGGTAACATTATCTATAAATATTACCTTGCCTATACCAACCTTGACTAAGATTCGTTCAGCCATATTAGGTACCTATGTAGATAACTACTAAGTGTAAGTTATAACCACAGAGAAGATTATAACATACCTAATTACCTAAGCTCGTAACCAAAGTAAATCCATAATAAATCTGTTTTTACAGCTAGCACCTGTTGGTGATAGTTTTGTCGGGGATGGTAGGTAGGTAAACGGACTAGGCCTAGAATTATTCCTGGCTCTCATCAAGGACTGCTGACGGAACACACTGTTTAGGTGCTTGGCAATACATTTTTCTACATTGGGTGGTTACACAAATTGTTATGCTTAGGTACCTACTACATGTATCTTACCTAATATTATGATATTACTCAGATATGTAGAAAATAGGTAAGTAGGCAAGTATCTATGTAAGTTTACTACTAATAGGTACTCAATGTGAACTAGGCTACTCGTGTGCATCGAACTGTGAGTCAGCTTACGGCTGGCGCTCGTTTCAGACAGCCCGTGCCCCGCGATTCCCTCTGTTGAAAAACGCGTCTTTGTAGATGGCACTATCTATATAGTGCGCCGTGCTCTATCTGAATTACTTTATTTATCCGAGGCAGCCTAATCTGCCACAACCACATCACCAATTTCCAACAGGTCATATAGTAACTAAAGGCAGACATATCAACATAAAAAAAGTACCCCTAACTGCTAATGTCTGCTAAGAAATTTTTTTAAGAACTCGCTACTGTGACTCCGCCATTTTGTAAACGTTAGCAATTTGGCATGAAATAACAAAATGTAATGATTACTAATAAATAATATTTACCTCTCTTCTGAGCGTGGAAACTGATGAAATCGAAGTTCTTTTGTAGTGCGATGAGATGAGTAGCAGTCCCGCACGGCGCACGTTGTATGTACCATATTTTAATGTAGAGAATATGCGTAGCCCTAAACGGTGAGTCCCGAATTACTAAGTGGGGTTCGGATTGCGGAACGGACGGACGGTTCACGGTTGGGGCGTCCGTTTGTATTATGCAGTTTGGGACGGTAAGGAGGCGGCGGCGCGGCGGCGGCGGCAGCGCCAGCAGCGCCCCCGCGTCTTGCCCCTTACACCTCGCACGATTGCCCTGTCTAGACGACTGTATTGATATGTTGGCTGCGATTTCGCACTGAATCAGATGTCATGAAATCTCATTGCATTAGTAAAATTATTGTAATTAGATTTTTTAAAGGCAGACAGGCTAGCCGTTGCGTTGATCACCATCTCAGCTGTTAGTAAGTGATGATAATGTAGCCGAGGACGGTAAACAAGCGTGACCTAGAAAGATAATAGTTTATACGGACAACGTTACCTACCAAGTTATTTATCTAAGAAAGCTGAAGCATACTGCGGGATTCCAACCATGGAATATGTACAGAGAATAGTTTATTGACCCAACCATATTGACATGTTGTATGATAAAATTATCCACACTGCCCATAAGGTAATTGTTTTTTCCCCTAAGTTACTGTAAGAGTTAAGTATAGGAAATAGGTACCCAAGAATTTCCTTTTTTTTTTTAATTTCACGAGTGTGGCACTGTGGCTGTACGCTGAAAGAATATTCAGAAACAGGTGCCCCCAAAGCATAGCCTATTATTAATTCAAGAGTTATCTCATAATGCGTATTGTTTATTATTAAAATGTACACTTTTAATTACATAATTAATACTAATAAAAATAAGATTCATCTAAAAGAAATGTGACAGGAAAAGCTTGTAACTTCTGTGTTCACGACATAACCGGTTGAAGCTTTATAAACGGCCACAATATGCCAGTTGAAGGTTAAAGATATGGTGATAACTATTGAAAGTTGTTTCTTAATATAAGGATATATAGGTATATATATGATAGTAAACATGTGATTCAGTTCAGTTTTAGTTTTTTGTGTCACATAATATAATAATATCATATAAGTAATAATATAATAATACAAATGTAGATAACTATTGTGTACCTACCTCAGGAAATTTATAGCGTTACTTTGGTTCATGATTTATGACCATAGGCCATCGATCAGCTCGATTCGAGCTGAGTTACTTGCTCGATGCCATAGGGACATAGGCAATAGGCATACAGCGACATATAGGTAATCACTGATTTATGTCGTCATGGGTGGAAAAAGGAATCTATAAACACATTTTACATTTTATCAGCCGTTTCGGAGATGAGTGTTACAAAAACTTATTCGCGCACACGCGCTTAATATTGTATTTTTTTTTCTAAATTCATTTAGCTATAATCTAGGTACCTACAAAATATATATTTTAAGTACCTACTTAGTTTGTTCGGACCATTTCAAAGAATCAGAGCAATCGCAAAATTTTCTATATAAGATTATTTATATATAAGAAATTATATTCCTTCAAATACAAATACTTTTCCCTTTTTGTCTCTTTGTTTCAGCCGACACAGCTGGATAATTTTTATGAGAATAGTAAAGTCTGACGTCACAATATTAAATTTGTCAATAATTGCGCGTAAAAGATGGTTGTGATGATTAAAATGTGGCAGATTGATTTTGCAAATGTTGAATTAAGTTCGTCAACACATTGGAAACGAGATTTTTTTTTAATTCTATTGTAGCCTATAAAGGACGTAATATGTATTCCTTGAGCTATCATTTTTATTTAAATTTATTCAGCTTCATATTTACAACATATCTTTAGTATGATTATTGATAACACGGCAAAGTAATTTCTAACTATTTTAATATTTTTATGTTTGCAATAACTCTTGCTCTGTGGATTACATTACAAAATTATAAAATTACTTACGGACGCGGGTTCGAATTTCGCACATAACTTAAATTTTTCCTCTCGTTAATTTGTAATTTTATAATTTTTCACTAGTTATTATTTGTGGTACGCCTATATTCACATTTAATTGTATTTATTAATGCAGGGGCGGGCTAACTCAACCACATATTTAACCTAGTATCTGTTTAGTGCACGTAGATAATGTTTTCAAAATGTTATCAGTCAATGTTCACTCAATATAGCAACTTTAGTTTCCGATAAGTAATGAATCAGTAAGAACTTTGATTTTCTTAACATTTTCAACATATAGGTTATGCTAAAAATGTTTAGTCCTTGGTAGTGAGATCTGATATTAGCGTGTTTTTTGTTGTCTTTCTAAAGTTTGGTAAATGTAAAGTTCATCTTGCCTAAAACTATCCAGGGTAGTCAAGTATCGGCATCCAAAATACTGTTATATACTCGTTTATGAAAGCTATTCCCGAAATTTTCATATCCGTATGTATGGCTTCTCCAGAGTTTAACAATACACTATAATATTTTTGCAGAACCCAGTTGAAACTGCCCGCGGTACCACCGCATGACTCGAGCCCACGCGGCGAACTGAGAGCGCCGCACGGTACACTTTTAAACCACGCCCGCCACGGTACACTTTTTAAACCACGCCCGCCGCGGTACAGTTTGCATTCTGTTGTTTTTGAGCTTGAATTACATTTCTTTTCATTAATTACATGAACCCTGAAACCATGACACTCCTTTTTTTTGGGAGTAAATAACAATATTTTGGATACCGATACTTGGCTATCCTGTATAGTCTTAGGCAAGATGATCAAAAAGTAGTTCGGAAAGAATTCTCTGTATGAAACTCAAAGTACTATGTATATGTATGAAAGTGCGGTTTGGCTTTGGCCTTTAGGAATGACGGTGGATACCACATGACCTTGACGCAACCAATCAGATGCGATCATTACTAAGCGCCAAATCAATTAACCACAGATTACCCCCTCTAGATTCCGCAAACTAGACGGAGGTCGCGCGCCACGCATTAGCCTAAATAGTTAGATATAAATGAACGCTTTGAATCATAGCTTCAGTTTCGACCAAGTGTCAGACCCGTAAGCGCCTAAACGCTCCCGTGTTTTAGCGCCAGTGAAAATTTGTTTTGAAACAAAATAAGATAAAATTCTACATGTACAGTGAAATGGTATGAATAGTTATCTTGGAGTTCAAATTACCAAAAAGAAGGAATAAGATTTAATTAATAAGTCAGATAATTTTGTTTTACTGGTTATAAGAGGGGTCAGCGTATACTGGTACTAATTGGGTAAAGATCGTTTCTTGTCTCTGTTCCACATGGTAGCTGTTGCAAGCTTTGTCTCGTTTTGGCGAAAGCACGTGCAACGCTAGTGTTGTGAAATTCTCTAAATTAAAGACGGTGTCGACATCGACATCGAAATAATATAAACATTATAACAGCAGTCAGTATATAAGCCTAGCAATTATATTTTTGGACAACTCATTTTTTTAAGGTTTCCTATATTAATACCCACCAGGGAATAACAAGTTTTACATCGTTTTTTAACCTTCCAAAAAAGGAGGAGGTTCTCATTTCGTATGTTTTTTTAGGGTTCCGTACCCAAAGGGTAAAAACGGGACCCTATTACTAAGACTTCGCTGTCCGTCCGTCCGTCCGTCTGTCACCAGGCTGTATCTCAAGAACGGTGATAGCTAGACAGTTGAAACAGATTTTTCATTCACAGATGATGTATTTCTGTTGCCGCTATAACAACAAACAAAAATTTGGCCAAGTGCGAGTCGGACTCGCGCACGTTAAAACAAAAAAGGCTATTAAAGGTTATATGAAGTCAAATGTTGTATAGCTAATGGTACGGAACCTTTCGTCTGCGAGTCCGACTCGCACTTGGCCGTTTTTTTTTGTTTTTCTTACCTCAGAACTTATGTGTGGGTGACCCGATTTTAAAAATTCTTTTTTTTATTTGAAAGCTGATGCTCGTCATTACCTACGATTTAAATTTCATAAAAATTGGTCAAGCTGTTATTGAGTTACACTCCGATAACTGAACAATATTTACTTGATGATATAGTCGTTGACAATGAAAGACAATCGATCCCGTAAGTAGCAAGGGTCACTAAAGAGAGTGAAAAATTTTTTTTTACCATAAAATGAAACCGACTTCTACACCCAAAAATTTAAATAACATGTCGAAGTCGGTACCATGCGCACAATATTGTGATAATAGATACTTTTGAACAATCATGGTACCGACTTCAACAAGTTATTTCACACTTTTGGGTGTTGAAGTAGGTACCGTCTTTTGGTTAATTTATTTTAAAAAAAATTATATATACGTAGGTATATACGCATCTAAGTCAACAAGTAGGTATTTGCAGAAAATACAATATTAACTATATTATTTTTTAAATATGCAGAACGAAAACTACCTTGATTGTTCAGAGTAAGTTCAAGTGTAATATGTTCCTACGACTAAGCCCATCCCTACGGCGAGTGTCCGCTTGGTATAATAACTAGCGTGACCTTGAAATAGCCAATGAGAGCGCTTTTGTTTTAGTCCCCGCAACCCGCACCTACCTCTAACTTTGGTGAGCTCGGATACGAATAAAAATCTTGTAATGTGGTATCTAGAGGGGGTAATCTGTGCAATTAACCAATCCGATTGTATTTAGAAACTGGTGCGTGTTTTGTTACTCGAGGAGTCGACGAGTCCGAAAGCAAAGCGGTCACTGTATGAGAGACACTTCTTTACATATTATTGTTTATTCGTATTTCGTAGGTCCGTACCTATGTGTTCGAGTTTATTTCACCGGCTTAAACGATTTTAATGTATGAAATATTATTACATTTGTCTTAATAGCGCAAGTGACACTAGGTACTTACATAAAAAACTAACAGACAGATTTTAGTCGCTATATTGTCAGAGTAAACTTTTTTTTTTCTTTCCAAACCCGTAGAGTGGGGTGTCAAAATAAACGATTCCATAAATTATATATACCAAATTTAATTTTTTTATAGTAGTTTGAGTAAAATTTTGGAAATCTACTGTGTTGGCAATAAGATAAGGTATGCATAAAATGTCAGTTGCTTGTATAAAAGCGAAATGTTACTACGAACCTGCGCAGTTTCGACAATCACGGGGTCGACCAGGGTTTCCACATTTTCTTTTAAAGAACTGCTGCACGAAATATCTTTACTTCCTGGCAAGTTTACGGAAGGTACAGCATGGGGTTTTAATCTTTTATTCCTAAGCATGTCTTTTGTAAAATGTGCAGAACACACCAACTGTCTAGGTTTTTTTATCTTCATTATATTATCATTACGATCCATAAGATCAGTCCACTTTTTTCTTCTAAAAAAAAGAACATTGATTACGTTTATGTATATCGCAAAAGTACACGTACTCTTAATAACTTATTAAACGAAAGCACATAAAGTCAGCATCATAAAAAATGTCTTTTTTAACCTATAACCGGATATACACCCGACTCACATTCTAGGCATCGAGATAAAATATAGAGGTTTTTTTTTTTTTTTATACTGAACTGGGTAGCACTTGACCACTATCTCACCTGATGTTAAGTGATGATGCGGTCGATGATGGAGCGCGCTTACCCAGGAGATACCTGTTCACTCGCGTTTTGAAGACTTAACCGGAAACACAGACTCAGGCAGGGTATTCCATTCCCTGGCGGTTCGTATAATGAACGAAGAAGCAAATCGCTTTGTTCGGGTAAATGGAATATCTACCATATAGCGGTGGCGCTTCTGAGTATCCCTGGATGTCCGGTTATACAATGGAGATGGCGGAATCAAATCATGTAGTTCTGTGGCACACTCCCCGAAATGTATCCGATAAAAAACCGATAAGCAAGCGACTTTGCGGCGATGCTCGAGACTTTGGAGTCTCTTGCTTACAAGTTGGTCGTCGTTAATGAGTCTCTTGGCTCTCCTCTCAATAGCTTCCAGTGTCTCCAGCTGGTATTTGGCAGAACCATCCCAAAGGTGAGAACAGTACTCCATACACGGCCGGACTTGCGCTTGATAAAGATAACGCAGCTGTCCCGGTGTGAAGTATTGTCTCACCTTAGCCAAAATACCAAGCTTTTTTGAGGCCAGCTGGGCTTTAGACTCAATATAGGAGCCGAAATTGAGAGTCGGTGTTAATGAGATGCCAAGAAGCTCGAGATGGTTACTTATCGGCACGGACACATTCCTGAAAGTAGGAGCCAGCTGAAAAAGGCTCCGTTTGGCGGAGAAAAGACACGCCTGGGTTTTAGCAGCATTGAACTTAACCAGATTGGCATCAATGATTCCAGGTTATATAAGCCGTTTTTATGCTTTTTAGGTTCGCGTTTGACCACACCCTGCCTGATGTTAAGCATTGGTGTGGTCTAAGATGGAGCACGCTTACCTAGAATAAACCTATTTACTCTCGATTTGAAGACACCCATGTTGTATTCATCGGGAAAAACTGACAACGGTAAGGAGTTCCACTCTTTCGCAGTAGGCACGAGAAAAGTGGAAGCGAAGCGCTTCGTACGAGTCCTGGGAACATCAACCATGTGCGGATGGCGCCTCTCCGTCTCTCTGGACGTCCGATGGAAAAAGGGGGAGGGCGGAACTAGGTCGTGTAGTTCTTGTGCACATTCACCGAAATGTATCTGGTAAAAGACCGATAGCGAAGCGACTTTTCCGGCGGTGCTCGAGGCTTTGTAGCTGAGTCTCACCCAGAAAGTCGCTGCCTATTAACCTCTTGGCGCGCTTCTCAATCGAATCAAGTGCCTCAAGCTGGCATTTGGCAGAACCGTCCCAGAGGTGAGAGCAGTCCTCAACACAAGACCTTACTTGAGCTTTGTATAAAGTAAGCATCTGTTCCGGTGTAAAGTACCGTCTCACCTTTGAGCCGTGCCGGGTAAATAGGTACTGTGCTAGTCGACCGACGTAGGCCCTTAGGCCTGCTCTAGTGTGCCTATATAGGTATAGTTATTTAGTTGGTGTGGGTTTTATAAAATTACCGAATTGCGCCACTGTCGCGCCATAGAACATAATATAATAATACTACGCCGCGCCGCGCCGTCGCGTCGTCGTCGCGAGGCGAGCGAGAAAAGGTCAATGACCGTTAGCGGCGTTATTGAAATAGATTTGAGTAGTTAAAAAAAACCAGCTGAAATATTGCTGCTATTAGCGCTTACGTGCTGCTTGTGGGCACTAAATGATGAACGTGGAACACCCCGTTAGGTGCATGGTAACAGATTTTCTACTTGCCGATGGTAGCTAAACAGGCGGGATTCGCAAAATGCCCTACCACCATGCTATAACGACTGCCATCCTAAGACAACAACCGAAGCCTACAAGGCTTGACATGCCTTTAGTAGTACAATGTCACTAGCGGTCACCAAGTCATGACCGCAGCGGACGTTGTTTAACCTAAGTTGTTTTACTGATCGGTTACGAACGGCTTATTAAAAATTGCTACTACAAGTCTCAGGTCAGAGTACAGAAATCTAAATACCTAACTAGGGAGTAGATATGGTATAAACGAAAATTTATTTTGAGACGGCCAACGGCTCACTCGCGCCGCGCGCCGTTTAACTGCTGTGTCACGAATATATCCAAACGCAGAGCCACGCACACAAATTCGGCGCACACAAAGAATCCTTAGAGCGTGGTTAGTTATATTATTACACATTCGCACAAACGCTTGTCCGGAAACTTACCTTACCACTACCACGGTAATGTTATATAGATAACTTTACCGTGCCACTACCCAGTTAAATTTACAGATACGCTAGTGCTTGACAAAATTTAAAAGTTGTCGATATTATCGATATTACACATTAGAAAGTCATCCAATAATCATATTAAAATGAAAAATTAAGTAGCCATTTGAAAGTAGCTATAAATAAATATCCATAAGCGTTTAATAAAGAAAACAAAAATGTTAAAACATCTTCAGTTATGAGGGTAGTAGGTACTTTATCACTTTAAGTATTAATGTACAGCAATCAACGCACAATGCAACTGTTCCTTAACAGTTGCAGCTCGAGCAAAAAGCACAACAATAAGAATAATTAAAAAGAATATGTCACTGATCGTATTTTAGAAAATAAGTAGTTTTGATTTTACTGACCTGTGAAATAGATAAATATATTTAATAGTTTCCTTTTCTGGGCATTTAGAACCGCAATTTTTTAAATATAGTCAAGACGAATATACACTTATTTTTTTAAAGTATAGTAGTAAAATAAATATGTAGTGTTTGAATTACTATATTATTAACGTTTAAATTTTGTAATGAAAAAAGTTTGTTTTCTTTCTAAAATACTATTTTTCTTTTTCGCCTGCTAGACAACAACTAAGTAACTTCTTAGCTGTCGTCTAGCGGCACTAACGCTCTAAAAAGAGAATCCTCTACTATATTACTGTATATTAAATTAAATTTATAACCTTACATTTGCGGTGGTAAGTTGCCATATATTAGCTGTAGGAACAGCTGATTTGTTCAATGTGCGCCTTTTTGTTGTAGTCATAAAATCTTCATCATTAAAATGAACTGAACAAACTCGACTGTAGTTTGTAGGGTACCAGTTTCTTTTGCCTGTCGCGGATATCCATTTGTCCTTTATTTTAGGATCTTGCGGGAAACTAAAATAAAAAGTCAAAAAAATTACTTGAGTCACTGTGTGATACGGCTCACTAACAATTAAAAAATTTAATATTTCAAATTTCTCCAACAAGTTGTCAGATAATATAATACCTATGTCAATCTGATATGACATTGGCAGATTTCACTATTGAAAATATTTAGTTTGACACTAGCTTGACATTTAACGACTACTGTGAACTCACTCAGAAGTATTCAGAACACAGTCATGACCGGTTAGATTTCAAATTACGTGCAAGAAATATTTTTTTTGAGTTATTTTCAGAACAAAAAAAAGCAATTTCTTTTATTTCAAAGACGCTATTTTGTAGTAACATTTACGTCGCATTACCTATTTTTTTTTAAACATATAAAGTATGCTTGTCTTGAATAATGTGACCCACATGTATATTTAAAAAAACACACTATTTTTAGTGAACTAAGACTTACCGGTGAAAGGTTATCCCCTTATTGATATAATTACAGGTTGTGGAAGAGTTTCCGCAATTAGATATGCTGCAACACACCATTTTTACACGTTGTTTCACGTACGGCGTTTCAAGCAATACTAAATGAATACTCGTGGTGAGTCTAGAGCGCTGGTGGTTTATTAGTCACCTATGCGGTGACAAGGTCACTATGGATATGTGTAGGGCTGCCATCCGTCCGGGTTTCCCCGGATTTGTCGTAGTTAAGAGGGCATCCGAGGGGCGTCCGGTAGGGGTTTCCAAATAGTGTCCGGGTAAAACCCGAAATTCATTCGTATTCATAAGCTGCATACAAGTTAACTCCGGAGATGCAAAATCTACAACAACAGAACGTCCCCCGTGCTGACTGAGCTCAGTCGGTCAAATCAGAGATCCCCGGCTAAAGGGGTGGATGATGCGGTACCGCACATTACTCGGTATATTTTTTCCTCTCGTATATTTGTACTTTTGTAAAGTAAAAGATCTTGAGCTCGTCAAAATTTAAACTTGTTACTTAGTTTTGATTTACATATAGAAAAGTTTTACGGTTCGGGTACTTAACCGACGTAAACAAACAAGATGTCTTTAAAAAAAAATTATACTATGTAATTTGTAGTTTTTAACTAGCTACTAGTTATTTGATTATTTATTAAACCAAAATGAATAATGTATTTCTGATTTGATGCCAAATAAAACTGCCCCTCATTATTTTTATCACCAGTTTGCCTCAGAATGAGAAGAGTAAATAGTTATGTTTGTAGTTTTTGTGCAAAGAAGCTATATATATGAAAAAAATATGAAGTTTGTTTTTATGGGTGTCCGGGTAAAAAACTAAATTAAAAAAAAAACCCGAAGATTTGGGTGACCAAATCTCCGGGTTTTTTTTAAGATTCGGTCCGACATCGGTGGTTTGGGTGATGGCAGCCCTAGATATGTACCTTCTAGTGCCTAATTATTTAGATTTCTGTGGGTTAGAAAAACAAGGGATATTTGCTTTCAGTAATTAATCGTTCGTGTTACGATGTCTCCGAGGTTCTCTCACCTGTTTCTCTAACATATAAACAAATAAATCTGTATTTAGTCCAAATACGGGACATGTTCCCGTTGTAATAAGTAATACCGGACGGCATGGTAAAATACGGTGACTGTCTCGTATATACGGGACGTATGGCACCACTTAAATTTACCTCACCCCCACTTAGAAACTTGCAGCAACACCAATAAACCTACAAACACACATGCAAAAAGAGACCGGCGTATCGCTCTGTAGTTACGGACTGTGAACGCAGTTATTTTTACCAAATTTTATGAATAATTAGGTAATTATTCATATTTCGATGGTTGTGGTTAAGAAACCCTATGCGAAGGCATATGGAAGTGGGTTCGATTAATAACGTAATAAAAAATATTATTTTCAAATATCTGCTATTATTGAAAAAGATAATAATAAAGAATCAAAATTAAACTGAGTAAAACACACCAAAATACGTACTTTTTTATCCACTTCAGAATAAACACATGGTTTGGATGTCGAAAGTTCCACATAATTAGTAAGCACCATGCGTAGTTTCAGTGTTGGGATCGAGTCCTCGAGAAGCCGACGCGCATTTTTCAAGGGTTTAAAACACTTTGGCTCAAAGTGTGATGAGCATATTGTGCTATTTTTTGTTGGGAACCAATTTGGACCTCTTCCTGTCGCATAAGTCCACCGTTCTTTAATATTTGGATCCTTTGGATAGCTTAAATTTTAAAATATCAAACTAAATGTTATGTACTGATACATGAGTTGAGTATAAATTGACGACACAATATTTTATTCTAAATTGTAATACGTTTATAAATTATTCAAGTTATCATTGATCGGTAAATAGTCGATATTTGAGTTTCTGATAGTACCGCAGAGAGCATCTCTATTCAACAGACGCTTGCCGCACTACGTACCTATATTGTGAGAGTAATATCGTATATTGAGAGTAATAATAAAAACTTTTACCCACTGCACTGCTTGAACAAATAATGCATTGATTGATTAGTACTAAGCAAGCAATAGTTTGACAGTCTAAAATAATAACGAGGTTGGTGCTTAACGTGTTTACGTTCGTAAATCACGTTTTTAATACCACTACATATTTGTTATACTGATTATTATAGGAAAAACAAAATCGTTTTATACTTACGTGTGAAAGGAGATGCCGTCGTTCCCGTAATTCACATTACAGCTAGTATTTTTACAAACAACCACTGAACAACGTGGCATTTTGCCAAAAATTGTGAACCAAAGTCGTCCGCTGTTTGAGTTCGACTGACGACAAAAACTCGGATAGGCCTGTTTTAGGCCAGATGCGTTCGCACGTGCCACGCCCACATACCTCATCTCCCTTGTTTGAAACAAGTTGTTTCTGATCTTAGCTACGAGCGGTTTATACAGGTAATTTTTAAAGAATGGGTAAAATATATGTAATGAAATTCTTATAGGTATAATAAAACCGTTAATTACTAGCAATTTTGGCACCGCTGTAACTAGCACTCTTCTTAGGCCATACCTAGATGTGGACAAATCCAATTCTGTTAAATAGTGATATGAGAGGAGGCGTTATTCCTAAATTATCCCTTGACCAAAAACGTTTCGCCAATGTGCGGTGCAAGGGAGGGTGGGCTTGCCTGGCCCCGCCGAATTATTTAAAACCATCTGACGGCGAATAGGAAAAGCACGTTAATCAATCGATATTGCTATGTTAGTTGCACTGCCATCCGCTTTATTTATCACATTGGAAAGTAGGTATCTATCTCAGAATACAGAAAACGTTTTTCTGTATTCTGAGGTATCTATATATTTTTAAATATGTTACCTTTATTCTTAAGTCCAAACATGGCAGTGCACCTGTTCTTATCCTTATAAGTCCTTTTTTTGTAGTAATAATGTCATCTTTCTTGAAATGCAACGAACATATTTTTGTGTATTTTGTCGGACTCCAATATTTTCTTTGTATTTGCCTTAACCGTTCATTTCTAAGAGATTCATTTGTAGGAAATCTGTAAAAAGTTGGAACGGGAAATTGAGTCGGAATCCGGTCGCGATGAATACGGTCCTGCTTTTGTGCGAATAGAAATATATGGCGCCCTTTTAAAATATTTATATGTATAACCTTATAACAAGTGTTCTGTAATAATCAGAACATACCTGTACCAAAAACACCTATTTAAATGAATCAATTTATTAAGTTAATGTTAATTACTTATAAAGTTTTAAGTTACTTATATAATTGGCATGTACACGCTACTTTATGGGGAAGCTGAATCTGAACAGTTACAGGAATGAAAATAAAGGATAAAAAATATTAAAAACACGTACATGTGAAATGTAATGCCGGCAAACGCCTTTGTCAATCGATCAGAACTATTTTTGCAAGATAAAATGCAACACTTCATATTTGTGGCGTTCAAAGAATATAATGTCGTGGTTCCCAAACAAACGCGAAGAGAAGACAGAAGACTAAGCTAAGGCACGGCCCTACTGTTGACGTCACCTTTCATGGCTGACATGAAAGGTGCATGTTCCTTATGTTATCTTTGGCACAGCAAACTGAATAAGTCGATAAAAAAAAACAACCTAATATGATCGAACTGCTTAGCGACGCGCGCTTCCTATTACAAAGTGATAACGATACAAGTGGAAAACCTGTCCGCACGCAGTGTTGCCGTTCAAAGCAGAATATGCTTTGGGACGACTTCATTCGTCAAAAAACAATGGAACTCTTGGTTGGAAAATTAACAATAGGACATTTTAAGTTATTTTTGTTTATTATTAAAGACTGATCATTACACGAATCTGTAATATAAATTAAGTATAGTTTAAAGTATATTAAGTTGTTACGTTGATATAGTTATTTGTTAAAAAACTATTTTTATTAATATATTATTGATTGTTTGTTTTTATAAGGAAATTAATGCCAATTATTATACACAGTAAGTAATTTTATTAGTAATTCATGTTGATTATTGAAGGCTGATCGATGTAGCTATAATCTAAGATTTTTTTACCTGTAGATGTGTTGTATGGCCTCCATATTTACTAGACGAATTCAGGGTAATCACCTGAGTCACTACCAGTCTTGCACTTCCGAGCGTCCGGTGAATACATCGCCGCTAATCGTGCTTTTTAGTCATAATCTGTGGACAATATTATTATGCCTTTCTTGTGTCTTTAGACTCTACACCAATCATACAGGCACTGTGAGAGATAAGAAAACTGTTTCATTTCACGCGTAATTATTGCTTTTATTGTTGAAATAGAAAATATCGTCATTTTGTTTTATCTTAGGAACTAAACTCAATGAAATGGATGAGCGAGATATGTGTATCGTTTGGTGAGAGAGAGTGAAAGAGATCGCAGCATAATGGTGATCGGAACGTCTCGTGGCGAATTGCTTATTTATCTCTTTCTAACAAGAGATATGACGCATAATATTTGAACGTTCTTTCCGTGTCATTACAAACTGCATATACATGTGCGTAGGTATGTATATAGGTAAATTCTAGTAAGCTTTTAGAGCAGTGGTGTTCGGATATAACTAATCTATATATTTCAAATCTCTGGCTATAATACTTATCTGTGATTTAATTACAGATACGTTTTTTAATGCGATAGTGTTTGCTAGAAGAACTACTTTTTAATGCTCTATTTATTTGACGTTGTTTTATTTATTTTATACCATTTATTTACCTTCATTATTGAAAAAATATATTTAAACCTACTTCGACAAGTTATTTCACACTTTTGGTTGTTGAAGTCGGTTACATTTTTTGTTAAAAAAAATTTTTAAATTCTTTTTAGTGACCCTTGCTGCTTACGGGATCGATTGTCATGCATTCTCAACGACTATATCATCAAGATATGTACATATTTTTCAGTTATTGGAGTGTAACTCAAAAACGGCTTGACCGATTTTGATGAAATTTAAAATGGGACCAAACGACAAGCATCAGCTTTCAAACAAAAAAAGAATTTTCTAAATCGGTTCACCCAGTCAAGAGATCTGAGGTAACAAACATAAAAAAGACACAGACGACTTGAGAACCTCCTCCTTTTTTGGAAGTCGGTTAAAAAAGAAACTGACTATGACACCTTTTCTATTTAGGGACAATTTACTTTTCGTTAGTCCAACTACGACGAATAGGAGTTAGTCATTTTTGAATTCATGTTGATTAATAAATAGTATGTACTGTTGTGATTATAGAAGAAGACGTCGCTCGTTAGTGGCATAGTTTTTTTTTTATTGACTAGTTGGTCAAGTCATCCACTTGATGTTACGCGTTGCCTCTCCATTACAGTTGCAGTGTCACCATCCTTGTTCTGAATAACACTGCACTGCGCTCAACACTCCGAGCCGAGACGTTAGTTCTTACTTCTTATATGTCTCGCCCAGTAATTTTACTTGCTACTCTTCACCGCCTTCATGCCTTACTAAACATGCCTGCACACTACTGCTTCGGAGAATAAAGGCTATAGGTGAATAATAATATATAGGTAATAATAATTATCTGACACTACAGTGTACCAACCAAGAGGGAGTCTTGCTAAAAACAAATAGTTATAACCAGGTAAAAACATCTTAGGTTATGTTAAAAAAGTACTTATCTACATAAACATGCAAGACACATCATACATTTTTCTTATAAGCAATAAGGCCCTCCACCAATACTGCCAGTTGCCACTCAAGGGGTCCATAGCTGTTATATTGATGCGAGCTTGAGCATCATTTAACTTTTAGTTAAAGAATTAGATTAAAAGGAAATAGAAATATACAATAGTGTTTTTTATAAGCTTAAGTTTTTAATAAATAGGTCACTACCATATTTGATAGCATTCTCGATGGGTTCAGTTAATTAACCATACTTGATCTGTAGAAATTCATCCAGCGCAGCGTTTGGAAGAGACGCGGTAGAAAAGGAATTTGTGTTTAATTAATTGAAAAGGTAAAAACACGACTGCAATTTATTTATTTTTATCGTTCTATTGAAATTAAAACTACAAGTTATATAAATGTCATAAATACCTATACTAATAGGTATTTATGACATTGCTTTTTAAACCCCATCCTTTTGATACGCCACTCGATGGGTTTGGATTAAGAAAAAGATTTCTTTTCTCGCTATATTGCGTCTAAAATCGTATGCATTACCCCAGCAAGAAAATCACTTCTGGAATAAATTGAGTTCTACAAATAATTAGTGCGTTATACGCTGTAAATGTGCCCCAAATAAAAAATTGTGCATTTTGCCGTTTTGTTAAAAAAAAAGGAAAAACCAATTCTGCTGGAGTAACGTTGTTCCAGCAGGAAAATTGTAATCGAATGATCGGAAAGAAAAATTGAGTATATGGACAGATAGCTTATATTTGTGCGTAAATGTGCGCCAAAAATTAAATTTGTGCGTCGTAAGGTTTTCGAGATATTTCATTTCCTGCTGGAGTAACGTTTAGTAAAATCTTATTTCTCGAAAACCAATAATTGTGCGACTTTACAATCAAAGTATATTAGTAGCTCTTAATTTGTGCTTATTTGTGACACCATTAGGTTTTCAAAATTCTGTACCATTTTTATGTAATTATGCAATTACGAAAATAAAAAAAATATGTCTAGCGCTAAAACAAACAAACGGTTGTACTCACTAAAAACGGTATTTGGTTCTTCTTGTTATTCCATTCATAAAAAGTAAACTTATTAGACAAAATATACACGCATTTATCAATAATATCAATATATGTCGCAACCGACAGTGTCATAGTTAGATATCAAAATGCAAGAAATAGAATTAACTTAACATGTTTCGGTGTTAACCAAAAATTAGTGCGTTTAATGAAATATATATACTGAAAATTTCAGCTTCATATGTAAAGTATTAAAGAAGATATGAACATAAACTAAAGCAACAGCAAGATTTCTGGTTATCCGACCAAATTCGAAAGATAGCAAAAAAGCGGCGGTTTCATACATATTGATGGTCTTCTTTAATAAGTATTAATGGAAGCTTTTGTCCGTACAGTCACACATAAAATACTTTAAGAGGAATTTGTGTATATTTTTATAAAAGGTATTGTTTAGATTTTTATTTTGACGAAATATTTTTTTTATTGTATTCCTAGGCTCAGGCAACTTATAAGATATTAAATGAAAATGCAGTTTATGCTTACATTCTTTCTATTTTTTTTATGTAATTATACCTTTTTACCTACATACCTACATACTAGTAAGTAAATTTATTTTATAGTCTTACCTTTTCGAGTTTCCAGGTAATCTAAAAAAGTTATCTCTGGGTGCGTTATTGACGAATTCATGGAACAAAAACAGCACATATATCCTATTCGTCATATTTAGTATGTACATGAACTTATACATAGATAGAAAATTACACACCGTCCATTCGTCACTGCGACGCAATCGGGACTGTCTGCGTACTAAGCGCGGGCTGAGATCGAGGCGCGTAGGTATAACTCGCGTGTCGTCCGTTTCTATGAAGTTGAAATACTGTACAGATAACATTACCGTGCTATATCAGTCTGTTTCCCATGATTTTATAGCTGTGCGAACTTCAGTCGACTTCTTCGTTGCAATCGTAGGTATAGGTAAGTTGAACATATGGTTGATATTTTAATGAATGTACCTACGAAGCAATAACAACTATGTACTATTATTTATTCTGTGATATGATTAACTAATTGCATCATCTAACAATCGTAAAGCTAATAATAATTTGTCTTTGGACTAGCAATTAATGAAAAACAACTCAATTAATATACCAAAAATGTATTCATTTCATTAAAATGTGAATGAATGTATTCATTTCATAAAAATGTTTGATGTAGTAATGTAACCCGAATAAATTTGTACTACTCTTTATTGTGTAAACTAAAAATAACTAGATACACCACGGTACTTACGTATAAAAAAAACCTTTTATATAAACTCAATATAAAAAGCAGTTATATAATTTCCCTTAACAGTTTTATGCCACAATGTACCCAGGCACAATATGTGTACACCTGTTAGTTCAGCAAAGTTAAGAAGATCATCAATATGTATGAAACCGTCGCTTTTTTGCTATCTTTCGAATTTGATCGGATAACCAGTAATCTCGCTTCGTTTTAGTTTTTTGTTAAAATCTTCTTCAATACTTTACATAGGAAGCTGAAATTTTCAGTATATATTTTTCAATAAACGCACTAATTCTTGGTTAACACTGAAACATGTTAAGTTAATTCTATTTCTTACATTTTGATGTCTAACTATGACACTGTCGGTTGCGACATATATTGATATTATTGATAAATGCGTGTATATTTTGTCTAATAAGTTTACTTTTTATGAATGGAATAACAAGAAGAACCAAATACCGTTTTAAGTGAGTACAACCGTTTGTTTGTTTTAGCGCTAGACATATTTTTTTTATTTTCGTAATTGCATAATTACATAAAAATGGTACAGAATTTTGAAAACCTAATGGTGTCACAAATAAGCACAAATTAAGTGCTACTTATATACTTGTATTGTAAGGTCGCACAATTATTGGTTTTTGAGAAATAAGATTTTGCTAAACGTTACTCCAGCAGGAAATGAAATATCTCGAAAACCTTACACAAATTTAATTTTTGGCGCACATTTACGCACAAATATAAGCTATCTGTCCATATACTCAATTTTTCTTTCCGATCATTCGATTAAAATTTTCTTGCTGGAACAACGTTACTCCAGCAGAATTGGTTTTTCCTTTTTTTTAACAAAACGGCAAAGTGCACAAATTTTTTATTTGGTGCACATTTACAGCGTATAACGCACTAATTATTTGTAGAACTCAATTTATTCCAGAAGTGATTTTCCTGCTGGGGTAATGCATACTCTAAAATCCACCAGTTTGTTTTTTATTATTTTTATGTGCCTACCTAGTGTCACTTGGGTTATCAAGATGAATCTAATTATATATCATTCATCAAAATCGCTTAAGCCGTTTAGAAGTTATGGTGGAATAAAGAAACTCACAAACATACATGAACCCTGAAAACATAACACTCCTTTTTTGGGCAGACGAGTAAAATCTACTGTTTGCGTTAAGAACCTTCTACATTTTTATATAGGTAAAAAACTTAATAATGGTGTTATTAATGTATGCCTTTATTAAACAAAATACTATGAACTATATACAACACTACAGCTACTACAATAAAACTATTTAGACAACCTATAAGTCATAGCAGACTCATAGGCAGTCCAAATGCTCCAGCCCACTCCCAGTTGGCAGCGTGTCCAGCATGCTGGCAGCATTGCCCCGTTGAATTGCAATGCTTAGGGTGATTGCGTCAGTTTTCGGCCTTTTAGCGCAAACACGAACTTTAAGATACCGCCAAAAAATAACTGCAAGGATTATAATTACACAATTTATGTTTCTTGGCAGCTTATATATTGTAGTTTCCAATCACAAAATGTATTGACTTCAAGGAGCTTAGTTATTTTAATATATAATTTTGATTATAAAAATGGTGAAAACGCTAGTTTTCGGCCGTATTTTTCAGTATTCGGCCTCATGTATTTTAGTTTTCGGCCACGGTGATATGACTATTTATGATTAAAATCTTATTAATAAATTAACATAAAAAATCAGATAAACTGAACTCTATATTTCGAATTGAATTAATTATTCATCCAGCAATAGATTCATGACAAGACAATTATTGATTTATTTTAATAAATCAATTAAAATTAATTAAGGGCAGTCCGTAATAAGTACAAAATTGATACGAGTACTTACCTTTATTCTTTATTCAATTTACTCACAAATTTCATGAAAGATGTCAGAGAGTTAGTTTAGTTATAATTATTATGAGTTTCGTTGCCATACTCAACATCAGTTTTTTTTTAAGTATACCTAACTTAATAAAGCACACTTGGTAAATATTCACTTCCTTTAGATACTGCTCTTTGTCATGTTATGATTAATAATTTGAGAGACTATATGACTGTTATTTAACTAACAGTCATAAATTCTCTCAAATCATTTATAATTACTATCGCCAATATCACAATAAAAATAACGTTATAGGCAGGTACCTCTCTCAATTCTATTAAAAAAAACACATGTCCCTTGTATTTATATCTTAGTCATTTTAATAAAACCGTCATTATATGTATGAGTAATTATTAATATGTAACATTTATGGGATTATTTTTGTTTAAAAACTCTTCTTAGATAAGTAATACGTATTGAACCTAACGCTTCAAATGACTTCTAATGATGAAGTTAAGTTTAATGTTCTTGTAAAAAACTTCTCATCAATATATAATGTCTTCATAATTAATTTTCAATTAGATTTAATCATGCGTTGCAGTTGAAGGATTTATAATGCATATCTTCAAATTTGGGCCCCAACATCTTAAATTATACAATTTAGAGCAGAAGTCACAACTAATATTCTTAAATCGTTTTCTTCTATGTCGCTTATTAAAAATATAGCAATTAGCTTTTCTTCTATTGTTTTTTTGTTTTCCTGTGACATATTTCTTTTCAAAATATATGAAATCATATTTAGTTTACAAAGACAAGATTAGAATTATTAATTAATTTATTTAAGTTAGTATATGAATAGTTTTTTTTTAATGTCTGTTCATATGGACAAACGGGATTTTGTTTTCAAATATTTATTATTTGAGTGCGCACTGTTTATTTACACGTGCGTGAGGTCACCTCCCTATACTAACGGAAGACCAGCGCTGGTTGCAACCAACCAGCTTTTTGCTGAGTTAGCATAGGGATGTGACAAACACTTTGTTTACTTTTCTATGTGTCCATAATTATATATTTAACCATTATGTAAAGTGTTTGTCGCAATTAAAGTTATTCATTCAAAGTTATTCATTCATTCATTCAAAACTGTTGTTTTCCTCGACTGCTTTAACGGACCTTTTTCTATTCACTTCATTTCAGATTTTCTTGCCTTTAGAAAAAGTGAAGATGTTGGTAGCCAACTTCTTTTTTCCCGGTTTTATCTTTTCTTTATCCTCGTAAAACTGACGCCATATTACAACTGTTGTACGAGTATGTACCTACGTGTACACCGGCTGTAGGTGTAGTAGAAAATATTTGTTTATTACTATCTACGTCTATTACTTCTGTGGATGATTTGGTTTAACCAAATATTTTCTAAAGGCTTCTCGATGTTTTATTTCTTTTACAGGATCTTTTTAAGTAAAATTTGGTGTTCTGGTTTGTATCAGTGCTTTTTGGATTGATTTAAGGTTTGATGTTGTAATTTCTGTTTCACAGTGGTCTTTCTTCACTTTTTTGTCATAATTTCGTTTGCTGCATGATATATACTGTAAAATTATACGAACCCGAGACTTAACAATTTTGTTGCTCAGATATCTATATATGATGTTTTTTAAAAAGCTTAAGATGTAGGATTGTCCAGCGTAATCATTTTGATATATTTTTTCGGATTCCCAGTCTTATAAAATTTTTTTGGACCGTGTCTGCTAGATCGATCTGATTTCTTTAAAGGAAAACCACACCATGCTAAGTTCAATAATCAATCTACGAGATCTTTTTTGACTACATTTATGAAAAAAGGATTAAGCCGCGCCTTAATCGTATCGTATCACTAGTCCTTCCAGAGATAAGATTTTGTATAAAAATTCCGTTGTGTCGGCAAACTTCCCTTATAGACAATTTTTTGTCTCTGAAATCCCTAAGCGCCAAGATCATAGACTTATTTGAATATTGAGTGATTTTTTGTTTTGCTTCTGGAGGTGCCATCTAGACGGACAATTTTTAATTGATACGCAAATCTAAGCCTAAATCGTCAGTAGTTTCGTAGTTTGAGTTCATTTTATTATTCAGTATTCCCACTTTATCATTTAGTGTAGATTTACGTACACCAACCTAAAACTTCTAAAAAAGCTTGAATACATGAAGAAGATATTTATGCAATAATAACACATATTTTATTCGGCGTTAGGATTTTTTTTTGCAACATGGCCGGCAAGTTGATGTATCCATTCAGTTTTCGGCCTAATTTTGCTCCATACATTTTTGATAGGCCGAAAACTAACTCAAAATATTGTCGCTATTTTACATTTCGGCCGTTACTGAAATAGAACTGTTATTCTTTTATTTCGCCGTATTTAATGCGGCCGAAAACTGATAGCCAGAATCTTTATATGTATGGTAATAGTAAATTGAAAAGGAGTTTTATATACCTATATGAAAAATAAGAGACAAAATAATTTATGTAGTCGTGAGCTAGTATTCGGCCACTAGGCCGAGACCTAAAATTTTTAATAAATTTATATGTTAATATTCGGCCGTCTAAAATTTTTTGTAATTTTTGAAGTAATATCGCAATAAAAGCAATTGCTACCTTATCTTCATTTATTTCTTCATAGACTATAATGTACATCTACATTGTTTCCCGTAACTACATCAAATAACTTACCTTGAAATGAATCGCGCGTCACTATTTTTTTACTAAATTTATGCACGCGGTGACCGTTCCAGTGCCGGTGTCGTTTTTAATTATTTATTATAAATCACTTATATATGCTACCCGCGTAAAAAAAATATGTAATGTTATCCGACTATTTGAACTGATATTGACCGTAAAGAAGAATGAAAAAGTACTATAAAAACTCTTTTTTCTTAATTTTACTTTAAGGCTTCCACCAAAAGGCCGAAAAGTAACGCCGGCCGGCTAACTAACGCAATGACCCTATTCGTTGAGCCAAATATGTGCCAGCATTTTGATCACGCGTCGCATCGACCAAGCGCTCAGATAAGTTTTGGAAAATACGATGAGCTCCCGGTCTCCACGGACCCAACGTCTCTACACCAAACGGCTCAAATATGTAACCCATACCGAGGTTAGCATATTTGCGCCGCTTTAGTTGCTCCGCCGAAGTAGCCGCAGCGCCAGCCCTCACGTTGGTTTCAGAAAGATGTGAAGGCGCTTAAGTGTCTACGCAAGTAGCGTCCCACACTAAGGGCCGTTATTAATTATTGTTATTAATTTGGCTTCGTCAATTAGTCTGGCAGTGCCATGGACTTTATAAAAATGTTACGTAGGTATGGTATATTTATGTAGAATAATCTTTCAGCCCAGCCGCCTGTTCGGCGCTCGTCTCAGTTTTTCACAGCACAGCATCTAATTATAATCCGATATTATCGAATAACCTAGTATCGATATTTATATCGATACATCAAATGATATTATTCAACCAAATTAACACCATAGCTCACTTGGCATATTTGGCCAAAACCTTTACATTTTCAAAAGGGATGTGGGCAAAGTTGTTTTTACTGCAAATTGGTCGTAAATGTTGCTAACACCACTTTAATTTTATCAATTGACTTTTAATTGTATAATATAAATACATACTGTTAATTATGCTGATCATGATGTGTACACACATTTAGAAATATTGTCTGGCTCGTATATGTTAAACTATATTATGTGTGTTCTTTTAGTGATTGAATTGTGAATAATTATAAATAGGCTTGCATAAAAAAATTATAACGGAATTTTTTTATGCAAGCCTATTTTTTTTTATGCAATATCTAGAGAAAAAATAATAAGAATTAAAAATAAATAAATTTGATTTGTTACCCTAGCTGTTTTTACTTATATCAACCTGTCAAATATTTAATTTTATAGACTAGCTAAATACTAGAAAAAACATTTTTACGATATATCGATAATAGCGATATGATTCTCCGATATATCGCAAAGTATCGATACAACACTATGATATATTATATCGAAAAAAACATCGATACTTTTTGTATTTGAACATCCCTACTATAACCCTTTATACCGGAACACAGTAGGTAATGAGAGAATTTTACTGTTTGTAGAAAGTAGGTTCATACATATGTAGGTATACCTATCTTCCTATAAGTATAATTTTAGGCAGCATTATTATGAATACTTTTATTTACTTACCACCAGTACTTTGGGAATCGCAGTTTTGAGTAATCGACGCCTTTGCATATTTCCAGTTACATCGGAATCGTCGAAATGAATTGAGCAAATTGTGGAGTTTTTGAAAGGCTTATAAACATCTTTACCTCTTTCCTTCGCTACTATAGATGCCCATACTGCACAGCGACGAGGATTGCTAGGAAATCTGCAAAAATGTTAGATAATAAGATTAATAACAGAATAATAGTAGGATAATTAAAAAATAATTGTCCAAGCATTCTCAGCGGTGGTTAAAAATCGGTAAGTAATTTTGTTAATACATAATTTTAAGTTCAATATGCAACTTATTCCACATGTACCTACTCACCGAAAGAAAGACACTCCGGCCGATAAATTGCTTTTTCGGGGATTATTCTTACAACTTTTAAATGCGCATTGTGGCATTGTGAATACCTAACGAGTGTACTTTGACTGGGTTATTCAACCGAACTAATCAAAATAAGAGCTCACGCCGCAAGTGCGCTGTTATTTATCGCGATGTATTTCTTGCGCCGACCCTATATCTATGTAGGTACCTATTTCTAAACGAAGACCGAGAACGTTCAGTCCAGTGTTGCAGTCTCTTTCACTCTGATAAAGGAGAAAGAGACGGAAATCTATGGCGAGGTCAACGCCACGCCAACACGTTTAGAATCAAGTATACCTACTCGTATGCGTACTTGTAACCTAACCTACCTACTTATAACACACCTAATAGTTAAAATGAATTAGATATTTACTACCTACCTACTTAGTAGTATCTACTTAAGTACCTACATGTAGGTAGGTACCTAAATAAAGGTACTAACCTAACCTAACCTACCTACTTATAACACACCTAATAGTTAAAATGAATTAGATATTTACTACCTACCTACTTAGTATTATCTACTTAAGTACCTACATGTAGGTAGGTACCTAAATAAATTACAATGTAGGTACCTAAGTACCTAGTATACTCCCAATCGGTTAGGTATAGGTTAGGAATAAACCGAATATCCTCGCATCGCAAGGGAAAGCATATTAAAAGAAAATCGCTCTTTCTCATGTCGATCCCCGCGGTGTAACTATTTAGGTGCAGGTAGTAATTTTGTTAGAAAAACTGGTTTTGACTGTCTGGTTGGTTGGGCTGGTCACACAATGCTGAGGGGAACAAACAAAAAACGTTACCTACGCGCAGCGGCCAGCTGTCCTACATGCGACCTCGAGTCGATACTGCGATGACGTCACAAACAATGGCGGCTGTATTGACGCCATCTTGTCGCCATTCTCAACAGCAATCAAACTGAAATCAACTCTATTGTCGTGAAGGAAAGCCTTTTGTCGCATAAATATGTTTGCTGGGGCTGATATATACCTACAATAAACATGTGTTTCAATCGCATGACCGCGCCGACGCACGGTTGCTCAGCTCACGCCCGCACGCGACATGTGGCATTTAGATTAGAAGTACCTACATACCTAACTACGTAGATTAACATTTAAATTTCTATTTCCTAGTACCTACTATTATAGTTTCTTTAGCTAAGATCATCAAGCGTTTTGACCACGATATCAACTTATGATTCGATTGATGGCAAAAGGTGGGTAGGGTCTTTGACTAATATAAAATGAATTTCATTTTATATTGGTCGAAGGGTAGGTAGGGTAAGCCTGTTGGGTTGGCTCTAGACGGGACTCCGTGGTTAGATAATCAGGAAACAAAGGCGCTGACGCGACCTACGACCTAAGATTTTATTTCAATTCTGGGTACGAGGTATTCCATTTCATCCATCCCATTATTGAACTAATCACAAAATTCTCTGTAAGTACCTACCTACCTACTACCTACTTAGGTCACACTTCTAAGGTGTTTTGGGCCTCACAGACCGCAGTGTAGGATGGTAGTTCTTCAGTAAGCTAGGCACTGCTGTGTCGGACAAGACAACCTTTTGTCTCCTCTTACGACCCCCGCAGGCTGATATATGGGGGGGAGAGGGGTGTAATTCTCAAGCAAGGCAATAATCGAGATAGTACTTAAATTGAGGTCAATGAATGCAATAGGTGTAGGTACAAAAATGCAATACTTATATGTTGCATAAACACAAATACACTTCTTAAAGCTGTGCCTTCAAGCGTCGTTTTCAAACCGAAACCCCGTGGGAATTTTCTTCCCCTACTGCATAACTGGCTCAACTGGTTGGTTGTTGGATAAGAATATTCTCAGCGGTTGGCCTAAATTATAGCAAAACAATACAAAAACTATTTATTGGCACCAAAATAAATAATATCACTCAAAAATAAAATAATAAAACTACACAGAGTAGCTTTAATTTTTTTATTCATGCAATGAAGTGTAGATTGCAATTTTTTAATATACGTGATAGATTATATACATATATATATACAAATAGGCACGATTGGCGGTCTTTTTGCTAATCTGCTCTCAGCGATCTCTTCCAGAATGTTCCTCATTTATTCCGTCGGAGGCTCGGACTGGGTTTGGCCTTGTAGTCTCTAAAAACACAGCTAAAATACAAGTGCATAAATTATGAAATATACAAGTAAAAGGAGCAGTTACTGATTGTTTTTCTCCTGATATTTTTCTATTTCTGAT
This sequence comes from Plagodis dolabraria, assembly GCA_963854805.1. Classification (NCBI taxonomy): domain Eukaryota; kingdom Metazoa; phylum Arthropoda; class Insecta; order Lepidoptera; family Geometridae; genus Plagodis; species Plagodis dolabraria. The sequence continues at coordinate 14,107,790 of OY978459.1, read as the reverse complement.
TGTTCTGCCTCTGACAACATTCTCACCTGATTATTTATAAGTTACATCTTCCCCCGAAGATGTCACTTGTGTGGAAGAAATGATAAGTGATCTTCGGTTGATGATGTACGTATCACGTGGAGCTGATATAGTCCATTTATGAATATAATTAAATTGTTATTATTATCTATGATGCGCATGGCTGGCCACTACCACCACTACCAGGTTCAGCCTAACACAGGCGGAACCTGGATTTACTGGCGCTCAAGAACAACTGCCGGAACACACCGTAAGGTGCTTGGCGTCACGTTTTCTACTTGAGTTGTTGGCCAGGCGGGATTCGCAAAACACATCACCATGCGGTGAAGCTCGATCCCGAATAATCCCGATACAAGATTGGAACCACGAACGTTGTGGGCGGCAGTCCAGTCTTTGAAAAGTGGGCAATCACTGCTTTACAATTTTCAGAGTTGGCAGATAGTAAGTCGCCTCTGGGGCGCCGGGCTAGAATGTCACCCCCCCATCTCTACCCGCAGATGATGTATAAAAGCGAGTAAGGGTAACACCAGGTGAGCAGCAGCGCTTTTTGTGGAACTGATATCTCACACTGCGATCCCCAAGACGCCTGCCAAGTGTGGTTATTATGACAAACCGCTCCATAGCGGGTTGGCTGTGTTCAGCAGTGGACAATCCGGCTGATACAGTACACGTAGTTAGTAAATATTATTTACCAAAACACTTTTACGGTAGGTAGGTACCTACCTCTCTTTAGTACGTATTCAGCCTAAAGAATGTATGAAACCTACTTAAAGGTACTTATGAACGTAGAATACCTTTCTAGTCATTTTAAAAATAGTCATTATCACTATCAGTCTACGTTCCATACATCTACGAGTCCATGATGTTCTCGGTCTTGACTTGAGCAGGAAGTACCTACAGTACCTATATGGAATTACAAACAAGTACCTACATAGATACCATAGGATTTATCTGTTTTGTAAGTATAATTTGAGTATGTAACCCGTCTTAGTAAAGAAAGGAATCTAAATTGTCTGCCTTCAATGATGGTGCTGATGGCTTTTCACAAACTATTGTTGTTTATCAATTAGATAATACTCGTATTACCGTGTCAATAGTGTGTAATTGGGAGGTAATGATTAAGTAATTTAGATATGTTTCCTTATTAAACCAGGCTAGGTAGTAGGTACCTATGTAAGGTGCGTCGTGTACTAGACTAATACGTATACGTAACACCACATCCATGTAAAAGTACCTGTAAAAAAGTTTTTGTTAAGGTTCTTTCTGGGCTCCATAGCCAAAAGTCAAAACGTAGCGCTATTGATGAGATTCTGCTGTCTGTCTGTCCTTCCGTCAAATCACGGTAATGTTATGCAGATAACATTCCCGTGGTCAAATCCTATAAGTATCCGGTGATATAGGAGTCGCTTGCTTGCTCAAAAGAAACCTGTAATTGTGATGTTTATAGTTGTCGAGATTTACAGCTTGGGAATTAGAGACAGTCTCAGAAAAAGTGGTCTCAGGGTGTAGTTTTAAAAACTACTTATATTATTTTACAGGTTGTAAAAATATAAAATCCCTACTTTTATCAAAAATTTTTGGTACTTAATTAAAAAAAACAGAAAAAAAAAACAGCCTTGTTCATACAATATTTGTGATTGATCTCTTTGGTGATGGGAACTTTTACTAAATATATCCACATTCTAAATTCAAAACACTTAGGTAGTGCCTACTCCCTCAGGGATTAAAAAGCTATTTTAGTCCCTGCTGCGAAGAATAAACTAGCTCTTATAAAATAGATGTCATTAAGTAATTTAAATTTAAGCATGGTTCAAAAACATGGATGTATGTATTCTAGATCTTAGTTCAAAAACAAGAACCTAGCTGAAAATAAAACTTTATTGCTCCCCCTACCATAGGTATACCTAGGTAGGTAGCTGTCATCGTCTAGAATTCGTTGAATAGAGTATTTATTTGTAAATTTATTTTTGTACCTAGTTGTAAAAGGGGAGTTGTAAATATTAGAATATTTTTGTTACGGGGTCTAGCTAGACTAGATTGTGTAGACCTGTATATTTAAAAAATTAAGGAACATATGTTCCTACCTAACTAAAATTTCAGTAAGTAGGTATATTATGTGCCATATCCTCTAATTACCTAACCAACAAATAACCTACTAAAAAAGCGATTTATTATTATTATATGAAAACGATTGAAACTGTCATCAAACAAAACTAAGATACCTACCTACCTACCTACAGTTTTTTTCTTTTACGGCCTCTGACAAAATAGTTTCTCTGAGTTTATGGCATGTTGCAATGCGGTACCTAGGTAGGTACTAGGTAGGTACTGATTGTAAAACCTAAGCTATACCCGATGCCTGAGTGACCCTCACTTGACAATTTTTATTTAGGTATTCATGTTACCTAAGTAGGTTCAGGTCTTACGGCTTACCACATCTCAGGGGCATAGACAGATTTTGGGGGTAATCTGTGGGAACAGTTTACAATTATATACCTAATATATGTAGGTATATATTTTATACAATGGCTAGACAGAACCACCGTCATAGAACATAATAATAATACCTACTCTACCGTTACCTATCGCGCGCCGCGCTGTTGCCGCTCCGTTTGCTCCGTGGCTGTGTGCATCGCCGCCGCCGCGCCGCGCCGCTGCGCGTCGCCGCCCGCCGCCGCTCTCCACGCGGCCGAGCGCGTGGATTTGTGAGAATGTGTCCGACTGCCCGCACGGCCTATCTTGCCGTGGCCCGTGACTCGCTCGACTCGATTCATTCCTCCAGTGCGGCGTGCCTTGCGGCCACACGCAAAACAACGTGTAAACATCAAAACAAAACGTTCTAAATTCAAGCCATTGACAATTGAATAACAGCAGGAATCATGGCAAGAAGGCAAATTCGTAAGACCTGCTGTGTGCCAGCGTGTGTTAATACTGAAATTAATGAATCTTTACCCAAGAAGAAGATAGCGTATTTTCAACTACCACGAGATGCCGCTAAGTAAGTAACGTTACAAATTTACTTAAGTCCCAACCTATGTTAAAATACCTACCTACCTACCTAATTTGCAATTAATAAAAATGTTTAACATAAAAATGGAACGATTTCAACACTCAAAAGTGTGTAATAACTTGTTGAAGTCGGTACTTAAGTTACATACCTACCTACCATGATAGTTCAAAAGTACCTACCCATTATCACAATATTGTGCGCATGGTCCCGACTTTGACAAGTTATTTGGTTGGAGTGTACCCTTGGGGGCGCAAAAAAAAAAAATTTTTTTTTTCGCTTTAATGACCTTCTGGGAGGTCAACAAACGTCCTCGGTCAATGACCTTAACTTTGGGGTCATTGACCTTAGTAACCTTAATACAGGTCCGACACTTAGAAAAATTTTTCAACATTTTCGATGTATGGTTAACCTATGTTTTTTTTGATGCCAAGTGAAAGAGGCACCAATAGCTAGCATCTTTAGTTCGGGACGACGTCGTCTAGTCCCGCCGGTAGCCCACTTACCACCAAATAAGTTTGTCTTTATGTGCCTACCAAGGGAAGTATACGACTGAGGTGGGGGTCGCCCTAACAAAATTAGTAGCTACGAGTGCCCTCCGCCCAAAACTACGAAAAAAACCAGGGGTCCATTGGACATGAAATTTTCGTCAAAATTTTTTCTAAGTCCCAAATCTAGTTTGTGTAGCAGGTGTAGCGAAGGGGGCGCAGATTTTAACCCCAATTAACCTATGTTTTTTTTGATGCCAAGTGAAAGAGGCACCAATAGCTAGCATCTTTAGTTCGGGACGACGTCGTCTAGTCCCGCCGGTAGCCCACTTACAACCAAATAAGTTTGTCTTTATGTGCCTACCAAGGGAAGTATACGACTGAGGTGGGGGTCGCCCTAACAAAATTAGTAGCTACGAGTGCCCTCCGCCCAAAACTACGAAAAAAACCAGGGGTCCATTGGACATGAAATTTTCGTCAAAATTTTTTCTAAGTCCCAAATCTAGTTTGTGTAGCAGGTGTAGCGAAGGGGGCGCAGATTTTAACCCCAATTAACCTATGTTTTTTTTGATGCCAAGTGAAAGAGGCACCAATAGCTAGCATCTTTAGTTCGGGACGACGTCGTCTAGTCCCGCCGGTAGCCCACTTACAACCAAATAAGTTTGTCTTTATGTGCCTACCAAGGGAAGTATACGACTGAGGTGGGGGTCGCCCTAACAAAATTAGTAGCTACGAGTGCCCTCCGCCCAAAACTACGAAAAAAACCAGGGGTCCATTGGACATGAAATTTTCGTCAAAATTTTTTCTAAGTCCCAAATCTAGTTTGTGTAGCAGGTGTAGCGAAGGGGGCGCAGATTTTAACCCCAATTAACCTATGTTTTTTTTGATGCCAAGTGAAAGAGGCACCAATAGCTAGCATCTTTAGTTCGGGACGACGTCGTCTAGTCCCGCCGGTAGCCCACTTACAACCAAATAAGTTTGTCTTTATGTGCCTACCAAGGGAAGTATACGACTGAGGTGGGGGTCGCCCTAACAAAATTAGTAGCTACGAGTGCCCTCCGCCCAAAACTACGAAAAAAACCAGGGGTCCATTGGACATGAAATTTTCGTCAAAATTTTTTCTAAGTCCCAAATCTAGTTTGTGTAGCAGGTGTAGCGAAGGGGGCGCAGATTTTAACCCCAATTAACCTATGTTTTTTTTGATGCCAAGTGAAAGAGGCACCAATAGCTAGCATCTTTAGTTCGGGATGACCTCGTCTAGTCCCGCCGGTAGCCCACTTACAACCAAATAAGTTTGTCTTTATGTGCCTACCTAGAGAAGTATACGACTGAGGTGGGGGTCGCCCTAACAAAATTAGTGGCTATGACTGTATTCTACCCAAAACTACGAAAAAAACCAGGGGTCAATTGGACATGAAATTTTCGTCAAAATTTTTCTAAGTCCCAAATCTCTCAAATCTGGTTAGTACAGCAGGTGTAGCGAAGGGGGCGCAGATTTTAACCCCAATTAACCTATGTTTTTTTTGATGCCAAGTGAAAGAGGCACCAATAGCTAGCATCTTTAGTTCGGGACGACGTCGTCTAGTCCCGCCGGTAGCCCACTTACAACCAAATAAGTTTGTCTTTATGTGCCTACCAAGGGAAGTATACGACTGAGGTGGGGGTCGCCCTAACAAAATTAGTAGCTACGAGTGCCCTCCGCCCAAAACTACGAAAAAAACCAGGGGTCCATTGGACATGAAATTTTCGTCAAAATTTTTTCTAAGTCCCAAATCTAGTTTGTGTAGCAGGTGTAGCGAAGGGGGCGCAGATTTTAACCCCAATTAACCTATGTTTTTTTTGATGCCAAGTGAAAGAGGCACCAATAGCTAGCATCTTTAGTTCGGGATGACCTCGTCTAGTCCCGCCGGTAGCCCACTTACAACCAAATAAGTTTGTCTTTATGTGCCTACCTAGAGAAGTATACGACTGAGGTGGAGGTCGGGGATTTTTATTTGTATATATGGTAATAAACTATACTTAATAAAATTACTGTAGAGATTTTATTGAATAAATGATTTTGACTTTGACTTTAACTAAGTACGAAGTTCTAATTGAACTCAAACTTCTGAATTAAAAACGACCTATGTTATTATTATTACCCCTACCTACCGAGGTGATATTTAGATAAATAATAAGTACCTACCGATAATATTTACGAAGTGCATACAATAGTGCACAAGCGTGCCACAGCAGCCAAAGCGTGCCACGCCGCGCCCCGCGCGGCCCTCACCCCGCGCGGCTCGAGCCGCGACGCGACCGAGTCCGCACGCTTCGTAATAATAATAACATTATTTATGGGATCTATATTATTAAGGGCAAGACCGTCGCAAAATTCGCATGTTTACAAAACTATGATCTCAAAATGTATGTATATTCTCGCTAAGTTTTTCGTAAATGGTTATAAAAATATACCCATATTGTTTGTAGGTATATCGTTATTTTCCTAATATTGATTGTTAGTTTAGATACCTACCTTAGTTGAACTTTTACAATAAAGATTGATATCGTGCTTGTTTTATTCTTATATAAGTACATTTAAGAATAAAAAAAGAACTAACGACCGGTAAATAGGTTCCTACGTAGGTATGTGTGACGCCGCTGTATATAACAAATCAAATATACCTATACAATTAAGTATTATGCATGAATTACGATTTGTGACGACGGACGGACAGAGACAATGTCATATTGTCTCAAGCCACGTAACGTGCGTACGTCAAGCCTTGATTCAAGATGAATGTACCTATTTTGGCGGGGAGTAGGTACAGTACAGACGTTACGTCACGTGAGATTATATGATGATAGGCGTTATGTTAGGTATATAATTATATAACATATTTATCATACTATTGTCTATTATATATTTTCATTCGTAGGTAATAAAAGATTTTCTTATTTTTTTATTATTTTTCGTTTTAAAATAACATCTATACATATCATTGTTATTGGTACCTAGTTGTAGTTCACACTAACGACATCATTATGAATATTTTTAACCAAAAATTGGAACCGACTTCAACACCCAAAAGTGTGAAATAACTTGTTCAAGTCGGTACCATGATAGTTCAAAAGTACCTATTCCTATTATTTTGGGTGTTGCAGTCGGTTCCAATTTTTGGTTAAGAAAAATACAATTGTGTGTTTTGCAAGACAAACACACATTTTTCAAAATTTTGTTTAGAGAAACCACAATTTTCGGTGAGTAATTTTACAAAATTAGACAGAGATGAGGAGGAAACTATTGAGTTCATACTAGAAATAAGTAGGTATCAACCATTGACCTCAATGTACGTAACGTATTATCTCGATGATATCAACCTATGCAGCGTTCATTTTTTTATCTTTCATTGAAGTCCCACTAGTTCCAGACTAACCTATTGGTGTATGAGAGTTGTCACTTGGCTTGGGTTCCTTACAGCGATGCAGGACATATATCTCGTAGCTATGAACTCCACTGCAAACCCGTTAAATAAAACTTGCCTATTAAAATTAAATCAGGTACATAATTCAATCAGATGATATTTTTCGGAACAGCGACAGCATTGTCTTTAAAACTTTTGAGCACTCATTGCTGCCGACGTATTAGCAATATGGATGACACACGCTTAGCAATCGTCAATGTATGGCGTGAGGCAAACATAATCCCGCCTCGTATATCGCGTCCAAAAGGTCGTAGGCGCAATGACATCGGCGGTGGTTACACGTTTTAGTCGAAACGTGCCGTTTATTTCATCGAACGTTATAAACGATATACCTATATAAAGCTATATCGTATAACAATACTAGCTTTCCAGCCGCGGCTCCGCCCACGTGTATGTCGGTTATCGCGCAAAACCATTAACCTCCGTATACGCAGTTGGATAAAAACTATTCCACGTCCTTCCCCGGGTCTTCAGCTATTTCCATACCAAATTTCATCCAAATCGGTTCTGTACTTTTAAAGTTTATTCGTTGCATATAAAAATACAAATCTTTCCTCTTTATAATATAAGTGTAGATGTAGCACTTGTAAACACAAATGTCACCATAAAGAAACCACTGCAATGTATTTATTTAATTCACAGGATTTATACAGTTTTAGCACAGAAATACGATTTTTTACCATAAAAACTCAATAAAATATCTACGTAGTCGCAGCAGTGTAAATAACTGCTTTTCAGATAGTTGCCGTAGATTTGTTTTATTTTATTCAGGTGACAGGAATTGACCACTTCTCCACATGGTAAGTGATGATGTGGTCGAAGATTTTGTTCAGAGTATCTTAGAATTACTGATTCTCAAGGATAGCTTTCGAAACACGCAGGTTACTTGGCGACAGATTTTCTGCTTCAAGGTGGCAGCTAGCCAGGCGGACATTCGCGAAATGCCCTACCACCATGCTACAACGACGCGAGGACCCGACATCCGAGGACAGCACAGCACTCGGGAGTGCTGTCCTCGGATGTCGGGACCGATCGAGACGGCTTCTATCAGGCATTAAAAAAAACTTAATATATCACACATTTTTGTAACCTCTCTTATTAGTTTGAAATAGGCGCTACTAATGTTACTATTATTAATTAATATTTTTGAAAAACAACTCTTATTTGCTTTCCTTATATATGAAGTGAAAAGTAGAGTGTTTAACACGGCTGAGTCATCAAATCCTACATGGAGTGTTATAGCGCTTAGTAGATAGTCTAAATATCTCGTATTGGAATTGATTCGTTTCGATCCTTGTACTATACTATAACAATCTACTATTCTATACACAGTAGGTACCTACCTATCATGGTTTGTGCCCTGCCCACTGCCGCGCGCCCGCGCTGGCTCAAACTTCATCATATTGTGGAAGGGCATTTTCCGAATTCTCGCCTACCACCCTCAAGAAAAAATCTGTCGCCAATCACCTAAAAGTGTTTTCTGGTAGCACTCATTGAGAGCACTAAGTATAGTTTTGTATATCTCAGGGTGATGGGCGCAGTGCATGTTATAATATGCATAAGTTACTGCTTTACATCAGGTGGACGTCTTGCATGTTCAGTCACAAGTCACAATACTCACAATTCAACAAAAGAAGGTTCTTGGCGACAGATTTTCTACTTGATGTGATGGTGGTGGCTAGGCTACCCAGGCGGGCATTCGCAAAATGCCCTACCACCAAATTGTAACGACTGCCATCCAAGACAACAACCGGGATCGACAACGACCCTCTACCTACAATACCTACCTACCTATCTTTTAAAAACAATTGGTTACATTCCTCCGTTTATAAATAATATCATAGCTTACATTTAAACTAGGTATACCTAGGTACAAAGACATCCAAATGAAAATATAGCTAGGTACAATAGCAAGAAAATAAGTTGGTACCTCTACCTACCTACATAGGTGTACCTATACTTAGTTAGAAATCGCCTCCCAACGAGTTCGACCATTTTTATTATGTTTTGTCTTCGATTTGACTTCGATCGTTGGTATGAAATGTAACGCAACATAGCGCCGAGCGCTCGCCGCCCTTGAGACGCTGGGCTTGCGGCGAGCGCGCGGCGTCGTCGGAACAGAGCTTTAACCTTTTTTTGCGCAGTTGGATAAAAACTATCCTATATTCCTTCCTTTGGTCTCAAACTATGTCCATACCAAATTTCATCCAAATCTCTCCAGTAGTATTAAGTTTATTCGTTGCATACAAAAATACAAATCTTTCCTCGTTATAATAATATAGGGGCTCTCGGAGCTGTAAACCTCGCGAGTCTACCCTAGCATAGGTTACAATTGAATAAAGGTTGGGGATGTCTTGATCTAATGGGAGAATGGTTCCACACCATTCTCCCATTAGATATTATGTAATGTAAATAATAAATGCTCTATAGGTAAAGTCCGCGTGTCATGTCATGACTCATGACACGCGCGCCCCAGCAAAAGCTAATTGTATCATTAATAAGTAGGTAAAATATACAATAATTTTACAAACTCATACTTAACTTATAAACAGCTCAGAACAAAAAGATATAGAAACTATTTCATTGTATTTGACCGTCTCGTTGGTAGAGTGGCGTAAATTATTGCATTGATTGCTTTCTTGAGGTTCTGTCTCCGATTTCCGTGTTAGATATTGGATAGAAAATATTTTAAGCCCTAGTTTTATATCAGTTTTTTCTATTTTTAGATAAAGTTTAAATGGAATACCATATAACAAACAAAATAAATAATGTTATAGGATTGAATAATGAATTCACAAAAATTCTGCCAGAATTATATTTTGACTAAATTGAATTTCATGAATGAACTGCAGGTTTATTAAATATTGTTAAATTAAATGAAAGTTTATACTGGATTACTGTTAAGTGGGATTTTTTAAATTTTGATGATTTCATTTTCTCTTTTTTTATCTCGATAATTATACAAAAACATCAAATATGTTTCAGTTATTGGGGTGTAACTCAAAAACGGCTTGACCGATTGCGATGAAATTTAAGTGGGATCAAACGGCAAATATCAGTTTTCAAATAAAAAAAGAATTATAAAAATCTAAAAAATAGAATAGAATAGAATAAAATATCATTTATTTGCTACAAATGTGAGTATACAAAAATGTGAATAACAATAATGTTGTTAAAAGTAAGTAAATCAATTTGAGATCTAGCACATTTTACCAAATTACTGGCATGCAAAAACGTATAATAAGAATGTCATTTCTAGAAGTAGGTAAGTATTTATTCTTATGGTAAACAGGTTTCTTAAATCTAATCGAATAAAACTAACCATTCGTCTTAAAAAATTGAACAATAACAATAATAGGGAAACCAGTCATAAAATAATATTTTATTTTTGCCAAAAAGAATACCCGGTGATCAACAGATTCGAACCATAGGTTTTGGATTCCCAGTCTCTTTACCCGCCACTGCGCCACGCTTACTTTAAGACCTACGGCGAAAATAAGCATCCATATACGCGTATCCATATACAACTTTACTAACTATTCAGAACTATTAAACTATTCAAGGCCCGTTTCAGAATGTCGTAATAAATTTTCGGGTTGCTATGCAACACATAAAATAACTGAATGATAAAAATGACAGTTGACATGCAGCGCGTTTCAAGCTTTAACTGATGGATAGGCTAAATCGATGACTGTGAAACGCAAAGATAGTGTTTTATATATTAAATATGTTTTGGGTAGTAAAACCGGAACTTACTCGAACATTCTGACCTCATACTAACGTACTGTACTAATAGGTCGGTACTGAACTACTTAAAAATAAATAAAAAAGCCGATAAGTACTTACCTAAAAATAAACTATATAGTAATATATATAATAGTAATATATATAACTATACTAGGTATTTATAACGCCTTTTTTTGCTGATATAGTGCCTTTCACCACAATCTTACTTGATTGTAAGTGTTGATGTGATCGAAAATGTTAACAAGGCTTAACCTATACAATTACTGGCTCTCAAGGACAGCTGCCGGAACACACCGTTAGGTGCTTGTCGACAGATTTACTACTTGAAGGTGGTCGCCCTTCCACCATGCGGTGAAGCTCAAGCCCGTGGCGGGATTCAAACCATGTACCTGCTGCGCGGCGATCCATAGCCAATGCCACTGAGCCATCACTGCTTCACTATTTAAATTAATGTTTCAACTATTCTCATTACAGAAGAAATAGGTACTGCATCTCCCTAGTGTTCATATTTATTCGAAAATGGGCATACAATTCATTATTGTAAATGTGTAGGTATGTCGTATCTCTTCTTATTTTAGTCGTATCTCTTCTTATTTTATTCCCTTCAACGTAATATTGGGTGAACCCAAAATGTGTTATTTTATGTCTCTTATAATTAACCATTTAGGTAGGCACATAAAGACAAACTTATTTGGTGGTAAGTGGGCTACCGGCGGGACTAGACGACGTCGTCCCGAACTAAAGATGCTAGCTATTGGTGCCTCTTTCACTTGGCATCAAAAAAAACATAGGTTAATTGGGGTTAAAATCTGCGCCCCCTTCGCTACACCTGCTGTACTAACTAGATTTGAGAGATTTGGGACTTAGAAAAATTTTGACGAAAATTTCATGTCCAATCGACACCTGGTTTTTTTTGTAGTTTCGGGTAGAATACAGTCATAGCCACTAATTTTGTTAGGGCGACCCCCACCTCAGTCGTATACTTCTCTAGGTAGGCACATAAAGACAAACTTATTTGGTTGTAAGTGGGCTACCGGCGGGACTAGACGACGTCGTCCCGAACTAAAGATGCTAGCTATTGGTGCCTCTTTCACTTGGCATCAAAAAAAACATAGGTTAATTGGGGTTAAAATCTGCGCCCCCTTCGCTACACCTGCTACACAAACTAGATTTGGGACTTAGAAAAAATTTTGACGAAAATTTCATGTCCAATGGACCCCTGGTTTTCTTCGTAGTTTTGGGCGGAGGGCACTCGTAGCTACTAATTTTGTTAGGGCGACCCCCACCTCAGTCGTATACTTCCCTTGGTAGGCACATAAAGACAAACTTATTTGGTGGTAAGTGGGCTACCGGCGGGACTAGACGACGTCGTCCCGAACTAAAGATGCTAGCTATTGGTGCCTCTTTCACTTGGCATCAAAAAAAACATAGGTTAATTGGGGTTAAAATCTGCGCCCCCTTCGCTACACCTGCTGTACTAACTAGATTTGAGAGATTTGGGACTTAGAAAAATTTTGACGAAAATTTCATGTCCAATCGACACCTGGTTTTTTTTGTAGTTTCGGGTAGAATACAGTCATAGCCACTAATTTTGTTAGGGCGACCCCCACCTCAGTCGTATACTTCTCTAGGTAGGCACATAAAGACAAACTTATTTGGTTGTAAGTGGGCTACCGGCGGGACTAGACGACGTCGTCCCGAACTAAAGATGCTAGCTATTGGTGCCTCTTTCACTTGGCATCAAAAAAAACATAGGTTAATTGGGGTTAAAATCTGCGCCCCCTTCGCTACACCTGCTACACAAACTAGATTTGGGACTTAGAAAAAATTTTGACGAAAATTTCATGTCCAATGGACCCCTGGTTTTCTTCGTAGTTTTGGGCGGAGGGCACTCGTAGCTACTAATTTTGTTAGGGCGACCCCCACCTCAGTCGTATACTTCCCTTGGTAGGCACATAAAGACAAACTTATTTGGTTGTAAGTGGGCTACCGGCGGGACTAGACGACGTCGTCCCGAACTAAAGATGCTAGCTATTGGTGCCTCTTTCACTTGGCATCAAAAAAAACATAGGTTAATTGGGGTTAAAATCTGCGCCCCCTTCGCTACACCTGCTGTACTAACTAGATTTGAGAGATTTGGGACTTAGAAAAATTTTGACGAAAATTTCATGTCCAATCGACACCTGGTTTTTTTTGTAGTTTCGGGTAGAATACAGTCATAGCCACTAATTTTGTTAGGGCGACCCCCACCTCAGTCGTATACTTCTCTAGGTAGGCACATAAAGACAAACTTATTTGGTTGTAAGTGGGCTACCGGCGGGACTAGACGACGTCGTCCCGAACTAAAGATGCTAGCTATTGGTGCCTCTTTCACTTGGCATCAAAAAAAACATAGGTTAATTGGGGTTAAAATCTGCGCCCCCTTCGCTACACCTGCTACACAAACTAGATTTGGGACTTAGAAAAAATTTTGACGAAAATTTCATGTCCAATGGACCCCTGGTTTTCTTCGTAGTTTTGGGCGGAGGGCACTCGTAGCTACTAATTTTGTTAGGGCGACCCCCACCTCAGTCGTATACTTCCCTTGGTAGGCACATAAAGACAAACTTATTTGGTTGTAAGTGGGCTACCGGCGGGACTAGACGACGTCGTCCCGAACTAAAGATGCTAGCTATTGGTGCCTCTTTCACTTGGCATCAAAAAAAACATAGGTTAATTGGGGTTAAAATCTGCGCCCCCTTCGCTACACCTGCTACACAAACTAGATTTGGGACTTAGAAAAAATTTTGACGAAAATTTCATGTCCAATGGACCCCTGGTTTTTTTCGTAGTTTTGGGCGGAGGGCACTCGTAGCTACTAATTTTGTTAGGGCGACCCCCACCTCAGTCGTATACTTCCCTTGGTAGGCACATAAAGACAAACTTATTTGGTTGTAAGTGGGCTACCGGCGGGACTAGACGACGTCGTCCCGAACTAAAGATGCTAGCTATTGGTGCCTCTTTCACTTGGCATCAAAAAAAACATAGGTTAATTGGGGTTAAAATCTGCGCCCCCTTCGCTACACCTGCTACACAAACTAGATTTGGGACTTAGAAAAAATTTTGACGAAAATTTCATGTCCAATGGACCCCTGGTTTTTTTCGTAGTTTTGGGCGGAGGGCACTCGTAGCTACTAATTTTGTTAGGGCGACCCCCACCTCAGTCGTATACTTCCCTTGGTAGGCACATAAAGACAAACTTATTTGGTTGTAAGTGGGCTACCGGCGGGACTAGACGACGTCGTCCCGAACTAAAGATGCTAGCTATTGGTGCCTCTTTCACTTGGCATCAAAAAAAACATAGGTTAATTGGGGTTAAAATCTGCGCCCCCTTCGCTACACCTGCTACACAAACTAGATTTGGGACTTAGAAAAAATTTTGACGAAAATTTCATGTCCAATGGACCCCTGGTTTTTTTCGTAGTTTTGGGCGGAGGGCACTCGTAGCTACTAATTTTGTTAGGGCGACCCCCACCTCAGTCGTATACTTCCCTTGGTAGGCACATAAAGACAAACTTATTTGGTTGTAAGTGGGCTACCGGCGGGACTAGACGACGTCGTCCCGAACTAAAGATGCTAGCTATTGGTGCCTCTTTCACTTGGCATCAAAAAAAACATAGGTTAATTGGGGTTAAAATCTGCGCCCCCTTCGCTACACCTGCTACACAAACTAGATTTGGGACTTAGAAAAAATTTTGACGAAAATTTCATGTCCAATGGACCCCTGGTTTTTTTCGTAGTTTTGGGCGGAGGGCACTCGTAGCTACTAATTTTGTTAGGGCGACCCCCACCTCAGTCGTATACTTCCCTTGGTAGGCACATAAAGACAAACTTATTTGGTTGTAAGTGGGCTACCGGCGGGACTAGACGACGTCGTCCCGAACTAAAGATGCTAGCTATTGGTGCCTCTTTCACTTGGCATCAAAAAAAACATAGGTTAATTGGGGTTAAAATCTGCGCCCCCTTCGCTACACCTGCTACACAAACTAGATTTGGGACTTAGAAAAAATTTTGACGAAAATTTCATGTCCAATGGACCCCTGGTTTTTTTCGTAGTTTTGGGCGGAGGGCACTCGTAGCTACTAATTTTGTTAGGGCGACCCCCACCTCAGTCGTATACTTCCCTTGGTAGGCACATAAAGACAAACTTATTTGGTTGTAAGTGGGCTACCGGCGGGACTAGACGACGTCGTCCCGAACTAAAGATGCTAGCTATTGGTGCCTCTTTCACTTGGCATCAAAAAAAACATAGGTTAATTGGGGTTAAAATCTGCGCCCCCTTCGCTACACCTGCTACACAAACTAGATTTGGGACTTAGAAAAAATTTTGACGAAAATTTCATGTCCAATGGACCCCTGGTTTTTTTCGTAGTTTTGGGCGGAGGGCACTCGTAGCTACTAATTTTGTTAGGGCGACCCCCACCTCAGTCGTATACTTCCCTTGGTAGGCACATAAAGACAAACTTATTTGGTTGTAAGTGGGCTACCGGCGGGACTAGACGACGTCGTCCCGAACTAAAGATGCTAGCTATTGGTGCCTCTTTCACTTGGCATCAAAAAAAACATAGGTTAATTGGGGTTAAAATCTGCGCCCCCTTCGCTACACCTGCTGTACTAACCAGATTTGAGAGATTTGGGACTTAGAAAAATTTTGACGAAAATTTCATGTCCAATTGACCCCTGGTTTTTTTCGTAGTTTTGGGTAGAGTACAGTCATAGCTACTAATTTTGTTAGGGCGACCCCCACCTCAGTCGCATACTTCTCTAGGTAGGCACATAAAGACAAACTTATTTGGTGGTAAGTGGGCTACCGGCGGGACTAGACGACGTCGTCCCGAACTAAAGATGCTAGCTATTGGTGCCTCTTTCACTTGGCATCAAAAAAAACATAGGTTAACCATACATCGAAAATGTTGAAAAATTTTTCTAAGTGTCGGACCTGTATTAAGGTTACTAAGGTCAATGACCCCAAAGTTAAGGTCATTGACCGAGGACGTTTGTTGACCTCCCAGAAGGTCATTAAAGCGAAAAAAAATTTTTTTTTTTTTTTTGCGCCCCCAAGGGTACACTCCAACCAGTTATTTCACACTTGAGTGTGGAAGTCGGTTCCGTTTTTTGGCAAAAAAAATTGTCACTCTTTGTTTTGCTACTTACTTACGGGATTGATTGTAATTTGTCATTCATTGTCGACTACTTACCTATATCATCAAGATAGAAAAATATTTTTCAGTTATTGGAGTGTAACTCAAAAATGGCTTGACCGATTTTGATGAAATTGAAATGGGACCAAACGACAAGCATCAGCATACAAATAAAAAAGAATGATCAAAATCGGTTCTACCAGTCAAAAGTTCTGAGATAACAAACAAAAAAAACAGATGAATCGAGAACTTCCTTCTTTTTTTTGTGTGGAGTCATTTAAAAAATGTTAGATTTATGAGGTGCCATCATCCTAAACAAGTTTACACCTACTTATATTATACCCATAGGTACTTAATTGTAAAATTAATCTTGTTATACGGGTTTGTTCAATTCACTTTCACTATAGAATGATATAGATGTCGCTCAGGTCCCAAGGAGGTCCGAAGATTCCCTGATTTTGGTATGGTTGAAGATGAACTTCTCTTTATAGATTCAATGTTTCGATTCTGAAATAAAAACCTACTTATTACTAATACGGACACTAGCAACAAAGCCGCGCTGAAGGTTTTTTCATAAGTGCGGAACAAAAATAACAGCTCAATAAACAGCTGTTTTCAAATTCTTCTTTGTGACTCCTCAACTATAATGAATTTTCATATAACTTTAGCTAAAATGTGGCCAATTATATCCTTATCAGATTTGTGTTGAACTTTTTGAAATTGGACAACCGCATCCATGTGAAAAGTATTAATTTCGCTAATTTTCCATTGACTAATAAACCGTATTAGCTCAATGAATTGTTGCACTTTTTAGACAAATATACCTACCTACCTAACCTCGTATATTGAGATTGAACTTTATTTAATTGTCTTTATTATTACTATTGGCTATTGAAATCAAAAAGTACCCAAATTTCAATAGAGATGATGCTGTTATCAAATTAATTAAATCCCATGGCCGACACAAATCTGCAAGACCTGACACTGAGCGAATACTGCGTGAATAGGGAACGTTATTTCTGACGGTAAACCAAATAATTTCTTAATGACTCATGTGACAAATAAAACTGATTAGTCATCCCGTGATCACGATCACTGCACAGTGTTTGAAACGTCGAGACAAAAATAATGATAAATATACGCCATTTAAACCGTTGAAAGTTGTTAAATTAAGTACCTACCTGCTATGTGTATCGCGATAACCTAAGACAACATTACCACGGTAATATTATTTACATTACCATGGTACCGACTTCAACAAGTTATTTCACACTTATGAGTGTTGAAGTCAGTTCCATATTTTTTCAAGTCTGTTAAAAATACAGTTGTATTGAGAACCTTTTTTTATTGAAATCGGTTAAAAACGGGACCCTAGTAGTCAGAATCCACTGTCCGTCTGTCTGTCACCAGGCTGTATCTCATGACTTATGAGCCGTGTTAGTTAGACAGTTACAATTTTCACCAATGAGGTAACTATTTCTGTTGCCGCTATATCAACAAATACTAAAACCCGGCAAGTGCATGTCGGACTCTCGCACGTGAATACTGAAAGGTTATAATATAGTGTCTATAATGTTGTATAGGTAGGCACATAGTGATACGGAACCCTTCATGCTTGAGTCCGACTCACACTTGGGCTCTTACAGCGGGCAGCTTATGGGCTTATGCCGTGATAATTGAAGTTGAAGAAGCTTGTGTTGATGAATTTTAAGATACCTTTCTCACAAGACATCATTCGGCACGGTGGTGGTCCGAAACTCGAAATAGATTTTACCCCAGATAATATTCATCAAGTAGAAAATATTTTGCCAAGCACCTAACAGTGTGTACCGGCAGCTGTCCTTGAGAGCCAGTAAAATGACAGGCACATGAGACTTAACAACTATATGTCTCAGGCGAAATGCGCCTGTTATAGGCATGGGTTACTCCGTTTAACCGTTTCAGATGGGCCCCGTGCTTGTTCAATCACAAACAAATACAAAAAAAGCAATTGTAAATTGGCACTTTGCACCGGTCTTCCCTTGTCATTTGTTTAATTAAATACACAAAACATCCGGTTAGATCAGGTTTCGCTCCGAAATACGATAAGTCTTAGTTTCATTATCTCTGGCATACGTCAAAGCGTTCATCAAGTCATTTACTCCGTTCGAATCATTACCTTAAACGTAATATCTCTATGGTATACGAATAAAGTTAAGTTTAAAACTTTTTACACAGATAAGAATAAAACGGTAGTGGTAAGGAGGAGGTGGCCGTATCTAACTACTTACAAATCGCAATGTACAGATATTTTTGTGTATTATTTGGGGTTCCTTATCCATACGGTAAAAACGGGACACTAACTAAAACTTCAATAATCTGTCTGTCTGTCACCAGGCTGTATCTCATGAGCCGTGATAGCTAAACAGTTGTTCACAGATGAAAATCATAGAATAAAGAACAATAATAAAATGAAATAATGATATAGGCCAAGTGCGAGTCGAGCTCGCGCACGAAGGAGAAGATTTCATTACAAAATTACAAATTTACGTAATTTTGTTACATTATTTCATTTTATTATTGTTCTTTATTCTATAATTTTCATCTGTGAATAACTGTTTAGCTATCACGGCTCATGAGATACAGCCTGGTGACAGACAGACAGATTATTGAAGTTTTAGTTAGTGCCCCGTTTTTACCGTATGGATAAGGAACCCCAAATAATACACAAAAATATCTGTACATTGCGATTTGTAAGTAGTTAGATACGGCCACCTCCTCCTTACCACAAAATCATCGCTTCACTATTTTAATAATGAATAAACAACATAATTATTAAACACAAATATCAACAGTAAGCTCGATTAATTCTGAAAATAATGTTCATCATTAGCTTGTTAACGCAGGCATTTAGATAACCCCCGGACAACCGTGGCGGGTTCGTGGTCGAGAGCTAAAGCGTCCCTGCGGCCCACCGAGAAGCGGTAGAGTTGGAACACCGTGTGTTATTTAGTCGGTAGGGGCACTTGCTGCTGTGGGAGTAGTTGGTGTCGAGCCCGACATATCCCAGCCACTTTCCCCGAGGTGGACAGGAAGGCGTAAATGCATTTTTCACACGTAAATAAAAAAAAAAGGCATTTAGATAACACCGAATAACAGTGGGACCAGAAAAAATAGGCTTGTTTATCGTCAGCCTACTAGAATAACAATGCAGCCACGAGAAACAAGTCTACATCGTAGTAGGTACCACCAGTAGGAATATTATAAAACAGCGGTTTCGTTCAGACCATTTAGTCTGAGACGTACTTAGATACTTTATAATAACGCAATTTTATTTATTTATTGTATTTTTATTTATTTATTTTGCAATAACGCCTGCTAAGCGAATTACATTATTATTATGTTTGATAACTTCTGTTAACTCTTTTATGCTGACTGTACTAAGTTGAGATTAGTCTCACAAACATTCCACAAAGTATACGTTATGTTATCTCTAAATATATATAACTCAAAGGTGACTGACTGACTGACATAGTGATCTATCAACGCCCAAACCACTGGACGGGTCGGGCTGAAATTTGGCATGCAGGTAGATGTTATGACATAGGTATCCGCTAAGAAAGGATTTTGATTAATTATACCCCCAAGGGGATAAAATAGGGGAGATGAAAGTTTGTCAATTATAAACCGATCGGGCTGCGACTTTGCATGCATAAAGCTACTATGTCGTAGGCATCCCCTAAAAAAGGAGTTTGAGATGCAGGCTATAAAAGATTAGTAACTTTTCAGTTTAAAATATACGAATTTCTGTATGCTAGCGCCATCTACACTGAGTTATTTTGGAGAGAACTTTGAATTAACCATGTTTGTGCATAGTGCATAGATAATATACATAATATCTAGCGGATTATATTTTTTATTATAATACTACTTAACGCGAGAGAAGCTGCGTGCAAAAGCTAGTTAACAATATGATACTTAGTATTTCTAGAAATTATGTCTATTATGATAAGACTATGAATAGTTATATACAATTAAATTAAGTACATGTTATTTTTTATGTTTTCAGACGACAGGAATGGCTTCGTTTGATGTTGCGTGAAGATGTATCTGAATATTCACCAGATGTAAAGCATTACAACGTTTGTCAAGAACATTTCTCTAAAGATTCTTTCATTCCAACTCGATACAAAGCATTAAAAGCTGACGCGTTGCCATCCCTCTGTATACCGCAGACACAAGTAAAAAGAGAAGATGTTTCCACTGTGTCGATATCTACACAAACTACTGATACCATACCTCCAGAAATGAACATTGCACCCAGCACTTTCCGAAAAAGGAAATACAAAAGAGATTCAAGTGTTGACCCAAAAACTGATTTTGATGGTTTTATCAAGAAATTCGCACCGTTTGAACTAGATCGCATATACAGAACACGCGAAATAATTATAAAGAAAAACAAAGAGAATAGTTTTGATGACAATTACAAACTTTTTTGTTTAAATTTGTATTATGCGAGTCCACAAACATATATTATGTCTGAGAATTTGCTTGAAATCCCAAAAATCATGTGCATTCATAAAGATATACCTGTAACAACGGAAATTAATAAGAATTTTATTAACACACTACAACTCAAAATTATAAATATGACGGATGTAGAAAGGCATTGTTTAGTACTTATTGATAACATGACTATAGCGCCTTGCTATAAATATGATGATGAAGAAGAAAAGATAATTGGATTTCAAGAAATTAATGGTGTTCAGTCAACAACATCGGCCGTAAAAGCTTTAGTCGCGATTGTCCATGGAATGTTTACTGAGTGGTCACAGCCTGTAGGGTACGCATTACTTTCTGAACATACAAATATTAACATTGTCGACTGGATAAATGAGCTCTTGGAGAAAATGTGTAAAGTCGGTCTCTATATACATGTTATAAATTTTACAAACGCAGCAGAATCTGACTTCTACGAAAGAAGCTGGGTTTCAGTCGATGACCCGTATTTCTTTATCAATAATAGAAAAATCTTTTATATTAATGATCCTAGATTGCTTCTTACATTGCTTCGAGATTGTTTATTAGTTAATGACATCTGTTTTGAAGGACGCCAAGCGAAATATAAGTATATAATACAGTTTTATAAGGAAGATAAAAATAAAGATTTCAGACTAGCACCTCAGCTAACGAATAGCCATATCTATCCGACAGATTTTGATAAAACCAATACAACCTACGTTATTGAACTTCTTAGCAAAAGTGTGGCTTGTGGACTTTCAGCCTACATAGATGCAAAAAAAATTGAAGAAGAAGGAAGGGACACAGTTGAACTTATAACTAGAATTAATAAACTGTGTGATTTTGTTAATTATGCTAAAAAAAGAGACAAGCGCATATATTATAGTGACGAATCTAAACGATTCTTAAAAGAGATGATGGATTTCATGCAAAACTTAAAATTCATCGATTCAACGTCTGGACAGGATGTGACATCGTCTTGGGGAAAATTAATACTTAGCTTCCAAATAACGATAAACGCAATGATACATCTTCTGGAAGTCATGGTACTTGTTGATACAAAAAAAAGTTTGCCAATGCGTACATCAAACCAAGGTATTACGAATAAATTCTTTATGAAAATAAGGAAAAGTTGTGGCTATAAAACAGAAACAAACACTGACGAGTTTGTAAGCACATTTAAAAAATTGGTTATTGATCACATGGTGAAACCAATGAAAGGGCGGAATATGCCTAAGTATCATAGAAAATTCCTAACACAGTTGAACAAAGTTATACTTCCTCAAAATGACGCGGAAGCTCTTAAAAAGAATAATGATGTTCTTGGGGAAATAGAACTTAATATTGAGCGTAAAATTTGCATTCCTGATTCAGATTACAGGCACATCGATTCAACAGAGAAGCACTCGCTTATTTATGTAAGTAGTTTCCTGTTGAACAAATGCAATCAACTACACGGATACTGTAAATCTTTAAGTTATTATATGTCGGGTGTCGGGGGGTTCATTTCGCCCGAGAACATTTCGAGGTATTTAGAATACAGTGAAAGGCATAGAGTAAGGCTGCCATGTGTACCGTGTAATGACTTTGTGCAAATCGTGGAGCAAATGGAGGAAAAGTTTTGCCAAATATTTAAACGATGTGTAAACTACAAAATAGAACACAAATTATTTCTGGAAATTAAGAAGATGTGTTTGAAACTTCCGTGTCGCTGCTTTCCAGGAAATTATTTGTTCAAGCTATTTATCCGGATCCGAATCGCTTACACTATACAATTAAATAACAAAGCGAATCTTCTGAAACCGAAATCTTTTGTGATTCCTTTGTTATTGTCTACTTGAAAATATCTGACTAAACTAAATTGTATGTAAACGTTGAATAACTAAAACTCATAATTTGTAATAAATGACTTGCTTTGATTATTGTGCGTTTTATTTCTTAGAGATTCACACCCATTGACATAAACTATACTGATATCGTATGTGAATTGTGAAGCCCAGTTCCACGGTAATGTTATATAGATAACAACGAGCCATTTCGAAACATATCTGAATGGATGATAAGAACTATGGCAGATAAGTCGAAACGCCGTATGTGTTTCAAATCCTAGTGTGAGCTTAAACTTCAAGACTTGATGTTGGGGTAGTTTTGTGCATGCTAGATGGCTAACTATCACCCTGAAGTAAACGAGCACCTAACGGTGTATTTCGGGCACCTGTCCCGGAGAGTATATTCCCATTTTGCCTGCGAACATCTTCGACAATATCATAATTTACGAACAGATGAGATATGTACTTACTTACATTACATCATAGACTTTGTTTCTTCGAGCCTAATAGGTAAGTAACCAGGATTTTGATGCCGCGTCGTCGCATCGACCAAGCGCTCTGATAAATTTTGGAAAATAGGATAACAGGTGGTGGGCTGGAGCCTTTGGACTACCTGTAGGCCTGCCTATGCTTATAGTTTACTTATATATTAAGTCCTTCCTAGTTAACTTAATAGAAAAAATGACTAAGACTTGTAAATAATAGTATTCTCTAAGCAATGAAATTATTTGAGAACTGTTGCCCGGAACGACTTCCACGAGATATTTAATTTCATTAGGGTCCCTTGGAAAATGGGATGGGAACCACTGAATAAGTGCTATTTCATAGCGCTTTCATAGAAACGTAGTTCGTCGTATTATACCGAGTGTTCTCTCTTAAGCCATAGAACATATACACCAGCTTGAGTTCCGATGAATTTTGCGTACATATGCTTGAGCATAATATAGGTAGTACCTATGCATCTGGTTTGCCAGTTTACGGTAAAATTATGTGTTATGCAAAATTATTCTGGAAATCGTTTTGTATAGGAAATCATTATTATGCATTCAGACCATAATACACAATTAGTGGCAAACCATAGCATAGATATTAGGCTCAGTGACATAAATGCAAAATGTCACTGAGTACGAACATTAAGTACAAAACATATTATGACAAAAGTATATTTGTATGGAAAACGCTATCAATATAATATGTACTTCCCTTAAATATTCTCTAGTTATGCTTCAGGTCCAGGCTTTAGCTAGCCTCTATCTATAGGTTTGAGTATAACGGCTCACAACCGCGATCGTTCCATCAGATATTCCCTAATATTTCCCATAACAAAATAAACAAATTCTAATAATTTGGGTTATACTTAGGGTCCGTTTCAGAATATACTAATAATGTTTCGGGTTGTTATGCAACACATAAAATAACATGCAGCACGTTTCAAGATTTAATCGATAGGCTAAATCGATGACTGTGAAACGCAAAGATAGTGTTTTGTTTAGTAAATATGTTCTGGGTAGTAAAACCGGAACTTACTCGAACATTCTGAAACAGGCCCTTAAAGTCATTTGACTAAAATTTAAAATAAAAATCACAAACAATTCCAACCCACTGTATTATTATGCCACTGTTGATTTTGATTCTAGGTCGACTAACGATATCGTAAGAGCCGCGGGTAACAGCCGCTCATTGTGGCGTTCTACGCGGGAGGCATTTGTTCAACAGTAGACGTCTTACGTCTGTCTGTTTAACCATGTTTATTCAAAAATTAGTCCCATGTAAAAGAAGGTGAGCCTATTACCATCTACCGTATACAGTGCTAGACTCCAAACTGTGCTACCTGCTATAAGACGCTGACAAGTGCTAAATAGCTTTACTTGAACAGATTTTTAGCAAAATTTATTTAGATTGTAGCAGTAAGAAAATTATAACCTAAGCACAAGAAAAGTCCGAAACACGTTTCCTTAAAATTTTCTCGACGGTATATAATTGCAAATTTTACTCTAAATTATACGCTTTTAACGTTAATTTCTTAATTATTTATTTATATATTATTACATATAAATGGTGTGTGAAAATATATTAATATAATAAAATAAACCTTATCATCATGGAAGAAAAATATTGCATTTTCTATTTACGTTACTAGTTTTGCTTACTTTCGGACTTTACTTAAACTGATCGCGATTTCACCATCGCTGTCTCTCTTTCACTCCTACGCAGTGTGATAGTGATAAAATTTCAGCATATGACAGCGTCTTAACATTTTCTTCTCAGAAAAACCCTATATATATCGACCAGAGGTTCCAACCCAAGACCGCGAGAATTCAAATCAATGCTTCGGCACTCCACCACGAGACAGTATTGATTAAAAGGTTTCTAGTGTCTATATATCTGGTGGCAGGGGTGCCAGTCTAGAATTGCATCCTTCCGTATCATCCATGGAATAATACCAGAAAAAGGGCAGCATTGCCTTCTGAAGTGCTGTCATCTAATACTGCGATCTCCAACGTGGGGATTATAGTATGAAATAAACCTTTTTTATGCCTGATATGTTAGCCTTTGACCACTATCTCACCTGATGGTAAGTGATGATGTTATCGAAGATGTTGTTCAGGCTAACCTAGAACTACTGGCTCTCGAGGACCGCTGCCGGAACACCGTTAAGTGCTTGACAGATAATATTTTCTACTTGAGGTTGGTAACTTAGCCAGGCGGGCATTCGCAAAATGTTATAACGACTGCCATCCTAAGATTACAACCGGGATCGATGGCTTAACGTGCTCCCCGAAGCACATGCACGCTCAGTAGTAATATCACTAGCGGTTACCCATCCAACTCATGACTGCTGCGGACGTTGTCACTTTGCCTGATCGACAGCTAAGCAAACTTCGCTACGAGCGCTTCAAAACCAGGTTGATGTAAAGTACAGGGGCCCAGCAACTCCCACCTCTTAAAAACTATTATGGAAAACCAACTCCTTAATTTGAAGATTAAATATTATTACTGAGATTTAGACCATAGCCGTCACGAAACAAAAATGTTCGTATACCCCTTTCGCACTAATAATTCGATGCGTGCACCCCGCTCTCACGGTACTCACGTCACGTCGAACTTCTATTGAATGTGTTGTGCGAAATACATGTAAGGTTAAAATAGGACTGAATAAAGAGACGGTAGTTGCCCCCCAGGAATAACTTAGAGCGAGCTTGAATGGGGTCGAAGAACGGCGGCCATCTTGAATTGAAATGTTTTTTCGTTATAGACTCAAAGTCAAAATCATTTATTCAGTTTAGGCGTCTACGACGCTCTTATGAAGGTCAATTACAAATTGTAATATTGAAATATTCTACATTGTACCGCCACGTTCAGGAAAAAAAATATACCTAGAGTCACTGCGAGATGAAACGGGCAAGAAACTCGGAGCCATAGTTACTGATGAGGTAAAAGGCGAAGGCCTTTGTTCAAAGCTGGATGTAATGGCTGCAATAGTAGGTAGGTATCTGGTGGCAGCATATACAAATTATATAAGGTGTCATGCCAATCAATATATACCATCGAGTTGAACTTGGGTGACATAGGTGGACACAGGTTAATAAGTAGGTAGGTAGGTACCTACACCTCATCGTTTTTATATACTTATCGATGATATGAAGTTATCGAATGTTTCTGTGGAAATCAGAAGATTCTTTATTGCATGTTATCATACCTTCTTATTGTACAGGTGTTAAAATATTTGCCATCAGGAACAGAACATAATAAATAGATGAGGACGCGCGGTTCTAACTAAAAAAATAATAGATAAAACGAAGTTGAAAGAATTCGTTTATTATATTACCAATCATAGAGTCAGACAATAATTCTAAAATTCTTCGTACCTAGTCAGATTATGACAAGTAAATTCAAGAAAACATTTTTTTTGGTGATATAGGTACTTAAGTTGGATACTACCTGATGAAATTATCTTAGTATTTTAAAGGCTCAAATTAGCAGCTTCTGGACGGCCAGTTCTAAAATCAAACATCAACTTTGAAAACTCGTAAGTAGTATATTAGCGCATGCTCGCTGCAATGTGACAATAATTAATGGTAACCGGCAGTAACCGCTCCGTCCAAAATGCATAAACAATTGAGAAAATATTACTTTTCAAATGGACGACGTATACTTACCTACTTCGTTTTTAAAATCATATTGTGTAGGTACAGATTAATGCTAAGTTATAATTTCACCAACCTAGGTTTTAATAAATATGTAGATAACTTTATACCTACCTACCTATGTTTGTCACCATAAATGTCCAGTGATGGCAGTACTTGAGATGGTATCTACGAATAAATAATTTATTCTTAGGATGGTATTGAATCTTACCTTACGTAACGTCAAGGAGACCGATTTTGCAAAGTAAAAATACTGTTATAATATTAAATGTTTATTATATCGCCAAGTTCAACGGTATGAACTTGGCGATATAGCTGCGTCAACTAAAACAAATATGGCAACAGCTATGCTACATACAGCTGATAAAACACACTACCTATTTATATGTTAACAGTTGCTGTCACATGTCATAAAAGTCAAACCAAGGAGTTTTAAGGAAACCTCCTTGGTTTGACATTTATGTTTTTTGGATTTCGGCTGTGGAAAAAGTTTCCACGACTGGAATCCAAGAAATTTAAAAGCTACTATGCTTGACGTTCTATGATAAAAAAGGCCAATTACTTAGGTACATTTTTATTCTTTACAGTATAAAGTTATTCGCGTATGAATTTAATCCTTTATTGGTGAAATTATAAGTTTATCTATCGATTGACATGGTTTTGTACCAATCTCGTTTAGGAGATACCTATATACGAATTTCGTTTATTTCACAAACAAATTTGTGACAGACCATGTATTCGGTGGAAATGTAGTAAAGATTCTGAGGAAACTAAATAGGTAACAAAATTTTTTATATTTTTTATTATATTCTGTGAAAGTAGATAAGTAGCTTTAAAAGTCAGATTGGTTCTACTTAGGCTATTTTACGCCTTCTGCATTAAAAGCACTTACTTCCTTCGTAAATTTCGAAAGGGCTCTTCTTTGGGCACACCTTTATATTATTAGATATACAATTTAAAGAAGTAAGATATCATTTTAATATTGTTAAGTTTGCAATGACGCCTGCTAGGCGAATTACATTACAAAATTACAAATTTACGAGAGGAAAAATTATAGTCAAGTGCGGGATTGAACTGGATGGACGCGGGTTCGAATCCCGCACTTGACTATAATTTTTTCTCTCGTAAATTTGTAATTTTGTAAAGTAAGATATCATAATTGAAGACATGGTTGACATATTTGGTAACATAGGTCCCTAGTGCTAGGTCTCTTGAGCAAGAGTCTGTCTTGGTGTGTACCACCGCAGTGTCAGATATTCGGCCTCTAAGCAGTACCTGTAGTAGTACTGCTAACACCACTGTGTTAAGGTTTGTAGCAAGTGAATTTATTGGGTGAACATAAGAATTAACGTCTTGGAGTGATGACCGCAGTGCAGTGCCAAGCAGACTGAGGATGGTGACACTGAACCTGTAATAGTCAGGCGTGACCGCTTACCATCAGGCAGGCGACTTGTCTATCTCATAATCTAATCGAAGGATTCCGTACCATTATCCGTACTATATGTATTATATCCTTTTTTATTTAATTTTCACTAAGGGTAAGGAATCCCTACGTGCGCGGATTCGACTTGGCCAATTTTTGTATTTGTTGTTGTAGCGGTAACAGACATACATCAGGAGTGAAAATTTGATTTGTCTAGCTATAACGGTTCATGAGATACAGCCTGGTGAGTGGTGACAGACAGACAGCCAGACGGACAGAGTCTGAGTGATAGGGTCCCATTTTTACCCTTTGGGTACGGAACACTAATAAGGTGAAGCAAAAGATTAATGAGTTCCAGATGTTTTTATAGGGTCAACTGTTCTAAAGTCGATGCCATTATGCCATTATGCCATGATGCCATTATGCCATTATGCCATATTGCCACTTTATGCCATTTTCAAACTTTGATTGCTAGCCGTTTGTGAGCTTTAATGTCTAGCTCTTATCATATTTTTCTACTTGCATTCCCTGAATACTTGATTTTAATTAAAAATAAGCAACACCTACCAATATTAGTTTATTAGTCAATTAAATTTTATTCGACAGACACCAAAGTCGACAGGTCTTGCCCTGTTCCCGATAAGCGTTTTCCTAAAACCGTTTCATGTATTTGGCAGGATGTGGATTATGGACTTATGGGTATAAACGATGATTATTCAATCATTACTTAGTTTATATTAAATCAGCTTACTATTACCATCATTTTATAATATTGAAGTTGTTATCTAATTATACCATACATTTAGGCCGATGAAGATTGAAGACTTTAGAATGGCTTAACCTATTTCGATTCTAGAAAACTAAAAAATATTCTTATTTAGTAAGTTTTGGTGATTTTGTTGACTACCTTCCTACCTAAGTAATGTAATTATCTACAATTAAACCAACTTATGTGTGAACTCTAAGAGGGCGCTGTCAGTTGAGAAATACCAAATTCTTTTTCTAATTTTCGTAAGCAATTTCGTAGTTCCTTTTTCTGCCACTTCACAGATAACTTTGTTGAACTGTAATAAGGTACGCTGACACACGCTGAATGCATTGGGTATTTCAAGGTATAGGTTACCATTAGCCATTGACCTCTATATATTATCTCGATGCTATTAGCAGCACACAATTTTTGTGTACTGTGTCATTATTGTGCCATAGTGCGTTTGCCTGCGCGCGGCCCTGAGTATACGACCCACTCTGACTCACCCTTCATTTTGTTAGATGCCTGCGGGAACCGTTATTCTATACCTGCTCTCCCTTTCTCGGTACAAAATGTTTTGTATTGTAAACTTCTTAGCTGACAAAAGAAACTGCCGGGGATCTTGGAAATAAGTTGTAATGGTTTAAAATTATTATCAATAGTAGCTTAGCTAGGTAGATAACATAGAAAGACATGTCTACGAATAGATGGAGATCTTTCTGCCTAAAAATGTATGTCCATTCACAAACCGTGATTATTTAAAAAAAAAAACTATGTGATTTTGACGGTACAAGCTCGAGGCCCACCTGTTGTTAAGCGGTAACCTCTGCTTGGTTATAACAGATGCATTTCGTCAGAACTGTCAGAAGAGATGAACTGCAATACGCTCGTCACTCTGAGAAATACAGTTGTAGAGTCTCATGTGCCTGTAATTTTACTGGCTCTCAAGGACTACAGCCGGAACACACTGTTAGGTGCTTGGCAACACATTTTCTACTTGAGGGAGATAGCTAGCCAGTTGACCATTCGCAAAATGCCCTCCCATCATGCGGTGAAGCTCAAGTAGGAGCGGCGCGGCGGCCGGCGGTAAGGTTTGACCCATGTACCTGCGGCAACGCAGTCCATAGCCATTATAGCTCGGCTACTCTCGTCTATTATTGCTTCAAAACCCCAAAAAAAAATTGAAAAGATACGCTTTACTTGTGTGCGTCCAGCGACTTTACGTGAATTTTAATAAAACTGGTTTTTAGTAAGTAGTTAGATTAATTGTACGATCTTACTTTTAAATCGGACTCGTCCGCGCTCTGTGGCAGGATTTTATAAAGGAATCCTGCTACTTCAGCAGGATTTAATCCATATCTACTTTATATATTTTAAGGCTTATACATTTTTGTAACCAGGTGCAAAGGAATTCATGTCAATTATGCGCATAACGGGAGACGCGGCATCGACTTGTAAAAGTACGTTATCAATATAGCTTATCATATCACACCTGCGCTAAAAACCATATTTTTTTAATCATGTATATTTATTTATTTCACAAATTCACATAAACATATGTAATATAGTCAAATTTCTTACATCCAATGACGGATTTATTTTATATTAACAAGCTTTATTCATAGAGAGCAAAAACAAAGGTAGGTAGGTATTGTTGAAATTGAATCAACATTTGTTAGAAATAATTGAACAAAATTGTTTCTAATTAGTAATTAGGTACATAATGTTACTGTCACAATCGTTAAAGTAAATAGGTACCTACATATACTTAAGTATAAAAACTTAAAAAGAGCTTCTTATGTATTTACAAATATAATATTGCTTTTTTCTATAAGCAAAATCTATGCATCATGCCTAGAATGCACCCACAAACATCGTTTCATTCAGTAATATTATAATATTTCAAAAATGAAAAAACACGTTCTAATACAAGGAATAAAAACATGCTCATTGGGATAAATTATGTTTATTTATTATATTCATCTTTATGTACCTGTCAAATGTATTAAATAGCCTGTTTTCATTGTACATATATATTAATAGTTAAAATAATAGTAACCAAGACCATTTTCATGTACAGTAAACTATTCACTCATATCGCTCTCATCTGTATCAGACTCATCATTAATAATGAATTCAAAATCCATGTCAAAATTTTTCATATATTGTTTCTCAATAACACATACATTCCGACATGTACTTTCCCAGATATAACTATCAATCTTTTCAATTCCTTCGTTTATTAGAGTCGTTATAGAGGTTATGTTTTGTTCAACGTGTTGTTTTGATACGAAGTTCTTTAAATTTCCCCATATTTTTTTTATTGGATTTAAGTCTGGGTGGTACGGTGGCAGCCGTAGAATCTCAAAGCCTTGCGACCTTACTATCTCGTCGATTTCAAACTTATGAAATCTGTCTTTATTCTTCAATATCAAATCATACAGCTCTATTTTCTTCATTGATTCTTCAAAGGGGATATTATTTTTAAACAGCCATTCCTGCATAGTGCTCTTATTTGAATTCGAGTTAGGACATTTTTCAGATAAATTATTTTGGTATGAAGCATTATCCATAACAATGACAGCATTTTCTGGAAGATTTGGTAGTAGTTGTTCCGTGATCCATTTCTTATAGCTGTCAAAACTTATATTATCGTGGTAGTCACCACTCGTTGAATTTGCTTTAAATACCAAGCAAGCGTTTGGAATAAACCCTTGACATCCACCGGCATGAACAATTATGACACGCATCCCTTTTGATATATTTTTTTGCACTGGTATGTGTGTTGTGTGAATACAGCTTTCGTCTGTAAACACAATGTATCGTCCTTTATCGCGATATATTTCCAGCTGTGTTAAATATTCAAATCGCAGCATTTGAATATTATGCTTCTCAACGAGCGTTTTGCGATTGTCGTCTGTTTTAGACCATTCATATCCAGATTCCTGCAAAATTTTACGCAACGTTCCTACGCAACCGTCGAAACCGATTTTTTCCGACATTGCTTGTCTTAGTTTATGTAGTGTTGGCATTTCATTAAACTCTACATGGAACGTCATCATTGTGTTCCGCAATTCAGATATATCAAAATCTTCTAACGAAGATTTCGGACACACCCGTTTTCTTTTTGAGGGTGACTTGAAAATCTTCTGTGTCTCACTAGATGAGCTAGCAATAGCTTTTCTCTCTTCTTTTAACACGTTTGATATAGTTCGTTCACTATAACCAACAGCTTGAGAAGTTCGCCATCTGGCGTCGCTTAGATTCTCAACACCATTTTCTGCTTCGTATTTCATGCGATGGTACACCTTAGCAATAATCTCTTTGCCCTGTAAAATTACACATTAAGTATAAGTATGTCGCACATGGCAGCATAGTGCTCTTATTTGAATTCTCTTATATGAGTAGTTTAGTTTATAATCGTTAGGAAAAAAAATATTTACTTGACTACGGAGATGCTTCTTTTTTGTAAACATGTTGACCGTACTACTTTGTAGGCGTGCCGTCACTTTCGTGTCAAATTGAGGCGTGCTCCCACTTTCGTGTATAGCTGATGACTGAAACATTAGTCAGATAAAACCAGAGGAAGGACTGAAGAGGAGGGAGGAAAGGATTGACGAGGTTGCGTGTCTAGACTATTTTGCATGTAGGGGTCTTTACTCCTAAAATGCACGCCCCTCCTATGTTACTCGGAGAAACGCGGAGAGGCGTGCATAATTAGACTGAACGATGACTGTTATTTCGTAGACTGAGGTGCTTGTACTTACAATGTACATAGGTTACCTTACTCACAGGTTATTTAGTGAGTTAAAATAATAAATCTTAGCTGTTATTATGATGAATTGGCAAAACATAATTAGGTGCCTACCTACTCAATATTCCCTGTGCAGTACCTAGCTTTGTACAGGTCACGCCTGTGGCTTATTCAAAGCTACTTCTGTTACAGAATCGTTTATAGGTTACCAGATTTGTAGAGACAGTAATTCTATGTTCAACGTCGATCGATCCAACCATCAAAATACCCGGAACAGTTACCTATCTGTTTAGATGCTGTTTAACTAAGTACCTACTAAATGAAATAAAACCTAATATCTACCTATTTTTATAATTATAACTAAATATCTACCTACCTACGTAAGTCACCAACTAACAAATAAAAGCTTATGATGATGTGCTATATTCCCAATTTTTTATTTTTTATTGTCCTGCGTCATCTATGGCGAAATGAACAAAGAGCGCGCCAGATGTCAATCCACCGCCCCTGCTCGAAACAAGAACAAACAGTAAGTATCTACAGAACTGCTAAGGATAAGTACCCTACCTACCTATTATTTATTTATTTATTTAATTACATGGAAAACCAACAGCTAAACATAGTAGTAATAATAACTAAAATAGATATACATAAAGCCAATTACAGGTTTTCACGGATAGAATTATAATAAAGTATATAAATGATGTGAACACTCAAAAGATGATACATAATCGAGTTGAAATATTATCTGCCTCAATAAATTTAGACATAAATAAATACAAGCCAAAGTGTCATAGGATATATTATTATACAATTATGATACATATATGCAAATCTACTCTTTTCTACCTCTCCTTTCATACCGAAAAAAAATGCACTGAAGGTGCTTCTTGCCGTGGGAACACTACTCAAATATGGGTAAATATTATTAAATTTAGTTAGTCTGTTAAAAGTTCTACTCGCTCGCACTATATACGTATTCTGCCTATACTTCGTGGAATATCTAGGGACTCGGTAAGGGGGGTTAAACCTCGCAGATTTCTGCGGGATATTAAAAAAGCGTTTGCTGAGCAATTCAGAGCAATCTATATTATTGTGAATAAGTTTTAGGGTTATGACGGTACATTTAGATGGATTGAGATCAAGCCTGTTAATTCGACAATAGTCCTCTAAGCAAGACAAGTCAGCCTGAAGGGCGATCATGTCCTGACGACAAGTTATAGTTTTAAAGATTCATGTCGTCGGCGAAACATAATATTTTGATAGGTAACTATTATGTTTATAGATTAGAAGATAACAATATCATTTATATAGAAAATAAATAGTAGGGGTCCGATTAAGGACCCCTCGGGTACCCCGCTGGGGACAGAGACCCAGCTAAAATATAGTTGTTAAGAGCAACAGACAGAACAACAATGAGATCTATTGTCAATGTTAGACGAAAACCAACTCAACAAAGCTTTTCTGTAGTCGGTATATACGACGTCGACCTGATGCCTGTTATCCATAGCTTCAGTTAAGTAAGTCTTTCTCGTTCGTCTTAATCGTTAAGGAGAATCAGATTAGAAACAGTTGATCTACCATTTAAAAAACCATGCTGAAAGGTGCGAAGTAAATATTTTAGCGCGGCATAAACTTGATTGTATACTATCCTTTCAAAGATTTTGGCAATAATGCATAGCTTGGATATAGGTCGGTAGTTAGTAAGCTGGGTTTTTGTACCTTTTTTATGGGCCGGAGTAATAAATGCTGACTTCCATATTTGGGGAACAGTACAGGTAGCGATTTTCTGAACAAAAGTGCAATAAGTAAAGCAATAGACGATGAACATGAAACAAGGAATTTAGCCGAAATATTGTCTGGTCCAGCCGTTTTTGCTGTATCTAATTCACTGAGTAAACTTTTGATCTCATTTCATCAACATTTTTTTTATTTTTGTTGTTGAAAATGAGACCAAAATATTATACGGAAATCTTCTGCGCGTCTTTACAGTATATTATTATTCGCCGCACGAGATATTTATATATTAGTCTAATAACTTTTAATAAAATATCATGTGCCTGGTGATTTGACTGGCTGTAAGTACTCGTACCTTGGTCAGCATTGTAAACTCTGCTTCATAGCTGAAATAACGAATTTATATCAATCAAGGCGTCTTCTTGGCCAGCAATAAGGCCACAACCTACTTTATTGACCTCTGTCGCACAACAGTTCAACGACTTTTGTAAATATGAGTAATTTTATCGGAATCTATCGCGTTGAATTTCAAAGCCATTAAAATATTATATATAGGTATACCTACTTAAAAAATAGGTAGGTAGGAATAAGCTACCTTGCACAGCAGTGCTCTTTACCATCTAAATGTCCTATTAACCCCAAAGGTAGCGGGCTAGCGGGTGTACTACCAACAAGACCATTCCATTCCCGATGAAAGTTGGTGTCAGCTGATGATCGGCTATAAAACCGCATTTCAAACTTTCTACAATATTGAACTTTTATCATCCTTTGTGCTATTAGAGATGACATATTGTAACGACTCCACGTAATATGTGGGACAAAGGCAAGAACATGATGTATAAGAACCTAACAGTTAGTCAGAAATTCTTCTAAATATAGATAAAGCAAAATTATACCTCATACAACCGGCGTCGGTGACGCAGATGGTATTTTGTAGGGCGCTCCCCGCTACCCCGCTAGCCGGGGGCCCCTCGATTCGATCAATACCCTCTCGTGTGGCCTCCCTCCCCTCCCGCCGCCCCGCACTGCGCTCCGGCTCCCCCTGCTACCCGCACACCTTGCCGAGCCCTGTCCCCTTTCCCCGCACTTCACGTTGCGGCTGGCGCATAATATCCTCCGCAAATACACAGAATAAATAAGAGTACTGGTATTGAACGTGACTGGTGCGATGAGACGCAATAAAATAGAATCATACTTAGGGCATGTTCATAATGATACGATATTATTTAAAATTTTACATAGTCAAAAAACATTTAACTACGATACGACTTAGAAGGGAAGAATAGGCCTTAGTGATTAAGTATCTACAAAGAGCAGTTAAGTAATTATACCAACCTAATTAAACTTTTAAGCTATTTGAGTACCTACGTTTGAAATAGTAATGACGGTTAGGTAGGTAGGTACTTAATCTAATAAGGGGTCAATTACAATCAATAATGTTGTTTGCTACTTAACTTCCAGAAAAATAATATGCAGTAAGTATCTACTTAAAAAACTGTTTCTTTACGATAGGTAATGTAGAATTAAACCCTGTTTCTAATTTAATCCCTTATTTTATAGGTTTCATAACCAGGTATAGTAGGTACTAGTACGTAGGTACCTTAGTACAAAACACTATATAAACGCTGATGTAGGTAAACTAAGTACCTATGTAAACGCAAGCACTGGCACTTCAAAGCTTCAATGAGGTTCATATATCAACTCTCTGCTGCTTACACCATACATCGACAGTACCGACCATTTGTCATCATTCTACTGCGTTTATTTGACATAAAATAAACGCAATATCTTCAGATTTCTTTTTCCAAAAATTGTCTGTTCTCACTACTCAATCGCAATGACAAGA
Source organism: Plagodis dolabraria (assembly GCA_963854805.1). Taxonomy (NCBI): domain Eukaryota; kingdom Metazoa; phylum Arthropoda; class Insecta; order Lepidoptera; family Geometridae; genus Plagodis; species Plagodis dolabraria. The sequence continues at coordinate 14,071,901 of OY978459.1, read as the reverse complement.
CTTAGTCATTACATCCTAATCCTCTCGAAGTCCCTCATGTGTTTTCCATATATTCTTATCGGTTTCCCTCTTTCATTCAATTCAACACTATCGCATATAATTTGGTGATTATGCTGAGAAAGCAGCTAGGAAATGGTTAAACAATCTAGGTAGGTTCTTACGTAAATATTTAATAGGTGTTTACCTAGGTATCCCATCGATGGAAACTCACATCGGAGAATAATCCTGGAATTCGTTGTAGGAAATAATTTATATATCGCTTCTTTGATGCAATAATGTGTTATCTAAAAAAATACAACTTTACTGAAGACTGGTTAATCTTTTTGAAGAAATCTTATTTAACATAATACATATTTTGTATTCTTAATCTAAGAATCATTGTATAAAATAAACATATAATATTAATTGATAAACTTTTTAAGCGAAAATATACATCAAAATCCTGTAAATTATTAAAGTTAAACAAGAAATGTTCATATGTAAGGAAAACGGGAATGTATGAAATATATATCAATATAATATGAAACGGGAAAGAGTAATAGGTAGGTGGTATAGGTATATCTAAGTTAAAATTAAATCAGCCACAGCAGCGGTTTTAATAATCAAATAAAAAAAATAAGAATCGTTCGAAGTTGTCATGCTATTGAAGCAAAGTCATATAATATTAGTGTATTACTGTGTATATTGAATTATCGATATGGTAATCGCAAAGTAAATATAAATTATAACTCAGAATATATACATCTTTGTAAATTTATCTTAATAAGATGTAAATATTTGAACACATTAATTAATATTTATCATGGTTGTACTTATTATTAACATTATAATACTAAGTTTTCAAGCACTTGTTATTTTTAGGTTTGATCTAGTTAATAAATATTTGAAAATAGTAATACGTAGACTGTCTGCGTATAAATAAACAATCCACCAACATGTCCAGTTCTATCTTAATACAACCACAACCAACCCATATCTAATACAATTATTCGTACAGACATATTCTCGTAAATAGAGATTTCCTAGTCAATGTGTTCAATTAAAAACGACCAGCTATAAAATTTAATCTTAAAAATTTGTTAGACACCTTAAATATATAATAAATAATTAGAAAAAACTGCATATTACCATTTAACGAAAATAATGAAACTTATTAAATAATTTTAACATAAGCTAACAACAGGCTCTTTTTATTTAAATCGTGCCCATTTTGTAATACACTTAAGTACCTATATTAATTATTTTTGGTAGTTATACCTACTATGCAAGTACTCTCTGTCTATACTGTCTTAAATAATAATTTATAATTTGTGTGTGTCCATTACAATTTTCCACATGTGTGTGAACTCAGCCTTTGTAGAGCATTCCAGAGCAGAGCTAGAGGGGCTTGGAGCCATATCGATCGTTCAACTTCGGGCAACTTCGGAACTCTTCGGGTCAGAACAATGCCGTTGGACGGCCGCCATTTTGTGGGAACTGCGCATTTACCCTCGCCCCGCGGCCCCAGATAGCGTGGGGTATAAATAGGACCACCATGACGTCATGCCCTCTCATTAAACGCTCGACGTGGTGCAGTGTGGACGTGACAGTGTTGTGAAGTGCTGCGACCGAATCTCCAACAAAGTGACTCAGTGCCTGGTGGATACAGGTGTGTAATATTGTCTCACCACAATTTATTTGCCCAATATTACCATGGGCTACAGTAATAAAGAAAAATCTGTCGTTGACTTCGGTGAAAGTAAAACCGAATCCCTATCTAAATGGGTTCGCCAAGTAAAAACTAAATCAATCAATGCCAAGACAAAGAGAAAGCGTGACTTGAGAGTAATCGCCATCTTGAGTCACTCCCTCGTTCGTGCTGAGAGCGAGCTATTCACAAAACAAAGGGAACGCGCCAGAAAATGGGCGCAGATGCAAGCTGATCTCGGATTAAGCAATAAAGAAGAAGAAATCGCAAGACAGCAACGGGAAACAATTGATAACATATGGAAGAATGATCTCAGCGGCCTAGATAGCTTTTTCAAAGAATTAGATAATGTCAAGCCCTTACTAGTCGCATCATGATAGGATTTTAGGTAATGTAAACTGTATTTGTATCTGTGATATATGTAGGATGTTTTTAACTTACAGTCCCATTGCGTTTCGCGTGGGTCTGCATCCGTCGGCCGCCATCTTGGTTGCCACTGGGGCGTCGCGCTTCGCTAGCAGAAATGGGTTTGTAACGGTATCATGCATTTTTTTAGTTACTTAGTTAAATTTTTATTGTAATGTTTCAATTTATCTATTCAGCTCATGATAGTTAAACTTGGAATTTTGAGTTTATTCATATTGAATAAGAATATTGTAACATATGTTTAAGTATGAAAATAAAAGAGATTTTAAGGAAAAAGTCGTATCCCTGATTTTTATTGGTATTCTGTAACTTTACCACGAACCAAATGTATTATTCCATGAGTCATCATCTACACTTCGCGGAAGCTGTGCAGTGTTGGAGCCGCCATCTTGTTGGAGCGTTCGAGAAATGCGTCACCGTGCCGTGCTGCGTCACTCGCTGCGCATGCCCACGGCACTGCCGTCCCGCTTCGAGTTCGAGCCCAAGGGCGAACATGCGTGAATCACATCACACGGTCCCGGTTGTCAGCCCACTAGGTAAACGTTAGGCAAACGCTATTGAGTCAGATAGAAAATTCTTGTTGTTAGGCCCGACTACGGGCCATGTCGTGTAACATTGCCTTTAGACCCCAGAAACCAACTTGACGAACACCAGAAGGCGGCAGAGTTGTATCCTCACAAGTGCTGTCCTTTCGCTGAGATTCAACTGCGCTATCGGCTGCCAGATTATCTGCACCCTGAACTGGAAAACTCGATCCGAAAGTAAGAACGTATCAGGCGATAAGCTTCGGTGAGTCATTTGTTCTCAAAAACGACGCGAAATCATGATGCAATAATGAGTCTTTCTCAATTCTGAAACTCAGTAATGTTCAAACAATGAATTATTCAGCAATTAAGTATAATTCCTGTATTTTCTACGAAGCATTGCATTTCTGCAGTTGAACTAATGTAAATAAAGATTTAGGTGTTGTTTGTTATTAACCTTTCGTTAACAGGTCGAACGATCTACTTTCTTAAATATTAATAAACCTAGGAAGAATCTGGTATGTACGCCATACGCGGTGGGAGTCGAGTTTCGAAGGAGCACTCCCGCTATCACTGCTAATGAAGCAAGTCTGGTGTTCGGCTCACGATGGGTGGCGCAACGCTACTTTCACTTTTAGGTAACCTCACACTGGTCATTGCGATTTATTTCTCAACTTGCCGAACGTGCCTACCGCAAAGTAATGACATGGAGGGAAATTACTTACAAGGAAAACCGTATTAAATTAAATAGGCAATGAGTCAACTACAAATATAACTACCTATGTACACGCGCATACGATAAGGAAACAAATCGAGGAAACTGTGGGCTGATGAAACATCCGGGACAGAAACGTAATACAAACACCGATAGCTGATAAATTCTAAGTAGGGAAGGGTTGGCGTCTAACGGATAGATTTAATGGTAAGTTGCTGGAACTATCTCTTTTATATGTTCTCTATCTTCGCTATGACTGTTTAGATAAACAAAGTCATTTTGATCTGGAAGCAATTGGAACAAATTGTAGGTTTCTCACACTTAAGTTTCTGCTAATACCTTTACAGCACACTGTGCTTCATAAATTGATTAATCTATTTTGAATGTGTTCCAGTAGAGAGACTATCATTTTATTACATAATCAAAATAGATTGAAGTATCAAATATTTTGATTATGATAGAATAGACTATCATAATCAAAATAGGAAACTGAAATTTTTTATTGGATGAACTCATGTTACTTACGCAATATTATAATAAAGTATGGACTTGTTTACTTCAATTACTGATACATTGTGCAAACTTCACAGCTCAACTGGAGTGGGACGAGGCAGACGTGACCAAGAATCACGCTTCCTAAGACCATGCGAATGCAAGGTGATGCCCTTCCTCGCGATGAAGGCTTACCAGCCCCAGTTGATAGTCGAGTGGACCGCCACACCCCGTTCACAGATAAGTCACAAGGGTCTAACTCGAAATATCGATGTCTGAATTGCAAGACATTCGAATAATTACAATCATACTTCAAAGAGCAACCAGCTATGATAATGGATGCGAAATATAAAATTGATTGCCTGTTTACTGCAAATCTAATAACCTTATCCTTAACTATGGATTTTATAATAGGGTAAGTCAATACTTTGTTTGCCTTAACAATCAAACTACTGAACAGATTTGTCGCAGTGCAGTGCTCTCAGATTTTATAATTACATCTATTGCACTCGCATAAATTGCATTCAATAATTTCGATATTATCTATAGAACTACGTATATTGACTTCATAAACTGAATCTTAATATATTCCTGTCACGAGGCAGGAAGTAGGGCCGCTAAACTTTCTTTTGATTGCAGATATTCTAAGTATCTACCTAAGTATATATTATACCAAAATATTTTTTCCCAAGACGTACTTACATGCACATAATAATTACAATCACCTATTAAACTGCTCATTAATAAGGAGTTGAAGTTGGAAATGAATTATATATTCACATTACCCATTAACTTTTCTCACCGTCTGATTTTATTCTTGGATTATTACAATACATACTTTCATTGTCTGCCATTATGTTTAGACAATCATATGGTAGATAATAGGATATGACTAATGAATCAAATCAAATATGCTTGTTCAACAAGGAATGGATAATTGAGACGTGACCATACATGCTATACAGGAAAGTTATAACAACTGAGATAAACGTAAGATCTATTACACTTCTAATATATAACATGTATAAGTTTTAAACGAGCTACTCAATATTAAGAAGGTATGTTCACTTCTATGTATACATACTTTATTCCTTCGGCCGTGACACGGCCTTTGTTTAAAGGTTTCCTTCAAGGAAACCAGATGCCTTTGTTCAATTTTTATTCGACAGGTACCTTGAGATCGCGATTGCGGATAAAACGCGAACCTTGGAGATGACCTTAATTTTAATGAGGGGAACAGTACTTATCTACAACGAAAGAACACTGCTATTTAGTAAATTCTTTATAAAAATCCCCAAGCTGCTGTCGAGATCGCCGTGGTATTTGAATTAATGTAAATTTCCAATAGCTGTTTGCATACAGCAAAATTTCATTTGTTAAGGACCTATTAATTTCTTTTTGTCCTCCAGGTAGTCCGTAACTACAAGTCAACTAAATTAGACTAATCCCATATATGAACATGAACCTAATCAATCAATATATAGGCACCTGTTATACAAACGAAATGCTGATTAGAAAAAGAAACGGCCCACAGAAAATTTACTATACTTTGCAATACATATATTATTATGTAGCTCATACACGCATATTGAAATGAAAGAAATAATGCAAGCTACGCATTGGCAGACAAATGGAAGATCCTGAACAATAATGATATTATTTTCAGATGTATTACCATAACTATTTTGTTTCCGGTTTTTAACTACACAACCCAGCAAACATTGAGTTGCCCTGCAAACATTTACTATTCAGAATATTCTTTGCAAATGTAAATCAATAATGCAATTCGGTAAAATAATCAATATTGCAACCGAATGAAGGAAAAGTAAATATCTCAAAATGCTATCGAATCATATTCATAACCATAATATTATACTAAATACTTGTTGGCATTCATCACAACGTGCCTTGCCAAACACAGAATAAGGAATGCAGTAAAGTAAACAAAACGTGTGAATGATCGATCAGGAACTAAATGGATTTTCATCTTCGGGATTGCAAGGTATTCCTTAGTTGAATTGAGGATAGTCTAATGTCATACATATATACTTGTAATTATTATGGAGAATACCTATATTTATTGTTTTCTTTGTATAAGAAACAATCGCTATTTGACAAATTGCTGTCTAAAGTCTTCTTAGTAGTTTATACTTATTCCATAGTTTTAGTTTTATCTTACATCTTTCCGTGTCATTTTTGCTTATATATAGGTGTATCATAAACTACGTTATGTCGAATTAACATCACGCGAGTCGCTGGCTCTTCATATATGTTGTCTAGCTGCTGGCCGATTTAAAATTTTAAGCAGCCACTGAAAAACCTTAATAAATAATTAAATTACTATAAATTTGGCGTCGTCTGAGAAATAATACACCTACGAGTATTATATTATGTACCTATTATCCAGGAGGTTTAAGTTGCTGTGAGTATATATATGTAACATATTATTTTAATTCTGCTAAAGACTATATAGTTAGCTTACCAGATATACTTAATTTTATATGTCATGCTATATGTAAGTAGAAAATAGCTATAATATTTCACGTGACTGCTTGTGCAGACACGTGACTCACTGACTTTTGAATTTGTTGACCTAGGGGCAGAGGTGTCAGCATGGCTATAAGTCCTCGTATTTGAGCTTTATGAATTGATGAGATTCCAGCACAATATGAATCAAATTGTAACAATATAGATGCATGAAAAACATTGACTAGATATATTGCATTACCTTACTCATTCCTATTGCACAATTTCTATATTTGATACTTCATACTGTGGCTGACGATCAAACTTAATCGATTTGTGTGAAGATATAATGTGTTAGCCTTTTTTCGATTGCCTGTATGGGTGTTAGCTTAGAGGCTTTGAAGGAAAGTTACTAATCGAAGGAGGAAACAAATGAATTGTTGGAAAGAAGCAAATAACAGTAACAATTATGGAAAAGTAACTGATTGATAAAATTGATGATGAAACCCACTAAATGTGCATGGAAAGCAAAATGTACAATGAATCAATATCTACCGGACTTACAAATTTGTGGTAAAATGTTAAGAGTCTAATGCTTGAATGCCTATCTTATAATACTAATGAGTTTTATTATCTGATCAAATTCATATATTTCCTTGTTTAATATTGATAACCAAGGTAGTCTTTTATTTACTTGTTTACGTAGATTTTTCAATTGCCTGAAGAGCTGTGGTTTTTAATCTAATGTACTGACTAACCGGATCAACAGTGAATTGAACTTTGGTGGAATTTTGACACAATCAGTACCTAGATACCAGTGTTGCTTTATGTCAGCACAACAGTCTGCTCCGAAGCTTTACCACTAATATAGTAAGCATGACCTAAGGTTGGTGGCAATTGATAATGGCCTGTGAGAAATATTAAAAAAAATATGTAAGTACTTTATGGAAATTAGTTACCTAAGTACTAATGAATTACTTTTAAATGCCGTTACACGTTTCATGTAAGTAGTGTCTTCAATAATGGATTTTCATTATTTAGTCAAATCAAATTCTTGTTAGTATTCTTTTTTAGCTAGATCATTGTATTATTCCGAACTTCAATATATGAAGATGCTCGTCAGCAATTCAGCCCCGCCTCCTGGTGCCTCACTACGATGTCTGTGCCAATTAGCTGGTGCCTCCTCAGAGATCAGCATTCCGGGCCTGACCCCTGCTGCCTCTATTCGCTGTAGCCTCGCTAGAGCTCAGCCTTTCGGACTCGACCTCTGCTGCCCCGTCATAGAGTCTGTGTCACTTCGCTGCTGCCTTGCTTCAGAGACTGTAACACATCGCTGATGCACCAGTGCTCAGCATTCTCATGTCGATGCTGCCACGGCACAGAAGAGATTACAGCACTGCTACTTTGCTATAGCTCCGTGCACCTTTGTGTGCCTTTCATGATTAGGTGAGCGTCGGTTTTTACCTATTTAACTAAGTATCAAAGCTATTTATCGTAAACGTCCCCCAAAACATGTTAGATTTTCCAATTCGAATCTACCAGAAACGCTTAGTGTGTGCCATATGCTGTAAACAACTAATATAGACATATGTTATACTTATTTAAAGTACACATGCCTAAGTACTTATATTGTTAACATGTTTCACGTGACTGCTTGTGCAGTCAATAACTAACTTTTGACTTTGTTATAACATAGGGGCGGAGATGTATCAGCATGGAGATATTCGGTATTTGAGCTTTTTGATGCGATGATTTTTCAGCACAATTTGGATTAAAATGTACCTATTGATATAGATGCATGAAAAATACCGACGAATTCGCATTACCTGCTACATACCTGATGCACATGTAATGTCTACATTGTATACAATCACTAGATACTACTCTGCATCAAAATTAACAAGGATGGAATGTGTTCGCCGTGTTATGTTCGATTGCTCGTATGTATTTGTGGATGACAGTCATTAATTGAAACCGAGGAAATGAACAACCTATTGGAATGAAATATGACAGTATGTGAAATGTATGGAGCAGTAATAAAATGATAATATTTTTGAAGATAGCCTAACAAAAAATGGGACGCAGCAAAATGTAAAGTGCATACCGGACTTACACGTTTTATATACATTTCTGGTAACTTTTTAGTGTACCTAATGCTTGAATGCTAACTTATTTGATGACTGAATGATCTGATTATCTTAATGTATTTGTCTTGCTTGATATCGATTACCAAGGATTGTGTTGGCTTTTCTTTGTTTGTTTAGGTAGATTTGTCAATCACCTGTAGAGCTGTGGTGTCTAATACATATATGCCCTGAAGTTGAGTGTCATATCTAAAGCTTTAGCGGAACTTCTACATATTCACTGCACGACTTCATCCACTTGTATGACATAGTTACATGGAGTAAGGGCGATGGATATGATAAACGGCATGTACATATATATTAGGTAACCTATACGAATTTAAATCCACTTAGCACTATATGTAACAATTTAATAATCGAAATACTTTAGTCAAATTTTGACTAAAGTATTTCGATTCTTGTCTTGTTTTTTTGACCTTGATTTATTGGAATTAACTCTGAACTTCGATATAATACATGTAGACCTACTATACCCTATTACGCTGTCTTAATCTGTGACAATTGATCCCGCTCCGAATCCTACTGCTATGATACAATGATACATACTAAATAGCCTCTGACACTTCGCTGCTGTCTCGTCAGAGCTCAGCATTATGGGTCCAACCCCGTCGCCTCGCCATAGGGGGTGGTAACTAAGCTGCTGCCTCGCCAGAGCTCCGAACCCTGCTGCCTAGCCAGAGCTCCGAACCCTGCTGCCTCGCCACAGGGTCTGTGACACATCGCTGCTGTCTCGCCAGAGCTCAGCGATCCGGGCCTGATCCCCTGCTGCCTCGCCACAGGGTCTGTGACACATCGCTGCTGCCTCGCCAGAGCTCAGCGATTCGGGCCCGATCCCCTGCTGCCTTGCCACAGGGTCTGTGACACATCGCTGCTGCCTCGCCAGAGCTCAGCGATTCGGGCCCGATCCCCTGCTGCCTCGCCACAGGGTCTGTGACACATCGCTGCTGCCTCGCCAGAGCTCAGCGATTCGGGCCCGATCCCCTGCTGCCTCGCCACAGGGTCTGTGACACATCGCTGCTGCCTCACCAGAGCTCAGTGATTCGGGCCCGATCCCCTGCTGCCGCGTCACAGGGTTACGTCACCGCGCTGCTGCCTCGCTAGAGCTCAGCGTTTCGGGTCCGAGCCACTGCTGCCACATCACAGGGTTACATCACTGCGCTGCTGCCTCGCCAGAGCTCAGCGTTTCGGGTCCTAGCTCCTGCTGCCGCATCACAGGGTTACATCGCTGCGCTGCTGCCTCGCCAGAGCTCAGCGTCACAGGCTACGTCGCTACACTGCTGCCTCACAAGAGCTCAGGGTTTCGACCCCGATCCCCTGCTGCCGTATCAGTGGGTTACGTCACCGCGCTGCTGCCTCGCAAGACCTCAGCGTTTCGGGTGTCCCTCTGCCGCTTCACGTCAGGGCCTAAGATACTGCGCTGCTGCCTCTCCAGAGCTCGGATCTTGGCATCTACTTCATCTGCCTCGCAAAAGGCTTCATGACGTCCGTGACAGCGTTACAGCCTGGAAAGAGCTCAACGTTGATTCCAATTCTGCTGTCGCGCCACAGGATGTATGAGATGACTGCATTGCTGCCTCGATCAAGCTCAGTGTACCTTTGTGTGCATTTTATGAATAGGTGAGCTCGAGTTTAAATTACCAATGTAATGAGTCAAATCTAACTTTTATTTTGTCGCTAAATGCGTACCTAAGATTTATAAAGAAATCTTATTCACCATAATAATTTATTATGTGCCTTATAATATAAATAATGCTAACTTATGAAAAAGTCTTGATTTGTCATCGGGTTTCTAGGACAGACAGATTTTTTTTTCCAAATGAATGTAATTAAAGTAATCCGTGATGCGACTCAATACAACAAAAATTTTTATATCTCTCTACAGTCAACACCAGCCAGTGTAGTGTCCGTAACTGCCGGTCTGCGCTCTAAAGCCAGGAGTAGTGCTAGCTATCGTCGATCCTGCTTCGTCACACTCTCATACCCTGAGAGATGATTGCGCTGCTGCCTCGCTAGAGCTCAGTGTTTCGAGCACGATCCTTGCTGCCACGTCACAGGGTTACGTGCCTGCGCTGATGCCTCTTTGAAGCTAGTATCAGGGTGCTACCGCTACTGGCGCAGGAACCCGAAATTTGTTGCTGACGGTGAATCGAATGGAATTTAAATAGAGGTAAGAATGGGTTCGTTACTTTTCTAAATACGTAGATAATAAAACATATTATTATAGGATCCATATGCCAGCCGATTTTTCTACTTCTTTACATTGCTCTCGTGTATGCCCGCTCGTCGACATACGGACACGTACACGTCATCCTAATACACACTTTAATTTAGCATAAACTAAAATTTTCTCTTAATTAAAGTAATGAGGATCCAATGATATCGGACATTTTTATCGCCGATAGGTTACATAGCCATTGATAACTATCTTAATCTTTAATGATGATGGGAAGAAAAATATTAAACATGTTTGAACCAAGATTAAGAAATGGGCATTACAAAAAGTATTGTTAGGTGCTTAGCGACAGATTTTCTACTTTGCAAAATGCCTTACCATACGGTGAAGCTCAATCCTGCGGCAAGATTCGAACCGTAGACCTGTGCGCGGCAGTTCATACTCACTTAGCCATCATCACATTGTTTGCTTACAATAAAAATCTGCCTCCGAGGTTGGTATTTTTTTCGGTAGGTTTGTATTTCCATAAACAAGAGCGCAGGTTCATCTAGGAAGAAAAGCCTTTGAATGCTATTTCACCTGATGTTAAGTAAATTTGTTGTTTCGGCTAATCTAGAATTATTGGGTCACAAGGACAGCTGCTGGAACTCACCGTTAGGTGCTTATGACAGATTTTCTGCCTACGACAGATTTACTTCTTGAGGGTGGTAGCTAGCCAAGCTGGCATTTGGAAAATGCTCTACCACCAGGTAGGTTACTGCTCTTATAGTCGTAATTATGGAGTGACCAATCGAAGCAAAGTTCTTAGTGAGTGAGTATATTATAATCGTCAAAACACACAAATGTCGAGTATCTTATAATAAACGGCTGTATATATCCGTAGGTTTAATAACACAAAACTTAATAACATTTTTGACAACTGTTTATCATAGTTATACAACCATTACCCATTTTTAGGACATATAATATAGTTGCCCAATCCACTAACTTCCATAGTATAAAATTACAATGATTTTTCCTATATTCATATACAATCAACATGAAATGTAGCCATATACTTACTACAACACATTCCGTATCTTACGTTTCAGATCTATCGAGTGATCAGCGGTCCTTCTGCGTCCGCTTTCAGAGTACGCTGAATCAGACAGCGAGTAGCCATGCCGTCTGCAGCCGGCCGGTCACTGAAACCATGTCAAGTCCGGCATGAGAGCGAGCAGCCTGACTATTTCTACTCCCGCCAGTCACTGGTCCTGTGACCTGCCTACGCTATCCAAACAGCGGGCAGTCTGCCTGTCATGCTCCTACTACTCAACGAGCTTATAGCCTGCCTGCGCTCTCCAGCCAGCGGGACTTCGGCTTTCGTTCTTGGGTATCACGTCGGCAGGTCTGCGGCTTCCGTTGAGCTGAGCTGAGCTCTCAGCCAGCACGCCTTAGACCTCATATGTCCGATACTCTTCATAACTGTGTCAGATCCCACAAATAATCGGGCCTACGGCCTGCCTGTGCTCTTATCCGCCAAAAGCTGGCTGCTTTGGGTTTCGTTCTAGATATCCAGACAAACTGCTGCTTTCAGTCAGTGGTCTTACCTGCGCTGTCCATCACAATGGGCCTGCCTGCACGTGCCAGTCAGCGGGCCCGTGGCCTCCCTGCGCTCCTCAGCCAGCAGGTCTCTTGGTTCCTTTCCGGTATCCAGTCAGCGAGCCTGTGTCTGCCTGCACTCGCCAGTCAGCAAGTGCGCAGTCTCCCTGCGTTCTACAGCCAGCAGGAATCTTGCTGCCATTCCGGTATCCAGTCAGGGAGCCTGTGGCCTGCCTGCATTTCCCAGTCAACGAGCCAGTCAGGGAGTTCGTGGCCTCCCTGGGCTCCACCGCCAACGGGCCTCCTACGTCCTTTGAGGTATCCAGTCAGCAAGCCTGTGGCCTGCCTGCTTTCCCCAGTCCTTGTGGCCTTCCTGCGCTCTACAGCCAGCGGGCCTCCTGCATCCTCAGTCAGCGGGTTCGTGGCCTCCCTGCGCTCTACAGCCAACGAGCTGCCTGTATCCATTGAGGTATCCCGTCAGCGGCCCGTGGACTGCCTGTGCTCTCAGCCAGTGCGCTTCATACCGGTATCCAGTTAGCGAGCCTGTGGTCTGCCTGCACTCGCCAGTCAGCAAGTGCGCGGCCTCCCTGCGCTCTACAGCCAGCAGGAATCTTGCTGCCATTCCGGTATTCGGTCAGCCAGCCTGTGGCCTGCCTGTATTTTCCAGTCAGCGAGCCAGTCAAGGGATTCGTGGCCTCCCTGGGCTCTACAGCCAACGGGCCTCCTACGTCCTTTGAGGTATCCAGTCAGCGAGCCTGTGGCCTGCCTGCTTTCCCCAGTCAGCGGGCTTGTGGCCTTCCTGCGCTCTACAGCCAGCGAGCCTTCTGCATCTCCAGTCAGTGGATTAGTGGCCTCCCTGCGCTCTACAGCCAACGAGCCTCCTGCGTCCTTTGAGGTATCTAGTCAGCGAGCCTATGACCTGCCTGCATTCCCCAGTCAGCGAGCCAGTCAGCGGGTTCGTGGCCTCCCTGGCCTCTACAGCCAACGGACCTTCTGCTTCCTTTCCGGTGTCCAGTCAGCGAGCCTGTGACCTGCCTGCATTTCCCAGTCAGCGAGCCAGTCAGCGGGTTCATGGCCTCCCTGGGCCTCCTGCTTCCTTTCCGGTATCCAGTCAGCGAGCCTGAGACCTGCCTGCACTCGCCAGTTGTGGACCCGTGGCCTACCTGCGCTCTGCAGCCAGCGGGTCTTCTGCCTCCTTTCCGGTATCCAGTGAGCGAGCCAGTAGCTTCTCTGCATTCTTCAGTCAGCGGGCCCCTGACCTCCTGTGCTCTTCAGCCAACGGGCCTTTTGCCTCCTTTCCGGTATCCAGTAAGCGAGCCTGCGGCCTGTCTACAATCGCCAGTCGTGGACCCGTGGCCTTCCCTCGCTCTACAGGCGGCGGGCCTCATGCTTTCTTTCTGGTCCAGTCTCCTCACATCCAAAGCTTCCAATCCTGTCCGTGAGCTTGGGGCCAGTCTGCACTCCCTAATCAGTGGGCCCGTAAACTCCCTGCGCTCTACAGCCCGCGAGCCACCTACTTCCTTTGAGGTAGCCAGAAATGCGAGCCTGTGGTCAACCTGCACTCGCCAGTCAGCGGGCTTGTGGCCTTCCTGTGCCCTACAGCCGACGGGCCCCCTGCTTCCACTGGCCTGCCTGCACTCACCAGTCAGCAGGACCATGGCCAACCTGGGCAGCGGCCCTCTTGCTTCCTGTCCAGACTCCAGTCAGCGAGCCTGGCATTCGACTTCGTGCGAATTCTGTATCCAGGCAGTTGGGGCAATGTTTGCTGGTGCCGGGTTGCCATTTTGTTGAAAACAATGGGTTGCCAAAAATGGAAGTAAAATTCAGGTAAATATGAATTGTCTTCCAGCGACCCTTCAAAACATAACAGGTTTATTTATCTAAGAGACTAAATTCCTGGTTTTATGTAAGCACATGTGCAACCCGAGATATTGCGGTTTTGATGCTTTTTCTGACATCGTCCCTAGCGTTTTAAACGGTTATTCCTGTATTTTTTTAATTTGCATTCCAGGGAGCCAGACTGCGGGCTATAAGCCTATCTTCCCCCTTCAGCTCAACCAGCCTCTGCGGTCTGTACGTGCTCTCCAGTCAGTGGGTCTTCAGCTACGTATCCGGGATCCAGACAGCGGGTTACCAGCCTATCTTCCCGCTTCAGCTCAGCTCGTTTCTGCGGTCTGCCTGCGCTCTCCAGCCAGCGGATCTTCAGCTCCGTATCCGGAATCCAGACAACGGGCTGCTAGCCTATCTTCCCCCTCCAGCTCAGCCGGCCTCTGCGGTCTGCCTGCGCTCTTCAGCCAGCGGGTCTTCAGCTCCGGCCTATCGCCCCCTTCAACTCAGCCTGCCTCTGAGGTCTGCCTGCGCTCTCCAGCCAGCGGGTCTTCAGCTCCGTGTCCGGGATCCAGACAGTGGGCTACCAGTCTATCTTCCCCCTTCAGCTCAGCCAGCCTCTGTGGTCTGCCTGCACTCTCCAGCCAGTGGGTCATCAGCTCCGTGTCCGGGATCGAGACAGCAGGCTACCAGACTATCTTCCCCCCTTCAGCCCAGCCGGCCTCAGTGGTCTGCTGCGGTCTCCAGCTAGCGGGTGTTCAGCTTCGTGTCCGAGATCCTGACGGTCTGCCTCCACTCTCCAGCCAGTGGGTCTTCAGCTCCGTGTCCGGGATCGAGACAGCAGGCTACCAGATTATCTTCCCCGCTTCAGCCCAGCCGGCCTCAGTGGTCTGCTGCGGTCTCCAGCTAGCGGGTGTTCAGCTTCGTGTCCGGGATCCTGACGATCTGCCTCCACTCTCCAGCCAGCTCTTCAGCCCAGCCTGCGTCTGCAGTCTACCTGCGCTCTTCAGCAAGCGGGTGTTCAGCTTCGTGTCCGGTATCCAGGCAGCGGGCTGCCAGCCTGTCTTCCCCCCGTCAGCAGCCTGCCTGTGCTCACCGGCCAGGCCCTCGGCTCCGTGTTATCCAAACAGTGTGCGACCAACCTGTGTCTTCCTCCTGGTCAGCTGGCCTACGGTTTGCCTGCGCTCTCCACCATCACTGGACCATCGGCTCTGACTGGTGGTATCTTCCCGCTGGTCACCAAGCCTAAGGACTGCCTGTAAGTGAACCCTCCAATTATCAGGCATACGGTGTCTGTGCTCTCCAGCTGGCGGGCCTTTTGTTTCTATACCGGTATCCGGACAGCGAGCAGCCAAACTATATCTTCCATCCTGGCAGCGGGTATACGACTTTCCTGTGTCTGCTCCCCCAGTCAGCCTGCGCTTTCCACTTTACATTTTCGAGATATAAGAAGAAATATAAAAATTGTGGTGAGTTATTGTTTATCCACAGAAAATAGGAGCCCCGAGTTCAGGCTTTGTTCAACATGAAAAAAAATTATGCAGAGATTCCATGAGATTTGAGTTCTGGAATATTGGGTAAGGGGACGACAAAAGCGTGCTTTTTGTACAGATCAAAACGTGACAGATTCCGGAGTCCTCCCACCTGCAGCACGATAAATAGCAAGGGAACGAAGATATGCATCGTTCAAGCCTGCTGACGCACTATCAAGAAATTGTAAGCCTTTTATATACGTGTACAAATGACTTACCTATCTAATTCAGTTAGTAGTATTAATGACTTTATTGCACACTTAGTACAAAATGCGATGTAATGATCCGTGTCTAATTTTACAACTAGAAAGGTAAGGCAGAATTCATCAGGAGCTTATTGTATATTCAACTAAATTCTCGTGTATGTTTGGTCAATTGCAAGGATTTTTTCTTTATTTTATTTTTATTTGTTGTCCTTATTCCTTGAGATGTTATTTGTGCTTTGTTTAGATGCTGACAACAGCTTTGGGCGCAGACGTCTGTCAGCTTATTTCGTCATTGTTATGCGACTATTGTTTTATCTGTTATCTACATGGGTATGGTTTATTAGGTGCCTGAAATGAACTTACCTTGGTATTATTCTGGAGGTGTTCCGCTACGTTTGATGTGTTTTTTTAAAGTCACATGTAGTTATAAAAAGAGTACTGCAATATGGAATGAATGACAAAGCATGTTAAAATTTGCATATTATTTTATAATAGCGAGATTGTTGATAAATAATTCTACAACTAACAATTGGGGGTAAAAGAACCACCAATACTGTTGTATTGGCGATTTCACGGACTAAATAAATGTTTTGTTATCTAGGGATTGTGTTTATGCATGCTCACTTTAAATTGTAAATGTTTTTTACAACAATTAGGTTATGCATGTTTTCTGATATCTGAAGCTTCATGTACACCTACCACATGTATATTTATGATTTTATTCTACAGTTAAATATGTATCTTACTATGAATGCTAACACAACGTTTACAGATGCTCAGGATGTTATCAGGTATACCTCATTCAATTTATTACCAAACAGAGGAGATAATTACTAATACAGTGTTTAGATATAAACTATAATACGACAAGACAATTTAAAAACGTAGGTAGGGTAAAAATTGGACGATATACTTGTTAGTTTCAGACATCATCCTAAACAAACACAATCCTGTATGGAATCATCCATACAGGATTGTAGAAAACGTTGTAGTCTTCATAGAAACAATTTGGGTAAGTGCAACATATGCACTTTATTAGACCAGTTTCGGAAGTGCCTGCTTTATTACAGTAACCTATAGTGGAGATGGTAAACAAATTGCATGCTGTTAGGCAGCATAACGCAAGCTGCACTAAATTAATAGGTAAACACCCCATTAAGACTTTTGTTCACAAGCTAACTTCCACAAGTAGGTAGGGTAAAAATAGAATAACTTCTAAGTTTCAGATTTTAAGAACCCCTTAAAACTGCCATACACAGAAGCTGGTCATCGGCAAAAACTGTAATCTTCATGCAAAATGTTTGGGTAAGTGCAACATATTGCACTTTTATTGATTGTAAAATATTATGTTAATGGAAATGCCATTAGTAGGTAGGGTATAAATAGACGATGTTCTTATAAGTTTCAGATATCACCTTAAAAATACCTCTTACATGGTACAAATACAAACTTGGTAAATCGCGTCTAAGAAAAACGATGGAGTCTTCAGGCAAATAGTTTGGGTAAGTGCAACATATTGCACTTAATTATAAATGGATCAGAAATTATAGTTCTATTACAGATGCCATGTGAAGATAGTGATGGTGAACAATTTAAATACAATAACTCGTCATTAGAGTTAATAGCTATGTCATATGATTTTGTATTTTTGGACAATACAACTTCCACATGTAGGTAGGGTAAAGAAGTCTTCACTTCTAAGTTTCAGAGAACCTCTTTGAAAAACCATGCATTAACACACTTGTGCGTCATCATCAAATCAGTATAGTCGTCATGCGAGATTTGGGTAAGTGCAATTATTGCACACAATTAAGAAAGAAGCGCAAATTATAATATTGTTACAGATACCTATGGACTTGGTAAACAGTTTTATATGTAAACATAACAGAATAAATAAATTCGTAATAACTTAGTACCTAACACACTTAAACATATGTTTATGGAAAATCAACAATTAGGTAGGGCATAAATAGACGATGCACTTTTAAGTTTCAGATTTCATCTTAAGAAAACCTTTTACGTGTTAGCAACTCAAACTTGTACCTGATCATCAAAAACGAGGTAGTTTTCAAGCAAATAGTCTGGGTAAGTGCAAAAATTGCACAATGCTTATGGATGACAAATATTATGTTCATGGAAAATCCATGCGTAGGTAGGGTATAAATAGACTATGTTCTTGTAAGTTTCAGATATCACATTCAAAAGACGTCATTAATGTATCAAATACAAACTTGTTAACCATCATAAAAAACGGTGAAGTCTTCAGGCAAATAGTTTGGGTAATTGCAACATACTGCACTCTATATTATGAAAGGATCAGAGATCATAAAATTATTTCAGGTGTCACATAAATATAGTGATGGAAGAAAAATTTTAACGCTAAAACTCGACACTATAGTTACAATAATATAACATATACATTTATATTTTGGACAAGCCAACTTCCACATATAGGTAGGGTAAATAAGTCTACACTTCTGAGTTTCAGAGAACCTCTTAGGATAACCCGTCAATGATATTAATACTTTTGTACTTCATCATCAAACCGGTGTAGTCTTCACGCGACAGTCGGGGTAAGTGCAAAATATTGCACATTAATTTGAAATAATCAGTAGTTATAATTTTATTACAGACATGGCTTTGGTAAACTATAACGTAACGAACTCAATAAATTGGTAATAAATTAATACCTGATCAACTCAAGCATAATGGAAAAGCAACGTGTAGGTAGGGTGTAAATAGACGATGCACTTTTAAGTTTCAGATTTCAACTTAAGTAAACCGTATACGTGGTATAAACTCAAACTTGGCCTTCATCAAAAACGGCGTAATTTTCAAGCAAACAGACAGGGTAAGTGCAAAAAATTGCACAATATTATGTATGAAAAATATAATTTTCATGGAAAAGCCATTGGTAGGTAGGGTATAACTATTTCCTTCTAACTTTCAGATGTAGAATGTTATGTTAAAAAGATTTCATACATGATACAAATACAAACTTGTTAAATCGTTCAAAAGAAAACGATGGAAGTCTTGGTAAGCAATTGCAACATATTGCACTTTATTATGAAGGATCGGAAATCATAATTTCACTACAGATGCTATAATATGATAAAAGTAAACCAGTTAAATACAAAACTCCACATTAGATTTAACTACTAAGCAAATCAAATAAAATTATATGTTTAGACAAGTGGATGTTTCCACATGTAGGTAGGGTAAATAAGTCTACACCTATAAGTTTCAGAAGACACTTGGAAAACCCTACAACGGTACCCTACATACTTGTACTTCATCATCTAATCAGCCCCTTCATGCGACAGTCGGGGTAAGGGCAACTGTTTCATACTATTTAAGAAATACGAAAATAAAATTTGATTATTTACAGATATGGATGTAATAAATAATTTTAATATTAAAAACTAATAATATATATTAAATAACTCAAATATATGATTATTATGTTGATGTAAAAGTTCCAAGTAGGTAGGGCAAAAATTAGACTATGTTCTTTTGAGTTTCAGATTATATCCTAAGAACACCATATACACGGCCGGCATAAACAACGTGATCAAAAACAGTGTAGTCCTTATACCAAACAGTTTGGGTAAGTGCAACGTTTGCACTTTATGAAACAACTCACCTGCCACCAATCCCCAATAACAATTATATAATAAACACTATAGAATTGAAAGATGAAACACTTATATATAAGTATATTGATGTAAAACTCTGTGCTTCTGTTGGGTAAGGTAGGGCGTAATTTGTATTCTATAATTTTTCAGACATTACCTTCTACGGACAAAATTTCGCCGTTTTTTTTTATGTACAGAACACTGATATTACGGAATTGATAAGATGAAACATATATTACCATGTTGATGTAAAACTGCGTGATGCTCTGCGGCAGAGCCACCATCGTTAATACCTTTTAATTATATCTTAAAATGATGTACTTCGCACGTACATAATGTACAATATGCCGTTAATGCTGTACGTTTATTAACTAATGAAATAATAGGCATTGATTGTGGCTCTGCTGCGGAGTATGCTCTCCAGCAGAGCCACTTAGAACACGTCCTCAGGAGACAGAAACGCTACTGTTCTTTGATGAAAACTGATGTACGAATACTGTTTATTGTGTACGTGGGGAAAAATATCATTATCAGATAGTGATTTTATTTATTTTAATATTATTGCTATTTTTTTAATAAGTCGAACAAGTATGAATATACACTTTACTGAGACACCATTAAGTAACTTATTACTTAAAGATAACAAAAAAAAATAACGAAGTGTAACAATAAGCGGTTTTATCACCTAGAGCGATCTCTTCGAGACAACCTATAATTGGAGGACTACATTTTATATAACTAAAATATATATATATACATACACAATTGTATTTACAATGCAAACAAAATATTTAATTACATAGTAATCATCTTAAATATTTACATTTATAAAAAGCAAATATAATAAATTATATTATTTATTTGAAAACTACAGTCCAGTACACTGATAGTCATCGCGTCCAACACATGAATAATTTAGATATTTACTTTAAGTTTTATTTAGAGTCAACTTTGCAATTTTATTCTATAGATACATTTTTAAGGCAACGTGTTTTGGCCTTTTTTGCCCTAAAAGTAAGATAAAAATGAACATATTTTTTTTTCCTGCCACAAACTAAATAAATTATGCAAAAAATCTGTTGAAGTAAAGCTGTTTAGCACTTGTCAGCGCCTTAACACGATATGGAAACAATACATACACTGTTATCAATACTATTGAAAAATTTCACATTTCACTCTTTTTGAATCTGTAGAATCTTAATAAGAATATAATATAATATTATGCTCTCCAGCGTTTATATATCAGTAGGTGGGATTTCACTAAAAGATCGTTCTTAACAAGAACAGCTTTACGAGCCATATCGTCGTAACACTCCCATCCAGAGTTACAACGCTGACAGTGGGTCTTATAATGACCCATAACTCCGAATGTATTTGAAACAAAGACAACTACAGCAGCTAACTCAAATATTTTGTCCCAGAGCAGCAGTTCATTTGGGATATCGCATAGACGTACACTTAAATCTAATTCCCCTAAAAATTCCACTTAAAACTTACCCGGATTTAGTAATTAACTATTAGTAACTATACACGTACGTCTCCTACTTTTATATAGACTTCAGATGCGTGCTATCCGTAGTTTTACAAAATATATTTATAAATATATGCCGCAACATTATAAGTATAAAACCCCATGCAACCGTCATATAAATAAATAGCAAGAAAATAATCACAAACCGTGTAGTAGGGTTTCTTAATCAATGTTTTTCACGTGCAATTTGCATTTCCCTTCTGTGAGCGTTGTAATATGTTTGGAACTTTGTTACAAAACTGCACACATTTACCTACTTTTACTTGTCTTTGCTAATCTAAAACCTGGCACCGCTATTTTATCTATATTCCTGTGTTGTAATCGCGATTGTCACTGTTTAATTTAATTTTACTCAAATTTTACGAATATACATACGTAATATTTTTAAATACAAGTTAGACAGACTTAGTAAAGTTAAAATATCAATTTCTTTAAAAAGATCGCTCAGAGATTTATTTTATTATTAGAGACCCATTTTATATATGGCTCGCTTTGCACGCTATTGTAAGATAAAGATTGACTCTATCTCAGCAGCAGCTCCCACAGCAATACACCATACGACATAATACTGTGGAAGTCCGCGAAATAAACTAGCCGAGCAGTAGCTACGTCTGTTAAGGCTATTATATTCTCAATCAGTAGGCAAATTTAGCGTCCGAGAGTTGCGGGCTATTAACACTACGTAGCGCTGCGCTCTAGTCGCACAGCGCGCGACAGGTCGCTCGCTCGATGACCCCAGCCGCACGCTATTAGCGTCACAGTGTATTATTTGATCAACTTTAGGTATCTGCAACTAAATCCAGAACTGCATCTAAATAATTGTTTTGTTCTTGTGAACATTTTTATTCGCTTATAGAATAAAAATGTGCGTTTAATACGTACCTATTTTTATTAGATTCGGTTCGGATATATTTTAGGGTTCCGAACTCAAAACGCAAAATGGAGCGCATATTTATGAGTGCCCGATGTTTGTCTGTATGTCCATCCGTAAGTCATTGGTCTTTAGCTCGTAAACGAAATAAGTAACAAACCTACCTAACCGAAACAAACGGCGAATAATGGACTAGACTTTATTTATTTTATTATTTTTGTTACCAATACGTAGTAAAGGTAACAAAAATAAGTACCTGAAAAATTGAATTCTGGCATGTGGTCGTCTGTAGAGTAAATGTATAATTAGTATGAAATAACTTGCGGAAGTTGAAAATAGAGTATTTTAGATGAGCATGGTACCGACTTTAACAAGTTATTGCATACTTTTCAATGATTTGTAAGTTTAGTTTGTCATAGGTATTCTGAAATACAACAAACTAATCGATGCTAATATTATAATTCATAAAAAGGAATTATTTTATTTTGTTATTGTATATAACTGATAAATAAGATAAAAAAAAATAACACTTTGCCCGTAGAAATACGATTCTAAAATGTAGGGTGAGCACATGTAAGCAGCCACGTAGCAGGGATATTACGGTATGGGTATTTACCGATACGATTTCGGTAAATTTCGTAATGAAATAAGGGTAACCGGTATATATCTGTTAGCATAATTGCGATACGATTACCAAATTCCATTTCGGTATATGTATTTTATGTTAGTCAATGAGAGTGCAGCAGGCGGGCGGGGGTGCGGTTATGCGGTGGCGCGATACGCTGCGGGGGGGAGAGTTTATTAGCACGTACCTATATTATTTGATATGAATGACGGGAAGTGGGAACAATAACATTATTAGTTTCAAATAGGATTTTCAGTGTAACACACTGCTAGGTGCTTGGCTACAGATTTTTTCTTTGAGAGTGGTAGCTTGATGGCGGGCAGCATGGTGGTAAGACATAATGCCCGCCTAGCTAGCTACCACGCCCAAGAAGAAAATCTGTCGCCAAGCACTTACCGGTCTGTTCCGCTATATGTCCTTGAAAACCAGTAATTTTGCGTGGTGGTAGTGGATTTTTCGAATGCGCGCCTGGCTTGCTACCACCAGTAGGTGCTTGTCGACAGTTTTTCTACTTAGTACTTAGTTAGCGCAGGCGTCCATACTTTCAACACTTTATAATGTATATCTCCGTCATTTTGAAAAAAAAAACAAAAACTCAATTGATTATGAAAAATTATTGAACTATCAAACCTGCTCCCAAAATTTCGTCGAAATCGGTTAAGAAATGCGACCTGTAGAGGAGAACAACCGGACATACATACGAAAGCATTTTTTTCTAAATTGAAGCAACTCGCTCGAACTAAGTTCTCGTTCGGTCAAAATACCGAGTATAAAGTTAGTTAAGTAAGTGCTTATTCTTCATGTGTTTTTTTTTGTTGTAAATACTCCTTTAGATCTAAGTATCTTTAAACGGAAACCAAAGTAAAAGAAACAGCAAAAAATCTACCTATGTTTATTAGTTACACTTCTGTTATGTGTATACTGTGATATTAAAAACGTAAAAAGGAGCTACATTTTTAAAACTGCAAGTACAACGAATAACTTTAACAGGAAAGCGATCGATTAGTGACGGAATGCAGCGAGTCGGCAAAAGCGACACAGGTCCTACCTCGGACACGTCTCACAGACGACTGAATCAAGCCAGACGGGGCGCTCTGTTATATAATATTGTATTTAAAAATAAATAAACCGTTTTGAGAAAAAGTAACCACAAAATATTCTTCTAAACATCATTGCCTGTTTTTTGACATATTTTTTTATAGTAAAAGATTAATATATTATACGTATGACCTAAAAAACGATCAAAATTTCTCTCTTTTCGTGGTTTTTTATGATCGAGTGAAGTTGTAGTTATCGTGTTTTGAACCAGAAAATAATTTAGCAAGCATATTGAACAACAACATATATTTTTTTCAGATCAAAATAATGAATATTTCATTGTTTACGGGTGAATCAAAAATAGGTTGATTTCGAATATCCTAGCCTTAAGGCCATATAACCGCCAGCCAGCCCCACCGCTATAGCCGTCTTTACAAATGTTTATTTTGGTAAATAAATAAAAAAAAAACACTTAACGTCCTACTCGTATCTACTACATGTTTTCGTTGGCTGCCTGAATGCGATATTTAGCGTTCTTAGATTTACAACCACATAGTGTTTTAAACGATTATTAAAAATATATTACTGTAAGCTCCGTTCATTACATTAATTATTAAAACAACGCATTTGAAATAGTTAATTTGTTTTTTTATCCAATGATGGTGCGTAAACCTATTTTAAACTCAAGTAAATAAAAAAATACTAGCACGTAAATATAGAGTATTATTAGACCTATCGTTTCAAGTTTGAATCCTTTTTTTTTTAATAATAATTACAAAGTTTAGTATAACCATGAAGGCAGGGCCGAACGGCGAGTAAGGCGCTGCCCCGCCATGCGCCAGGCACCTCACAGGCATCCATTTTCCAAAATTTGCGATGGTAAACGCAAAGTATACTAAACTTAGTAGGTGATTATTAGTCCAACAAAAAGGATTCAAACTGGAAACGATAGATCTACTATAACTCGCATGAAGATATAGTATATTTAATACTATATCTACATGCGAGTTTTTTAACAATTGACTGGATTTATGAACAAGTTTAGGCATCCTCTATGGTAAAAAAAAATTATTAACAATATTGAATTAATTGTTTATTTTAATTAATATTATGAACGTAGTTTACAGCACTTATATATTTTTGAAATTTTTAATAATCGTCTATAACACGGCGCAGGAAAAGACTTTACCGGTATAGTGACAATTTAAATTAATATCACACTAAAATGTAATTTTATTTGGTTATATTGTAATTTCATAGATAAGGGACTTTAGAACTTGGTTGACTATGTACCAACCAGATTAATATTATTATGACTTGTGTAATTACAATATCACTGCCATCATAATTTATCTGCGACCTAAATATATAATTATATTATTCGTAGTATTTTATTATATTATAATAATATGTCGCATTTATTATATTATTATTATTATAGGCACGTGTCAATTTTATTGGTTCATTTTTAGCTTTCATAAGAAGTTAAAAATAATTATTTTTAGAAACATTACACTAAATAAAACTTCAGAGAGTTAATGTGTTTTATTTATATACACGTACAGTTTATGAAATACTTAGGTACTTATACTTTTAAACTAATGTTCGCCTTCCGCTACCAAAATCTTTTATCTGAAAACAAAATTATTCTATCAGGTATTTTATAACTGTTTGGGCGGGGGTCCCTTTTCAATCCCCGTAGTCCCAATCTTTACCACGGTGTCGTGGCGTATTCGACTGGGTTCCTAGAATGTCACAGGAAGACACCAGCCGATATATCTGCTGTTAGGCACGTGGGTATAAATTGGCGGGAACAACCTAAGATTTTTTTACCTGTAGATCAGTTGTTTGCCCTCCATATTTACTAGACGAATTCAGGGAAATCGCCTGAGTCACTACCAGTCTAGCACTTCCGAGCGTCCGGTGAATACATCGCCGCTAATCGTGTTTTTTCGGAATTATCTGTGGACAATACACCTTCCTTGTGTCTTTAGACTCTGCACCAATTATACAGGCACTGTGAGAGATAAGAAAACTGTTTCATTTCACGCGTAATTATTGCTTTTATTGTTGAAATAGAAAATATCGTTATTTTGTTTTATCTTTGGAACGAACCTCAATGAAATGTATGAGCGAGATATGTGTATCGTTTGGTGTGAGAGAGTGAAAGAGATGCAGCATAATGGTGATCGGAACGTCTCGTGGTGGTTCGGTGGTAACACGAATTGCTTATTTATCTCTTTCTAACAACAGATATGACGCATAATATTTGAACGTTCTTTCCTTGTAATTACAAACTGCTTATAGATGTGCGTAGTTATGTACATAGGTAAATTCTAGTAAGCTTTTAGAGCAGTGGTGTTCGGATATAACAACTCTAAGTATTTCAACTCTCTGGGAACAACTAACCATCTGACGGCTCGCTAGTAGCTCCGTCGAAGGGGGCTTATCGCTTAACTCCTTAGTTGGTAAATTGACCAATCACCTAACAATAAGGAATTCTAATAGTATAAGACTTCCCTTGAGCCTTGGTGACGTAGTCGCGAGCAGACAAGACTCCGTTGCTACCTATGCCCGCCCGGCGCCCAAGATAACAGTGTCACCAAACACAATCTATACATATACGTTCCGCGATAGGGTTCAAAACCGATTGTACCTTTGTTTACCGCACACTAATCATACATGGCATAGGTAGCATAGCATCTAGTCTGATTTCTGATTGATAATCTAACACCTATATATTTATTTATTTATTTACAAAATCATAGGAAAACTTACAGCTAGGTATGTTACTTTAGGTTTATAGACATATACATGCAGCTTAAAGTTACATATACAAGAAGGCCAATTAAAAGTTTTCACATATAGTATTAGGAATAGTATGTAGATTAACAGTAACAGTTAACGACGATTAAAGTAAAAATAATAAAATAAATACAGAAAAGTATTACACATTCACACGCGGAGCAAATTGTGTGCCTTATTTATGAACAAAGTACATATCGTTAAGTAAGCGTTTAAGCCTACTTGAGCTTGTATTAAATAGGTCTATTTCACAGTTTGCCTTAGCTAAGGAGTTAAATGATCTCGCCACTCTTATAAGAAATGTGTTCTGTCTATAATTAGTTTTAACCAAAGGAACATGAAGAATGTCAGGTTTTCTCAGTGGGACTGCAATTGTACGCAGCCTTATGTGCTCTAGTAGTTCAGGGCAGTCTACAGTGCCATTCCCAATGCCTAACAAATAACACAAATCAGCTGCTTCTCTACGTTTGTACAATGGAAGGAAATGAAATTTACGACACCTTGTATCGTAATCTGGCAAGAATATATGTGCTCTAAATTGTAGATATCGTAGAAATCTCTTTTGTATAGCTTCTAGTCGTGAAGAATACACATCGTAACAGCGATTCCACACTGTGAAGCATATTCAAGATGACTACGGACATATGCGCAGTAAAGTATTTTAAAAGTTTTAATACTTGTGAACTCCGACGACATTCTTAAGATAAAACCTAAAGAACGTGATGCCTTCTTTACAACATTGTTAACATGTTGATCAAATAACAATTTGCTGTCAAAAGTAACGCCCTAATATCTATCAATCAGATATAGTACCTAATTCAATGAACGCAGGAGGTAGAAATACTTGCCTACTTGTCACCACAAAGCAAAAATAAATAAGTAGGCATCAATAGTATTCTATCTAATTTATGGATATTTACGAAAACACACAACCATTTTATTTCAGTCGGACCTATTGTAGGTAAAATAATAATCAAGGAAGTTTCAGGGAGATCCACTATTCGATATAATTAGGTACCTACCATATAAAGAAAGGTAACATATTATATTACAAAATTATGAGTCAACAAACAGCCGGTTGTCTATTTTTCACCTATCCGTAATTTGTATAGTATGGCAATGGCACGTGATTCCCACCCGGGCACAGACTATCCTCGCGTGTCCCTCGCCTCTCGCACCTTAGCACGCCCCGCAACCGATAGATGAGACAGCACTCGTTAGGAGTTTGAGCGCTTTATTTGAGCGTAATTTTTGTATTTCGTAGTTCCAGATTTATTCAAAAAATTTAGTATACATAAATAAATAACTTCCCATTATAGAAAGTTCATTGTATTTCCCATGTTTGTGGTGCAATAGAAATCTTAAAAACATGTTTATTTTTTTTTAAAGATGTGCTTAAAGTTGGTTCTTTCTTTTATAATTTAATGAAAATCTGATGCACCACAAATCATTGAGTTTTATTCGCTATTATTAAAATGAGATTGGTTATTTAAGTCAAAGTTATTTTTCTCACTCTAAAGTACTTCTTGTACTCTACTATAGCAATTAATCCAAGAACAATTATTTATGTTTCTTCAAAATTTTCTTAACGGATCTTTCTCCTTCTTACAGTCATACCATAATTATGGAAGACTTTGATACCTGCATCTTAAAATGTAATAATCGTTCTTATTCAATAGAGAACATTACAAAATCCAGCAACATGCATATTATGCCTCTCAGTGCAACGCACTATATTCCTAATTGTACTACATCTCTCCTTAATTTTATTGTGGTATCTTCATTAGGTCATGTTGCTAAACATATGCATTTTCCTATCTTGACTTAATTTTTTATCCTACAAGATTCGTCCTCTTAAGTCTAAGCCAACGATTCTGGAATTTTAGTGGTATGACTTTACATATATTTATGAATGGTGCTATAAAAATTAACTGGTTGCAAATTTAAAGAAAGCAGCAGCGACTTCTGACTCTTAAATGAATAAAATAACTTGTGGAAATCGGAACACGATAACGAGAGGTCAGTGTTTTGAAGCAGCATGGTACTAACTTCAACAATTTATATTTTTATCATATTTTTCAGTGCTGGCAATTGGCTCCGTTATTTTTAATATATTTCAGTTGTGCTTACTGATAACACCAAACGAATCAGCTGCTTTTATTCCGTCTTCTCAAAGTGTAGGGGATCGTAGTGGAACGAGCGGCAATATCCTGAGCTCTCCAAAGTCCAAAAAATTTTGGCACTGACTGGTTGTCAATTTTTCGCAGATACAATCGACGAGCAAATTAAAATTTTTGATTGTGTCACCACACAACTGTATCCAGTGCATGTTCGTCTTAAGTCTAGAGGTACATGTGTATATTTTATGTTTATGTAAATGATATAATTAATGTACAATTAATAAACCGTATTACCTAACATATAAGATTGTTTCCATTTTATAAGTATAAATATTTTAGACGCTTACTATGTGCTTAAATATTTTGTTTACATTGTAAAGACCATGGTCTATATTTATTTCTAATTAAATAAAATGTAGTCCTCCAATTATAGGTTGTCTCGAAGAGATCGCTCTACGTGATAAGACCGCTTATTGTTACACTTCGTTATTTATTTTGTTATCTTTAAGTAATAAGTTACTTAATGGTGTCTCAGTAAAGTGTATATTCATACTTGTTCGACTTATTAAAAAAATAGCAATAATATTAAAATAAATAAAATCACTAAGTATCTGATAATGATATTTTTCCCCACGTACACAATAAACAGTATTCGTACATCAGTTTTCATCAAAGAACAGTAGCGTTTCTGTCTCCTGAGGACGTGTTCTAAGTGGCTCTGCTGGAGAGCATACTCCGCAGCAGAGCCACAATCAATGCCTATTATTTCATTAGTTAATAAACGTACAGCATTAACTGCATATTGTACATTATGTACGTTCGAAGTACATCATTTTAAGATATAATTAAAAGGTATTAACGATGGTGGCTCTGCCGCAGAGCATCACGCGTAAAACTGACTGTGTTTATGTTAAGTAAGGTAGGGCATAATTTGTTTTTTGTAATTTTCAGATAATGCCTTATAATATGGACTTTTCTCCGTTTATTATGTACTAATATTATCAACGAACAAAGACACCACAGAAAAATGTGTAATGCAACAATTCGCATTCTAGTACTTATGGCAAGTAATGTATACATTGGCAAGTAAACGTACCTATTGATATATGTCATATAAAGTTATAGAAACAAATATATTTTAGAGTATTTAACCGCCATTTTTAAACTAAACATATGTTTATTTTACTGATGAAGTATATACACATGAACAATGTTGGTAAGACGTAGAGTTAGGGGACAACACTATTATATATGTATTTCAGGTCATAGTGAAAAGTTCCAATTATGAGACATGGGATGAGATAACACTTCATATTAAAACAATATCAATGAGGACTAAGTAGGAACCAATTAAAAGCAAATGGAGCGACCAGCGGTAATTAAATTACAAAACCCGTTAAAAACAGTAAAATGAGGATAAGACGCGGTCCTTGAATTCCAGATATCAATAAGTAGGCAATTTGTAATGATAAAAGTATAAAATACTTGAGATTGCAAAGAAGATAAGAAAAAAACACTTAAGGCAGAAATAACTAAAGCAAAAAGTTTGTGATGAAGAATGAAAAATAGAAACCTACGCACAATATAGAGAAAATAGTTGATAAATGAAAATTAAATATAATCAAGGTATACGTACATACCTACTCGGTAAGTTTTCCTAATAAAGCATTTCAGGTTAGGTACAGACGCGAGACAAATTTACAATATATCCGATGACAACCTAATGGTTTACCTTCTAGAATCCGAATGAGAAATTTCAGCGTTGCATTTATTACCCTAAATAAATATATGTATGAGACAAAAACTACACAGCAAATATATAACGTAAAATACATGACTACCAAAATTATGACGAATATGTGAAAAAAAAGGATTGCATATCCACCGGTTCGTATCCCCTCACAACTATAATTATTTCCAGGTATTTCAGTAAATATTCGTTTGCAACGTTTCAAAGTGATAAAATGAATGTTTCAATATGATAAAAATACGTAATGTCTACTTTTGATTAATGTGAATAATTGAAAATTCAAATAGTCCCTGAAGATTGGTAACAAGTAGCATCGTAAATGCCAGTACGATTTAAAAATATAACGAGTTATATTGACACTTCCGATAATCAATATGTGAATGCTATCTATAGTGAATGCTATATATATATCCGACGTGTACCGAAAATTGTGTTGCGAATGTGATTTTTCTCAGATACGTAAAATTTTGTGAAACATTGAACAAGGGAGTTGTCTACGTATGAAGTCAAGGAAGCAACAATATTCAAGGAGCAGGCATTAACTAATAGGAGGTTAAATATTCCATGGAGCGAAAACAACGCACGAAAGGACTATTTGAACAATGAAACGTACGGAGGGAGATGCTCATACGCAGATTTTTATTTGTATTAGGTTAATAAAAAACAAGACTAGAAGGCTCTACTTCAGGAACAAGCTCCGGTTAACCACTAGAAGAGGCACCAGCGATTCTGTGGTTTATGTTAATGCTGATTGGTCTCCAGACTGCATATAGTAAATATATAAAATACGAGAATAGGAGAAAATGCAGAAGAGGTATGCTAACTACTATTGTTCTCAGATATCCAAGCACGGGCGAGAATGTGACCACTTTGAAATGTGACAAAGGGAAGCGCCAATCGCGTGTCCAATCTCATTGTTCTAGATGTAACGATTAGAAGAGAATGACAATAAGATGCCACCAGTATTAGCGACTGCAAGGTATGCTAAGATTTATTTGTTCTCAGAAAGTCGTGAAACTAAATAAACAATACCAAGAACCTGAAATACTCGGTGAAATACAGATGAGGTATGCTATTTTAGACAGGAGGCAGTATATATATTCAAAAATACAGTTTATATACAGCAAGGAAAATTCAGAAGAGGTAAGTTTATTTACTATTGTTCTCAGATATAATAACGAAATGCTGGAGTGAAGAGAGAACGTGCATTCTTTGAATTTCAACAGCAGTACCTAGTGTCTAATCTCATTGTTCTAGGTAGAAAGATTATAAAAGAATGACAATAAGAAGCGACCAGCAATAGCGACTGCAAGATATGCTAAAACTAATTTGTCCTCAGAAACTCAATAAAATAAATCAACAATAGCAAGAACCTGACATTAAAATACAGAAGAGGTATGCTAATAATTTTTACAGGTATAAAAACCATAATTTAAAAGAACGTTAAAAGAACTACAATTTAAGAAAAATATTATACCTACAAGGGACTTTAAGACATAATTGAAGATTGATTCCAAAAAGTCCTTGGTAGAGGTGTGTCTAAAATTATTGTTCTTAGAAACTCGAAGCAGTAGCAACATCCGCAAATACCTATAATAAATAAATAAAAGGTACGCTAGTACTTATTGTTCCCAGCAATCAATATTTACGACTGGAGAAAACCTGCAAGAATAATTTCAGTAAGTTAATCCAAATATAAGAAACAGGGACGGCTGGAATGAAGTTAATTGTTTCAGATTTTTACATAGCTCTACGTCAAGAGGAAATCGACAACCAACCGAAAATACCTAAGTAAAATTAACAATTTAATTAACCAGCAGTTGCAAGTTACGCTAACACTGATTGTCCTCAGAAAATCTAGGATATGTTACCAAAGCACTGGCAACCTGTGACATCCAGTTCAAGCATAGCATTGAAACGTTGTAGCATCAACATATGATAATATACATTGTTCCCAGCAATCCCTGATTGGAGTGAGAGGCGATCAGAATGAAATCAGAACACAATTTACGACGCAACATTTTGAATAGTTAAGAAGCACTGACACTTTGTTACAGGAACATAATAAAAAATAAACATGTAAAAATGACAGGTGAATTCGAGAGGAAATTTTGGCCAATCAAAGTTTTAAACAGCCAACGCCTGTCCGCGAAGTATATCAGAAACGTTTATTCTCAGAAACTCGAAAGAAGTGGAAAGACTGGCGACAACCCCAGATAAAGTAAGACTGCTTATTCTATAATCGTTGGGAAGTGTTAACATTAATTGTTTCAGCTACCTATCGAAAGACAAATATAAGGATAGTTTGGAAGAAGTGACACGTGATGCAAAACAGACAACAGCTGGGAGGAAAACTAATTAATTTCAGAAAGATGAATAAGGGAGTAACTGTGACACGGAGTCCCAAAGCAGGCCAACAACAATATGCAAGGTATACTAACTTATTGTTTTCAGAAGGACAAGTTAGAGATTCTAAAACTACGACGGATGAAGAAGTACTGCTGCATGTTACAAATTTGTAAATTAAATATTATGTGTTCGAGAGCATGTGACAGAAAGATCATTAGAAGACAGCTGCCGCTACGAGAGGAGAAAACCTACATGAAACCATTAAAACATTACGATATCAAAGATGGAAACAGAAATGATGATTCATTGCCCAAATAATGATTCAAATATTGAATAAACAGGTTCTGATGCCGTTGAGAGGGGGAAGTGGCTACTTTTAATACTACTCTCGTGAGAGGACCTCTGGATAGAAATATTAATTATATATAAAATGAGGCGACTTCATATATCTGGGTGAAATGAGTAAATTGTATAGGTATTATTAATCATTTTTTACAGGGATTATGATTGTTCTCAGCTAAGTAATCAAAAATAATTCAGATTTATGACAATGACGATAATAGTATTCCATAGGGAAATGATTTAGGTTAGTTTTATTAATTGATTTTTACAGGGATTAATATGACTTAAAATAATAAAAAAAAATGTAAACATAAAAAATGCGAAAGAAGTACCTAAGTACAAGGTAATAAAAGCATAATGCATAAAAGAGAAATAAAATAAATAGTAAAAAATCGCAACAAAAAAAACTAAAAAAAAACAGTACAAAAAATACAGGAAAAAGATTAAATACAAGGTGCGAAAAAATACATAAAAAATTAAGCACATAAAAAAATAAAAGATGCATACAAAAAAAAATAAAAAAAATGTAAGTAAAAATATCTAATTTGAGAATAAAATGTACAAATGATAACTCAAGAAAGTAGAAAACTGAACACAACGATTTAGAAGAGTAGAAGTTTCAAGTGACGATAGAATCCCGAAAATTGAAGAAAGAAAACCGAAGACCGAATACTGAAGATGGAAGACAGAAGACTGAAGACGGAAGACCGAAGACTGAAGAATGAAGACCTATGAGGAAGAGCGAAGAAAGAAGAATGGAGAAGGAAGGACAAAATATGCAAAAATGAAAACACTGATGATGGAACTCAGAACGCAGACGAATTAACACCAAAGATGAAAGGGCGAATACTGAAGAGAGAAGACCTATAATGAAGATGGAAGAAAGAAGACCGAAAACAGAGAAAGACAGATCTTAAGCCTGAAGAAAGTTGACTGAAACCTGATAGCCTAACCAACCAATAAGACTAAGAAAGAAGAACGAAGACTGTATACCGAAGACTGAAGACAGAAGACTGAAGACCGAAGACTGAAGACTGAAGACCGAAGACCGAAGACTGAAGACTGAAGACCGAAGACTGAAGACCGGAGACTGAAGACCGAAGACTGAAGACCGAAGACTGAAGACTGAAGACCGAAGACTGAAGACCGAAGACTGAAGACTGAAGACCGAAGACTGAAGACCGAAGACTGAGGAATGAAGACCGATTGAAAGAATAACATGGAAAGAAGGACAGAAAATGCAAGACTGAAGACAAAAATTGAAGATGAAAGAATTTTGAGGTCTTCACCAAAGATGAAACAGCGAAGACTGAAGACCGAAGACTGAAGACCGGAGACTGAAGACCGAAGACCGAAGACTGAAGACTGAAGACCGAAGACTGAAGACCGAAGACTGAAGACCGGAGACTGAAGACCGAAGACTGAAGACCGAAGACCGAAGACTGAAGACTGAAGACCGAAGACTGAAGACCGAAGACTGAAGACCGAAGACTGAAGACTGAAGACCGAAGAATGAAGACCGATTGAAAGAATAACATGGAAAGAAGGACAGAAAATGCAAGACTGAAGACAAAGATTGAAGATGAAAGAATTTTGAGGTCTTCACCAAAGATGAAACAGCGAAGACTGAAGAACGAAGACTGTATACCGAAGACTGAAGACCGAAGACTGAAGACCGAAGACCGAAGACTGAAGACCGAAGACTGAAGACCGGAGACTGAATACTGAAGACTGAAGAAGGAAGACCGATTGAAAGAATAAAATAAAAGGAAGGACAGAAAATGCTAGACTGAAAACAAAGATTGAAGATGGAAGAATCTTGAGGTCTTCACCAAAGATGAAACAGCGAAGACTGAAAGAAGATCTATATTGAAGATGACAGAGCAGAGTTTGAAGAATAAAAACCGAAGATGGAAGAAAGAAAACTGGAAACAGAGGAAGTCATTAGTGTCAAGAAAAACAACCTAAAGCCGAAAAAGAAGTTGACTGAAACCTGACGCCTTACCAACCGAGAAGACTAAGAAACGAAATCGAAGACTGAAGACCGAAAACTGAAGACCGAAGACTGAAGACCAAAGACTGAAGACTGAAGACTGAAGACTGAAGACCGAAGACTGAAGACTGAAGACCGAAGAATGAAGACCGATTGAAAGAATAACATGGAAAGAAGGACAGAAAATGCAAGACTGAAGACAAAGATTGAAGATGAAAGAATTTTGAGGTCTTCACCAAAGATGAAACAGCGAAGACTGAAGAACGAAGACTGTATACCGAAGACTGAAGACCGAAGACTGAAGACCGAAGACCGAAGACTGAAGACCGAAGACTGAAGACCGGAGACTGAAGACTGAAGAAGGAAGACCGATTGAAAGAATAAAATAAAAGGAAGGACAGAAAATGCTAGACTGAAAACAAAGATTAAAGATGGAAGAATCTTGAGGTCTTCACCAAAGATGAAACAGCGAAGACTGAAAGAAGATCTATATTGAAGATGACAGAGCAGAGTTTGAAGAATAAAAACCGAAGATGGAAGAAAGAAAACTGGAAACAGAGGAAGTCATTAGTGTCAAGAAAAACAACCTAAAGCCGAAAAAGAAGTTGACTGAAACCTGACGCCTTACCAACCGAGAAGACTAAGAAACGAAATCGAAGACTGAAGACTGAAGACTGAAGACCGAAGACTGAAGACCAAAGACTGAAGACTGAAGACTGAAGACTGAAGACTGAAGACCGAAGACCGAAGACTGAAGACCGAAGATGGAAGAGTGAGAAGAAAGGACAGAAGATGCAAGAATTAAAACAAAGACTGAAGATGGAAGAAAGAAGACCTAAAACAGAAGAATGGAGACCTAAAATGGAAGAAAGAAGACCGAAAACAGAAGATGGCAAAGCGAAAACTTAAGAAGATAGAAGACTGAAGACCGAAAGCTGAAGACTGAAGACCGAAGACTGAAGACCGAAGACTGAAGACCGCAGACTGAAGACTGAAGACCGAAGACTGAAGACTGAAGACCGAAGACTGAAGTCCGAAGACTGAAGACTTAAGACTAAAGACCGAAGACTGAATAAAGAAGATGGAAGAGTGAGAAGGAAGGACAGAAGATGCAGGAATTAAAACAAAGACTGAAGATGGAAGAATGAAGACCGAAAATGGAAGAAAGAAGACCGAAAACAGAAGATGGCAAAGCGAAAACTTAAGAAGATAGAAAACTGAAGACTGAAGACCGAAGACCAAATAACGAAGACTGAAGACCAAATACTGAAGACTGATGACCGCAGACTTAAGAGACAAGACCGAAGGCTGAAGATCGAAAACTGAAGACTGAAGACCGATGACTTAAGACTGAAGACCGAAACTAAAGAACGAAGACTGTAGACCAAATACTGAAGACTGAAGAATGAAGATGGAAAAATGAAGCCCAAATACAGAAGAATGAAGACAGAAGATGAAAGAACGATGACTTATGGAAGAAGATCTATAATGAAGACGGAAAGTAGACTTAGAAGAATGAAGACCAAAGATTGAAGAATGAAGACCAAAGATTAAACAAAGAAGATCTAAAACAAAAGAAGACAGTAGTGTCAAGAAAGACAATCTAAAGCCAGAAGGAAGTTGACTGAAAACTGACCTCACCAACCAAGAAGAATAAGAAAGAAGACTGAAGAATGAAGACCGTTAAGAAGAAGAATAAAGACCGAAGATGGAAAAAGAAGGCCGAAGATTGAAAAATGAAGACCGGAGATGGAAGATCGAAGACCGAGGACTAAAAAATGGAGACCGAAGAGAGAAAAAAGAAGACTGACTAAACAGTAGTGTGAAGAAAGAAAATTGGAAGCTCGAAGAAAGTAGACCGAAAGACGACGGAGCAAAGACTGAAAAAAGAAGTGCGAAGACTAAGAATAAAAACTGAAGATAGAACATGGAAGAACTACGACAGAAGAAAGAGGGCCAAAGACGACAAAACTGCAGAAGATAGAAGATACATGATCGAAGGAAGAGACTAAACTGAAGACAGAAGATTAAATAAAGAAGACTAAATAAAACAAGTTACGACGAATAAAAGAAGACCCTAAACGGATGAAATAATAATTGGTACCAAAGAAAGAAGATTTAATCTTGCAGAAGATTTCAGAAAGAACACTGAAGACTAAAAAAGGAAGATTGGAAGCCTGGAGAAAGGCGGCCTTGGCCTGAGAGAAATAACCTGAAAGCTTGGCAAATATCAGACCGAAATTAAAAAAGAAGATAATCAGTACTAATATTATAAATGCGAAAGTAACTCTGTCTGTCTGTCTGTCTGTTACGCTTTCACGCCAAAACTACTGGACCGATTTGAATGAAATTTGGTATGGAGATAGTTTGAGACCCGGGAAAAAACATAGGATAGTTTTTATCTGACTGCGCAAAAAGAGGTTAATGTTTTCGCGCGATAACCGACATACGCGCGGGCGGAGCCGCGCCCAGAAATCTAGTTTCATATAAAACGAAGATTAATACTGAAGCTTTCATAAACATAAGTGAAACGAGCAGATGGAAATTCGTAGCGTAATAAAGCTTAGCAAAAATTGATGAACCTTAAAAAATGAACAGTCAAGCCTGAAGATAGTATAGCTTAGTAAAAGTGAACACCGAAGACAGTAGTAAAAAGACACACCTGAGAAGAAGAACAAAACAAACTAAAAATATGTATTGATATACACAGCGCTTACAGAAATAAACCGAAACGCGAGGAAACTAGAAAACCCTGTTTGTATATAAAATTAAATAACAGCCTAAAATCAGACGGTGGAGCCGAGTGAAGTCTTAAAAATATGGCAATATGAACAAAATCCCTTAAAAATATCCGGTCATCATAGTTGATTTTTGAAACAATGTTGAAGTCTTGAGCAATGTTGAAAGAAGCTTCATCGTTAAATAAGAAAACTAATTTTCTGTGGAGACGAAGATGGAAACTGAAGACGCAGATCAAAACAGAGGACGAAATCAAGTCAGAAGACAATGACCACGATCGGAAGCTAAGATCAATCAAGACGAAAATCAAGACAGAAGGCGAATATCAAGACAGAAGACGAAGATTAAGACAGAAGGCGAATATCAAGACAGAAGACGAAGATCAAGGCAGAAGACTAAAATCAAGCGAGAAGACGAAGATCAGGGCAGAAGACAAAAATTAAGACAATGGGAAAAACAAATCACCACCGAATCTTTTAACTGAAGACGAAGATGGAAACTGAAGACGCAGATCAAAACAAAGGACATGAATCAAGAAAGCGACGAAAGAAAGCAAAGATCAACACAGAAGACGAAGATCAAGACGGAATGCAAAGATCAAGAGAGTGAACCAACATCAAATAGTAGACGAAGATGAAGACAGAAGACGAAGATTAAGACAGAAGACGAAGATTAAGCAAGAAGACTGAGATCAAGACAGAATACGAAGATCAAGATAGAAGACATAGATCAAGGCTGAAGATGTACAATGTACATTACTACTACAAACTTTAAAACTCGAAATGGTAAGTTCTTTTAGTTTTAAAATAGTTAAAACTAAACTGAAGCATAGCATCGGGCTAGCGCGGGCGTTTTAACCCTCCCCGGCCCCAACGTTTAATCATGTTATTATTAAGCACCTAAGGTTGTGCTCCAGCAGTTGGCAGTTATCCTTGAAAGCCAGTTCCCACTCCTGGCCCAGCCTGATGACATTTTCGATCATCAATGCCTAACAAATGATCTAAGGGTAGCTTACTGTAAGCATAACTATAAAATACGTAGGCGCTCTTCCTATCCATGATTTCTTTTAGTACTAGGTAAATTATGTTTTTTCACTTTTCAGATATCACACTTGCACCAATACATGAAAAATGAACCACCAGATTAGAAGCTTGTGACACGCGCTTTATTTTAATGTTATATAAAGCATAGGTATACCTACTTCATTAAAACGAGTATTAATGGAATTATGGTGTTTGTATTGTTAGTCCTACTAAAGCCCCTGTTTGAGCAATGAATACCTCTAATTAGGTAGATTTGGGTTTAATTATAAATATAGTATAACTGAGGCTTCCGTGGCCAAGGGGAAAACTGATCTTCTAGATGCCACGCGGGTTTCCTAACTCGGCTCACAATAGGAATGAGTTACATACAAATCTGAAATATAAATACTAACCTTAAGAATAATATTTGTACTAGAAATTCAATTATCAATACTAATCAGTACTAATATTATAAATGCGAAAGTAACTCTGTCTGTCTGTCTGTCTGTTACGCTTTCACGTCAAAACTACTGGACCGATTTGAATGAAATTTGGTATGGAAATAGTTTGAGACCCGGGAAAAACATAGGATAGTTTTTATCCAACTGCGCAAAAAGAGGTTAATGTTTTGGCGCGATAACCGACATACGCGCGGGCGGAGCCGCGCCCGGAGAGCTAGTATAATATACGTATTTTAGCTATAAAAATAAATAATTGGGTGCCCAACAAAGTTCTGAATTTTAGGGGCTTCTTATTCTACTTGGGGGCGATAAGTCCTGCACTGACGTCCCGCTTGGGGTGTTTTGTGCATCGCTTGGGGTGTTTTGTGGGCTTATTCCCACTAATTAGCCAATTCAGTTCACTGAACTACTGTTTCTTTTTCTCAGTAAGTAGTTCAGTTGTAAATGAAACTACTTTTACACCTATCTTGGATATATGTATGGATTGATAGTATAGATAAAGTTCAGTTTAGATGTGACATTTATATTTTGATCAGTTGAAAATAAAACATACTCTTGCGCCTAGTTTATTTTAATATAATTATATTAATAATTATTATTAATACACCCTATTAATGTACCTAGTTTATATCATATTTTATTAATTTATTTCGACAGAGTAGTTTTAAAAAATGGTTCAGATGTTAAACAGCCATAGTACTAGGAGTCCATCAATAGTATGGAGGTAGCTTAATGTAAGTAGGTATGTACTTGGTACATCCCATAACTTGCGTAGCTACGAATAATTATTAAAATCATAAGTAAGATAATAATAATAATAAAATATCTTTGTTTCAATCAATAATGTTACATCACACTCATCCTTAGTGTTAATATGATATAATATAATACCAATATATTTACTAAAATTACTAAACTTAACACTAGGAGGGTCGTTAGTAGTTGTGCTAGGATTCCCTGTGTTCGTACGATCCCTACTTCTGGCCTGGCCCAGTACTTAAATCTATGCGATGAGCATAAAACGTTGTGTACAATTAAAAAAAATATATATGTGTTATTAAATGCATATAACTTACATTACAGAATACTTAAATAATAACAACAGCAAAAAAAATTAATAAAAATGTTACATACAGATAAATATTTATTTGTATACCTATGTACTGAATATAAATCTCATAATTATTATCATTCGTAATTGAATATTATTGTTTTCAATGATTTATAAATTCCTTAATTTCGGATACTTCAATTTATTAATAATATTTATATATATTTTCATAAAACATTAAGGTTTAATGAAAGTAAGTCGATTACCAAAAGGTTTACTTACACACTGAGAAAAAATAAACAAAGTAAATACGAAATAGCTAAAATTACATGTAGGTAGTGTTCACTAATGTGGGTAGGAAAGAAAGTCAGTTTATTTTCTTGAGTAACTTAACTCGTCGTAACAATGCGTCTCACGTCTAGATTGTGACATGCTATCTCTTTCCTCCATTTAGTACTAGTGATGGCTGTAGATGTTATAAGCTGCCTAAGTACTAAGAGTCTATAAGTAGCATAAGGGTAGCTGAATGTTTGTACCTATACTTGTACATTCGTAACTTCGGAAGTAAATAGGTAAAATTGTATTTTTGCTTATATCTGAACTGAACAAACCAGAAAAATAAATCTCATTAGCGCAAACAACTAAACAAAAGAGTGAATAAATCTTACTTTAGTGCAGTCATCTGAACTAGTGGGAATAGACGAATTTAAGGCCATATTTGTTACTAACAAAAAACTTAATTAGGTAGTTAGGAATTGCGGTAGGTAAGTATTCTTATTATTTAAATAACTAATTAAAAAAACACAATTTTTCTTATATTTTTGTGTTAACTATGATTACGAGTGAAACGAACAAGTACCTAGATTTTCTGATCTTGCAATGCGGAATCCTAAAAATTAGAAGCCAGACTCGCACTTGGTTAGTTAGGGTTCCGTACCCAAAGGGTAAAACGGGACCCTATCCCAAGTAACATTTAAACGGAAAAATATTATATATACCAGCGCATTACCAGCTATGAGCTTAATAAATTATGTACAAGAGTGTAAATATATGTTTAGGACTGTACTAAAGTATAGCTGTACAACTGTATACAGTATAGCTGATTAACGGCTGTGTAGAGCCTTAATTTTTACCTTTAGCTTTTAAATAACATTGGAAAACGCTAAAATACAGACCGTGGCTTAAAAAAATGCGTTCAGCAACTTTATACGACAATAACTGTATATTGCTCTCAAATTATAATTTTGTATAACCTACTTCTGTACAAGATAATTAAATATTGTTATAGCCTGAATATTGGTGTAAAATTACTCTATTGTTCAGCCTTCAAGTAAAGTTTGATAATAGCTGTACAACGAAATCTAGGATACACTTAGCAAGCAATTCCCTTTATAATAGTGTAATATAATTCTATCTCACGTAGTAGAGTTTAGATTTACTCCTATTTAAAGCTTTATGCGATTGGCGTACATTTTTCCCTTTTTACAGTTTTTCATGTTTTAGAAGATTTAAGTTATTGTTATAGTGTTGGCATACACAATTCTCCAGCTTACCGATTATTTTGAAACTAATATAGCTTAAAATCAGTATTTATTGGATACAACTAATAACGAAATAGAGTCATAATTTTGATAATTTGCCAATTTGTTAAGTGAACAAGAGTTGCCATGGATATAAAACCATAGAAAAAACAAAAAACAACCGGCGGAATAAAAAGAAAATTAAAAAAAAGCTTATTCCCTGCGTGAAATAACGGAACAAAATATAATTTTACAAGGGCACGGACACCCAAATTCCAAGTTGGTATCACCACCATGCAATGAGTGTTAACCCTAATTAACTGTATTAATGAATATGAATAAGACTTTCAGACAGCTTCTACAGTACTTAAATACTAATGTGCAGACAATGTTACTTGTTAGGCTATATACGTCCTTAAAAAACGAGTCTGTTATGCAAAAAGCTGCATTAAGGGGTATTAGAAGAGCAAGAGCTGTATAAACTAAGGATGCCATTTTATCATAACCTATAAATTGCATTCCAATTTTACGAGATATTTTTATTTTATTTTTTTAATTTCACTACAAATTTACAAAGCATTTTAACTGTATAGTACACACAATTACGATTACTATCAATAGAACAGTTCGGGTTACTCTTAAAACTGTTTTCAGATTTGATCACATTTTTGTTATTACAGGAAAAAATTATGTATATTCCTTATTTCGAAGGGGCGTGAGTTTTGAGCTTAAAACTAGTATACATATTTACATAAAAATATCAGCCGCAAGCATAACGACAAGGAAAGAGTACTTAGGTATTTAATATTTATTTCACTTATACTTTACATATAGTATCTGCGTTGGCACATAGTAAATTGAGAAATAAAATGGATAATAAATTCAACCACGAACACAATTATAATATATTTATTCTTCTATTAAGATTTTCACAAGCCTGAGTCTGTATAAAAGAATAAAAGGAAAATTAGAGATAGATAAAAGTATCTAAATAGTATCTTAGCCAGCCAAATAGTACAGCTTTTATACAGCTGTTATACAGGTAAATCTACACTTAAAGCTGTATAATTTTGAATGCTTTGAATGAGTTTAAATTTTTTATATTTGAGGGTATCTTCTTATAAAGTTGCGCTCCTACAAGAGAAAGCATTGTTTTGCCATAATTTGTCCGAGTCTTCGTATAAGATAACTAGACCAAACGTATATAGAGCGTCAAACTTGGTGTAATTAGGTATATTACACCGTTAAAATTAGTAATAAAAACCAGCAGTAGTAATAACTTGTGCCGCGCGGCAGTCTATAGCCAACGCCACTTGGCCATTTCTGTTTCTATGACCGACTTCCACGCTGAGTCCCAATAGCCGAAACACTTTTCGTATTAAGTTCGTAAGTATCAGGGCGCTAATAATACCAAAAAAAACCATTTTAAATTGATTTTAAGCTTATTTACTAGCAGATTTTAACGCAAATATTATAACAATTTTAGTCCTTTACACGCTTTAAAACGACGTCGTCTTAACGTCATTTATTGAACTTCATCATCATAGCATATATGATTTGGATTCTCTCGTCATTCGCGCAATGAACACGCTGAGGCCGACTTGATGTTAAACGGTAACTATAACAGATGCATTTCTTTCGTCACAAAAGGCGAACTACACTGCGCCCATTACCCGGAGACATCAAAATTACTGGGTTGGAAGTCATCAAATGCATCAATTTTTGCATGCACGACTTCCGAGGACAGCTCGTAAACATGGCTCAGAAGCGAGCTTAGTTCTTTAACAAGGTCTTGTCACCTTTTTGAAGAGCTGTACCTACCTACTATTAGTATGACTTCACAGTAGATGGCTTCATCAAAATAGCAAAAAAAATAGTGTTATCTGCGACCAAGTTTAATTAAATACAACACAAATAAACACGCTCTTCTAACTGTGCTCTCAAGTCATAGTCATAGCTCAAATTTATCCCTTCGCTCCTATCGCTTAACCGTCTAATGGTACGACTACAGAGCGACATCTGCAGCGTAACCGAATTGAACTACAAACGAGACTTATTAAGGTTCTGTACCTCAAAAGGAGAAAACGGAACCCTTATAGGATCACTTTGTTGTCCGTCTGTCTGTCAACACCCTTTTTCTCAGGAACGCGTGGAGGTATCATGCTGAA
Source organism: Plagodis dolabraria (assembly GCA_963854805.1). Lineage (NCBI taxonomy): Eukaryota > Metazoa > Arthropoda > Insecta > Lepidoptera > Geometridae > Plagodis > Plagodis dolabraria. Next base: position 14,028,108 of record OY978459.1, on the reverse strand, counting down.
ATTCATATCAAATACTCAGGTCTACTGTCCCTTAGAGCTGTGAAAAACTCAAACTTCTAAGTCAACGCAATCAAAAGATATCAGAGCAAGTAGTCCGCTGACAGCTGCGGCGTGCGCGCTATATTCGTCTGAATTATCAGGTAATATGAAAGAACACCGCAATATGGCGCGCGCGATGTGGCGGCGTATTGCATGCGCTATGCGCTTGTGCGCGAATCACAACAAACCATGGAAGTAATAAGTTCTACGACGTAGTACTTATTACATGCAACAAACACGTTATTCTTTTTTACCCAGTTTTAGTTGCTAGCTGCAGAGAGTTGAAATACTAGAGTAGTTATATCCGAACACCACTGCTCTAAAATCTTACTAGAATTTACCTATCTACATACCTACGCACACGTATATGCAGTTTGTAATTAGTATTGTTCAAATCCGCTATACAGCACCAACGCGCTAGAGACTATAAACTATATTCGAATAGCGCGCTTTATTATACGCTATCGTTATAACGAAACAAGGCGCTCGCGCTAGATGCATATGCTAGGTGTCGTCACAATAGCGTCAGGCGCAACAGTATAACGCGGATATGCGCAAAGCGTGTTAACGCGACCGAAAGCGCGTGATGACTGAAGCTTGGCGCTATGCCGCTATCCGCTATACTGTTATAGTGACAGTATAGCGGATAGCGGCATAGCGTTAGCGCCAAGCTTCAGTCATCGCGCGGTTTCGGTCGCGTTAACACGCTTTGCGCATATCCGCGTTATAGGCCTACCCAGCCACGTTAGTGGACGCTTGATGCTAAACGTTATATTAATAGCGCGAAGAGAATAATATACAAAGCGCGCTGTATGCGCTACAAGGCAATAACACGCTTTGCTATGGCGCTAGATGCTATATTATCCACCACTATTTGTAATGACAAGGAAAGAACGTTCAAATATGATGCGTCATATCTGTTGTAAGAAAGAGCTAAAAAAGCAATTCGTGTAACCACCGAACCGCCACGAGACGTTCCGATCACCATTACACTGCGATCTCTTTCACTCTCTCACACCGAACGATACACATATCTCGCTCATCCATTTCATTGAATTTAGTTCCTAAGATAAAACAAAATGACGATATTTTCTATTACATCAATAAAAGCAATAATTACGCGTGAAATGAAACAGTTTTCTTATCTCTCACAGTGCTTGTATAATTGGTGCAGAGTCTAAGGACACAGGAAGCATATTGTCCACATATTATTCCTAAAGTAGTGACTCTGGTAATTGGAACGCGGCCTAGTAGGGTAAACATACCGGTTTACCGACCACTACCCCTTTTCGGCCACTTCACATGTTATTTTGAATAATAGTCAGTGTTTAAGACCGCTCCGGTCTAATTTCACGACTTTCGATCCGGACAAACTATGCGGTTCATAATCCAACGGCATGAACTTGAAATTTGCAAACTGAGCCCTCATAGATACGTCTATAGAGTCTGGCCAACGAAACCTGTCCAAGAATTTTTTCTTGGGCGGGAAATTAAAAAAAATCAAGAGCTGTTAACCCTGGCTATAACACTGCTTAAACGGACTTGATACTATATATTATTCGGTAATTAAACTTTTTTCAAATGTTTAATGAGCCGTAATTTTCGATTGTTAATACACTCGTGGGGTGCCGGGTTAGAATTGCACCTCCCCATATCATCCCGTGGATGTCGTAAGAGGCGACTAAGGGAAAAATACTGGAAGGTGGGCAGCCTTCTAAAGAACTGCCAACTTACACTACGAACCCAAAGGCGCCTGCCAAGCATGGGGATTATGGCAAATACCCTCTAAATAGGGGAGGCTACGTTCAGCAGTGGACGATCCGGCTTTTACAGTGATACACACGAAAATAACAGCTCGGAAGAATGAAGAATATTAAATAATAGAGTACTTTTAATTTTGCTTTTTTTATTATTTTAAAATAATCCATAATTGTATGTACGATCGAGGACTTTAATTGATAAGCACTTGCCACTATTCGTATATTAGCCGTACAAAACCCCCAAGATGTATTATGAATGGTTCAAGTTCATTTTCAGTAATAGGATCGCTGAATTTGTACTGATTTTCCACATTTAGTACATGATCAGTGTACCTCGAGTATTCGGAGGTTCGGAGCGCGCTCCTGTAGTAGTCTTCTGTCGTTTGTATTCTCTTTGAGTTCAATCAAACCAAACCATAGTCCATACACTAGGTAATCTGTGGTCCATACCATCCGCATCTGTCTGTCCAGTCTAGTGTCAAATAATTTTAATTTTTACCTGAATTGTTTTTACTGTAGTTGGAGTCTATTATAATTGAATTTAATCGGTATCTAGATTTCCTTAATAAACTAGCAATGTCTTATCAACTGTATAGAAATACGACTATCGGAAACACACTACAAGAAAGCCTTGACGAACTGATTCAGGTGCATTTTGTTTTGAACAATGTTTATATCATTGGGGTTTTCTGTTAACAATTTTCTTTTTCTACAGTATGGCCAGATTACGCCAGCGCTAGCAGTCAAAGTTTTGCTTCAGTTTGATAAATCTATCAACCAAGCCCTATCAAACAGAGTTAAATCAAGACTCACTTTCAAAGCAGGGAAACTAAATACCTACAGGTATACCACTTTCTAATATGTTCCTACTAAATCACACTGCTACGTATTTCTAACCCACTAAAATACCAACTCATTTGAAATGACCTTTTTCTCGTCTTCAGTAATTATGCCCAATGTTCTGATCATTTTCTTTGAATTTTACCACTGTTTCACAAAGTGCCGATATCATCAATTAATGAATGAAATTTATTTATTATTGTTATCTATGATGTACATCATCCTATTATCTTAAATATCTCGTATAATTATTATTATATTATTATAATCACTGCACAGAGGCTTAAGAACTTTTGTGATGAGATAATGGTTCAGATACCTACCTTCCTCAGATTATAAATGTGGATAATTTTGGTTTCCAGATTCTGTGATAATGTATGGACATTCATGCTGAATGATGTTGAATTTCGTGAAGTTCAGGAGGTAGCCAAAGTGGACAAAGTCAAAATTGTAGCTTGTGATGGAAAAAGTAAGCATAATATTTCTATATGAATCAATGATTTTACATAAGGCCTGGTTATTACAGAGGTCTACTTTTAATACAGCTCATGTTAAGTAGTGGTTTGGAATCATTCCATTCATTCAATCAAGCCATTCATTCAATTGGGTTACAAAGTAACTGGACTTTCTTGCCAAAGACATTTTCAATAAAAGTCTGGAAATGTGACATGTGGATGGCAATAAGCCCGCTTCTATTATATGGCATCAAAACATCTGATAAATAATGGGTAACATGTCTGCTTACCTTGTAAGGGATATAAGGTGAAAAAAAAATATCCCATGATTTTATGAATATCTTTGATGAGTAACTTTGCACCTAATATCATAATGGTCATAAAATTATAAAGCTGTTAAAACTACAGTTTGTTAGAATGTTAAGATGACAAAATCAAAAAACATGGAGGATCTATAGCATACACATATCACTTAATTTTTTTATTTGACATTATAAAAATTTGATTAATCTATTCAATTATAGGCAATTTTGCATCAGTTTAAAGAGGACCAAGTTGTAACTTCATGTATGAAGGCTAAATTTGTGTCCAATATACTACAATTGAACATAGAAGTCAACTATAAGGACTGTTATTTGCAAGCATTACACATATTTTAATTTTAATCTGCACAGAAGAGATGTTTTACTTAGCATTCCATGGATTCACCGTGCGGCTGCCGGGTCCACAGCGTTGCAGAAGAAGAGGCTTGAGGGGCCTGGGGCTTGCAACCCAGGTGCCGGGTTAAGAGGTCTCTTTTTGGTTTCCAATATTGGTCATATTATTTGTTTGTTTTTAATGTGTGGTCCTTAGGTATGTTTGTTTCCCACGGCACAGTAAGTTCTATAAGTACTATGCGTTTTAGATCTTTCGAGCATAGAAATATGTCTGGTCTGGAAGACGAAACACCAACATCCTCAGGAATTTTGTAGTGTTTTTCATACGTGTCCATCAAAAGAGTCCAATCGGGAGCTGTGCCTAAGATGGAGTAAGGCTTGGATTTAGATTTTGTAGATGACCCTTTTACAAAATCAATGTGTCGTTTGTTTGTGGTCTTTTTTTGCTCTAGCTATCGAGAGACTCACCGCTTCTCGTATGATTTTGAGGACTCTATCATGGCGACGTGAATAATGACCCCTATCAAGGAGCACCTGAGATAAACCATAATTTCATACATAATGGTTGTACAAATTTGGATTTTACTGTGAACAGAATGAGAACTACCTAAATTTAAACAATTTTTAATTATTTTAAGTTTAGAGAATTCATATAGATTTGAAACCATCACAATCGTTATGCCATAAATTTGACGTAAGTTATCCACATCAGAAATACATCTAAAAATAAGCTTAGCTAAATAATTCTGTTAATCATTTAGTTTAATTTGTGGTTGTCTGAATAAGAAAGTGGTCTGACAGCACTATATACAAAATTTTAGTCTAATATAATCCATTTTGCATTAACAGAATTGCAACCTATTTACTTTAGTAGTAATTAGTTGCTGAATAAAGGAAATAACAGGGGTGTAACTATAGTGGGAATAACTTTAAAAATAAAATAGCTCTAGATGCATTCAAGAACCCCCTTTCACCCCTAGTGACGTTGGGTGAGATTGGGCTCAATCTGCCCCCCCTATTTCATAGATTCCCCAATATTGCCAAACCATAGGGTCAAATAGTAATATTTTAACAGAGATACTTTAATGTGAGAAATAATGTGATTGGAAAGTAATAGTTTATTATGTGACATAATTATTTATTTAATTAACAGTTTTTATACTCACCTCACCAGCCATAACATCCACTGCTGAAAAAATTTTTCCTTTATTACATTTTATGACTCCCGCAAGAAGATATAGGTGGGGAAAATTCTAGCCTGGCACCTCATGGGTAACGATTTCATACTAGTTTTAATACTTGAAAAATAATTACTCAGTGTTAGAATTTGATGTATATTTTTTGTTTCAGATGTTGATGATCGAAGGTAGAAGCGGGATACATTATTTTAATAATTAGGTTTATACTTAATTTTTATGGTTGTATAGTTCAGAATTTCATTAGTTTAATTTAATATTTTGGATTTTCTTACGATAAATATAGAAACTTCTTACGACAAATATATTGAACTAAGGAAAATACTAAAAAAATGTTTGTGTATAAATTTTATTGATATTAGACACTAGAATTAAAACGATACTATTATTTTAACCATATATTTACAATCACCAGTCCCCATACCAGCAGATCTAAATATTACGAAAATTATACAATTGAAATACATTTGCATAAATTACACTTTTTACAGACAGATTTTTATCAGTCTGTCAATGCCTCAACCAGATTTACTACAATTTAAGGTAAATAATAGCCAAACATGTTTGTATTATAAAGAAACAAGGCATCTATCAATTAATATAAGTTAATATGATGCTGTTTATCAACAAGGTAAACATGAATGTATGGATGCTGACAACATAGATATTACTTATAAGGTAATGCAACTATGCATATTATATTAAATACATAATTTTATACTATACTCTTCTAGAAGAGCATGCCGAAAGACTAACTTCACAAATATCATGATATAAGAATGAAGCCAATATAGGATTACAAAACATTTTTTATTCATATAGGGTACATACATGCATTAAAATACGAGTTAAATTTATAAAGATTATAGGTTGCGTATAAGATCAAAAGGTACTACTACTAGTATTAAGAACAATTTGGCAAAGAGAATGATTTGCATTACCAGTGATGCCACAGTAAAAATATACTCCAGTAGATGTACTCCATATATATTAGGTAAAAATAAATTATCCATGGTTTAATCATTAATTAAATTATTTGAGTTACTGAATCATTTTTTATGTCTGATACAGTATGCCATAAATGTATCATGTGAATGTACTTTTATTTGATTAATAACTGAAATTATTGACATGGAATAAAAGTTAAGTATAATTTAGTCTTTGCATTTTCCATTGGTGTGAAAAGCCAATTATCCCAAGTTAATGCAGTTAGCGTGATTATATAACAGAACAGTGTTGCATTTTTTCATTCATATTTGATTAAGGATTGCAGTTTCATTCTGCATGATTCCATTGAAGATTATTTAAATAGATTTTATCTATGATACATACTATGCCACCACAGTCCATCACCATCAAGTCACTGAACAAAGCTTTTATTTTGAGTTTTAATCCTTTACCAAACACAATGTTTCTGATTATCACAGTAACTAAAATGCTTATACAATTGCTAAAATTCGGACAGTTATTATGGAACTGGCTGAGTATACAATGAGATGAGAGAGAGATAGGAAATTAATTGTACATAGGATTTATATTACATATACAACTTCCTAACGTGCCATTCTTAGTTATATAGAACATTTATTCTAAAAATCACAATGTAACTAACTAACTAAAGCTTACTACGCGCAATAAGAGGGAGGTGACGTTAGATCCGCCAACAAGTCTAATTCTTCTTCTGTGAGTTGATCTCTGTGCTTGGGCCAGTCATCCTGATGTGTACGTCGGAACTCTGCTAAGACCGTACGAATGGTGGCGGGGATGGGATCTGGTGCGTTCGTGTGCCTCGCGAGCTCTGCGAGGACGTCTCCAAGCCTCGGGCCGAGGCTGTATGGACGCGAGGCGAGGTACGAACAAAGACCTAACACGCCAAGATGTCTTTCAACGAGCTGCTTGGATCTGCAGCTTCGAGTCAACAAGCGCAGAGTCTTTTCTTCGTCGGGTAATGCTCTGCAGTGCATTAGACCGGTCAGCAGTTTTGATGCTGATTGTCTCACCTGTAGAAATTGGTTTTATGTTATTAATATTATGTATGTGGAACCTTTATGTTGCACCTATATGAACAAATGTTGAGCGATTAACAATATCAGAAAACAATGAGTATGTACATTTTAGGAGAATAATTTAATCCAGATTATCCAGAATGATATTGGTACTATATTATATGCAAAGGTCCTGATTTAACTAATGCTCAGTGATGAACCCAATTCAAATTTCCATATATAATCCTGCATGCCCAATACAAAGCAATGTATGCACTTTGTTTGTGTGGTTATGGACCTGCCAGATCGGAATTTAACTTATCTCGATGCCAAATGCCATCTAAACTGATTCAGTAGTTCTGAAATTAAATACTTCTTTTTTCTTCACTTGTCCAGTTATATATGAAATTACTTTGACACCTGGCCTCTATGTATTTACATTTTCAAATCAAACATTAAAAGGAAAGAAAAAAGTTAACCACTAGCGGGATTCAAACCTGATGTGATGTAATGGGCAGAAAATTTAAGTTTTACAGTAAAGTTTACTGTATTTTTATTTTACTATTTCTTTTCTCTTTTGTTCGGTTGAAAATAAAACATGCTCTTGCACCTAGATTAATTTGCATATTTTTAGTTTTATTCAGACAGAGTAGTTCTGAAAAAAAAAAGGTTGAGTAATATGTTAAACTGCCAAAGTACTAGAAGTCCATAAATACCATAGAGGTAGCTTAATGTACCATAGAGGTAATTTAGAAGTGTTAATGTCACTATGCATAGTACATCATAATTCATAACTTGGTAGTGTTAAAATCTTAATTAATGTTAGTGCAATTTTATATTTTCCGGTCCGGTTCTTATTCTTACTAGGTAAGAATTGGAACCTGGTTGCCGCTAGGTGGCAACCCAAACCTTTCGGTCCAGGCATACTCTTATTAAGAATCGGGCTACCTGGAGGCCAGAATCCAATACAAAATGTATGTGCTTGCCTCACACACACCGATTCTGTGATTCTACCCGGTAAGATACCGGCCGCGACCGGCGCGGCGGGGATATGGCCAATGCCCAAGCCGGTAAGCACGAGGCGCCCGCTACGTACAAACGCTATCGCCACATACACCCGCCGCTTGCTTGCTGCATCGAGTGTATTCTCAACTCTGACTTAACGAAAAGCGATAACTTTTGCTTAGTGTGTTTCGATGAATAAAAATCTTGGTACACAGTAGACTGAACTAGTGGGGATAGACAATTTTCTTCACTAGCCTTTCTCAATCTCACCTGATGGTGTGTTAAAAATCGTAAACAGGAAGAACTTAGGATGGGTACTGGTTCACTCGAGGGCAGCTGCCGGAACACACCATTGGGTGTTAGAAGTAGTTTAAGAAATATTATTCCTGACAGACTAACTACAGCTACTACTAGGTGTAAATGCTGTACTACCATCCCTAGTAAATGTACCATATGTATGTAAAGTGTACCGGAATAACTATAACTGTAGCAATTAGTCCTCCCAGAACGCTACCAGTGGGCAGCAGCTATTTACTTACTCCTTGAGAACTGCTAACGCGTGTGGATTTTGGATACTCTCTCCACTCTGCCCCGATGAGGAGGGCATTTTTACATTAGTAGACGTCGAGACAGTTAAAAAAAAAAACGCAATTTGCTAGGAGTTGGATGAGTACCTCAAGCCTTGGATCCCGCATGAGCTGCAGAGCTAACTTCTCTGCCTTGACCGCGCGGTCAGCGTCGGCACACATGTACGGCAGTCCGTAGAACAACAGAGGCTGCGCGAAGTCCAGGCACGCCAGCCGCGCCCACCACGAACGATCTGAATGGAATAACATAATGTGAATGCAGAGCTAAAGTGCTTCGATGGGGTTGGTGGAAAATATCTCACAGATGGCGCTGTATATATGTTACCTGATTAAACAATTGCAGATTAAGTCTAGTTTAATAACCGATCTTGTTTTTTTTCTGTATCTTACTAGCTCTTTGGTTTTTAAGTTCTCTAATAACGAGGCGTTAAAAATGAAGGTGCCTTACTACCAACTGGAAAGGAAAGCTGATCAGGTAGAAAGTATAAATTAAAAACATTATTCATGTATTATTTATATTAATAACATTTTTATTCAGTTTCAATGACTTATAAAAAATGGGTCCAACTTCTTAGTTTCGTCTTGGTTAGCTACCTAGGTGTAGGTTTATTCAATTAGCGTCTTAAAGACCACAACAGATTAGTCATTATAAAGTCTGAACTCTAAAATGTTTTCTTTGTAGATAGGAATCTCATTATAATAAATAATTCCCACAATTTCATTGATTTCAATAAATAGAATTCCATTAGGTAAATAAATTTTTCATTCAACTACTAAAATTATTCTTAATCTCCTATTTCTCAACATTCAGGTGCTACACAGCGATCTTTCTATTATAAAATTGTATTTAAGTAGCAAACATCTCGTAGAAATTCATTGACCTATAAAACTTAGAGATACATACGTACAACCCTGCATACCTAGACTGGAGTAGGCATTTAAATCTCTTATGGGCCTCCATTCAAACAATTTTTCTGGTTTTACTATGTTACTAGCGGTCCGCCCCGGCCTCGCACGGGTATTTAACAAAAATTATAAATTTAAACACATAAAAAGTAGTTATTGTGACATAACTATAATATAGTAATTAAACAACTTTAAACGGTTTAAATCGCGTATATTTTTCATTATTTTATCCCGACGTTTCAAACACTTTGCAGTGATCGTGGTCACGGGGTGACTGTAAACGTGTACCACGATCACTGCAAAGTGTTTGAAACGTCGGGATAAAATAATGAAAAATATACGCGATTTAAACCGTTTAAAGTTGTTTAATTACTATGTGCAACAATCGCGAAAACCTAAGACAACATTATAACTATAATAGTTAGACTTATAGTATTGTGGACTTTTTTGTAGACATTGATGTGTTCTATAAAATTGTAATACATCACTATGCTCTATTATCAACAATTTCCGCAGCATACGCAATATAACGATTTTTTGGTATGGTTTTCGCACTTTGAGTTACATTATCGAAGTTTTTATACAGAACTCAAACTTTTTTGAAAACCTATGTTCGTCAGGTATAGTGAAGGATTCTAATGGTGAAATAATTTTTCATATCAGTCAAGTAGTTTCAGAGCCTATTCAATGCAAACAAACAATCAAATCTTTCCCTACCGTCCGGTATAAGGTTAAAGTAATACAATTGGAGCACGAAATTTCGGCTAGATATGCCGAGTCCAGGTGCCCGTGGATGCATCGGACGAGATATCGGAGGACGTGGGTTCGATTCCCGCCTTAGGCATAAATGTAGTACTCCAATAATTTGTAAAATACAAATCTTTCCTCTTTACATTAGTTAGATTAGTTAGGTGACTGACCATGCGCCCGTAGTTCCAGCTCTGCCAGTGCGCTGTCGAAGGCAGTGGGCGGATGGTGCGCCAGCGCGAGGGCGGCGAGCAGCGCGGCGGCGGCGCGCGGCAGCTCGTCCGCTGCAGCGCCGGCAGCGCCGCGCCCCGCCACGCAGCACGCGGCGCGGACCAACATGTAAGGAGCCACCACCTCCCCGCCCGCGCTGCGGACTGTGATGCCCATACACGCGCGGAGAGCTACAAACAACAAAATACCATTCAGATATAATAAGTCCGGTCAATATAGACCAAAATATAAAAGTAAAGCTACCTAAATTCCCACCAAGCTGAAAATCAGTAAAATTGTTTAAAATATGATGAAAAACTAGTGGCTCTCCGAGCAGTAGACCTCGCGAGTCTGCCCTTGCATAGAATAAAGGTTCACTGCGCATTCTAATGGGAGAATGGGTCAAGAAATCCAAAAATCTAGATAGATATGTCATGTAAATAATAAATGATTTTCTTGGACATAAGCCCAATGACCCCAGCGAAGGCTAGTTGTATCAGAAATAGGTAGGTAAGTAGTAAATCCATTTATATATATATATATATAAATTACACGTCACGTTGTTTGTCCGCGATGGCTTCCGAAACTACTGAACCGATTTTAAATTTGATTTGTACACCGTGTGCAACTTGTACCGGGGAGGGCCGCTAGTATACAATAATTTTAGATACTTGGTAATGTATTTATCTCGAATTAATATACTGACTACAAAAACATGGATAGTAAATAATTTGATTATACGAGAGAGAGAGAGAGAGAGCCTATTACTTTAAGGCAACTGACGTGTGTATCAGGACATGGTCATTAAATTAAGCGCGGGCGTCCATACGTTATAATGTATATCTCCGCAATTTTGAAATATTTCCAAAAACTGAATCGACAAAAAACGTTATCGCCTTATCAAACCTGCTCACGAAATTTCGTTTAGAAATGCGACCAGCAGAGGATAACAACCGGACATACGAAAGCATTTTTTTCTAAGTTAAAGCAGAGACGCTTCGCTCGAACTAAGTTTTCGCTCGGTTACACTGTAAGATGGCCGCTGTCAACCTTACAGTACAAATTTGATTGATACAAATGATATGACTGCTACTAGCGATATGTTCCACTTTATTCGGGATCGTTCCATAACGCGCACAAATTTTATTTATTTATTTATATATGGCACATAAAACAGAATACGTTACTAAATAGCGGAGTCACAATTATCAGTCTAGATCTTATTCCAAAACATGTGTACACAACATGAACAAAATAATACAGCAGTATTAAATAACTGAACTGATAGGTAAATTAGATACTTAAAGATAATAATTAGGTTACATATACATTTACATATTGCTTAAAATTATCAACATACATTAAAACTAATAAATACTTTAACATATGTAATAAAAATAAACAACTAAAGTACATAAATTATTAGAAAATAAGAGAAAAACCTATTATATAAATAATATAAAAAAATATTTCAGAGATACAAAAAACATATACAACTATCTTGTTTACAAAAAACACTACTAATATTGTTCATTGCATTAAAGGTAAATCGCGGAGAGCAAATTGACAGATGTCGTGAGTGCGGCTGATTGCTGCTAGTCGCATATTACCTACTATACAAGCTGTTGTTTTGCATCCCCGCCATATTTATAGAGGTAGGTATATTCCACTTACAGAACACGAATCACAGATAAAATAATGACCAAAAAATTACAAGTTAAAAAAATAGTATCATTTTAAAAGAAAACCGTATGTGTGTTCGGTTTAGTTTCGAATCACCACGTGAGGAACGACGGCGCACACAAACAAAGCGCGTCTTTCGGCAAAGCTCAAAGCCTCGCGGCCGCCACACACGTGTTTCGATCAAACGACTAGCCGCGCGCGGCTCGCTCCCCGCCGCTCGCGCAGCGCATCGATCGATGTTCCAAAACATCCAGTCACTCGCACGCCGCGCCACACTTCGCTTGTGATTGAGAGTTACGCGCGCTTATTAGTGAACTAGGGACACAAATGGAACAGTTTTCGAATGTAGAACTGGTAGAGATGGTACGCTTGTACGCCATCTACGGAAACAGTTTGACGCAGGCCGTCCAAATGTTTAGAGAACAGTTCCCAAACAGCCGGACTCCAACACGTGACGTGATGCTGGGTGCCACGCAGGCACTGCGGGATTATGGACAATTCCAGGTTCCTCGTCATGCTCGTGCTCGGGGAAGCATACACGGACGAAGTAATAAGTGCTTTAATTGCATAAAATAGAAAATCATCGCAGCATTTGATCGCGTTAGGCTCAACGTAAATGTCCTAAAAAAACTATCACGAAACCTACGGCGTCGGGTTCACTTGTGCATAGAAAACGAAGGAGGACACTGAGCAGTACCTAAGGGTAACGTAACTTTGTATGTACCTAAAGTTGTAAATTCTAATCAAACTGTAAATAAGCTGATTCCAAATTTTTAACTACGCTAAAAATACCCAATTTGTGTTTTTTAACTTAAAATAATTTGAAGATAGGTACAAAGTGTAATTATTAAACTGTAGAAAGTTACAGAAGTCATTTCGGAAGTATACCTTATGTAATACATAACCTGCGTACCTACCTACTTTCTTAGTTTAATTCCAGTAAGACAAATTAGGTATTTTTAACGGTCCTAAGCCCGGTCAAGTAGGAAGGGAAATTTGGAATCGTAATTTGTTTTTGAATAAAATCCAGTGCATCTAAAAATCTTAGGAATACCCAAACAACGTAACTGATGTTATCCACGTCGTGTTGACTGATCACTAGTAAGTACCTAGTTGGCTAGTAGTAGTAGCTACGCCGCAGACTAAGTAGGTAATAGTTACTTTGTAAGCTAACCGTACGCGTCTCATTCGTAATTTCATAACAAGTAGGTAAGTACCTATCTACCTAGTATGCGATAGTACGTTGACACTGCGCGTGCGCGTGTGTGTGTCGTGGCGGCCGTGCTCGTGGGGCCTATTCTGATATGTACGTGGGGCTAATTCTGATTCATCGTAAAATGTTTTAATTTAATTTTCGGCTACTAATTAAAGGTAGGATTTAAAATGTATTACTAGGTGATTGACTATGCCCATTACAATGGATTCTACAAATATGGCGGGGATACAAAACAACAGCTTGTATATATATTTTTTTTTATGCTTGATAGTTTAGCCTTTGACCACTATCTCACCTGATGGTAAGTGATGATGTGGTCGAAGATGTTGTTCAGGCTAACCTAGAATTACTGGCTCTCAATGACAGCTGCCGGAACACACCGTTAGGTGCTTGGCGACAGATTTTCAACTTATTATTATATATTACATATTATATATTATTACATATTTCAAATACGAACCGAGCGTTTGCAATGTATTTTATTAAACAAAATCAGTGTTTAATGAGTACCACCAGACAAATATAAGAAAATGATAGATGCGTAGCTGTACACTTTCTAAAAATGTAAGGCTCGGTTTCACCAAATTTGAAGATAGTTAAATTCCCAAAAAACGGTTCCATATTCAACCTTATTCTGACGGAATAATTAATTTGACGAACGATTTGACCTTTACCACGGATGGTGCAACCCAGTCTTAATGTTAAAAAAATATTGAATAGGCTCAGTTTTGGGACGAAAACAAAATGTCGATTTCGTGATTTTTTTCCTATTCATTGCACGCATGGATTACACTTAAAATTAATATTTTTTAAAACATAATATGATGTGATGTGATATGATTTTGATGTGTTTATGATATTAGAATAAATAACCTATTGACATAAGCTTACTAACAAAATGGATCATGTTACTTGAACAATATTTTTTTAATTTTTTTTTATTGCTGATAGGTAAGCCTTCGACTACAATCTCACGTGATGGTAAGTGATGATGTGGTCGAAGGTGTTAACAGGCTTAACCTGGAATTATTATTAAAATATAACCATACCAGTAGTGAGAAGGTTGGTAGCCCTCGCGTGGTCTTTGGGCGCTGGCGGGGCGGCGTCTCCGGCGATGCGCAGCGCCACGTGCAGCCGCGCCGACAGCTGCTTCTCCGCCCCGATGCCGCCGCAAGACATGCTCTCAGAGTCGGACGAGTCACCGCCCTCTGCCGTCTGCAATTGTTACATATATGATACTGCCATACCTGGATTTTTTTATCATACTGTACTGATCCGACAATTCGTCCATGAGCACAGCCTCCCCCTTTAATGAAGGGTTTGCCATAATCCCCACGCTTGGCAATTGTATTGGGTATTGCAGGAGATGGATAGCAGTTCCTCAGAAGGTGCTGCTGCTCTCCTTCCAGTATTCTACCCTCCTCTTACGACATCCATGAGACGAGATGAGCTAGATTCTAGCTCGGAAACACAAGCACGTAATATTTATAAAAAACGGATATTTTTCGAACCCTGAATTTATTTTGTAAAAGTAGAAAACTGAACGAGTTTGTGGAAATAGTTACTTGTGGGTTGTCTTCATTGACGGGATGTTCCGGCGAGAGTCTGGCGACGTCCACTGGTATACCGCTCACTTTGCCCACCAGTGGGCTCACGCGCTCTCCACAAGACGGCGAGGTCTCTACTCGACCGCTGCTTTCTACAACCGCCATCGACGTCGCCGGTTTTATCACTGGAAATTAGATAGATAGAAAACTATTAACTATTAACGTTTACATACCAAATAATAATAAAATAATGTTACAATGGGCGGCCTTATCACTTAAATTGATCTTACCAGGCAACCTTAGGATGGAATTGAACGATCAAAACAATTGGGGCGGGTGTAGTCCAAAAGTTAATAATAAAAAAAAAAAATTATAAAAATTTTAAATATTTTATGACAAACGTCATAAAATATTTAAAATAATACGCATTTTAGTGTAATTTCTAATCAAATGTATAAAAAATAAATTACTTATAGGTTTTTAGAATAATTAAATAAATACAATAATTATAAATACATATCTGTATATATAAATACTAACATACATAAACAGATAATGATATATACATACATAAACTATATAAAAATATATACAAATTATTGACAAAAATGTAGTGCAAAATTTATTGGACAAATAAAATCTTTTAACTTGATCCTTGAACATTTTGAGAGTCTGTGCTTGTCTGATTGATACAGGAAGAGAATTCCACAAGCGGGCAGCATGAATAGTAAAAGATTTGCTATAAAACGAACTCGTATGAGGATGGATTTCAAGTGTGAGATTTTCTGATGACCTAAAAAGTTTGTGAAGAACAGTGAAAGAAATCGAAGCGTTCCTTGAGATAGCGCGGGGATGTAGGATTGAACAATATATTGTAAAGGAGCCTGAGAATATGAGCATCCCGGCGAAAACGTATTGTCAGCCAATTGAGCTTAGAACTGATAGACGTGATCATCATGAAATTAATTGAGCTTAAAGCAAGGCTTCTAGGTATAGAGAAAAGTGATCAAGAAATATTTAACCGCAGTAAAATATATATCTTTATCAAGCATACTATGACAAAATGCAGATATTTCTTGCTTGAGTTGATAATGTTGACATTTTCACTAAGATTTGACGATTAAAATACTTTTGAATCCGGCACTTTGTGGACAGAGGTGAGAGAAAAATAAAATCATGTGACCACTATCATGATGGTAAGTGATGATGTGGTCGAAGGTGTTGTTCAGGCTAACCTAGAACTGGCTCTAAAGGACAGCTGCCTAAACACACCGTTAGTTGCATTGCGACAGATTATCTACTTGAGGGTGGTAGCTAGCCAGGCGGGTGAGCTATATAACGACTGTCATCCTAAGACAACAACCAACCGGAATATTGCTAAACTTAGTTGATAGGTTAAGAATGACTAAGCAAACTATGGTACGAGCGCTTCAAAACCAATACTTACCAATATCTCCGTTTTCATCATAAAGCGCCGCCAGTCGCGGCAGCACTGTCTCCAAGAACTCGGCGAGACATGGCGTGTCTCCTTTCTCCCCGCCGGGGAACACCAGCTCGTTGTCGAATATCGTCATCAGGAGACTATAACACAATATAATCACATTAAGCATACATACATATATATAAAACAAGGATGCTGAAGATTTTCTGCTTGAGGTTGGTAGCTAGGAAACGCGCTCCATCATCGATGGCATCATCTCTTAACATCAGTTGAGATAGTCATCAAGTGCTACCAATTTCAGTATAAAAAAAACAGACTAATGACTGCCATCCTAAGACGACAACTGGGATAGACGAAAGCATGGAAGCACTTAATGTCATGTACTCACTCAATGTAATAGTGTCACTATCGGGTCACACATCCAAGCAATCAATAAAATACTTATTTGCTTCAAAAAGTGCTGCGAGAAGAACTTTTCGCATTGGCTCCATACATTTTTTTACTGATTATGGCAGTATTATATGGAATATTACGATATTAAAGTTTTTCATTGACCTTCATAAAAGCGTCATAGTAGTCTAAGGGTCCGTTTCAGAATGTCCTAATAAAGTTTCGGGTTGCTATGCAGCACATAAAATAACTGAATGATAAAAATGACAGTTTACATGCAGCGCGCTTCAAGCTTTAACCGATGGATAGGTGCATGGTGGTAGGGCATTTTGCGAATGCCCGCCTGGCTAGCTACCACCCTCAAGTTGAAAATCTGTCGCCAAGCACCTAACGGTGTGTTCCGGCAGCCGTCCTTGAGAGCCAGTAATTCTAGGTTAGCCTGAACAACATCTTCGACCACATCATCACTTACCATCAGGTGAGATAGTGGTCAAAGGCTAACCTATCAGGCATAAAAAAAAAAAAAACGATGACCGTGAAACGCAAAGATAGTGCTTTATTTATGAAATATGTTATGGGTAGTAAAACCGGAACTTACTCGAACATTCTGAAACAAGCCCTAAATTGAATTGAATCACTGCAGCCAGCATTTCTTAACTTAGTTGATCAGTTAAGAACAACTATGTAAGCTCCTCTAGGAGCGATTCAATAATAAATAAAATGTTAGTGCACACGCGTTTTACAAGCTGCATTATTAAATTAATGCTCACGCTTCATACATGTCAAAGTTGCGATCGATCTTATGATGCAGTTTTGACGTTTAATA
The DNA here is from genome assembly GCA_963854805.1 of Plagodis dolabraria. Lineage (NCBI taxonomy): Eukaryota > Metazoa > Arthropoda > Insecta > Lepidoptera > Geometridae > Plagodis > Plagodis dolabraria. Next base: position 14,010,619 of record OY978459.1, on the reverse strand, counting down.
TTGGAAACATCTGTCAAAAGCTTCATCTTCATATCGATCTCAACTTTGAGATGCATTTATTATCATGAGAAAAAAGTCACCTAAGGCCAATTCGGACCGAAGTAACAGCGGCCGGCAGTTACACTGTCAAACAATATTCGCCTTTGTCTATCACTATTATGTATAGTATGGGCTGAGAGACTTGACGGTGATGGGCCCCGCGACTTATCTAAGTCTTTCAACCGATACTACGCATTATCATGATGGGGATAAAGTCGAAAATGGTTTGACAGTAAACTTTTGCCCGCGGCCACTTCAGTAAATTGAGGTTAAGAGCAAGTGAAAGGAATATTACTTGGTGTTCTCTCACCTTCCCACAGCTTCGCGGACGATTTGATACGGATGTTGTATGAAGTTAGCAGCTTCCAAACGATTGAGCACTAGTTTGGCTATCCTCGCAGAACGCCATTTCATGGATCCGATGACTCCCTGAAAATAACAAAACCTTATTAAAACATTTCTTTCTATGAAGATATTCTTGAAACACTTATTGTGGTTAACTATTATGGCCCGAAACGGCCAGCCACAGTTAGTTTTAGAGGATCAGATGAGAGACCAAAACAATACCAACAATACTAAAACATAGCTACAAGGATCTATTGACGCGTGGCCAAAATCGGCACTAACGCTTTTTGACAGTAAGTTCAGCATGACTTAAGCTGTTTATTCGACAACTAAGGCCCCTTTGTCTTTGAGAACTTTAAACAAATTTAAATACAATCAATTAGGATGTAGAGTCAGTGAAACATACTATATATGTAGCGTGATAATACTATATTTAACAAATTACTCATAAACTAGAAGTGAAGATTTTTTCGCCCTACTAGGAACAAATCTTAACTTTATTTAGTATCTATCTAGGCATTCTAGGCTCTACCTTGTAGGACAACTCTATAATGATTTTAGTTTACCTAGTATAAAATGCGATATTCGAGAATATTATTTACGATATAAATTTTTGGATACCTATTGAATAGATTACATGTGTTACAAGTAAATTTTAAACTAGCGAATACCATGATCTTGCTCAATAAAACTGTAAAAAATTCGAATTATCTAAGTCTGCCTTATAATCAAAACAAAAATCCCAATTTCTTATCTAACTAGTTCATTTTTAAGATAAACCATGTAACGTTAAGTGTAAAGTTAATAGAATTGGTGATATACCTGCAGCGCATAAAGCCTGGCGCACATCACGAAGGATGTATTCTGATCAAGGTCAGCATCTTCTTGCGCGGCCGGCGGCACGCAGAACTCCACGAGACGCTGTACCAGTATATCGCCACGCAACGGGTCTAGTTTCTCTATGCCCGTCGCTAGGGCGGTACCCCAGTCTTCCATGGTCTCTGGTGTCACTGTTGTTAGCCCTGCGGAATTATATAAATTGTAGTACAACGTATGTTGAACTTAAGTTGTCGCTCCATCACATACTTTACCACTTATTTTGTGATCAGTATTAGAAATTACTGTTTTTGTTAAAGAAGATTTAATTTTATTTATTTTTCAATTGTTTAACTCCTTAGTAGTTGTATAGGCAAGCTCCAAATGTTAATTTTCTATTATAAACACTATATTACTACATGATCTGGTTTAAACAGAGGTCCTACCTATAGACAAAATACCAAGAACCAGTTTTCTTGTATTTAATTTGTTATAAGTACAAAAAAACACCTAAAATCGTTGAGAAAATTAATAAGTCAAGCTGTTGTAACACAAAATATTTCATCAATAACGATGTAACTAAAAAATAATATTTTATTTTGAAAACTGTGTTTGGATTAATACTGTCTTAACTCAAAATTCCTAAATAACTTCACTTTTACAATATTAGTTTACAATATAATGTATTACATTTCATTTTAAAATCTCATAAAGCTTTTACTTCATTTGGTATCTATAATAGGAACCGAGTAATGTGCTTTTGTTGATTCTGAAAAATTATCGATTTTGAGTTACAACACTATTGTATTATTAGTGCGATATGATGGTTAAGAACGAGAGGAAAAATTAGAGTTATCTGTCATATGTCATGTTAGCTTAGTGGCATGAGCATACCCATGCTATAGGAGTGGATGGCATGGGTTTGAATCCCGCACATGACTATAATTTTTCCTCTCTTAATTTAGTAATAAATTATATAATACAAAGAGAAAATTCAGATATCTATTTATGATTTGTAAACATGGTTCTGTACCGCCGAAGGACCATTAATATGTACGATCCTAGGACCCTATTTTGAAGAGAGAATCAACTTTGCAAATTTTATTCAATCGAGAAAAATTTAAGGAAACGTGTTTTGAACTTTTCTTGGCCTTAGATAATGTGATCTAGATTAAAATTTTTTTTTTATACTGAACTGTGTAGCACTTGACCACTATCTCACCTGATGTTATGTGATGATGCGGTCGATGATGGAGCGCGCTTATCCAGAAGATACCTGTTCACTCGCGTTTTGAAGACCCTCATATTGTACTTAACCGGAAACACAGACTCAAGCAGGGTATTCCATTCCCTATTATTCGGTTCGTATAATGAACGAAGAAGCAAATCGCTTTGTTCGGGTAAATGGAATATCTACCATATAGCGGTGTCGCTTCTGAGTATCCCTGGATGTCCGGTTAAAGAATGGGGATGGCGGAATCAAATCATGTAGTTCTGTGGCACACTCCCCGAAATGTATCCGATAAAAAACCGATAAGCAAGCGATCTTGCGGCGATGCTCGAGACTTTGGAGTCTCTTGCTTACAAGTTCGTCGTCGATTTTTATTTCAACATATTTTTCTCTTATTACAAACTAAATACATTTTGCTACAAATCTATTTAAGTAAAGCAGGGGTCGAAACTGATTGTACAGTCAAATATACTGATTTTACTGACTGTAAGACTAAAAAATACTGACCTTTTACTGTCTTAACTTTAATCCCTGAAATGTATAATAAGGGGGTTTATGACAGATTAATAGGTACTCGCAAAAGATGACTTGAGACTTCGCATGCAAAAGTCAACTTTATGAAGCTTAAACAACTCTTACGGGTTGTAAATTAAGTAAAAGAATATTTTATTTTCTGTTTGGCCTCCACCATCCCCACAGCAAAAAGGTTATAAATGCGATCAGCTTTGTCAATGCATTCGAGCTCATCTGGTGCGGGATTTTCTAAAACAATTTTTTCCACAAAAAGGCAAAAAACACTGATGAAATTTCCGCCTCTGTGGTAATTAGCGCTTTCGTCACACATATGCCATGAAGCAGAACTTTAATCAGCCTAGTCAACTCTTCCCACAAAAAGTTCATCACGTTGGAAAAATCCAGTGAACTTGATAAATGTCCTTACACTATGTGCCGTGGACACTACTTTTAATTTCTCTGAAGTGCTAAGGATGTTCTTGTAGGCCATAGATGTCGGCAGCGTTTTAGACTTCGGTAAACGTTGTGTAAAATATTCAACTATTGCCGGCCATTGTTCTTGACTTTACTGACCATTGTCAGGAATAACTGACTTTTACTGACCGAGGTTAAAAAAACTGACTTTTACTGACTTTACTGACCATTTTCGAGCCATTTAGCACTTCTCAGCGTCTTAGTGACTAACTTGCAAGTATGTCCATGATTATTGTACTATACCTGCAGAGACGATGTCAGCCGTGTCGCTGTACATCTTGAGTGCTCGTTCTTTAGTCCAGTACCGCGGGGCCCTAAGCGCAGCCGACGCTACTTCCGCTGCGAACCGCTGCGGAGCTTCCTGTGTGTCGGCGGCGCAACGGAGCGCATGCGCCATGAACTTGGAACTGACGTCCGGCCCGAAGTTAGTGAACAGAAGCTTTAAAAGGAAAGTTATATTTACATTTTTGTTTTTAATATTAAGTACTTCTTTTATTATGATATCTTACTATCAGATAATTGTGGCTGAACAAGCACGGGGCCCACCTGATTTTAAGGGTCTATAACAGATGCATTTAAACAACAAGCAACTGTGATGAATTGTACAGCACCCATCATCCTGGGATTTACAGTTGTTAAGTCTCACGTGCTTGTAATTTTACTGGCTCTCAACGACTGCTGTTGGAACACTCTGTTAGGTGCTTGGCGACAGATTTTCTACTTGAAGGTGGTAGCTAGCCAGGCGAGCATTCGCAAAATGCCCTTCCACCATGCGATGGCGCTTAAGCCGGCGGTGGGGCTCGAAACATGAACCTGCGGCGCGGCAGTCCGTAGCTGTTACCACTCGGCCATTGTTGATGATTGTTCTTTATAGAAATTACATACTAGTCTATTAAGTTGCGTATTCACCAGAGATGTGCGAGAAAAATAAGCGGTGTGCAAGGAAATAATCTAATAATAGGATTGCTTCCCTTAGCTAGTCTAGGAAAATAAAGCGATCCTATTGGTGGGATTTTTTCCTCGTCGTTCGAGTACGAGGAAAAAGTTCATCTTTCTCACAGAACTCTGGTGAATGCGCATCCCAACACGCAGCCAAAGCCTTGAAAAAATAAATAAGTACTTTGAGAAGAAAGAAGCTATAACATCCTTCAGACTACAGGTTCGCCCCCTACTGCCTATTACTTCAAAACTTATGTGTTAAATAATAAGGACGTCAACAATAAAAACATAAGTAAATCTTACTTTAAAAACGCAGAATCTCATCGCGCTGAACTTATCCTTTCCTTTTTTCTCTTCTACTGTGAAGAACGCGATCAGTTTGTTGACATTGGCTTCGTTTGTGAAGAAGTCGTGAATAAGCCGCTCCGACTCTGTCATCTCTTCAGGACGGAGTGATAAGGAAAACACTTGTTCGCTAGGCGGCGCTGCAAGCTAAAACAAAAGGATTAAATTAACAAAATTCATTAATTGATATGAAATTGGGTAAGCATTATTGCAAAGGTTAGGAGGTAGTTCACACTATTTAACAAGATTTTAATGTACACAAACATCTTTGGGACAGCTCAGTAATTACCAACTTTGAGGCTCTTGTATCAATTGAAAACCGAGTCAAAAAGCTTATAAACAATAACTTGTTGGGAGAGTTCAAAGTCTCAAGCACTGGCGCTGAGTCGCACGTTTATCAGTATCTGGATAAATTTCGGGTAGATGTTGCACAATTTAATTCTACCTTAAGAAAAGGCATTTCATATCAGGACGAGATATATCTGGCAATGCGACACCGTTACATATTGGTATTCCATGGAAACGTATGATTGGTAGAAAGTACCTTCTTTTTCACCTTGACCAGTTTTTTATGTTTTTGTGTGTAGAAACGGTGGCCCACCAAATGGTAAGCCTTTGCCACTGTAAATCTTCTACACGACAGTATTATTGCACTGCAGAACATACCAAAGTAAGCACGGATGATAGGCGGCTTAGCTAAGACAAGGCACCTATCCGGACTCGTCTTTTTGACCGGGAATCCTAATACCTTCGAGAGTTTTACGACGAATGAGGTCAAAATGATTAATGATTACCAAAGTTAAGATATTCTTTACCCACCTTGAGTGTCTTGGGCCAAGTGTAGAATCCGTAGTTAGCGTTCCTGAGTATTGGCTTCTCCCAGTCTTCATCACTGAGCGGGACTTTATTTTCAGACCAAAGAGCCCATTCCAACTCTTTTCTGTATCCTAATAAATACAACACATACATATATATTATCACACGTGCGACATTTTGTGTAAACCTAAAGAAACACTCTTTTACGATGAGATAAATAATGTTCATTTTTATTTACTCAGTTTTTGAAGCTTCTCCCTCATTTAAATTAAATAATCATTCATTTGGGAATTACTCCGTAAATTGGAGCAACACGTTTGCCGTATCCAAATCCTGGATCTCAGAAATTTATGTATCTTTTTCAAAAGACTTTGAAAAATATAAAATTTTAGAGTTCAGCCTTTCGTAAGAGATAATAAATATACTCGACGCGAATATTGTGTGAAATTTTAATTTTCATATTATATTGACTATAATTACATAGGAAGCATGGTCTACTTAACGCCATTCTAAACGAAATAGTCAAACGCTACTGGTTCCCACACACGATCGAGTACGATCTACAGTTCGTTCCACAATGGTTTCGATGAACACATAAGCTTTTATCGGCTTAGTGCTCGCTTTAAACAAAAATATATCAAAACGACGACGAAATATAGATAACATACCCGGTACATGCTTCTCAGGCCTTTCCATTCCAGCCATTTCATGAGGTTCTACTTCCACTGTCTTCAACTCGCGCTTGCACTGCCTTAGCGCGTAGTGCGTTAATCTGAGCGCGGTGCGTCTCACCGCAATGTCATCGTGGATAAGCGATTGTAGCGCCAAATTCACTACTTTTGGAGGGTAGTCGGTTTGCAGTGATGGACAGAAAGTCAGCAATTGCATTGCGTGTTCCAATCGGCGCCATTGTCTACAAGAAAAAAAAAACACGTAATGCATATTTTACAAATTATTGGAGTACAAAATTTTATGCCCAAGGCGGCAATCGAACCCACGTCCTCCGCTTTCGCGCCGGATGCCTATACCATTTGGCCACTTGGACGTAATGCATGCTTGTAGACCTGGGTATTCTGGTCGGAAAAGTTATTTATTTTTCTGACAAAGAAATTTTCAGTAATTAGCAGTTTAGGGTCTCGAACTGGGCCCAGATTAATAGCAATAGGCTCTCTCCTGATATGGATCAAAACATGCACAGCGAAACGTAAACGTATAATTTACTAATGAACGTAAGCATACCAAGTCATTGAGTAAAATTAAGCATATTCAGCAGTTTTGTTACACTCTAACCTAGTATAGTCGTATCATAGATTCATAGTATGCACTGTCTTCTGCAATGTAATTAAGTTTTCATAAAAACGCGCTCTTCTTTTAACATGCTCTCCACGTTCACAAACTATAAATCTTTATTTAAAAGGCTGTCCCAGCGAATAGTAGTCACAAGCTGAAAAACTTCCCAACTCATAGGATATCTTACAATATTACAACGAATGGTAGAAATTTAAAACCACGATAGGAATTCGAACCCGCGAACACCTAGAATATCTAGGGACATCTAGAGCCGGGACATACTCTGCCAATTAAACTATCGTGTTTAGTGACTCATAGCTCAAATTTTGACGATTTGTCCATTTCAGTAGGTATGTTATTTTTTTTCTCTTTTTGAACACCCCAAACCGCAGTATTGAAAATCATCTCCTTGCATGGTTGCCTGTAAGAAATTGCTTAAGCGCCGCCCTTTATCCTATTTAGTGTATTAATTTGTTTGTAATAATTGTATTGTTTTCCTTAAGATTGTTGATCAATAAAGAATTTTGTATTGTATTGTATGTCGTCATACTAAATTTTATATTATAAATACACGCCTATTACTAATTATATTGCGTAATACACTATCATATTAGGCATTTCCATTTTGAAGTTAAGCGTAACAATAACAGACCACTTACATGTTAGGCTTCTCCGCAACATCAACTATTTCCTCCAACAGTTCTATGTAATTCCTCTCCACTCTATCGGAGTGTTCCTTCTCTGTCGCGACAGAGTTGTTGAATAAAGCCACAAAAGTAGGATCGTTCAGTTGTTCTTCTGTAAGGAAGTACCGCGCTGCTGCTACCGTGGAATCGGGGAAGACAAGACGCGTGTTGACGGTCGGGAAATTTCGATGTAGAGAGTCACAGAGCGCTTGCTCTAATCTGTAAAAAACAGAGTTTTGCTTTTAGGATCCTATTTTATAGTAATACACGGTAGTAAGAAATTTTGCAGATGTTTTAGACATTGACAGTTGGTAAGGAAATTAGAGTTTTATTGGAAAATGGTCGTATACTATCTAGTACAGTATCCAAGAACAATACAGGCTCAATACATAAGTATATCATAGTACACAGAAGTATGTAAAAGCAACATACGGCCCACGAACTTTGTGGAGGTTTTCTTTTGTATGGCGTAAGAGAGCCTATTTTAATGACGAATTAGTATTTTATCCGAGTTGAAGACGAGTTGAGGGAAAGAGAAAAAAAACGTAGTAGTATAAATAAATTGCAGTAACTTCACCATAAAACACACTTTTATTTTATTGTATATCTGTAACTCAAGTGATCATAAACGGAACTTATATAAATAGCTGAAAGCACTCTTTTTTCTCAATAATGCTGGCTAAAACCACGGCACACACAAGGTAATGGTTAGTACCCAAATATAACTTGACAGTCACAGATTTAAGCAAATATTGTTTAAAATATTCGTACCTACGAAGTATGTAGAATTAGTCTATGGTTTTATTATACTTAGCGATGTCACAAAATGGCTTTCTCGAGTATCTCAAACACTCGTGTCTTCATATAAAATATATAAACTGAGTGTAAGTTTTTATAACATTGCATGCTGTTTAGAATGTTATAAACATATGCAAGACAAGAAGCAACATCGGGTATCATATATTTGTGTGAAGAATCTGTTCCTATTGAGAAATCAGTGGTAATACTTTCTGTATTTAAATTAAACTCACCTGTGAATACTTTGTTTTTCGCTCAGTGGCGCCTTCAGCAAATCAGGCCACAGCCGCCTGGCAGATTCCCAGTCTTGCTTAGCTATAAGCGGCGCAGTCCTTGGTCCCAACAAAATGAACAACGCTCCCTTATGCTTCGCGTGCCATTCATCCCCTTCCCCTATAGATAGGAGCAATGATGACAGCTTCGGAACGAGTACTCGGTAGGAATACGGATAGCGGCTGAGCATCCAATATAGACGAGATTGAGCTTGTTGACGGACCTGCGAAGGTAACGTTTTTATTGATTGATTTTTACTACGACCCCAACATTCTACTTATACCTTCACTTTGGAAACTATCGCGATTATAATATCGTCAACTAGACATGCAATTGCAAGGTCACAGGATTAAGTATATACATTTTCAAGACCAGAGAAATGATATAAAACCGGTACGAACCGGTACCGACCGAAGATAGGAATTTAGACAAAGAAAGAGGCTAGGATGAGTGAAGTTCAGGTAGAGTTATGTCATCCATATGTTAAGGTAGTGTCTTGAAATTCATAAGCATTGGTGTATTATATTTCTAAGGCAATTTTAAGTAATTTTAAATGAAATTTTGTAGTACGAGGTAGTGCTCGTAATTATATATAAAAATTTTGTAACCTAATGCATCTGAGCTAAGGTTGAACTGGCCAGTTACTTTTACATACAAACGTGGAAGGGTTATCATTAAGTTCATCATTATAATTTTTTTTAAATGTTTCGAAGCTATACATATCATAACATAACATGAGGCATAACATTCAAGTTAAATTCTTTTACAAATTTGTAACGATACAAGGTTATATTCGTTATCATGCTTAGTTTTGGACCTAAAACCTTAAATAAGGGATCTCCTGGGTCCATGTTTTAAGACGGGTCCTGCGAGGGCTCGAAATATATCGCAGATAGATACACTACCGTAAAGGGGCGAAGACTCCCAGAAAGGTACGTAGAATGAACACCGAGCTGAACCGCAATGTTTTACTAAGAGAGAAGTGCACGCCATCCACGGACGCTACGAACGTGAGCGGTGTCTAGGACCAAGGCCCTGTAAATCCAACTAATGAAAGTGCGCCGCGAACGTGTGTATGGAGAAATGACCGAGCAGTTAACCCTTAAACGCCTCAAAATGAAACATAACGTACCGACGTATAGGTGTTGATGGACAATTCAAAAAGCGCATCCAAAGCTTTTAAAGCTGCCGGTGTGATACCAGCTTCACAGACTAGGTCGGCTCTTGAATCGTCTTGTATCCTTGTCGCCTCTGCAATCAGCATTCTCATAGATCCACCGCCAGTTTTGGCTTCGCTTCCACGGCCTTCCATGGCGCGTTCAAGGGCGTTAAAAGAACGTAGCCGGGTTTCAAGACTTGATGTACCGCGTGAGAATTTGACGATCAGTATGCGCTCCCATATCTAGAAAATATCAGTCATAGTTGCATTTAAGTGAACTATCACTGATGCTATACTTAATTTTTAGCATCAACAAATAAAAATGCCTATTCATTTTTACTATAAAGTTTTATATGATAACGAAACAATTTACCCATTTCGGAGGGCTAACCCCCACCTCTTCTAGTAATAATAACTTAATATTGCTCCTAAAATGTATACCCCCATGTCAATTAAGCAAGCTTACAAGCGGTAGTGGAATCGCTCGTCATTTCGATGACATCACAACAAATAGTTCACTCTTTTCGCTGTCGTAACATTTAATACGAAGTATTAAAACCAAACAACAAATCAATCATGTTTATGACCATACCTTAAATTTTTTTCTTATTCATTACCTTCTAGCAGCGGATTTAAACTTGATTTCGAATATTTTACGATAAATGTGGGATTAATAAATGTGAAAATTACGTACAATGTTTTTATTTCTATTATTCTTTTAAATGCAGTAAAATTATTTGATGAGTGAAACTAAAAAAGTAACTGACAGCTGTTGAGCAGCATACAATAAAATGTCGTAAAACTATGGTTTAACCGTTCCATAACATCATAATTCGGAACAGAGCGAGCGGGATAACGCTGTATTATGCGAGTAAACAACTTGTATCTCGCTTGCACATCCGTGATACATATTTCATTCGTTCTTTAAGTAAGATCAAAACAAACGCGGTTTGGGTCTGTGAAAACTCTTCTTTTTCATCATGGTTTGGTAAAAGAGTTGGCCCCAGCTTATAAATAAACATATATTTTATCAGCATATACCTTTATAAGCATCTCGAAGCTTTTTGTGTCATCTGACTTATCGGCTAACATGCGCGCCTGCACCTCCATTAGAAGCCGCGTAAGCACAACACGCACATTCTCCCCGTCAAGTGTGACAGTGTATTTAACTCCCGTTTTAAACGGAATGCTTGTAGCTGGCACTTGAGACTCCATACTAAAAGAAATCAATATAAATTACACGGTGATGTACTAATAATGAAATTCAAAGTGTAATGTGTATTACTCACAGTGCAACGGGCTGCTCGTCAGGTTGGGGGAAGAAAGGCCCACACGAGAGAGATGAATTTACCACGATCAAAGTCCGGAACATTTCTTCACGAGTCAGCGTGACCTCTCCCTTTACCCATTTCCTCAAGATTTCAATCGCCGGCTTAAGATACCTATTGATCAAGCCTTGGACGCATTTCGCTTCATCTTCGCTGGGCACGTGCCACTTTAAATTGGCATCTTTTAGATGGCACCCGTGACCCCATTCTCTTATTGGAAGCCACTTTTCCGGTGCGGCCGAGTAATCTTTGGGCGAGCTTCTCCAATCTCTGACTTCTATTAACGAAAACATCTGAACAATATTAGTCAAAACATTACATGATTGTTCCAGTGCGTGCTTATCGTTGAATCTTAGAGCCTTGTCCAGTATAGGTTCCATCATGGGTATGTATTTAATAAGAACAGACCCATCGCATTCAGCTGCCGATTTCAGCAGAACAAGCCTGTAGAGAATGTCACGGGACGGGTTCTCTTCAACTAGTGCTTCTTCAGTCAGCAACTCATTTAATTCCTCGCAAAGTTTAGGCATGAACGCGGCCATTGTAGACTCAGGATCAGTACGAGTGAACACACGTAATAATACTCCCACCATACTTCCAGATACATTCGTCTCGAACGTCGATTCAGTCGCGAACGCTTTGAACTTTCTCAAGGCTTCTTTGAATATCTTCGGCGAGCATTGAACGAGAACGCCGAACGCGGCGGATGAAATCGCCGTCTCCATCACAGCGTCGGTCTTACTGCGGAAACATTCTAGATCCTTCGTGTCCAATCTGACGTTCTCTAGAGCGCTCGACTCAATGAGGACGAACAGTCTATCCAGAAACAAAAGGACGAAATCTTCCAATTGCGCCGTCGACTCGCAAGTCAAGAGTTCCTCTTCGGTTAGGTCGGAATAGTATTCGTGGGCCGAACTGCAGTCTATGAATGGGACCATCCACGCGAAGATTAGTATGAAGTGGAGGCTTACGAGTGTCTTTTTGATGTCGTTAGGATCTAGGCCGGGAAGGACAGCCATAAGGAGTGGGACAACGTGAGTAGGACCTTCAGGATAGCCTGTGTCTGGACCTCGAAGCATGGCGCGAGCGATGGAAGCAACGGCAGCCATTCCTGCGGTCACGCGGTGCGGTTCCGTCAATGAGGTCAGCGCATTCTGCAGCCGCTCTAACAGCGGTGGGATCACCATGGCAGGTCTCAGAGTGGCCAAGTTTTGCAGAGCGAGAGAGATATCGAGCGAACCACTCCGGCTGTACACGGCTTGTAGTGTCGGCTCTAGAACGATGTTTATAAACTCCGTTATGTCTTCGTCTCTCAGTTTGTGCGATTCGGGTGTTGTGTTCTCCCAGGTCCTGATTTTCTTCTTGCGCTCACGACGTACTCTAGAAATTCAAATAAAGACTTTTATACTATCCTATTTGCAATGTTTTATTTTTCACTTTAGAAGTATATTCTTAGATAAATGTAATTTAGTATTTTGAAATACGGCTAAGAAGATTCACATCATCAAGAACCACCTTATTTGTAGTCGATGCCGTCTGTTCCCAGCTTAATAATATCAGAACTGTATGTCTTAAAATGTTACTAAGGGAAAGAATGCGCCAAAGAGCAGCATGCCACTAAAGCCGATGTAGGCAGGTTTTTGCATCAGATAGGTGCTGGCCTCATAATTAAAATATCTTTGTGCCTTGACTTTTGTATGATGTATCGACCCGTCATGAGTGTGATAAGGCTAGAAACATAATGGAACAAGAGAGCTCTTCTATATATAATACAAATTCGTTTGTAAGTACAATTCTAGGTTAGCCTGAACAAAATCTTCGACCACATAATCATTTACCATCAGGTGAGATAGTGGTCAAAGGCTAACCAATCAAAGGCATAAAAAATACAAGGCATATTACATTTATTTAAGGACTGGTATCAACTACTTAAATAAAAATGTATACCTACAACAAAGTGGCAAATAAAATGACTGCGATGTGAAGAGTTCTTCAAGATTGTAGGTATTTTAGACCATAGATAGTACTTGTACCAATTTACGAATTAAAAGTAAACCATGCCCTATATTTATATCACACATCACATCAACAGCTATAAACTCCACCGTTGAATATATACGTCTCCCATCAGGGAGGGGGATTTGCTATAATCTAAACGCTTGACAGGCATCTCGAAGAACGCAGTTTAAGACGTCAGGTTTTTAGAAGGCGCTGCTGCCCACGTTCAAGTGTTTTTACCTACGTCTCCAATAAGGATTGCCACAGGAAGATATGGTGGGGATCGAAGCCTAGTCCGGCTCGTAACGGTGTCTAGACTTATATACGGATACCGGGCACCTTATTAATAAATAACTTTACTGTCTTAAGAAATCACCTACATCGGCGGCAGCCAAATTCGAATTTAAAATGTGAGACCTATTTATCGATGTATTTTTTGTTTTTAATGATTTCAAAGGGTTCGGTGAATTATAATAGTATACAAAACCGATGCGATAGTATATTAATTATTACATTTAAAGAATTAACAGACGCCAGTATACAGGACAGGGCGTATACCTTCGTATTACTATATATTTTTTTAATAGACCTTACAGTAAAATTAATTTAGAAGGCACAGTATAGATACCTACATAAATCTAATGAAAGAGTGACAAACGAGTCAAATTAGATCTGACATTGATTATTTGTCGCCGGTTGTTTTTTCTGTTTTAACTTTGTTTCGTTTGTCTGTTGGGGGGCTACCTAATATGCGTTCTTAAGACTGTATAATGAAAGGAGCGGTGTGGAATGTCAAGAAGGAAGGATGCGTGTGATGAATTGGAAGAAAATTTACGAAATCAACTTTTCATGTTACAAAATTATATTCATGTGCGGAATAAGAACTTCTAAGCTAACGTGACATATGACTCATAGCTCTAATTTGTCCTCTCGTTCTTAACCGTCGTATTGGAATGGTGCGACAACATATCCGAATCAATATTTTTTTGGTATAGAATTTTAAAAGAGTATGTTTATATCATATCAAGGCCAACAAATGATATTGAAACCTTTCAAATTTCTCTGGTGAGGAAAAATAATTGTTTCTACGTATTTATATAATTAAATTATACATAATGTTGTCTTAGGTTTTCGCGATTGTTACACATAGTAATTAAACAACTTTAAACGGTTTAAATCGCGTATATTTGTCATAATTTTTGTCCCGACGTTTCAAACACTTTGCAGTGATCGTGGTCACGGGGTGACTAATTGGTTTTATTTGTCACATGAGTTATTAAGAAATTATTTGGACTACCGTCAGATATTTTTACATTAATCATAACGTTCCCTATTCACGCAGTATTCGCTCACAGTGTCCAGAGGTCTTGCAGATTTGTGTCGGCCATGAGATTTAATTAATTTAATAACAGGATCCCAATCTCTGGCAAGCAAGTCATGTGACAAATAAAACCAATTAGTCACCCCGTGACCACGATCACTGCAAAGTGTTTGAAACGTCGGGACAAAAATAATGACAAATATACGCGATTTAAACCGTTTAAAGTTGTTTAATTATTAAATTATACATACCCAGCGGGTTTTTTTTGTATGGTACTGGTCTTACTGGTGTTTAGTAATTAGATAATATTTGTATACATCTTCTAATATATAAAATTCTCGTGTCACAGTGTTTGTAACAAAACTCCTCCGAAACTGCTTGACCGATTCCTATGAAATTTTGAATATTCAGTAGGTCTGAGAATGGACAATTAACTATTTTTGAAATAGGTATATTACAGTTTTATGTTTCATTTTTATTTGCCTATATGACAAAAAAACGTTTGCGGGTCAGCTAGTATATCTATATAATTATCTACACTAATAATGTCAGTTGACAGTAGGCGCTTATCTCCAAAATTCATGATCAAATTAGTAAATTTATTTTCATAAATAATATGTTTTATATTAATTTCAGTTTGGTCTGTAAGAAAAACATGGTTCGAGATAAGCATGTATAGTAAAAGAAAAAATATATTTGCTAAGAAACTCCGCCCGCTATAAATCTAACTATTAAGTGCAGGCCACGGTTTTTAAATGTTATTTTGAGATGCGTTCATTGGGATGACTGTAGTTACGATTCGTGAAAAAATTGTTTCTCGTCATGGTAATATAATGTACATAAAATTTGCTATTTACAGTGCAGTGTTTGGTTCAAAAGTTTAGGAGATAATCTTAAATTAAGCTGTGTAAAATGAACAAGTAAGTCCGGGCCGAGCGCACTCCCACGGCAGAGCGTTTCCAGACGAGGCAACATATTTATGTGATATATCTTTATACTGAATTATGCTGAAGTTATCGCTGTTATTTTGTGTTTTCCTAATGGTCTATAAACATAGGATGTCCAAGTAATCTCCGGCCGACGAGAGAATGCGTTTGACAGTTCGTTTTGTGAATATTTTTTCCCCAGTTCAAAGTAACATAGACAGTTTGACTGCATAATATTGTATTAGTCAGGCACCGAAGTATATAAAAATAGGGTAAATATTTTATTTTACTCCATTTAAAAGCCACAACGCCAATAAAAACACGTACTGTCAAACGCATTCTCTCAGCGGCCGGAGTTTAGTAGTTGTAATTTTATAAGTGAGGTGTAACTACTTAGAACCCATGTCTAGCAGAAAGTATAATCTTATATTCTTTCTTACTTGCTTGGCAATAGCAATTACTTGGCAATACGCAAAAGCGTAAGTAAGGAAGTCGGGAAATGTACAGTTAGATAGCCGTAAACTTACAGACTTAATTCCTAGACCTGTCTATATATTATATTCCGATTGTACTTTCGTACATTAGGCGCATAAAGCGGATATATACGAATTAACGAAGAGATAGCTAGTATACTACTTATGATGATTAACATTTGCATTAATTGCCCGAGCTAACTTTTAAACTCAGTTACACAAATACATATATATATATATATATATTTTTTAAGGTTCCTACACAGATTGTAGTAATGCGCTCGCTTCGCCTCGTGAGGGTGATAGCTGAAAATCAGTGTTAGCTCTTTGAGCAATATTATTTATTTACTGACCCATGATCTATTATGCATGTACGTTATACTGCAACACACACATACTTTTAATTTTTAAAGAATATTAAGACCATAGATCTTGTTTTAAGTAGGCAAGTGCAATTAAACTTTATAAAATAATGAGTTTTAGAGCTTGTAGGTAACAATATTTATTTTATATAAGGAATTAGTTAAGAGCACTATTGTCTGTAAGCTTTATTTGAATGTACGTCTGTATTGGAGATAAATATGTGCTTTATCTAACATATATAACTCTATAAGTCTAAACCAGTATTTTGCTGGACGTGGCAGTAGAATGTACAATATTTCAATACTGAACTATATAATTGAGCATCACATGAGCGTCGTCGACGCCTTAATTAAGTGTATGTTTCTTTAGCAAATGACCAAGTACCATCCCTATTACAGAAGAGGATAAATATTTCTTACTCAATCAGTGCAATCGAGTACAGTACTGGGCGCAGCCAGTAAGCATTTAAAAAAAAAAATGATTGCATGTCCAACATGCCATTTTAGGATGAAAGATATTTTTGTGCCAACCCTAGCATACTTTCATTGGCTACCTAGCCAAGTACAGACACCTGCCTGTAGGCATTATGTGTTGTGACAAGGGAGTTGTCTCACTCGTAGTGTTTAATGCCATTTTAGGTTGAAAGATATTTTTGTGCCAACCCTAGCATACTTTCATTGGCTACCTAGCCAAGTACAGGCACCTGCCTGTAGGCATTATGTGTTGTGAGAAAGGAGTTGTCTCACTCGTAGTGTTTATTAAGCATTATGTCCATAATAACCTATTCTTATCTTAATATTTCTTTTTGAATTTTCTATGTACTAATCTATCGATGTCGGTAACAGTATTGGAATGGTCGATTTTTACTACATTAACCGGTAACGGTATCGTACAGGCATGGTTATGTATTACTGCGTCCCTAATTGTAATTTGGTGGTGTGTAAAATATTGATATCTATTTATTTATTACAGTTACCTGTTGAGGAACTCCCTGGCCAATTTTCTAAGGAAGTCCCTAAGGCGGAAAGACCATCGTCCCGCATTGGCACTATGCAAGTAGCTCTCGACGCCGGCGAGGAAACCACGCAAGTGCTTCAGGACAACACCGTCAGGATTGATGCTCCAAACTATCCACGAAGCCACATGCTTTGTATCTAGGGACATAAGTGTTCCAGACTGTTAAGGCAATTATAAAGAATGTTCTACGACTACCACTACAGATCTTACTACTCACTAAGGCACACCCTTCCATGTTACGAGGGTAGTTGCAACTACTCATGCTACCTAAGCAATCATATTTTAAATTTTATTGTTTGATCGTATGTACCATTAGAATTAATACCCACACTAAGACAACAGTGTAAAAAAACCGGCCAAGTGCGAGTCGGATTCGCGCACGAAGAGTTCCGTACCATCCTACAACATTAGACTTCATATTTTAACCTATTTTTGTTTTAACGTGCGCAAGTACGACTCGCACTTGGCCAACTTTTTGTATTTGTTGTTATAGCGGCAACAGAAATACATCATCTGTGAAAATTTCAACTGTCTAGCTATCACCGTTCTTGAGCTTCAGCCCGGTGACGGACGGACGGACAGCGAAGTCTCAGTCATAGGGTTTTTACTCTTTGGGTACAGAACCCTAAAAAGCATACAGTGGTAAAACGCCTTTGATGTTTGCGTAAAAACCGACGCCGCAAGATGCTATCCCCAACGCTTAAGATTGTCAGTTTTTTGCGATTTGTACAATTTCAGCATGTTTTACTTACAATAATGATTTATATTAATAATGATGATTCATTCGCATGTGATTCAATGGTTCAATAGTTATTTGAAAGACCGTATACAATTAGTAGTGTTGAAAAAAATATATTGGTCAGGTCTTTCGTTCAAATGAATATAAGGTATCCCGTGGTGTACCACAAGGTTCAATTCACGGTCCAATATTTTTCACTATATATATATGTACTAGCTTTCCGGGAGCGGCTCCGCCCGTGCGTATGTCGGTTATCGCGCAAAAACATTAACCTCTTTTTGCGCAGTGGGATAAAAACTATCCTATGTTTTGTCTCAAACTATATCCATACCAAATTTCATTCAAATTCGTCCAGTAGTTTTGGCGTGAAAGCGTAACAGACAGACAGACAGACAGACACACAGACAGACAGAGTTACTTTCGCATTTATAATATTAGTACTGAAGTACTGATAGCGAACAGTTCTACACTGTAGGTATCAATATAATTATGCTGACAACATACAAATATACTTGCCTTTTAAAACTGACGATTTAAATGACGCAAAACTCAAGTCAAATGAATGAAGCTAGAGAGAATGAATGCCTGGGTTACAACTAATTCGTAATTATTAAATGCAAAGAATACCAAATACATGATTTTAGGCACAAAGCATCAAATAGAACATATTAGCCATATAGAGGCTTCTGTTTTCTATTCAAGTTTCTGTACGTGTCGGTAACTGATTGTACCGTTTGAAAATTTTGTATAATATTCGAACCTACTTAAGTATATATCTTCGAATATCACTTGTGGAACACCTTGTTCATTCTAAATTTAATTATGTTGATATTGTCTACGGTTCTCGTCTTTTTGCCAAAACCTCGCGTCAAATTTAATGAATAATTCGCAATACTAATCGATGACTTTATTTTTTATTCACATTACTGTATTACAAATAACTGTATTTTCATAAAAACTAACGTGAGTTGACATACTTATTAACTACGTATACCGGCTAGAACTCACGGTGTTTACAAATAACTGATCTGCTTTTTGCTAGAAAGACTAAAATAGAAAATAAAATTAAAGACTAAAATTTTAAAAAAAAAATTTTTTTTTTAATAGCTTTTTAACACATCGTGATTTATGATCTAATGTGATTTTTGGTACTAAGTTTATAAAAAGTGTTTTATAAACTTTAAAGTAATAATAAACAAATAAATTACACAAAAATAATTTTATTTTATTCAAATATATCCACAAACTAAAACCTTATGAATTAAAAATCTTAAAGATTTTAACACTTAACCCTAAAAACATTGATGTTTTTAATTTACAGCATATGTGTGAACGGGGCTCTGAGGTCCTCACGTCAGTGTTTATGTGAAAATGAAACCACCTAAGCAGCTAAAGTTTGAAACAAA
Source organism: Plagodis dolabraria (assembly GCA_963854805.1). Lineage (NCBI taxonomy): Eukaryota > Metazoa > Arthropoda > Insecta > Lepidoptera > Geometridae > Plagodis > Plagodis dolabraria. Next base: position 13,991,324 of record OY978459.1, on the reverse strand, counting down.
ATCTTCGCCACCTTGGAATTTAAAATGTATGTCATTTTCTCAACTAAAATCCAAAGAAATCGAGAATTTGATACCATATCATTTCATTTATAAAATGTGTGCGCCATTTTGGAGTTAAAAGGGTGCTATTTTTGGTAACAAGCACCATGGAAAACTTAGTTATTTATAAGCTCCGCCGCCTTGATATTTAAAACGGATACCATTTTCGTACTTACGCCTACTACACCTTCGTAAGAAGCCTAGAAATGGTTATATACACCCGTATAATTTTTTGACTTTTGCACTGAGAAAAAAATGAAATGTAGCGAAGTCTTTTCACAATGTATGTGTAGTTTTATCTAAAATACGTAATCTACAGCCGTAAAAATGTTGGATAATACAAAATAATGTTGAAGCGTATCAACACGTCACTTAGTTACAACATGTTGTGTACTGATCTTGCCGTTAAATACGTACCCGTCTGTCGGGTCCGTCAACAAGACTCAACATACGTAACCGATATAGGCAGATACATTCTAGGAAGTAGTCCATGGATATGACGTCACAGATAGAACATTACATTATGCTGTCGCATCTTTATAAATGTACTCCAACATTAACAGGATGACACAAACGTCTTGACTAAAAAAAATAATGTTTCAAGTAGTTTGCGTCGTGACTATAAGTAGATCGTCTATTTATTGTAAGTATTTTGGAAACAGACTCCTACTGTGAGTAGGCAACAACAAGGTATAAGTAGACAATCTCCTATATGTACGTAGCTTGATGCATGATGTAGGTACGTAGAAAACATTATTAGTTACATTTAAGTAGACTGCGCTAAGACTCCTTACTGTACGTAGGCCGATGCACGATATAAGTAAGCGAATTATGCAAGCTCCTTCCAGTACGTAGGCTGATGCATGATTTCGTAAGAAAGATCTTTACCACAAGTGAGCAGCTTCAAGGTTGACGTAGAAAAACTATTTACCGTACGTGAATTTATGCGCAATAAATTTACGTAAAATTCATTTAAGTAACCTACTTACTGCGCGTAGGCCTATGCGTGATGAACGTAGGGAACATCATTATACGTTTTTAGACATACTGCATTTGAACATTATTTAAATGTTACGGGCGCAATAATATACTGTTCGCTCGACATTTTAAAGATTGTTTTACGACAGAAGATCAGTGTTGCCAGATGCCGAATAAAAAAATAGGAAAGCAATGTTTCATAAACGCTGATTTTCGACCATTGCTTATTTCAATATTTCTTCATTTACAATCAATTTTGCGCTCGTACTCATGTTCGTATAAAATACAAACAAATCAATTGTTATACGCGTGCAAATAAATAAAAACTAGTTACTCTGCACTGAAACCCCATATTTCGATTTGGTACTTCTTTAGTTATGTCTATTATGTGCATTTGTACTTTTAGTTTGTGTCTCATTTTTTACATCACATACAACATATATATAACGTTGCTTATATCGGTATCGTTACGTGGTGTTTTCATCATAATAGTTCAATAAGCACAGATATAATAAAAAGTAATACATTGATGAGATGATTTATAGTATACTATTGACTATATAGAATAAAAAATTGATATAAGGTTTTTTTTCTGTTATTTTTAAAAATATGTTTGGTATATACCTACTGCATCCCGCAGTATCATTCACGTAGGCAATAATGAAAAGTGATGATGGTCATGATGATTATGATAGTAAGAAGTTTGCGTTGTGTTTATCTAAGACCTAAACTATCTATATTTCTATTTATATTTCAGTTTCATCCAAAGTGGTCCAGCAATTTCAGCGTATATATATATATATATATACAAATATAACAAATATACATTCTCGTCCTTACTTACAAACCTTAGTATTTCTAATGAATCGATTCAGGCGTTACTTTGCGGAAATATAATAATATCAAATATTTTGAAAATATTAAAAAAAACTTTTAATTAATATTTTAACAAAACTCTTAAAATCTATTAAAATATAACTAGTGACGATTTCGCCTAATTTTCCTGTTAAGCCGACGTGACGTCACAAACACGTGAGTCGAGAAGGTGCGATCGTGCACTCGTATAGTCAAGACCTCCTGAGGATGCTTCGTGTAGAAGCGACACGCGTCAAACGGTTTGACTGCGTGTTGTTTGTGACGTCACGTCGGCTTAGCAAGAAAATTAGGCGGAATCGACATTGGATATATTTTTATATTTTTAAGTGTTTTATTAAAACTTAGCATTACTAATGTTACTGTTCTTGACCAGGAAAAATTACATATTTTTTTATTTATAACAGCATTTAGCCACATTCTCACCTGAAGATTTTGGTATTTCCTAATCTAGCCATACTAATTGTAAAACAGAGCTTTTGAGGGTGTAAGGAAGTGTTCAGTTTTTTTTTATAAATATTTAATCTAATACTACTAAACATGGATTGTTTTGTCTACATGGATGAAACCGCGGGGAGCAATTGTTATTATAATAGTTTTTGAAAAGTCTAAGCAATGCATCAATGATATCAAAGTTAATATCTAATTGTATTAATATTTTAATATTTTTATGTGAATACTCGGCTGATTTTGATTTACACGCTGGCAATACTGGCTGGAGCGTAATGCAACAGCTATAATATTAGTTTTCTGCGAGACCGTGGCAATCGCGTCACGCGCGCATGTAAATGTTTTCAACAGTGATTATTTATAAAAAATCTTTTATTACAAAGTTTCCAAAATCAATTTATCACCAATCAAATTTGAATAAACGAAGAAAGGGGTTCAGTCGCCCCAAAGTGGGTCTGTGTGTATAAAGAAAGGCCAAAGACACAGCCTGGCTATCCGGCAACCAGTGAATTCAAATGCTAAACGGCAACATTCACAGGTAAGCGACTTTGTTGTTTTTTTAAAGTCTTTAGTTATAAATGATTTAGTCAAACGTTGAACAAATGCCTCCCTCTATTAAGAAAGGGGGCTATAATTGCAATAATTTTATTTAATTTCATTTGCCATAATGTCCATGCTTGGCAAGCAACTTTGGGAGCTCGTTTGTAAGATGACAGTTCTTCGGAAAAGGCAGCTGTCCAAGTTGTGATATTTTCCCTTTTGTCGCCACTTGCAACTCCCACAGAAAGATATGGATGGTGCAATTTTATCCGGGCATCCCAAGGCCGGTTAAACATAAAACAAATATATTTATGTAAATGAAGTCTACACAATTGTTACAGATGCTGCTGATACTGGTGTTAAAGAAATATTATGAGAATAAAGAACACATCCGACTACCTATGACAATCCAACTCTCCGATAACCCCAAGGTATATGTTGGTATGTTAAATTTTCAAACCTACATGATATTTTACTTTCATAATTCATATTTATGTTTCATATTACTTTCATAGTGGAATTATTCGAATGATCTTAATGTTATTGATTGCAGATTTTACAAGATCTCAACCATATATATCCAAAAAATAATGAGGGGCTTTTCTTATAACTCCAGGGACTAGTGCTAGTGGTAAGTACTTTAAATACCCTTAGAATATACCCGACGACTACAAATAAGCTGGAAACGTAACGCTACAAGTGCAGCACAATTAACTATTGTGATATAGCGAGTGTAGTCTGACATTAATAAGCTATTGTTTCCTAACTTCTTGGTAATACTTTTTAGGGAGTGTCATTTTTATTTAACAAATTTCATAAAATATTTATTTATTCCAGATGGTGAATCTGAAACTGTAACTGTGCGCCGCACTGCTTTGATCCTCGCATACATTGTTGATTCCGCATAGAAAAATAAAATGTATATGGAGACCATGTCGAAGAAAAATTTTTCAAACTCCGTGAAATGTTGTACGCATGTCTTTTAAGCCTGATATCTGAGGTTTGACAGTTTTCCACCACGTCCTTAATAATGTCATGTACCACCTTAGGCTGGCTACGCTCACCTGTCTTTCAACTTAAATTGATAATTGATAATGGACCTAAATATTTATTTTTATTTCAGAACAATTTTGTATATTGTTTTCAATAAATAGATCACAAATCGATGATAATAAATTTTTATTAACCTTATGTATTTATTTATTTAATATGCTTATTTACTGTCTTATTACAGGTACAGCCTGCATATAGAATAATTACTTAAATCGTGCATCAGCCTTTGTACAGCTAGGTTGTATACGTAAACCTTAGCAGTTTACTAATGGTTTGGATCTTTTCTTCGTATAGAATGCATCAATCTATGTAGAGTAGGGTGCACAAATTGTAATCCAATGCGCATAAATAAACCAGGAGCAACCTTCATATAGTAAAGAGGTTTACCTTTGTATACTACAAATGGTGTTCTTAATAACATCTTAAGCGTAATAATGGTCCAGGTTTATGTACATATGTAATATCCATACTCTACATAGGCGAATGCATGATAAATATATTAAAAATCCTTACTATTAGTAGGTTGTGCCAAAATTGACGTAGGCAACCTCCTTACTATAATACAGCCGATGCATGATACATATGAGGATCATCCCTACAGTAAATGGGCTGCACCACGATTGACGTACGCAACCTCTTTACTGTACGTAGGACGATGCATTATAAATATAAGGAACATCCTTACTATAAGTAGGCTGCATCAAGATTAACGTACGCAATCTCCTTACCGTATGTAGGCCACTACATGACAAACGTATGGAAAATACTTACCATAAGTAGCCTGCATCAAGATTGGTGTACATAACCTCCTTCCTGTAAGTAGGCTGATACATGAGATACGTAGGGATCATCTTTACTATAAGTAGGCTGCATCAAATTTGACTTACGGTACCTCCTTACTGTACATAGGCCGATACATGACTAACGCAGGGAACATCTTTGCCATAAGTAGGCTGCAACAATATTGACGTAGGCCACCACCTTACTGTACGTAGTTCAATACATGGTAAACGTAGGGAACATCTTTACCATAAATAGGCTGTACCAAAGCTGATGTAGGCAACCTCCTTACAGTACGTAAGCTGACGCATGTTAAACGCCAGAATCACCTTTACCATTAATAGGCTGTAGCAAGTTTGACGTAGACTACCTCCTTATAGTAAACATAATAAACGTAGGAAACATACTTATCGTAAGTAGGCTGCACCAGGATCTACGTAAGTAACATCCTTACTTTGTCAAGATGTTACATACTTATTTGCATGACAGTACATCATTGAATGAATGAATGAACGAATGATTTTCATACATTATTGTAATGTACAATGCTCGTTACAGCAAGGCCATTATACGTCATGTTGTCTCATCTTTATGTACGCTAGTCACGTTTTAAACAAGAAATACGTATGTTGAGGCTAAAATTACGTATGTCAAAACATGAAATTTTTCTCAGTGTGGATAAGCCTATATAAAAAAAAACAGACATACAGACAGACTTATCCCTACCACTTGCGCTCGCTACTGCAATCCCGACATTTTGTTTATGTTGGCAATTTGGTATAAAATATAAAATAACAAATCATTAAAAAAAAAATATCATTAAATAGTAATATTTAATTCTTTGTGCGTGGAAACTGCATTTTTGCAGTTATTTTATTGTGACTTGCAGTCTCGTATGACAAACGTGGGAAGAATGTACTTTTATTTTGTAATGAAATAAATACGAGTTAGCCCAGAACGTTGTGTCCCCAACTGCAAATTAAGTACGGTGCCCGTGGTGTATACAGTTTGGGGATTGCAACCCCTGTCTCGCCCCTTTATTGTCACTCTCAAAAAGTTGTCAGGACAGATGCTAGGCGACATTAGGTCTTAAATTAGTATTTTTGAGTTCATATCAGTCGAATATACTGATTTAATACGGTTTCTGATGTTAAGCAGTTACCTCTGCCTGTAACAGATGCGTTTCATCGCAAGTGACAAACTGCACTGCACCCGTCACCCTGAGACATACAGTTTCTAAGTCTCATTTGCCTGTAATTTTAGTGGCTTTTAAGGACGGTGTTCCGGACACACTGTTAGCTGCTTAGCGACAGATTTTCTACTTTAGGGTACCACCATCAACCGGAAAATGCATATTAATACAAAGGCCTAACGGTGTATTCCGGAAATAGGTAAACCTGAACAATATTTAGATCGCATTATCATTTACCATTAGGTGAGATAGTGGTCAAATTTTTTGATTAATTTATGATATTTTTAATGCTTATTTTTCATTCCGGAGAGGTGCTGAGCCAGGTGAACGTGTAGATTACACCAGAAATTCGAACTTAGGAGATCTATAGTCATTGTTACCGAATCATTGCTTCGAAAAACATTGGTTTGCTACATATTTGCGTTTTAAGATTATACATGTAATCTCTACTGAGCGTCGCTTAACTAGTCGCAGAATAAGCTGTAGCAAGTGGTGAGCTTACGAGAAAGTGATAGCACTAATTATGGAAACTTCAATGCAAAAAGAGATAGATAAATTGACGCGTTCGGTGTTAATCTAAAGTAAGCGAAGCGGACGTAATATGTTATAAACTAGCCAATTAAAACAAACAACATGTTTAATTTGATTAGTTTATATGATTGTCTAACAAATTGTTTGAAAGTATAGTGTTCATATTTTCATACTATTAAATAAGAACGTAAGGTATGTTTTGGAAGAGCCAACTTTGGAAATAGCACTATAGAAAAAAATTCACTAATCCTGTTTCTGGCTTTAATTTGGCTAGATACAATCTTAAAATTAGTCATAAAAATCAAAAACATACTTATCAAGACTTTTGAAAGAAAACAGATAATGTAGATGATATATTAACTTTTTTTAAGTATTGCCATAATCATCGCACTATAAGAAACGGTTGGCTAAATGCAACTATGGTTTCTACGGACGCCCGCTAATACTGATCGCATTACGAGGGCTGGAAGCTTTTAATGCGTTTAATGACCATGAAATAGCTATTCGTCATATGGACCAACGCAGCATAGCCCAAATCCGCGTAAAACAAAAAGCACCTTTAACGTCGAAAAAGTAAGACAGAGCAATTATTTTCAGAAAACAGATTATTTTCAGAAACTGCAACTCACCAAGGCAATGTGCTTTAGATATCTGCATGTCCTTGTAGCTGACTGGCAAGTGTAGAGAGTGAATGATCCTGGAGAACATCTTGGGCACGTAGGGACTCCAATCGACAACGCCCGGGTTCCTTTTAGCCAAGCCAGCAAAAAGCATCATCAGGTCCTGAAATTGAATGCTGCTTATAAATGTTTACTAAGTTTTTTTAAACTTGAGGGATTTTTTTATAATTTAGTCATTCAATTTAAAAAATTAAATCTAGTATGCACATAGCCCTTTCCATACAAACGTAGTTTCTTAGTATTTTAAAGTAGAAATATTCCAACTCAATGAAATTTTGCATGCATGTCTTTGACCTGAATATGCATGCTCCTGTTTTCCCAGTGTTCCGTATTTCCGCAAAATGATGTACTGTCAAAATTATTAGGAAAATTTGCTTAAATGAGAATTCTTAGGGCCTGTTTCAGAATGTTTGAGTAAGTTCTGGTTTTACTACCCAATACATATTTATTAAACAACTATATATTTACTAAACACTATCTTTGCGTTTCACGAAACGCGCTGCATGTTAACTGTCATTTTTATTATTCACTTATTTTATGTGTTGCATAGCAACCCGAAACTTTATTAGGACAGTCTGAAACGGGCCCTTATTGTAACATTTATAGAAATGTAATTAATAAGACGTAAAACTGGTAAACCAGAATCCCAAAAGATATAAGGTCCAAGGACATGCATTGCATGCAAAGCTTCACTGAGTTTGAACACTTTCTATTAAATATATGCCGAAAACACGTTTGTATAGAAAGCGTTACGTGCGCAGTAGTCTTAAGGAAAGCAATCAAAATATTAAGTTGGTATGGTTATCAATTGGTATATAATTTGGGTCCGTTTCAGGATGTCCTAATAAAGTTTCGGGTTGCTAACCAACACATAAAATAACTGAATGATAATGATGGCAGTTGACATGCAGCGCGTTTCAAGCTTTAACCGATGGATAGTGTTTTACGCAAAGATAGTGTTTTTTGTTTAATAAATATGTTCTGGGTAGTATAACCGGAACTTACTCGAACATTCTGAAACAGGCCCTTAGTTTATTAAGTTATTGTAATTATTATAATTGATAATAATTTAAAATAATATTAATTTGAATGTTGCTGTGATGAGACTATTCAACTCAATTTTTTTATTCTACTGTTGTTATATATGCACATTGGTCTGTTAAACGAATAAACATAAAAATCGCGACGTTAGCCTGCTCGTGGTTTAAAATTTTTCTTTTTTACTTGAAATTTTTCTCAGGAATTAAGTTCTTTATGACTTCTTGCCTGTAAGTTGTTTATGTCTGTATTTTTTAAAGCTGGTGGCAAGGGCGTCATCATTACAAAAACGTCGCTTTCACTTTCAGACGACATTTTGGAAATTAATATAGAAAAATTAAACGTACTGTTATATTATAAATATATTAAAAACAAAATTTAGCAAAACAAAACAAATTGGCACGAGATTTTTTGTAGTGCAGAAAAAGGTTGCGAACCTCCTTTCATTTATAATCTAATACAAAAACCCACCTCTCTTTTCTAATTATTTGATATGAAACCTTTTTGAGTTTGTATTTTTTTATATTTGCAGCTAAAAAAAACAAAAGAACGATAGCAGGGCAGGTATGGATTTTATACAACATCGTTGGGCTGACACAGTCGAGAGTAGAGGGGAAGCTTTAGCTGTCAGCTTAGATATTGCTAAGGCTTTCGATCGGGTCTGGCACAGGGCACTTCTTTCGAAGTTACCATCCTACGGTCTTTCCGAGGGGTTCTGCACCTGGGTCGCCAGTTTTTTATCTGGACGGAGCATTTGTGTCGTTGTCGACGGAGCTTCCGATCCCATGCCGATTAATGCTGGCGTCCCTCAGGGATCAGTGTTATCGCCTACGCTATTTATTCTGCATATCAATAATATGTTACAAGTTTGTAACATGCATTGCTATGCGGACGATAGCACGGGCGATGCGCAATATTCTGGCCGTGTTAGTGCCCCTCTCGACGAAGTAGAAAGAAGCAGAACTGGTCTTGTGTCTGAAGTCGAGGGTTCATTGGAACTTGTCTCACATTGGGGACAGCAGAACCTTGTCCAATTCAACCACAAAAAAACTCAGACATGCGTTTTCACCGCGAAAAAGACCCCCTTCATCATCGCTCCGCAATTTCAGGGTGTTCCCCTAGAAATCGCAGAGAGTATTGGAGTTCTTGGCGTCGACATTTCCAAAGATGTCCAGTTCCGCTATCACATCGCGAGTAAGGCTGGGTTGGCATCCAGGAAACTTGGTGTGCTTAACAAGGCAAAGCGGTACTTTACGTCGAGCCAGCGACTTTTGCTTTATAAAGCACAAGTTCGCCCTCACATGGAGTACTGCTCTCACCTCTGGAATGGCGCACCAAAGTACCAACTCCAGTCTCTCGATGCTATTCAGCGTCGAGCGGTCCGAATTGTCGACGACCCCGTGCTCTCTGACCACCTTGAGCCACTGAGCCTCCGTAGAGACATCGGTTCGCTCTGCTATAACGGAGAATGCTCTTAGGAGCTGTTTGATCTTATACCGGCTTCGCGATTCTATCATCGTACCTCGCGTCACCGTTTGAAAGCTCATCCGCACATAATCGAGTCCTGGAAGTCTCACACAGCTCGATTTATGCGTTCCTTCTTACCGCATACTTGCAAAATGTGGAATGATCTTCCAGCTAGCGTTTTCCCGCAGAGCTACAATATGGATTCCTTCAAAAAGGGTGTTAAAAGAGTCTTACAGGGTCGGCAACGCATTGGTAACGCCCTTGGTGTTGCAAATGTCCATAGGCGACGGTAACCGCTTACCATCAGGTGGGCCGTATGCTAGTTTGCCACTCAAAAAAAATAAAATACAACATACCTTCATTGCTACGGAGGGTCAAAATGAAATTCTGTGTAAGTTTTCCCGCCGCTCATTTATAAGGGAGATATGATGAACTTTATAACACGTTTTTGAACGAGCAATGAAACATTTGGAGCGGGTGTGCTTTAAAAAATTAAGACGCATCGATGCCTTAACTTTCTAAGCGACATCTATACCAGCTCGAGATGAAAGTTTTGTACTCTAAAATTGTGTATGTGATATTTGCTTACACCCACTAGAAATAGGAGGGTGACATTAACCTTTGATCACTATCTCACCTGATGGTAAGTGATGATGTGGTCGAAGATGTTGTGCAGGCTAGCCTAGTATTACTGGCTCTCAAGGACCGCTGCCGTAACACACCGTTAGATGCTTGGCGACAGATTTTCTACTTGAGAGTGGTAGCTAGCCAGGCGGGCATTCGCAAAATGCCCTACAACCATGCAAAACTAACTCTGCACCCCACAGGGGAATGCGTTATTGCTTGAAATCATATTTGAAAATATACTAGCGCATTTCTACACTCTTGACTGCAGTGATTTATATGTTCAGCATATATTTAATTTGATTTCTAAAACAACTTACAGTAATACCAGCTTGAGAGTTATAGCATGTATCAAACAAAGTCAATAGCTCGTCAAGCCACAATTCGTGCCCTTGGGCGGCGTGTTTCGGAGACAGAGCCACCGGCAGGAACATTGCTAGTTGGCCCATGATGTATCCTTCTGACGTCCACGGATTTATTTGTGGTAGAAGCTCATCCAAGATCTCTCTTGTGGCAGATAAGGGAAAGTATCTGTAATCGGAAACATAAGCGTCAATTCATACCGAAGCGGCAGCGGTTGGCAGCGCTGCGGTCGTAAAGTTTACTGTGAATCCATTTTCGACTTATTCTATATCACTATAATGTATGGTCTATATGGTGAAAGAATTGACATTGAGGGGGTGAAAGAATTGACATTGAGGGGCCGCAAGTATTGTGAAAGTTTTTCAAGCGATACTGTATGTAATATTAATCAAGACAAAATCGAAAATTATATGACAGTAAAACTGCGCGGCCGCTACCACTTCGGTGGGAATCAAGCGAAATTATTCTGATTAAATGGAAATCTAGATTAATTAACTGCTTGTTTTATTAACCTTTAGATTAATTAACTGCTTGTTTCGCGTCTGAACCCTTCGATATCTGTAAGTATTTAAATTAATAGGTATATATTGTTGTCCTGTGAAAATTCTCAGACCATATGAAGTTAGTGTCAGCGGCTAGATGAAAATGTCTCGATATGTACTACCTACTGCTTGATCAATTAATACAGTGGCAGAGTACTAGTATAATTTCATTTTTATGTTCAAGTGAAGAAAGCGTTGCCCAGTGTAATTACAGGTATCCTTGAGATTTTACATTCAACAGCTCGGGTAGCTGATGCAGTACAATACCTATCGAGTAGAACCGCGTATTTACTCTGAACGGTCTGAACATGTTGTAATATATTTAACCAAACTGTTGCGTAAAAATGAGTATTCCGTGCTTCGGATGGCACGTTAAGCTGTCGGTCCCAGTTGTTGTCTTACGATGGCAGTTACACCATGGTGGTATGCTCGCCTGTCCAGCTACCACATTCAGGTAGAAAATCCGTCGCCAAGCACCTAACGGTGAGTTCCGGCAGCGGTCCTTGAGAGCCAGTAATTCTAGGCTAGCCTGACAACATCTTCGACCACATTATCACTTACCATCAAGTGCTATAGTGGTCAAAGGCTAGTCTATGAGCAATAAAAAATATAAAAAAGTATGAAAAAACAGGCTAAAATGAGAGACAAAGAAAAGATAAAGAATTGTTTCAAACGGACTTCCTAAACAACGAATAAACTATACAACATTACTTTAAAATATACAAAATAGTATTGTATTTTTAGACATACATAACTTTTTACTACTTTAATCGCGGTTTCAGCTGGGTTCATTCAGAAACATCTCAAGCGGGTTATACTGTATATTTATTAAGATACTAAGTACTTACGGTCTTGCACATTTGACCACGGACAAGAATGATCCCTCTAGGGCGCTGAAAAACAAAAGAAAATGTAAATGTATATAACGAGAACTAGAATAACATATAACATGCAAGCCCTGCTACCATATTGATAATGTTGAAATGGAGATGAAAGATGATTTCAAGCAAGCAAAATAACTATAACGAGTATCTGCAGAATACAAACGCAATGGAGAAGTTGTTGATGTTTTAAGAGAAGATCACTTAAGTTCTAATTAATGCTTATCGAACAACAATCACATGCACCAATAATTAAAGTATCTAATAAGAATTTTTCATATCATTTTATGAAATCAGTTCAATATGTAAGAATCCTTTTACGATTTTATACACACCAAAAGGTGAGCAGCAACGCTTTTTGAGGCACTGATATCTCACAATGCTATCATCAAGACGCCTGCCAAGCATGAGGATTATGGCAAATCCTCCTATATGGGGGAGGCTGTGTTCAGAAGTGGGCAGTGCGGCTGATATAATATAAATATTTTTAACTTTATAGAACCTACATATTTTCTACTGTCTCAGTCCTAGAACATTGAGTTCCATCCCGAAGTTCCATTGACTTTACATTAAATTATGGACTATATTAAAATATTGATCATATATATACCAATATACGTGCAGTAGACACGTCAGGTGAGTGCAGGCCGAAGAAATGCGCTAGTGTTGTATTATAATAATATAAACCAGCGGTATAGCTTTGTTAACAAAATAGTACGAGCTATATACAACATTACAGCTAATACAATGAAAGCATTTAGACAACATATAAGTCATTGCAGACTCACAGGCAGTCCAAATGCACCAGCCCACTATGAGTTGGCAGCGTCCTCAGCATGCTGGCAGCATAACCACGTTGAATTGATATAATTAGTTATTAATTTGTTATATGACAATATATTGCAGAAAAACAAGAAATTATATAATATTTCAACATTAAAAAAAACAACTCAAAAAATAATTATGTATGATATATTATTTATTGTTAGATCCTAGAAAAAAAAGTCAGATACATAAAGTTTCTTCGCCATATCCCATTCTTGGCGATGAGTAAAATGAAAGAGATTTTTCCTTTCACAAACTAGAAAAGGTGTTTTGTTGTTGACGTTTGTTCATCATTTGAAATCTGCGAGTAAAAGTACTTATTATCCGCTAGCGTGGAAAAGGTTTTGAAAATTCGAACCTCTACAAAATTTCCAGAAAAATGTATTTACTTGAAATATTACCAATTTTAGTAATGTTAAATTTAGTTTTTACTATATTTAACACACATTCACTACATTATTTAAACTGTTTTTCTTGCACCTAGCATTTACCTCGCTGGAACGAGGTGACAAACTGTGTGTTGCGTTCGTCAACAAAGCTTTTTTGCAGTTTTTACCTTTAAAATTTTTGGTACATTTAGAATTATTTATTTTAAACTTCAAAAACCACTCGCTGTGCTCGTGGTTTTATTCTAGTATCCTTCATTACCTCAGGTTACCTACATTAAAAGTACTCGCGTCAAATAACGAATTTACAACCTTGCGTAATATTTAACTATTTTTTGAAAACGAGCTTAAAGGGCTCTATTCACTCATAGTTAAAAACTAAAATTTACGTCGGACAAATTTTGAGTATAAAGGGATCGCTATGCGTACGATATGTCAAGGAAAACACATTACTGCGGTAATTTCAAGCTTTTCAAGAGGGACGTGCGAGTGGCGGGCTGGTTGCTCCCCCCTTTACCTACAATAGGCCCGCGAGTTGAATTCCGAGTTTACGACTGCATTGAACACGTGGGCTTACGGTAGCGCTACTTTTGGGTTTGAAATGTATTTAAAGTAAGACTAGCCATATGAACCCAATAAAAATTAAGATATTCAATTGGTAATTGGTTAAGGTTGTAAAAGTACCTATTACATCATCACATATTTAAGTTTATTTGGTGTAATCACCTTAATATTTCCTTATTTTGAACTTCATTTAAACTTAAGTAAAACTTGCATTATATTATTTTATAAATTGATACATACCAATTTTATTTGTAAGAAGTCTGGATATAGACTTCTGACGGTTAAGATTGGTCATGGAAAGTAAATCGCCCTTACTCCTTACATATTAACAGGTGGTCCAGAAGAGACCTTATTACATTTTTATTTTATTGGTTACCAAATTGGCACAATACTGAGCTGAAGTCCTTTCAACACCATTACTATGTACGATTTATTTAGGAAAATCAGTACCTAAATGTTATTTTGTTCTGTGTACACATTTATATTGCACTTTTAACTGGTGACGTCGGGCCTCACAGGTCCGGCGGCATTAACGAAACTTTATTTAGCCCCCTTCCCCGCGTGTCTCGAGTTTATTCGTCTCTGTAGCTTCGAATTTAGTTTTTATAGAGTGATCCTGCAATTGAACACGATAGGGGATACAGAACCATCTGGAATACGGCGTAGAGTGCTAGAACAGAGAATTTCAGTGCCAAGTATCAGCAGACAAGTTTTAACAGGATCAAGTTCTAACGTTTAAAATTTGAGGATTTTCACTAAAATGTTGAAGAAAAACGGTGTAATTATGAAACTATTATACTAATTAAATTTATTTTAGGCAAGTCGTGTAGGGGGGACGGAGCTGCGTCTTGAATGGTATCACACACCCAGACGGACTGTAGGGGACTCTAAGGGAAATGTTTCTAAGTCGAAAATTTGAAATTTTCTGATAGATTTTACTAAATTGTCTATAAAATTTTCCCTATTAAATATTTACGCTTTTTATTATTTAGTTGTGTTCGGGACGTGAAGCCGCTTCTAAAGAGGTATGACACACCTATATTGGGGAACGTTTTGAAGAAGATATATCTACTATGAATTTTGGGTATGTGACGGCTTATGAAGAATTTTTAACCGACTTCCAAAAAAGAAGGAGGTTCTCAATTCATCTGTATTTTTTACATACAAAATGTACTATAATGACAAAAATCATTTTACAAATATGTTTTGTGTAAAAAGCACGTATGCCTGCAGTGCCCGAAACAGTTGTGTCCTGAGTGCCAATGAAAATTATTGAAGTGTTCTTATTGTCAGTTCTGTTATAACATACGTTTTTAAATGTTTATGTTTTTTTATAAGTTGATTTGAGTCTAAACTAAGATAAAAAATAATGTTACATTAAAAAATGATGATTTTTGTGTTTTTATGCTTAAATGTTGATCTCATGTCGTTTTTGTCGGATGTAATACGAGAAAATTTTATGATTATGTGTTCCTTAATAAAAATAATACTTTTAAAAAACAAAGTTATTTTATTTCATCCATAAATATTGAATTAAACAGAAAATCAATTCATAGTTAGGCTACAATATATTAATTTTTGTAAAATCGCATAGATTCGACACAGGCCTGTCAGGCCTCACGTCACCACTTATGTTACACAAACACTACGTCACCAGTCAAAGGTTAATTGTGTGTTGAATGAACGTTTTTCATTTTCATTTCACCTTTCTTAAGCATGAAACTGTCTTGGTGGGTACTCACCGCCAGTGTCAGATATTCTGCCTCTGAGCAGTCGTTTGCAAACACTACTGTGCTTAGGTGCCGAGGGCGCTGTACTAAGGGAAATTACAGGGGAAACAAGTCTCATCATTCCATATCATGAATATATATATATATATATATATATATATATTATATATCTTACAACTAAAATGGTGCCAAAATATATTATCCTCTAATATTTTGCTGACATAAGTTTACCAATCTATTTTACTCTATAAATTTCGAGGTAAGTCTATATAGAGGTGTCTTATTAACATTAACATGTTGATGAATGAGCCCAACCCTTCTGCCACCTGTGCGTATATAAGCTAAGCCCAGAATTTAACATTGATGTTACAGTTCGTTTTCATCTTGTGCTGCAAGGCCGAACATGTTAAGGGCGTCGTCTAGCCCAGTGCCGGACAGGAATGTTCGAATCATTGATAGCATGTCACCTCCTTCCTTACGACAATGTGACGGCCTGAACACACATGTATTTTGAATGTAATAAACGTTTACTTAATAACAAATGAACGTCGGATCCCTACTGACAATATCCGATTCAAAAGGGATAATATTCAGACAATCGCGTGGCGGTCTATATTTCGTCACCCGATTTGTAATATGGACCGTTTGATCGCTGCATACCTTAAACGAAGTATGCCTAAATCGAGTCACGATGGTGTATCTATCGAATAT
The DNA here is from genome assembly GCA_963854805.1 of Plagodis dolabraria. Classification (NCBI taxonomy): domain Eukaryota; kingdom Metazoa; phylum Arthropoda; class Insecta; order Lepidoptera; family Geometridae; genus Plagodis; species Plagodis dolabraria. The sequence continues at coordinate 13,975,077 of OY978459.1, read as the reverse complement.
AATAGGACGCTCGCCGGATCGGTTCAGTCACTAACCTTTAAAGTCGAAAAATGTATTGGCGGTATTTTTAAAATATTGAGTTTTTCCCTAAGATAGATTTTTTGGAAATTTCAGAACATCATAATTAATATTTCCACCAAATTTTCGCTAGTTCGCCGCAAAATCGCTTGTTTATAAGACACATTTAGGGGAGTGTGCCACGGACACTTGATTTGATTCCACCATCCCCATTCTAATATCGGACCTCCAGGGATACTCAGAAGCGCCACCGCTATCTTGGATATCCCATTTACCCGAACGAAGCTGCTTGCTTCTTCGTTCATCATACGAACAATAAAAATGGAACATCCTGCCTGTGTCTGTGTTTCCGGTTGTACAATATGGGGGTCTTAAAACGCCAGTGAATAGGTATTTTCTAGGTAAGCGCGCTCCATCATCGATCGCATCATTACCTCACATCAGGTGACATAGTGGTCAAGTGCTACCCAGTATGGTGTAAAAGAAAAAGTTATTTCAAATGTCCGGGTTTGGGTAACCTATTTGACTGTACTAATTCATGAGCTAAGAATTTGTAGCGGTGCATCATATTTTCCTTTATATTTTGCGAACATACTCATTTTATGTATTAAAGAGAGATTATTTTTCGTATTTCTCTGTGTACTTACATGCACAACTACATTAAATTTTGAAGGCTCAGATCTTCTCAAATCATTTTTTCCATTTATTTTGTTCAATACCCAACGTCCATTTGTTAGTAGGTCAATGGTAATAAATTGGTAAAGTATATATACAAGCTGTAGGTGTGAATGTGAATTATTATATTGCTAGGATGTACGTTTATATAACTGATTTAGGGGCAAATGACTATCCTAAACGCTAATGGTTTTCATTTGCCACTAAAACAGCCCGACCTGGTCAATGAATTAGCACTCAGCTACAGCTAAGTTGAATAAAAGGGAACTAAATATCAATATAAAGCAGCTCAAGCTAACTTTTTTAAAAAGCCAATAGTAAAATGATCAGGCTAGTGCATTAGTTATGCTTTAAAGTATCAAAGTTTGCTGTTTAATCTCACAGCAACCTACTATATAAGAAAATGGGAGACTCGTTTTTCTAATTGATAATTTATTTTAAAATTATGGAGGACCCATCACAAGCGAAGCTAATCCAACTATGCTAAGCTTACGTAGCTACGTTATTTTAATTACTTAGATGCACATTGCGAAAATATTTTTTGAAATAATCAGAATGTTTTGGGTCCATATACAGGTTAAAAAATCAAATAAATAAGAAGTATAATGTATAAATATATATATTATAGATTTCTTGCAGCAGAGGTAGTGGCAAGTGCCTATAGCTTTTGTAACTTTAATTTACTATGGTGACATGTTTTTATGAAAAATGTCATGGGCTTGATGGTCTAGCTAAGGACTGAATTTTGACCATAACTCAGGGATAACACATTTGATATATGTACCAAAATAACAAATATGTACTGAACCAGACTTATGTAGAAAATAATAAATAAAAATATATTAGAACAAATGTCTATTAATTTACATTTATACTAGTAATGACTGAGGGTCTTACATTAATGGAACAAAACAATTATGCATGTATGAACTATTGTAAGTCTTCTGTCATACATTATATTGACACATGTGCTGGATTAGCTTTACTTGCGTTTTGGCTTAAGCTGAACCATGTTTTTAAACTTACTTTAGCTAAGCAGTAGCCAATTTAAACTTACCTCAAGTAGTGATACATCCCAATATTTGTATCACTTTTGTTAAATATTTTTCTGCCCAATTCATAAAGGGGTCGCCACGGCAGTGTGAATTCCTCGGGCGGTATTAGGTACCGTTTTCTGTAAATAGTTTAATCATTCATTCATTACATATAACATTAGTCTGTGGATTTTTGCCAAGTGATAAATTCCTGAAAACAATGCCAAGACAATATGTTTCTTAATTGAATTAGATCATAAAATACATTATGTTTATTTCTCTTACCAGATTATCAAAAGGTTATAACAATGTTTTGTGTTCTCTATTATATTACAAAGAGACATACATTACTAAAGAAACCATTTGTATTAAATTTTAGTTACGCATAAGGTCATAAAATGTCAAGGTTGATTGTTTAGTCACAGAGTTCCCAGTGTCAAAATACAGAAGTAGTATTTGTAATTAGAATTATTAAAGTAAAAGGACTTACTTTGCCAGCATTACAAACAAGGTGGATAATTTGTGTATTTTGCATGGTTCTAGATCAGGTATGAGGACCAGCTCATACGCCAGTTTTATAAATGCAATGTGATCCTCCTTGCTGAACTTGAGTCCATAAATTCTGACATATCTGGAAAAAAAACAATTTACTTTTTAACTTACATGTGGGTTTGTATAAGATTGATCAAATACGGAGTCTGTTGTATATTAACACAATAAAAGTAATAATAAAATCCCCGGGGGTCTAATTGTCCTGGATTGGATCTTCCAAAGTGGCATTTTCGTCTGTGGTTCCCTGTTGGGTGCCCAGCTAATATAGTAATACATAAGAGGCGATGAAAGAAAAGGTGGGCAACAGCGCTTTCTAAAAAAACCTGCCATTTTACACTGCAATCCCCACGACGCCTACCAAGGGTGTAGATTATTGAAGTCAGGGGATTTGCCATAATCCCCATACTGGGAAATGCCTCTCATGAGGGTTAATGTGAAAGCAGGTAAAATTTAGAGCTCTAACTTTTTGCGTTAATAAAGACAAACACAGTGAGATCAGATTCAACCGGATAAAACTAGACTGGGCGATGAAAGACAGTATTGGTTTTACAGAAGACTCAAAACTTTCGTAACAATGTAACTAGCTTTATGAATTTCTAAAATACATATGTATAACATCCACAATTTACTTTTAGGGCACAAAATGTCCACCTCAGGTGGCCATTATGTCCGCTTCTTCCGGCTATAAGTGCTGGACACATTTTTATCTGTGCTCACAAGACCAGAAGTAGTAGTAGAACCAGTAGTAGATGCCCCAAAAGTTTGTTTTAACTGTCTTAACTCGTTAGCATCACCCACACCCTATTAAGAAACATGTAGCATATTTCACACGCACCGGAATTCTTGATATTTCATATTTCACTATTGTATTTATTTTGAAATATCTATTGTAAATTTGATGGACGTTTTGGTGTGATATATAATAGCATGCAGAACTTGATAGTTTTGATTTGAGTGTTAGGTTGTACATTTTTAAACGTCATTGTCTCCTTCTCACAAGTACATAATATAATTTAATATTATTGTAATATAGTGTAATATATACAGTCGACTCTCATTAATTCTCGGGCTCTTAAAATGTTATGAATTATCAAGTATTTGATATATATCAAATGGTTCAACATTTTTGAGAGAAAAGAAACAAATTTGTGCTGTAGTGTATGTCAAACTAATCATTCTCGAAACAAAGGCTCGTGTACATGATGATACATGGTTGAACTTGTTCTGCAATGTACTTAGACAGCTCTGCAGGGGGATGGATTACTCCGACTTGTTTATAAGAGGATTGGGTGACTTATACTTTACGAATTGTCAAGTGTTTGACGCCGATAAGATCGAATTAACGCGTCATTTTGTTGCATAGTGTTGATTTTTTCATTTGAATTACCAAGTGCATGAAAATGTCAAGAGTCAATATTGTCTGTTTATGTATATATATATTATACATAATGACTGTATTATAAAATGTATAGTATGTATATAATAATATTGAAATATATTATCTACATGTAAGTAGGTGACATTGACTTTTTAAAATGTATAACCTAACACTCAATTAAAAACTATCAAGTCATCCATACTAATTTAAATACCATCAAAACATCCATTAAATTTACAATAGATATTTCAAAATAAATACAATAGTGAAATATGAAATATGTGTGTGATCTCAAGCCAGGTGCATTAAACAGGAAACTCTGGGAAGTGGCCAGAAGATTACAGTAGCATTTGCAGCTGCCAAAGGTTAACATTGAACCATAAAGCATTCAAAATGTTGAACTATTTTTAGAACAGGAAGATTGCTTATGTAATAAATACATATAAGTTAAAATGTGCTACTAGTGATGCTGTTTTGTATGTGGAAGAAAGGTTAAAAAAATTAGGTAGTTCAACACTATAATATATTCAAAATTAATAACAATTGATTCAATTGTTTTAGTTAGTTACCGATCTGTAGCGGTAAATAGATTTAATTTTATAGAATGATATTACCTTGGAAGCAGTAAAAAAAGGGAACACTTACAACAATCAAACCACCAAGTTTTTCCACAGGTGGCTAACTGTATGTGACTAGTTGTATCATTCTATTTTCTAACAAATGGACAATAGAGACATATATCAGAGAGTGATGCAGCCCATACTTTTGGTCAAATATAGTACTCCAATTAAGCAAACAGTGCAATATTTAAATAAGTTGCAGGCACTTCAGAAAATGCTTGCTTAGATCAATGAAAATGATCAATATTTCTTATTAACTGTTGACTGTTTTCTAAAACATAAATAAAAAGTTGTCTATTTTTGCAGTAAAAGCGATATACTGCCCCCCTCTTAAATAGGTACACAATAAGGATCCAAGCTTGTTTAATGCTCCATACTTATTAGTTAATAATAATATCCAAAGATAATAATACTATAAGATATACTTAGGTATGTCTTTCAATTCCTATTTCACTTTTATACAAGGTCTTTTTTGCCTTCAAAGTACCCTATATTGTTGGGAATATGTTTTATAATTTTAAACAGTGATTATAGTTGATACCTACATATTAACAACATTTATTCAATACAGACTTGTAATAAAAATATTCCCAGAAGTTCCACAGAAGAAAACTATAACTCTAAGATAGGCAATATAAGAACTGAAAAAAATATAGTTGTACCTCAAACAGGCATTTGAGAAATTGTGAAAAGGAAACTATAATAATTACAATCCATTAATAATATAGTAGTCAACACATAATAAAAAAGGTACTTAATTACTTCATGAGTCTGGAGGCCCACACTCCACAGGCAGGTTTTATCTCTCGCAGCATCACTGACTTCGCTAGATTCGTCTTCACTTGTTCCAAGAACCTGCTCGACTCGTCATCCAGATCGGCAGCATATGGAAGCAAGTGATTCGACAGAACCTCGCTCTGGGGTTTGAATCCCAGGGCGGCAACCCGCTCCGGGGTTTTCACCATATCCTCAAAATCGTAATCTACAAGCATCTTGATCAATTATTTACGCTTGAAACATAAGTTCCGAATCAATCACTAGCCACTATGGAATGTCTTCTATCACAGAAGTCTGCATGAGCGCTACTGCGAATTGCTGCGAATATAAAAAGCACCCGTATGTTGCAGTATTGTCAGAGTATCGCTGTTAAATTGTCACAAATCGAATCAACACAACATTGAATTTACACAAGTCATTGAGCGAAATTACACGCAATCAAAAATCCAAATCAGTCTGATTGAACGTTCCATTTCACGTGTTGTGTTGTGTGTTGAATAACAGATACAGAAAAGCACAGAACAATACAACTACTAATACTTAATCAAAGAGAATTTAATACTACTAACTAGGAGGAAGTAGATACTTCCTCCTAGGCTACTAATAATAGCGACTGCAAAATATTCCTAATTAATTCATAGCATAGGTAGTACTTTTTAGGTTTGTTTACCGGATTGATGAAACACAACTAGCAACATCTGTAACTACTCATGTCTTCTCGCTTGTCATGTCAGTTCAGTTACTGGAAAAACGAAAACTAAATTTGATGGCATCGGACTCCATGAATTGAATCAGAATGGGGTTATGATTACGACTTATTTTTATTCGTAGGGTTAAGATGATTTTGTTCTCAAATAGGTTATTTTCTTGCAATAGAAGTAAATGACAGTAATGTAAGTATTCTACCAACTGTATGCTATATTATACGTATTGTTGGTAGGTAAAGTTTTAGTAGCAGTAGAACTGTTTGTGCGAGTTCGTCCAGAGACCTACTGCCACAATACTTATTTCTACCGCCAAGCAGTAAAGTTTGGATTACTGTGTTCCGGTTTGAAGGGGGTGCAGCGTTCTTATTTGTCGTCCGACGACGTCCGACGACGCCCCGAGCGTTTTTATATGCCCGGAGCGATCGTCCGATGATCTTCCGGAGCGTTCTTATATATCGCTCGACGACGCACCGGTCGCCCCACGAAATCGGTGGATAAATATCGCCCTGACGTTTCATTTGACAGTTGGGACTTGATTTTTCTTTGTTTTAGTTACTTTTTGTTTACGTAGACTTCTGTTTACAAAATTGTATTATTATTATTGTTATATTTTGTATGTTTGTTTTAGTTGTGTGTCGTGGAAAAGTACATAATTGTAAATACATTTCTTCCGAGTCAGTGAAACATTTTAAGTAGTGTTCTTGATACAGATATGATACAGAGCGTTCTTAAAAGGCGGACGACGAGCGTCGCTCTGCTTGGAGCGATCATCCGTCGTCGGACAACATATAAGAACGCACCCTATGACGAACTGCATCTGCCACAGGCACAGGTTTCCGCTTAACATCAGGTGGACCTCGTACTAGTTCCATCACGATAGCATTACAATAATAAACGATTTATCTGTGTTCTTTTATAAATAATGAATAGTAAATTTTTTTTTATATATCTATACTTACTTTACTTATATTATAAAGAGGAAAGATTTGTATTTTTGTATGCAACGAACTACGAATAAATATGTAAGGAAGTATAACTCTCATACAGTGACCGCTTTTATATCAGACTCGTCGACTCCACAAGTAACAAAACACGCACAAACTTCCAAATTGGGGCGGTATACTTAATTCACCTGGGGTAATTCACCCAGGTGCACTAAGTACACTTTTAGTAGACTTAATTCACTCTGGTAATTTCCGGGTGCATTAAGTACACTAACTTGTAGATTTAAATCACCGTCATAAATTAATTAATATCTTTACCAAATCAGAGTATACTTTATGCACCTACAAAACCTCTTTGAACGAGAAAACAATTAATGGGTGGCATAATGACTTCCAAGTATAGGATTTATTCCCACTTAGTCCCATAAGCATATTTATGACCTAACAAAACTGGCAATTTTAATAATATTTTCATTCCTCACGTCCAATATTTTTTATTGATAAATATTACGTCATTTACTACAAGTGCCAAGAGTGTCTAAATAAAAGAGAAACAGCACGTCAAATATCATAAGGCTAACAAATTACCTCCATACCTATTGATGACAGCTGTCAAACAAGCCGCTCAATAAAAGGTGTAACTAAAATCTAAATATTACATGACAGCTGCCAATATTAAGTGTCGATACCTCGGAAAATACTCATCCTGGAATTGTCGTTCCAAATATAAATAAATTAAAACAGCCTTCAATGAAAAATAGGTTTAATGGGATCCATTCCTACTACTTCTACATTACTATTAAATTTAACTTTGAACATGTAGAATTTCTGTCAAAATTCCAACTTAATCGAGATATAAGAAAGTGCTGCAAGTGTCCGTTGATGTATCATGTTTTATTATGAGCCAATAAAACATAAAATAAAAAATATTGCACGCATCAACGCATCATTTCGAGAAAATGACCTATACTGATTTGCCCATCCAATAAACTAAGTTGTCCTTCTCGGATTAAGTTGTCGTTTATTTTGCTTTGGGATTTGCGTTGTACCGGCTTGCTTTTGGAGTTCGCATCAGTTTTAAAAACTCTGATTACCTCCAAAATACTGCGATTGTTCCTCTTAACGTGTTTGTTTAATTTTGTGTGCCATCCTTCTACGAAATTATTAGTTCGATGTCGCTCGTCGAAAATACACCATTGCTTAACAATTTTTGGCTTCAACCAGTTCGTCCTAAAGTATTTCAAAAATTGTTCAAGATGTTTATATTTTGAAAATATTGCCTCAATATAATTCCAGCCGGCAGATATTTCCTTTTGTGGTAATAGTGCTAAATTCCGACATAAAAACACGCAGCGGCGATTATTTTTATCTTTAAATATGTTCAAAGACTTAGCTTTCCTCTTCAAACTCTCATGAAAATGAAAATAACAGCCTTTTGTGTTAATATTTGGGAATACTGTCGTAATTGCCTTTATCGCACTTTTTTCAAAATCGCTCGTAAATTTCATTGGATCCCATTCCATTATTCGTGATTTCACCATCTCAAATAATATCAAATAAGCTTTGCAAGACTTATGAGACATTAACGCGTATGTAAGCGGTGAGATATGTGTGGTTTCAGAGGTACTGCCGTTATCTCCATGGATGGTATATATCTGGGAAAATGGTGGTGGACATGCCTCAAAAGTGCCATCTCCAAAGAAATGTTTTAAAGTGGCCATCCGTTCCAACCCTATTTTTGAACTGAACAACACAATTCTTAAACCATCGCAGTTGTAATCCGCCAATAAGAAATCATTGTATTTTTGCGGGATAACAACATCCACTACTTCGTTATACACTACTTTCGGGACTTCCAGGTTCTTGTTCCTCATTCTATACAAGCCGGTTTTAATTTTATTGAATGATGGTATATCCTGAACTAAATTACAACCAGTGTCTTTGTAAGCTTCCTCTAGTTCTTCATAAAGCTGTGGAATCGGCTTATCTGTTGTACGAATACTTTTTTTACATTCTTCCAACTATGCCGCCACAAAATTTTTGTTTGTGTCTACCATGCAGTCTGGGTGATGCGGAACCTCTTTCATAATTTTATCGTCCTATAAAATGTTACCAAAAATTAGAATAAAATATTCAGAAACAACTTTTTTTTCAATCTTGATACCGACGAAATGCTAAAAATGATACATACCTTTATTGTAATGGACCCAGGACATTGTTTCATAAAAAATTTACTACAGCATCTCCACCATTCTGCTCGAGATACGTATGTTTTTTTTTTAAAATACTGCCTACCATTAAACAGCAATACTTGGCCACGTCCTCTTTTTATAAATTTGAGATCTATCGTTCCGCTCATTTTAGTAGTCATTGAGGGTTTTTAGATGAAAAAAGTGCATGTATTTTGGTTGCTTGTGACGCTGTCAATAAATAATTTACTCATAATTACTTCCAATACCAAGTGTCCATGTAGGTTGCATTACACGATAGTTTCTAAGCACATGAGTGAATTAAGTCTACTATGTAGTGCACTTTATTCTCCTAGGTATCACCTGAGTGATTTATATCTACAAAATAGTGCACTTAATGCACCTGGAAATTACCAGGGTGAATTAAGTCTACTAAAAGTGTACTTAGTGCACCTGGGTGAATTACCCCAGGTGAATTAAGTATACCGCCCCTCCAAATTCAATCGGATTGGTTAATTGAAAAATTAAATCCTTACCTACTTCTTATATTATATGTAGATGTTTTATAAAAATATTTTGTAGACGAATTTCTGATGATATAAAAAATAAACATGGTTGGCAATGGTATTGAATGAATAGAGTTAGTATCTACTATACAGTTCAACCAAGTTATCTGTGAAGTGGCAGAAAACGGAACTACGAAGTCGCTTACGAAAATTAGAAAAACAATTTGGTGTTTCTTAACCCACAGCGTCCTCTTACAGTCCACATCCACACATAAGTTGGTCGAACTGTAGATTGTGAATCGGCTATCTACCTGTGTAGTGTCTTCACAGCATATAGGGTCAGGTGAGGTAAATGCAATAGCCATTATATGTATTGTTATGTATGGCGCTAGCTTTGTGTTTATACATAATTGGTCAAGTGCGAGTTGGCCTCTCACTTTAAGTTAGGGCTATGTCTCTATGGGGCTATGTATTGCAACTGCCCGTAATACAATAAAATATGTTTGTTTTGTTTTTCTCCCATTTATCTACTTTCAGAGATAACATTAAGTACAGAAACAAAAATATCGACATGTAAACAGAGAAACCCTAAGTGAAATAATATCAGTATTCATATTTTTGTCTTCCAATTTAATAATACTCTTTCCTATGGGTAGCAGTCCTTGGGGGCTAACTGCTGTTGGCAATTCATTTAACACTTGTGTTAAACTTTTTACAGCGTAGGTAATTTGCTAAGAATTCCTTGAAATTGATGGTTAGGGACAAATACGTTACATGTCTTGTAGTAAATGTGATTTATTTATTTTTATTTTATTTTCTTTATTAACAAAATCATATATGGAATATTATATATAATCACCGTATGGAACCATATATATAATGGAATAAAAGTGATGTTTATATTACTTTTATTCCATTATATATATGTGTTCCATATGGTGCTAAATAATGTCATATAATGTGATTTGAAGAGCTCGTAGCGAAGTTTGCTTAACCATTCTGAATCGATCAGCAAAGTTAAGCAACGTCCGCCGCGGTCATGAGTTGGATGGGTGACCGCTGGTGACATTACTACTGAGCGTTTCCGTGCTTCGGAGGGCACGTTAAGCCGTCGGTCCCGGTTGTTGTCTTAAGATGGCAGTCGTTACAGCATGGTGGTAGGGCACTTTGCGAATGCCCGCCTGGCTAGTTACCACCCTCAAGTTGAAAATCTGTCGCCAAGCACCTAACGATTGTTCCGGCAGCTGTCCTTGAGAGCCAGTAATTCTAGGTTAGCCTGAACAACATCTTCGACCACATCATCACTTACCATCATAAAAAAACAAAAGCATAAAAAAAATGTCAAAAAAAAAGCACAGGACCAAAGTATTCTATAGATAAAAGGACCTTTCCTAATGAAATAAAGCAGTACATCAAATAAACGTAGGTACTATTTGTTATCATTAAATATGGATTTCCGCAAAGTAACGCCTGAATCTATTCATACGTAGGTAGGTATATACATTTTCCGTTACTTGGGGAATTACATTTTTAAAGTTGTAAAAGAATAAGTTAATTTCACTATAAGTTCTCTAAATCTCTTTGATATAAAAACCAAAGGCCAATTCTATTTGCGAATGTTTTTAATAATGCTCCAGATTTAAGGGTCCTAATCTTATCTAAAAAAATCCTCTTAAGACCGTGTATATTTATGTAGGTACTAATTAAATTAATTTTATTTTTAATTAATATTAATTAGGTAACCAATGGTACTTTGACTTGGATTATTTTCCTGTGTACCTAATTAACGAAGTACTTAAAACTTAAGCCTAGATAATACATGCTTAATGCAAACGGTACATAATATAAATTCTTATACTTATATTATATGATATTAAGTACATTGTGTGTATATGTAAGTCAGCTATTATTACTAGTTATTAGTATTAGCTATTATTAATAATTATTTATTACTAGCATTTGCCCCACCTGAACCTAATTCAAACCATTGATGATACAGAACGCCAGTAAGTGTAAAAAATTGTCTCCGATTGCATTAAGGCTCGTCTCTTGCCAATGTTTTTCTAAACACTGAGCGAAAACGCACACCTTTGTTTCGCGTCATCCGTGCAAGAACCTGCCTTTAAATCAGAAAAATGTTTCAGAAACGCTCTGTACATTTATTGATTCACGTAGTATATTTCTTCTTATTGATTGGTTCAAATACCAGTGCCCTATCTGCGCGAGGGGTTAAGTTATAGATTCTTTCCGCAAGCTACGGAAAGCATGAAAACAAAGTTTTTGTTTTAACCCTAATTGACAGTCATGTTCAATGTTTCCATTGGCAGGAGACACGCCTAGACAAGTTAACAAGCAAATGCATACAAGTTAGCCGCATAACCTATACGGTGTAATGCGTAGTTATTTAAGTGCATATTGTATGCTATAAGGATCCAGGATACCTACAACGCATTTTTAGTTACGTTTAATAACTGTATTTTTTTCATTGGACGCAGTTTTTCGATGTCCAGAGCTCCGCAAGCTCCCATTACAGACTTCCAAAGATAATTTAAATAGTACTCTTAACCTCCACAACTCCCCAAGTCAGTTTAAGCTGCCAGCGCCAAGAGCTCACTATGTTTAGATTGCCTATCGTGCCACCTCAGAAATTATATATGTAGGTAAGCCCTCAGTCATCTCACCAACAGTCATAACGGTTACAAAACACTTACCTGGATGCATTAAGGAACGGCTCTAGTTTCACTTTCTTTATGTATTCGTCGGTACTTGCCTTTTACCACACCACACCTAACCACTCACATCCTCACCATGTTAGATTGAAGGAATATTTATTGAATACTTTTTTCTATATTTTTCATTCTACCGTCATATTTTAATGTTGCGTTGCAGCAAATGGTTGTTATAGCCCGGTTTAAATAAAGAAATTTATCGAGGAATAAAGAAACTTATCGAGGAGGATAAACTCACCTGAGGAAGGACATCGGATATGCCCGAAACCTAGGTCGACAATCTCGACCAATACGCGTGGGTACAGCCGGTTATATAAAACATTAATATGTCTTATACTCACGGAAACTTTTAAACAAAAACTTATCGAAGATGGCGCTGGAAATGATGACATCTCAATGCACATCTGTGGAGTGCAAGTGAGATGTAATGATTTGCAGCGTCATCTATAAAGTAACTTTGTATCATGGATCTATGAAATCTATGTCCATTCTTTGTATGTACCTATTACAATTCATTGAAATTAAATAACTCATTCTGAAATCAAATTGGCGTCATCTACGATTCGTTTTTTTAATAAATACGCGTGTCAGTTTTTAATGTTAAGATGGTCAGGCCCTCCGCTGCGTTGAGTGGGATCCGCGCGCGGTCGAGCTCATAGTTAACTGGTAATTGTAAAGATAGCACCGACCAGTGAATCTAAAACCTTGCGCTGCGCTGTGCGTAAGCTGAGCTCCACCGCGCGGGTTCCGTTCAACGGAGCGGAGGGTCGGTTTTATTGATAGGTACAAGCTTCCCTCTGTGAGGTTGGGGGACATAGGAACACGCAAAATTTCTAGTGCGGTATTACCAGCTTCTTTGCTACACACAAATTGGTAGAAAAAATCTTTACTTTCTTAGGATGTAGCATATCTGGTCTAGCTGAGGCCAAAAACACGTGAAGACTGGCTTGTCAAAATACTGAATTGTATACGGAAGTGGGATCGGCCCTTATGTTATGAGTTAGCACGGAAATATCTTTTAGATACGTGTCCTATCTAGTATCGCAGCATCTATCCACCTTAGGGTGGGTGGGTCGGTTAAAATTAAGTGGACAGCTTAAGGTTAGGTATATAACAATTATTTTGTTATATTTCAAAAAGTATAGCTCCGATCGCGCTCAATCCAACGGGACACGATCGGGGACCGCGGCCCGCGTGTTTTGATGCGTGGAGCTATTTAAAGAGGGTGAAATTTAATTTTTAATCGAAAAAATACAGGAAATTTTGAAAAATGTAAGTGTAAAACGTTGAAAATTTTTTCACTATTGAATCTATATACTTAAAAACAACGCAGGACGGTCCGCCACCAGCGGCTGCAAATTACCAAACACAAAAACACCACACAATTAGGAAACGAACAGAGACAACACGAATATATGAAATTTCTTACAAAAATATTTGCAAAAACAGGTTTTAGATTGTAATTTGAGAATGTCTCGCGCACTCATACGAATAAGCTCCGATGATTAGTGGAAACTATAACACCAAGTAACCGAGATACGGAAACCAGGCTTCGCTGCTTCTCGACTTGTCTGGTTCTCAATTTTTTTTATTTTTTTTTTACATTGGATCGGTTTTCGTTTGACTCCATCTCACCTGATGGTAAGCGACGATGAAGTCGAAGATGAATCACGCTTGCCCAGAAGAAACCTATTTACTCTTTTTTTTAAAACACCAGGATCATACGCACCTGGAAAGACTGATGATGGGAGAGAGTTCCACTGCTTCGCTGTTCGCAAAATAAAAGAGCTCTGAAAACGCTTTGCACGAACATGCGGCAAATTGACAGTGTACTAATCGTAACTAAATTTGACTGGCGTGCGAACAGAGAATATTTTTTCATCAATCTTCATTTTATTAGTTAGTCTGGCAGATCAAATGCAAAGTCAGTTAGCAGTTTTTCTGGCAGGACAACTTCGAAGTATAAGTTAGCAGCTTGTGTTTGGCTTAACAAATCGAGATAACCTCTTCGGATAAACCTATAACTTAGATGTCATCATCATCGACAACCATAATAACCACCGTTGAACTAACTCCTCCCAATATCGCGGTGGAAGAGGACAGTTTTTCAGAAAATATTAAATCTTCCTCGTATGAATTGTTTTTAACCGAATTCAAAAAATGGATTTTTTCAAATTCGTCTGTATTTTTTTTAAATGTTTGTTCCCTCAGAACTTTTTAACGAGTGAACCGATTTTGATGTTTCTTTTTTTATTCGAAAGCTGATGCTTGTCGTGTGGTCCCATTTAAATTTTATCAAAATCGGTCAACCTTTATTGAGTTAACACTCCAAGAACTAAAAAGTTTTTTCCCTTGATGATATACTCATCGCCAATGAATGACAATCGATCCCACAGAAAAGAGATATCTCTATGATCGATCCCGTAAGTAGCAAGAGACACTAAAAAGAATGAAAAAATTGTTTACCGTAAGATGGAACCGATTTCGACACTTTTCAGTGTTGAAGTCGGTTACATTTTTCGTCTTTTTTTGCAAGTGTAAAACTCTTTCCAAGTGACTTCAATACATTGTAGTCACAATAATGTTAGTACATACATTACAAAAATAAACACCTTGATAAATTGAAGTTATATTTTAATGAAATCTATAAAAATATTAAATCTTACAAGTTGCTCATTATGTTATGACTCATTAAAAAACAACATTTTTTAAGTGACATTTACACTGTAACGCATAATGCTAATATTGACTGCTGAGCAGAATAAAGATATATATAGGAACTTATAACAATACAAATATATTATACAAAATATTCATCAAGTTTACGCAACATTAGCAATACTAATACATATATTTGAATAAACAATTCTTGTTAGACTTCGATGCAAATTGTGTACTTTGATTATGTATAGGCACTCGTATCTCCCTTACTCATAGAAAACATAGATTTCAACTATGGGTGCGGTCCAATTTGCGCAATTGATACCAATAGGATGAACAGAGCTGATCCGTATAATTGTACGAATAGCACCAAACGATTGCACGGCGGATAGGTGAGATGTCATCGATGACGTCACCACTCTAATAGTATTCACATTCCCGCCGGTGGGCACCGTGAGCACTCCGTGCCAATAGCGTGAGACTAATTCGCCCAAGCATTGGCTTGCTTAAGAATCTGTGGCTCGAATGTTACAACAGTTGAAAAGTTAAAAGTCTGAGACCTTTTGCAGTTGTTCACAGCTCGTAATTCTCTTTCTCAAGTACTCTATAACAGTTAAAATCCGTTAATAATTATGAGAAGCTACGGAGGTCGTGTATTTGTTTAGATAGATGAAGTCATATGCATGATTTTGCTTGGTCTGAATTGTTAGTAATGCAAGCGGTCGTGAGCTTGCATTGGCAAATCGTTACAATCGTTAGTACTATTGGCGCAAATCGGACCCTATATGTATACAACTTCGTATTTCTTACGGCATCTGAGATTTTTTTTACTATAAAATGTTTTGCAAAATATCACCTGTACTGTCATTTACTTCACAACAATAAAAATACTAGCAAAGTGTGAGTTGGGCTTAGCTCTTTCACGGTTCAGCATTCCAACAGTTTGTAAAAGAAAGGGGCTGTGTTGGTTTTGATCACATACAGCTTCAAAATTACATTACAAGCAGGTTCAGTTGTTGGTTAAACATAATTACATAATGTACCGAAATTCCAGAATGTTAATTAGTTTAGTTTTTGAGATACACACTGTAACAAAAATGTAAAGATATAAGAGCACGTTCCGTTTTGCGCTAGCGGTGCTAGTAGCTAGTGGATGCTTAAAATAATTCCGAGATGCACTGACAACTACACACAAAATCCATTTGACGTCATTAACCGGTGCTTACAACGCTCCAGATTACGAGGTAGAGTTGCCGAGTGAGCACTGTGAAACAGCTGAGATCGCAATCATAATAACACCAGTAGTTGCCTGTTTGTACTTACAATTTTGTGCATTTACCATAAAGATTTAAGCATAAATTTCCGTTCATTTATTTACTTTTTGAAAACACCTGAACTGTGTTTCATTGGAGCGCTGTTGCACTTCATAATTTTCCCGATTTGCTTATGAGCATCAGTACTGTCGGTGTACTTTTCATTTCGGTACAGCTACGCTACATACCTAGAGATCGTTCAGTCTAAACTAATGCACGCTTCTTTAATATATACCCCTATATGAAAAATTGTGTATATATACGCATTACACGCAATCTCGACAGCGGTCACTTTTAAATTGAAAGATCACGACTTACAATCGTCACCCTAATGAAAGAGGCCAAGCAAACTATCTATGAATATGGGGTGTTAATATATGAATAAGGCTTTTGTCTCATTTATATTATTTGGTACTACATTATATACTTAATAAGAATTGCTTTCATTTATCGTTGGGGAAAGTACTACATATATATTTTATAGGCTAATGCCATATGCTGGACTATATTTTGTAAACATTTGAATGATTAAATCACTGGCAACAATTATATTCTATAATTAAAAGCAAACAGACCTGGGGAGTTAATGTCTAACTAGAACGGGAATATCTACGAATAAATATGTAAAGAAGTGTGACTATCATACAGTCACTTCTTTGATTTCGGTCTCATCAAGTTCTCAATTAACAAAAAATTCACAATGTTCTAAATTCAATTGCATTGGTTAATTGATTTGACGCTTAGAAATGATCGCATCCGATTGGTCGCGTTAATGTGATGTTGTTTCGTCATTCGGTGCATTTTTAAAACCACGCCCGCCGCGGTTTATTTTGCGTTCTGCTGTTTTTGAGCTTGACTTACATTTCTTCACACATTTATTTGTAGATGGAGATTAACTAATTTTGTCAATTTCCTTCGAATTTCAAAAACAATACCATATTAATTCCCATTGGAATTAGACAATAAGGCCCCTGTTCACACACGAAGATGCACCCTTCCACAGTATATAATAATCATTGATGGGCATTTGTACATGTAGGCTTCGTTTGTTCATTACGTCTTAGTGTGGGTGTAATAAAATAATATACAGTAAAATAATATAAAATGTAAAATATGGTCGCTTGGGTAGACGCAACTTCATTAAAAAAATATAGAGGGGTATGCCTTCGTGAGTGGAAAGGTTACGATTTAATAAATACGATATTTTAAAATTTGAGATCCTCAATTCTCATATTGACAATAGCTACAATATCATAAGGTATATTTTCGTTTGTACTTGTTTTATATAACTACAGGTTCTTTGTTGGATGTGTAGAGACTGGCCGCGAAGACGATGTCTCGTTTGATGGCAGTAGATGCTTCCATCATTTTAGCTTGGAGCTTCGGGTCGCCGATCGCTACTGCCGCGTCTTTCACGTCTATCAGCAACTGTGGAAATATTGGATATATTATATACCTATATATAATTATATAACCAGCTGCGCCCCGCCGTGTTACCCGCTGTTTAACTAAAATATCAAAGTTGGCTGGAATAAAACATATGTGCCCATCGAAACACCATATTTTTTCACCAAAATAAGTAACCTAAGTGTCAACCCAGAGTGTAGCTACCTCCATACCAAATTTCAATATAATTAGTTAAGCTTTGCCTAGATTAGTCAGCAAACAAATATATTTAAATTCCTTGCTCATCCCATAGAAAAACTAAACTTTTTCGAAACAAAAAGTAGCCTAGGTGGCTAGCTATTCCAGGTTGTTATCTACTTTCATATCAAATTTCATCAAAATTGATTCAGTCGTTTGAGCGTGAAGAAGTAACAAACATATAAACACACTCACAAACTTTCGCATTTATAATATTGGTAGGAAGTAGGATAGGATAGTTTGATGTTACCTTTGAACCTGAGTGTTAATCCTGATTCTAAGCTACCTCCATACCAAATTTCATTATGATTAGTTAAGCCCTGGCTTGGTTAGAGAGCAAACAAATATATTTCAATTCGTTGCTCATCCCATAAGAACACTAAACTTAATAATAACAAATATTTTTAAAATATTTTAATGGATAGATTCAGGCGTTACTTTGCGGAAATCCATATTTAATAATAACAAATACTTTTAAAAGTATCCTAAAAAATATTAAATAATATTTAAATAAAACACTTAAAAAAGCATAAAATTATCTATCTAGTGACAATTCCGCCTAATTTTCCTGTTATCTATGTGACGTCACAAACATCACGCAGCCTAACCGGAAGAATACCCGACTAGTTTCGCTTCTAAACGAAGCATCCTCAGAAGGTCTTAACTCTATGAGCGCACGATCGAAAATTCTCGATCAGCGGAATGGTCACTAGATATATTTATGTATTTTTTTGAATTGTTATAGTAGTTTTATTAAAATATTAATTTGATGTTTTCTTAAAATATTTTAAAAATATTTGTTATTATTAAATATGGATTTCCGCAAAGAAACGCCTGAATCTATTCATTAACACTAAACTTTTTCGAAACAAAAAGTAGCCCATGTGTTATTTCAGGGTGTTATCTACTTTCATATCAAATTTTGACAAAATTGATTCAGCCGTTGGAGCGTGAAGAAGTAACAAACATTTAAATACACTCATAAGCTTTCCCATTTATAATATTAGTAGGATAGCTATGGACTGCCGTGCAGCAGGTTTATGAATCGATCTCCACTGCCTGCGTGAGCTTCACTGCATAGTGGAAGGGCATTTTGCGCATGCCCGCCTGGCTAGCTGCCTCAAGTAGAAAATCGGTCGCCAAGCACCTAACAGTGTGTTCCGGTAGCAGTCCTTGAGAGCCAGTAACTTAACAACCATACGTCTCAGGGTGATGGGCGAAGTGATTTTTTCGTTGCGACGAAGTGCATCTGTTATAGGCAGAGGTTAGTCAGCTTAACATCAGATGGGGACACTTTCATCACAATCACATAAAAAAACACACACACAATGCCACGGTAATATACTATTGCACCTCACTGATTCTCTGCCTAGTATACTAAATTTATTGCGTTATACTACGTGACATTGTGGCAAGTTTATAAGATTTTGAAGCAGTGATGGCTGTGGCATTGGCTATGTACTGCCGCGCAGCAGGTCTTGGGTCTTCACCGCATGGTGGAAGCAGGCATTTCGGTCCCGGTTGTCGTCTTACAATGGCAATCGTTACAGCATGGTGATAGGGCATTTTGCGAATGCCTGCCTGGCTAGCGCCTACCCTCAAGTAGAAAATCTGTCGCCAAGAACCTAACGGTGTGTTCCGGCAGCAGTCCTTGAGAGCCAAAAAATTACAGGCACATGAGACTCAACAACTGCATGTCTCAGTGTGACGGGCGCAGTGCAATTCGTCACATGACGAAATGCAGTTGTTATAGGCAGAGGTTAATCCGCCTAACATCAGGTGGGTCTTGTGCTTGTTCCTTCACAATAACATAGAAAAGCCCTTTAATTATCTGTGAACGCATCCAAAAACAATAGACTGCGACAAAATTAAAATAATTACCTCTTTCTTTTTTACATTACAATGGCGTTGTTGCATTTATAATAATTATCATCTTTCAGTGCGTGTTCAAGCAATTTCTACGACATTGATACACAGGTCTAAGATCTATGATTTCACACAGAGAATGTAACTTTATGTTTGGGTGTTTTTTTTCTACTCACCTCATGCAATTGCTGGATACATCTGACAATGATGCCTTCCTGCACGTCCGTAAGGTCCATTATTTCGGCGAAGGGCTTCTCCAGAGCCCATTCGTACACGACGCGGACTAGACCAAAGTTCAGCCTCTCTTGTTGCCCTTCAAATTGGCTCACCTGCAAATATGACAATTATAAAAACGCTTTGGCTTTCAATACCATAAATATTAATCAGTGGAGATACGAATTTATATCGAATTTTAGAAGTTCTGAAACTGATCCCCTGGTGTAGTCATTGGCTACTTTTGATAAACAAATTTTGAAACGCTGTTTGGCGTTTTATGGAACCAGTTCGTATCAGTACATGGGCCACACTTTAAAGTGTAGCTAATGTACTGATTTTAATGAAAAATTTCAGGTATAATGGATTAGATAGATAGATATAAACTCTTTATTTAACACCTTAAACTATACCAAAATTAAAAATATTTAGCTTATAATAGTGAACAATAGGCGGCCTTATCGCTCAAAGCGATATCTTCCAGACAACCTTTGGAGAGGAGCAAGTTTTGACAAGGGATGGCGGTGTACAATATCCCTAATAATATTGATATTTATAAATATCTACAATATAATATACAACATAGATAATTAATGTATTCTTACATAATATATACATATGCATACAAAAATATATACATATATACAAATACAGTACATAAATATGATGTTTACACGTATGGAGCTTATGCTAGCACGGCAGGTAAAAAGCTTTAACTTTGTCTTTGAAAACATTTAAGGACGGAGCTCGTTTGGTATCAAGTGGCAATGCATTCCAGAGTCTGTCGGCTTCGATCGAAAACGAACGGTCATAAAACGAGGTAGTGTGTGGAGGTAATTTAAGCATAAGATTCTCTGATGACCGTAAGCAAAGAGAATTAGAGGCATTCAGGTAATCAAAACGCTCTTTAAGGTACTGGGGTGAAGAAGGGTTGAACAAAATATTGTAGAGAAGAGATAGGATGTGAGCATTCCGGCGACGACGTATAGGAAGCCACTTGAACTTGGTGCGAAATTCAGAAACGTGGACGTTTAGTATAGTATCTCACTATATTTTCTCCATTAATCTAATTTGATTTTTAACAGCTCATACAAAGTTAACCACAAAGAAGACTGATAGAATCCTGATGTTTCTTCTAGGGGTCTCATCAGAGAAGAGACGATAATCAAAATTTCATAGTGCCACATTCACTACTCTTCCAACGAGGCAGTCGAGGACAACTTCTCTAAAATATGTAATGTCAAGCTATTTTCTTGTGCATAATTTCGATTCAATTTTTATGCAATAGTGATGGAAATAGCACGAGATCCACCTGGTATTAAGCGGTAACCTCTGCCTATAAAAAATGCACTTCGTCACAAGTGGCAAACTGCACTGCACCCGTCACCCTGGGACATAAAGATGTTAAGTATCATGTGCCTGTAATTTCAGGTTAAAATTGGCTGTTTTTATCCAAGTTAAGCCTTAATAATTAGCTAGAACATAGTGATATATTACCATGTACTTAGCCTCAATAGTGCTCATTTCATGATCAATCTGTTCGATCGCTTTAACGCCCTCAGTAAGCTTGTCAGTCAGTTGGTTCTCTACGTTCGTCTTGGCTTGGAACACGAAGCAACTGAGCAATGCCGCTATTTCTGCTGGGTTCTTGTCTGTGAACACGTTCCGGAACACAAGCTCCGCTAGGATCAGCTCGTTAGTGCCCATTCCGCAGGCAACTCTGCCTGTAACAAGTATTTATTTTAATTCTGGATATAGGGCATTTTGAGAATGCTTTCCCGGCTAGCTACATATCATCAAGTATAGATAGTGCCATCCACGAAGACGAGCTCTACTCTTTTTCTTGATCGCTTAATCGAAGTAAAGCAACTTTCTTGTCATGATTAACGCAATGTGAACTAGGCTACTCGTGTGCATCGAACTGTGCGTCAGCTCGCGACTGGCGCCCGGTTCAGACTCCCCGCACCCCACGATTCCCTCTGTTGAAAAAGAGAGGGACGCGTCTTCGGGGATGGCACTATCTATAATCTGTCATCAACTGTGCTCAAGAGCCTGTTCCTAATATAGGTTAAGCGAGTTAACCATCTTCGACCACATCATCACTTACAATCAGGCGAGATTATGGTCAAAAGCTAGTCAAACGCAAGTAAAAAATTCTTAGATTGTAATTTTTGTTCATTGGTACCTGCTAAGCGAAAAAGCAAACAATAGCACAAAAGGGAACATTTCCAACAATCCGTCAACTCATCAAATTGAAAGATCATGCTCCGGGAGAGCAGCCCAAGGGACATCGTCAAGCGTTCGTTCAGTGTAGGCAAATAGTACACTAGCAGGAAATGTTACTTTTCTTTGTCAACTATCTCACCTGATGGTAAGTGATCATGTGGTTGAGGAAGGTAAATTAGACCCCAGAATCGGAACTGGCTCTGAAGCATAACCGCCGGACCCGTTAGGTACTTGGCGAAAGATTTTCTACCTGAAGTTGGTAGTTAGCCAGGCGGCCATTGGTCAAATGCAAAACACAACCCTAATTGGCCGACTTCGACGAGTTACCGAGTGTTGAAGTCAGTTCCATTAAAAAAATTCACTCTTTTTAGTGACCTTTGCTACTTACGGAAACGATTGTCATTCACTATTAACAACTATATCATCAAGATAGGAAAATATTTTTCAGTTATTGGAGTGTAACTCAAAAACAGCTTGACAGTATTTGATGAAATTTAAATGGGACCAAATGGCAAGCATCAGCTTACAAATAAAAAAAGAATTATCAAAATTGGTAAACACAATCAAAAGTTCTGAGGAAAAACCCCCTCCAGAGAACCACCTCCTTTTTTGAAATCGGTTAAAATATAAAATTACCTTTCAATATAACATTGTCGTTTTCATCTATATAGTTCAATTCCTTCAACACCAATAGCCTTCTTTGGTAATCAGGGTACAGCGCAAGGTTCTCAAACGAAAGTAATCGTTTGTACTTGTCACGTTTTCTCTCCGTCTGCTTGCGTTCATACACTATAGCGAATTCAGTCTTAAAGTTTGCAATGTCGGTGGATTTTCTTTGGGCTTCTAGTTCACTCTGGAACATACATATAAACACCTTACTTTCTGAGTATGAAATCTATGCAAGTGGTCACTCCTAATATGAAGTATTCAATCGTATACTGATTACTGTTTAGGTTTGTCAACATAGACATAACTTTGCCTGTTACGTTACGAGGGAGATTCTGATAGTAATTTTGTTAGTAGCAGCTGTCAGGAAGTTAAAATATGGACTGCATGACATATGATAATTAGGTAGATATGTATTACAAGAATTCGGCG
The DNA here is from genome assembly GCA_963854805.1 of Plagodis dolabraria. NCBI lineage: Eukaryota > Metazoa > Arthropoda > Insecta > Lepidoptera > Geometridae > Plagodis > Plagodis dolabraria. The sequence goes on along the minus strand of OY978459.1, from coordinate 13,951,927 downwards.
AAATCAGGGTGCGAAAGTAAAAAAGGCTGTTGATGAAGTGATATGATATCTCGTAAAGAATCAATCTGGAATTCATGAAAGAACATCAGCACTTAGTCCATAATTAGGCCGTTAAGAATTGCTGTTGCCTGCAGAAGATAGAGTATCATTGGAATTAGAAACACAACCAATTTCAATTGTTTTTTTTTATTGTGTATAGGCTAGCTTTTGACCACAGTCTCACCAGATAGTAAGTGATGACGTGGTCGAAGGTGCTAAACAGAATGCTTAACCTAGATTGCAAACTACAGCTTCTGGAACACACGGTTATGTGCTCGGCGACAGATTTTCTAAGGCTGCAATCGCAAGGTAGTGTTTTGTGGATATGGATTACTTTGTGTTTTAAGACGTAGGTATACGAAGTCTCTATTGACAGCATAACATCAGGAATCCAATACATGTATACTATGATTTCTAATACCTTATCTATTGTCAGCTTTGCTTGCTTTGCAGTGCTTTGCTACTTCGAAACAGTGTTGCTTCAACTATAAAAATAGAAATAATTATAGACTGTGTTCTTAAATCTTGCCGCAGGCCTGAGCTTCATACTAGCTAGGTAGAGCATTTAGCGAATGCTTGCCTGTCTAGCTACCACCCTCAGTAGTTAATCTGTCGCCTAGCACATGGTGTTTCGGAAGCTGTTCTTAAGAATGTGTGCCAACCCATTTAAGGTGTTTTTTATGTTATTGTGACTGGACAAGCTCGAGGCCCACCTGCTGTTAACCTCTCCCTATAACAGATGAATTTCGTCACAAGTCACGAACTACACTGCGCCCGTCACTTTGAGACAGATGTTAAGTCTCATGTGCCTGTAATTTCACTGAACCAAATCTTAGACACCATAACGTACTACGAAATTCGAAAAAAATATTATAACGCTCGATATTTGTTCGTGCTTCGGCAACATCGTAATTTTTGGCAATACTTTGTTGTACTTACCATGCATCGTTTCATCGTATCCAGGGACTGAAGTATTTCGCCGGAAGTGATGGAGAGAGACTGCGTCAAACTGATTCGTTCTAACGTTGTTGCGCCGGTACGCACTGCGTGCGACAGCCTAGATAGTTCCTGCACTGCGTTCGCGCAACTAGAGCCGACCGGCGCGTCTTTGAACCTGAAGCGCGGATAATGTATAATGAGTTACAGTTTAAATCTATATAAATGGCGGATTTAGAATATATCTACGTATAAATTTTATCTAAATTCATAAAGACGTTATCAACGCTATAAAATATGTAAAAATGTAAAAAATATTTTTGTATTCATAATATTAGTCAATTTGTTATGCACTATACATCTTTGAGTAAGTAAAATTCTAAAAAAAAATTGTCATTTCACATAATCCGTTCTATATTATATGAAATGACATTAGAATATGTTTTATATTCAAACAACATATTTTAGAAGCCAATCATTTTCCTTACATAGTCCCTACTAATGCGGGGTCTCTACAATATGTCTTCAGGAAGCGTAAATCCACAATCTATGTGTGATATTTTGTTCAATTGTTTTAGGAAGAGTGCGGGGCAATATCTGTGTCAGTACTTTATTAAACACCTTGTGACGTTTTGTGCGAATTCGAAACTCAATATAAAATGCTTTGATGACACATATTTTCGAAGCAGTGATGGCTCAGTGGCATTCGGTATGGACTGCGGCGCAGCAGGTCCATGGTTCGAATCCCGCATGCATGGTTCACTGCATGGTGCAAGGGCATTTTGCAAATGCCCGTCTGGCTAGCGACCACAAGTAGAAAATTTGTCGCCAAGCACCTTACGGTGTGTTCCGGCAGAGGTTAGTCCGCTTAACATCAGGTGGGCCTCAAGCAACAAGCTTGAGGTCCACCTGATGTTAAGTGGACTTAAGCGTCACATTATAAAAAAGAATTGTGAATTCTATTTAGTTGACAAGAGTTGCCAAATTAGTTTTTTCAACTCAAAACTGAAATAATATTCTAATATCCACATTATAAACATTGTATTAAAAAACAATATCACCTAAGTAATTGCTTATTATAAATTTAGTCTCTTTCAATTAGGTAATAGTACATTACTGCAGCGGCCAGCATAGGAGGCATTGATGGACGAACGTGTAAATGTGGGCCGAGGCGAAGCCGACGCACACATACGTAAGTCCATCAATGCTTAGTTGTGTTGTGGCCAAGGCTTGTATAGTGCTTTTCTCAAATAATGCGCGGAAATTAAAACAAAGTAGTACCTAGGCAGAATTTTTTACTTGAAGATACAGTTGTTAAATGTACAATTTTCAATAACGATTCTATTTGCAGCCAGATCGAAATTTAAATAAAACCTTTGATAAGTTACCTCCTTGGTTGCCATGCTACGAAGTAAAAGATCGTTCCATTTTTAAATTACACGACAGATATGAGTTTACAATGCCATTTATTTGGCCGCTAGACACGACAGATATAGATTTTCATACATTTTTTGCCGGCCGCTGTGCGTATGTATTTGATCAGTACAGCAATTTCGATTTATCTCGAAGAAGGTTGTCAAAATAATGCTCACATTTCCAAGCATGTTTGAGAAATATTTAATTAAAATTTTAACAAAAATATACCGACTTTTAACATAAAATACTCATTATTAGGGATAACTCAAATACTACTCGTCAGATCTCACTCAAATTTAAATGGGATTACAAGCAACAGCTTTCGAATGTTAAAAAAAATCATTATAATGGGTACACCCGTGAAGAGATATGAGGTAACACACACAAAAAATAAAGTCGAAACAACAATCTCCTCCTTTTTTGAATTCGGTTAATTACAAACCCCCATTACCCCGTGGGGTGCCAGGTTAGAATAGCACCTCCCCATATCATCCCGTGGGTGTCGTAAGAGGCGGCTAAGGGAAAAATACTGGAAGGCGGGCAGCAGCGCCTTCCAAAGATCTGCCAACTTACACTGCGATCCCCAAGACGCCTGCCAAGCGTGGGTATTATGGCAAATGCCTCCTTAATAGGGGAGGCTGTGTTCAGCAGTGGACGATCCGGCTGTTACAGTAATTACAAACGGAAACGTTGGCATGATGTAAAATTGAGATAATGATAATATGGTTATAAGCTATAGACTCAAAAACTCACCGAGGCATTTGTCTCTTCTCCCAATCTTGTATAACAATTTTCTCATCGAACTTGAGATTCATTTTCGTGATAGCTACTATGTGTTTGGGCGCTATACATATTATAGTATGGTCTGTGGTGCTTTCGTCGGTCCCTGTGTAGTCATACATAGCAGAAAATCCCAGCATTCTGTACCAATTCTCGTCCACATCGAACTTATATCTATTAGTTTCCTTTTCAGCTGTGTTGAGTACTAGTACTTTGTACGGGGTTTGCCGAGGACCTGAAAATTAGGCCAGAATTGAATATAATATAGAAAGAATATCAAAATGAAATCCAGTTCTAACTTATATTATAATATCATCTGAAACTTATACGAGAGTGATCACTACTAATATTATAAAGGAACCAATATTATAAAATATTATTTGTGAGTGTGTTTGTATGTTTGTTACTTCTTCATGCTCTACAGCTGGACCAATTTTTATGAAATTTGGTATGGAGGTAGATGAGGCCTGAAGCGGACAGTGCACTTTATTGATTCGTAGCTAGAGTCGCCTATTTATTAGAATGGGCTTGCGGAGTGATCCTTCTCGTCCTTTTTATCCTGTGATAACATGTCGATTAGAAATCAATCAAATGCATATTATTTAAGGTATATCCCTCATATCTTCCTGTGAGAATCGTAAGAGGCTACAAAGAGAAAATAATACAAGGGAAGCAAGACAGCAGTGCATTCTAAAGTTCTGCTATCTGAGATTCCCAAGAGACCAAGCATTAGGATTATGGCAAACCCAAAGGCAGTAGTACACTGCCTTTGTTCTGTGGACGCTAAAGCTGTTGATATGATATTTTAAATAGATTTTCTAAGGAAAGTTTGTTATCTGAATGATCATTAATGCTTACCGCTACCATTCAAATAAACACCAAGCTGATTGATGTATGGGCCAGACGATATAATCAGAACCTTCCCGGGCACTAATTCCTTAGCCACCTTCGACTGACTCAACAATATTGGCATTATATCGTTCAACACGTCCACGTAAGTAGCAGCTGTATCATAGAAGGTGGCTAGAGGGGTGAGATGTGACGCGAGAGGGGTACTGCACTTCTCGGTATATTCTTTTTCCGCTGCCAAAAGTTTCTTTCTATAGTTATCTGCTTGGAGTATTTGGCTGAATTCCCGGAACGAGCGCTGCATCATGCCTTCGACTGATACTGTTTCCGCTCTGTGAAAAATAGTACTTTAGATTGAATAAATGTGTGGATTGTAATATAACAAATATTATATCCACTAATATATATATATGATATGGAACCAACTTCCGATACTGATAAGAATGAGATATTTGAAGGCGGAACTATGTTGATTTAATAGACTGGTCACAGTTTATAATTTTTTTTTATAGCTGATAGGCTAGCCTTAGACCACTATCTCACCTGATGGTAAGTGATGATGTGGTCGAAGACGTTGTTCAGGCTAACCTAGAATTACTGGCTTTCAAGGACAGCTGCCGGATCAAACCACTAGTTGGGTGAGGACAATCATGGTTCGATTCCACAAGTTACTTCATACACTATTGTAAGTCAATTCCATTTTAAAAAATATATTTTTTTATTCACTGTTTAGTGATCCATACTGCCTAGAAGATCCTTCAATCGCTTAAAATGTTGTTTATCATAGACATGAGTTGCAATTATCATTAAATCATCCAGATAGGCAAATTATTATTTTTTCAGTTGATTGGCGATTCAAAGTCAAAGTCAAAATCATTTATTCAATTTAGGCGTCTACGACGCTCTTATGAAGGTCAATTACAAATTTTAATATTGAAATATACTACATTGTACTGCCACGTTCAGCAAACAAAAACTATAGAGCCACTGCGAGAAGAACGGGCAAGAAACTCGGGGCCATTCTTTTAAACGTTTTTTAACAATGTGTTAAGTACATACTATATAGTAAAATTATTACAATACTTAATTTATATTACGTAGGTGACAGGCGCTAACTGGGCAGAGGCGAACCAGTCCAAGCATTTTTGTCGTTTAAGTAATCACAAACTGTGTAGTAAGATTTCTTTATCAAAATATTCTTCACATGCAACTTGAATTTTCTTTCTGTGAGCATTGTAATATGTTTGGGCAATTTATTATAAAACCGCACACAATTGCCTAAGAAGGTCCTTTTATTTGTCTATGCTAATCTAAAACCTGGCACCGCTATTTTATTTTTATTCCTAGTGTTATAATCGTGATTGTCACTGTTTGATTTAAATTTGCTCAGATTTTTACGAACATACATAATATTTTCAAATATATACAGACTTGGTAAAGTTAAAATATCAATTTCTTTAAAAAGATCTCTCAGGGATTCCCTGGGATCCATTTCATATATGGCTCGAATTGCACGCTTTTGTAAGATAAAGATTGTCTCTATCTCAGCAGCAGCTTCCCACAGCAATACACCATAAGACATAATACTGTGGAAGTACGCGAAATAAACGAGCCTAGCAGTAGCTACGTCTGTTAGCTGTCTTATCTTACGAACTGCATATGCAGCAGAACAAGTCTTCCGGATAGATCTTGTATATGTGGATTCCACTGTAAAGTTGAATCGATTTTAATTCCCAGGAAGACTGTCGCATTGTCAAAAGAGAGTTTTTCTAGGCCAAGCTTAATGTTTGGTTCAACATAAGTAACATTTGGTAAAGAAAACTTTCAACATTTGGTATTTTTTGAATTTAAGAGAAGATTATTAGCCGCAAACCACTTAGAGATCATAGATAACACATTATTTACTTGAATAAGTTCACTATCCCTCCTATCTACTTTAAAAATCAGGGAGGTATCATCTGCGAATAAAACTATATCGCAGAAATTTTTAACCATGCAAGGCAGATCATTTATATATGCTAGAAACAGAAAAGGTCCTAAAATTGATCCTTGCGGTACTCCTATTCTTATCAAAGACCCGGAAGAAGTATTGCCATTTATTCTAACCTTCTGTAGCATGTCTGACAGATATGAATTTATAAGATCCAGAGCTTTTCCACGAATACCATTATGTGAAAGTTTTCGAATCAGAGTGCGGTGCTCTACACAGTCAAATGCCTTAGAAAGGTCACAGAATACGGCAATAGAATCTTGTGAACTCTCCCAGGCTTCAAGTATATGTGACATCAATTGAGCACCTGCATCTGTTGTGGATCTGCTCTTTGTGAAACCAAACTGATTCTCATTCAATATATTATGCTCATTAAATGGGATAGAAGTTGTTTGAGCATAATTTTTTCGAATACTTTACTCAGAACAGGTAAGATAGAAATAGGTCTGTAATTGCAAGGGTCCGATGTAGGCCCCGACTTCAAAATTGGAGTGATTTTACTTTGTTTCATTAAGTCGGGGAAGTTTCCTTTATCAACAAAAAGATTGAATATTGTTTTTAAATATGGTGCAATAATACATATTATAGACTCTGCCACTTTAACTGACATACCCCACAAATCTTCGGTGCTCTTAATGTTTAATTTTTAAATGTCTTTATAATTTCAAATATTGTTGTGTGTCTGAAAGAAAAGTCTGGCGATTTGCAGGGGAAATTATGTTTTAGCAGAGTTTCTGCTACATCGGGACATGCATCCAATGACTCAGTGACTTCTAGGGGTAAGTTAGAAAAAAAATTTTCAAATATATTTGCCACTTGTATTGGATCAGATATTTGATTTTTATCAACATTTAAGACATATGTAGAATCTCTAGGTTTATTTTCACCGGTCTCAGTATTTATAGTTTTCCAAATGGTTTTTATTTTATTTTTAGACTTGCTAATTTTGTTTCTAATAAAAAGAGCTTGTGTGCTAGACACAAGCAAACAGACTTAAACATTTTTGAATAGTTCCTAACATAATCACAAAACTGCTTGCAGGATGTCAAATTCTTCCTGCGATTACTACTCAACCTATATAGATCAAATTTAAATGGGACACTTTGGAGGTAAATTATACCTCTTGTATTGGGTATGATGCACCCAATACAAAAATAATCATCAGCAAGTTATCGCGTAACAACATATATAAGGTGGATATTAATTCATCAACAATACTGCGGGGGATGGCGTAGAATCGATATATTTAGGCGTTACTTTGCGTTACTAGGAAATCTATATTTTAGTTATTATATTACCGGATTGTCCTCTACTGAACACAACTTCCCCCATTAAGGGGGGATTTGCCATAATCTCCACGCTTGGCAGGCGTCTTGGGCATCGCAGTTTAAGATCCTCATAAGGCATGCTGCCCATTTTCCGGTGTTTTAAAGTCGCCTCTTACGATACCAACAGGTAGTAATGGGGGGTGACGTTCTATCCCGGCATCCCACAGGGTTCTTTATAACAAATATTGCAAAATAGTGACCATCCCACTATATTTCCTACTAAGCAGACTGCCGACGTGACAGAGTGCAATGATTTTAGGTTTTTATAAGGCATATAATAATATACAAGTCACATAAGTAGTTTTTTTTGTTTTTATTGTATGGTGTGTAGGTAGAGAACAAACTTCTTACCGTAACAAGCTCAGTATCATAGCGTATGTGAGTCGGAATTGCGAGGATAGTTTCTGAGGTATGCCCATCATCATGCCCTTGAGTGTAACCAAGTCAGGCACGCCGTCTTTGCACAGGATTATCACGGTACCAGTTTCATCCAAACCTGGGAGTAGCAAGTTAACGATGATGTAGAACTGATGGACTGATAACGTCGCTTTCGCTTTTATTGTAACACTGATAATTATCGGCAAATTTATCGTTATATTTTCCAGATATGAAGTAAACACCTGTTAACCTTATAACTGACAAAAAAGAAAATAATTAGCTTTTTCATAAAATTACAGAATTATAAAAAATTAACCAATATTTATATATATTATAGATTCGTTTCTATTTCTTGACTTTTAAACATCAGGAATTTATACAAGGTTATTGCAAATTAACTGGCGATACATGAGACAAGTATCACATAAGAAATAAAAAACAAATAGAGAATATTTTTTTGTTGGTTTTATTTGGTCGTGTGTAATGAGCCAAAGAATGATGTACAATAATGAACGGTGTTTAGAATCACATGCAAAACAATATGAAACAATATGAAGAATATGTTATATAATAATAGTAATAAGCTTCATCAGCTACTGATGTTTCCACAAAGATATTACCTATTCTTTTGTAAAATTACAGGCACATGAGACACGTTAACACCATACAGTACTGAGTACCACTAATGACACACGTCCAACTCAAAACAACTTCGAATAAAAATGTTATTTTTTGCTTTTTTTGCTATCGATACCTACTACTGTCACGGATCGTCAGTTAATGAGCAGTAACCTTGTATACTATGAAAATATATTAGGTATTTATGTTATAAACCGTAGTGGTAATTTATGTGCTCCAAACGATCTTTCATAAGATTATTGGCATATTTTATTTACATTCTTCTAAGAAAATTAAAAAATTAAATTAAAGCATTATTCTTCTAACAAAACAATGCTTTGAAACCTTTTTTAATTATTAAAGTACAATGTGTCCCTACCAAGGAGGTTTCAATTCAATTTAAGTACACATTATCTGTGGAAAGCGCGCTGCGCGCGCAACGCGCTGTTTCCGGGCCGATCTAAAGCCATGAGATTAAATAAAGTAGTGTATGCTACTGCATATAATTAGGTATTAAAACACTCGTGTAATCTTATTTTGAAACTCGCCTGCGGCTCGTTTCAAAAAACTCCACTCATGTTTTTTTTTATTTTAAATCTACACTCCACAGACTCCAGGGTCCGTGACTTTTTTTAACTATGACATAATTTATTAGTAAACAAGAAATATGAAATAGGAAACATGCAACATTCCAAGGGGGAATTCCATTTTTTTTTTCCGTTAATGTTATTAGCACCAGCATCCAGAGCAGACCAGTATCCTCTAGCAGCACCCGTTCACGAGTTGACGCATGTGCCAGCCATCGCCTTCCTCAAACATTTTTGAGGGAAGATGGCGACCCGACACACAACACCGCCGCTAGACAACACCTTTCTGTGAGCATGACCGCTCCAGATACCCGTGCCAACGATTACAATTACAAAAATAATTTGGGACTACAATAAAATAATATACCTACAGAAATTTACATATTTTGTTATTCTCCCACGTCACATTTTAACAGGGCCTCCATTACCGCGCTATTTCGATCTTTGATCGCCATTTTGAGGTGGTAATCATGGATGGCTTTCGCTGTCGCAACCATCGCCTTCCTAACGAACCGTCCTATGATGTCGTTTTCGTCATATCATCACACTTATATTTTAATACCCTCTATTATATGACAGTTGAAAGAAGACATAAACTACCATTACACAAAGCGAATTAAAGATGTAATTTTTACCTCTCCTGCCAGCTCGTCCGGCCATTTGAATATATTCTGCTGGTACCAACGTCCTCCGCTGCAGTCCGTCGAACTTGGTGACTTCATCGAACACGACCGTCCGCGCCGGCATGTTTACACCCATCGCGAATGTCTCCGTAGCGAACAGAATTTTAACCTGGCCCAAAATAGAATCTTCCATGGTGTATATATATATATATATATATAAATAGTATTTGTTTAGAGTACAAAATATTTCACCTGGAGGTGGAATCCAACTTAATCTCGGTTTTACGCACTGGTTTCATTAACCACGGGATTATCGAGGACGGTTTGACTGAGCCAAATATTGTGCTTTAACTGTATTTAACCGTAATATTAGGCCACCAACCTGACCACTTCCTGCCTGAAAACTACCTGTCTTCGAATGAAGAGCATTTTCAAACACTTAAATCTCGTACTGAAGTTGACACCCTTCTATATCTCTAAATATGATTACAAGCACTGTCGCGTATAAGTGAAATTTATTTTAGGGGGCAATATTTTTGCCCCATTCTGCTATCGAGAACCCGCGGTTTTACGCACTGGGTGCAATTATTTACATTGACAATATTTATAGATAGCCGCTCAGTGGGTCTTTAGTTAGAATACCATCGTTGAGCTTCACCACATCGAAATAAGGCATTTTTTAAATCTCGCCTGGCACCACTAGTACAGTTACCGAGCTGTCATTAGGACTTTGGTAGGCTAGCCTTGATTTCCCATTCTAGTCTGGGTCGCTACTACAATTCAACGAAGTTTCATTTTTCGTGTTACGCATGACACTTTACACAACGAAAATTGAATTTGTGGTACGAAGTTCGTTTTTTCATATTATCTATGGTCGGATCGCATCGTTCATCACAAATCGTGCCCGGGAATCTCCCAAACTACTCTGAGAACTCAATCAATTTTTTTCTTAGTTGCGGGAAATTAAAGAAAATTTTCACATTGTAAGAGTGAGAGTCCTATGTATAAGGATCAGCGAGAGGTGTCGTTCCAGAAGTTAGATACTCGTATTTAAAATTAACGTAAATTTCTTTGTTCTCCATAGGTACTTATATCCTCATTAGTATTGTGTTCTTTCTGCATATTTTATTATACTCGACTTTGACTATGAATAAATTATAATTTCATATTTTGAAAATATACAAACCATACGAATCCTATTTAAAAAATATCTTATTCAGAATCTACACAGGCAAATGCTTGGTAGTCTATGCTACGAACGAAGTTAAACAAAAGTGAACCAATACGTGTTTTGTGGATACCTTTCTTTCGGACGCAAAGTTCGAAACTTTGACGAATTAGAGTAAGCTAACCCTGATCGGTTAGCCTGAAGAAAGTCTTCGACCACACACCAGTAGATGAGATAGTATTGAAACGCTAGCCTATCAGCTTTAAAAAACCCCTCTAAGTTCTCAAAGATCTAAACAAGTAAGAAAATTATCATAAAAGAAATTGTAGGAACTTACAAATCCCGACTGAAACAGGATTTCGACGATTTCTTTGAGCAGCGGCAAAATACCGCTGTGGTGAATTCCGATTCCGTTTTCGAGTACTCTTTGCAGTCTTAGTACCTGGAAACGAGCAATAAAACGTCATCATTTTCAATATTTCAATATAAAATGTGTCTCATTTCTATGTTCTTAAGTTTTTTCAAAGTACTACTTACTTGAGGTAGTCTACGGTCAGGCTCTTTCAGTCTTAAAAGGCATCTATGGAAGAACGACTTTATATGGCTTTTTTCTTTGGCAGTGGTCAAGTCTACGGACATCAGATTATCTGCGTTTTGATCACACCTGCGGGCGGAGAGAGAACGAGACATGAAATAACGGCAATAAAAACTACTACCACACTTTGGTCACAGTAGATTTTGGATGCGATCACTGAGAACATATCATCCAAGATAAAACTTGAATAAAGCCGCATAATCCTTAGCAATCTGAACCTTGAGATTTTTAAGCAAGGAAGCCAACTTCAATCTGTTTTTTTTTTTTAGGGTTCCGTACCCAAATGGTAAAAACGGGACCCTATTACTGAGACTTCGCTGTCCGTCCGTCCGTCCCCAGTCTATCACCAGGCTTTATCTCAAGAACGCTGATAGCTAGACAGTTGAAATTTTCACAGATGATGTATTTCTGTTGCCGCTATAACAACAAATACAAAAAGTTAGCCAAGTGCAAGTCGGACTCGCGCACGTTAAAACACAAAAAGGTTAAAATATGAAGTCTAATGTTGTATAGCTAATGGTACGGGACCCTTCGTGCGCGAGTCCGACGCGCACTTGGCCGATTTCTTTTCAATAAAGGCAAACCCCATGTCTTCCTTTTGCTCCCACATAATTGGGTAAGGCACAGCATGCATTTTTCTTCTAAAAATATCCTAACGATTACCATGAAAAATAACAATTTATCTACAGTTAAACCATACCCCAAAAAGACAATTTCACACAATTTTTTAAAAACCATAGCCTATCTTTGACCATAATTTCACCTGATGGTAAGTGACGACATAATACTTATTCACTAATATCTTCCTCGACCATGTAATCGAACATGTTCATGGTAAACATAGAACTGAATTTCAATGACAGCTGCTGGAACACCGTTAGGTGCTTGGCGTGATTTTCTACTTGAGGGTGATAGCTAAGCCTGACAGGCATTCGCAAAATGCCCCACCCAAAATGTACACCAATCATTCTGGTAGTTATGTTATGCTTACCGATTCCTGGATAACGTAAAGGCGACTACAGGAAGCTTGTCTTTTTGTCTTAAATGGTCAATGAAGGCCACCCACATTGTTTGCTCGGCTTTAGGATTCATGAAGTTCTTACCACCTGAATAATTGAAATGATTATGTTTAATAATGATAAAAAAAATACATATTATAGATCTTAGAGCAACATATTATATTTTACTAAATAAATTATGCATTGGTAGACACATAAACATTGGGTAAGATTGTGACTGCTACATTTCGCGAGACATTTTTGCTCTCATGTAATAGGGATGCGCCTATTGCCATTTGCTATCTACCGGTCACAGATTAAACTTCTGTCTGCTACTGAGAAATAAGCTTATTCAGAATCGAACCCAGGGCCTGAAGATTCTAAAGCGGCCCATTCGCCACCACCAACGTGATAGTAGTACAGTCATAAGCATTTAGAGGTGTCTTTTTCATGTTAAGAAGCGATCGGATAAATCGACAAATCGTCCATCTGATGGTAAGCATCACACTTGGCCATTACAGTTGCAGTGTCACTGTTCTCATCCTGCTTGTTACAACACTGCACTCGTTACTCCGAAACCTTAGTTCTTATGTCTCGTTCACGCAGTAATTTCACTTGCTACGGTGCCCTTCACGTCTACACGGTAGTGTTTGCACAGTACTACTTTGGTGCAGCATATACTGACACTGCTGTAGTAATGACCAAGAAGGACACTTGCTAAAGAGACCTACTATCTGGTAGAGGTGAATATTACGGTAGTTAAGGTTAGTGTGTACCTACCGGTTACTATAACAAACTGGCAAACTAGACGAAGGCATGCATGCAAAACTTCACTGAGTTTGAACTTTGAAGACTTGATATTTAAAATTTGACGAAACTATACTTAGCTCTTTTCATACAAGAAAGCGCTGCATGCACACTATCCTTAACTATTGAAATATGGGTTTTTAACTATCCCTTAATGTATATAGTCGTTTATAGTGTAGTATACATTACAAATATATATGTAAAGATATGTAAGTCAAGCTCAAAAACAGCAGAACGCGAAAACTACCGCGGCTTGCGTGGTTAAAAAAAGTATACCATGCGGCGCAATAACATTACCTTGACTCGATCCAGCGGATGCGATTATTTCTAAGCGCCAAATCAATTAACCAATCCAATTTTTTTTAAGCGCTTAGCCATTCTGAATCGATCAGCAAAGTTAAGCAACGTCCGCCGCGGTCATGACTTGGATGGGTGACCGCTGGTGACATTACTACTGAGCGCTTCCGTGCTTCGGAGGGCAGGTTAAGCCGTCGGTCCCGGTTGTTGTCTTAGGATAGCAGTCGTTACAGCATGGTGGTAGGGCACTTTGCAAATGCCCGCCTGGCTAGCTACCACCCTCAAGTTGAAAATCTGTCGCCAAGCACTGTGCAGTGCAGTGTGTTCCGGCAGCTGTCCTTGAGAGCCAGTAACTCTAGGTTAGTCTGAACAACATCCTCGACCACATCATCACTTACCATCAGGTGAGATAGTGGTCAAAAGCTAACCTATCAGGCATAAAAAAATAATAATTTGGAAGATTGTGTGTGTTTTGTTAACTGTGAACTTGGTGAGTCGAAGCGGTAACTGTATGAGAGTTACACTTCTTTACATACGTATTCGTATAGTATACAAAATAGATATCGATTTTATACAGACTGAGTGTTCTTCAGTGTAAGAAACTTTTACAATACCTTTAGGACCGAAGTTTTTTTTAAAGTCGTTTTCTCTGGATTTTTTGGCGGCCGCTGCTTCATTGTAACCTCTCAGTTGGAAGTTACCTTCTTGGTCTATCACTAAGAACCGCTCGTGCTTTGATTTACCTCCGGAACCTAAAAGCCATATAATAATAGATAAACATTAGTTATAATATAAAAGTAGTTTATGAAGTACTAGCTTTCCGAGCACGGCTCCACCCGCGCGTATGTCGGTTATTTTTGCGCAGTTGGATAAAAACTATCCTATGTATTTTCCCGGGTCTCAAACTATTTCCATACCAAATTTCATTCAAATCGGTCCAGTAGTTTTGGCGTGAAAGCGTAACAGACAGACAGACAGAAAGACAGAGTTACTTTCGCATTTATAATATTAGTACTGATACCCAATTAGAATCTTGATTTATGTACAGCAAAAAATGTATTTGAAAAAATCACATTTTGTAATATTTCTTAATCTTTATTAACAAAATACTATGATAGAATATAAAGAGAAAATAAAGGGTTATTGGTAAAATGCTTACAACCTCTTAGGGTTGACTTCTGCTAGTCTTAACAAACATTATTATTTATATAATTTTGTTTAGAAATTATAATGTTTTCTTTTATGTTTTAATGCTTACTCCGAGCTAAGAGCGCCCGCTGCGGCAACACTCGACCTCGCCGAGTTCCATTTAAATAGAGTTTTGAATAAATACAGCAGCAGTCAACCCTAAGAGGTTATTAGCATTTTACCAATAACCCTGTAGCTGATAGGCTAGCCTTTGACCACTATTTCTTTGATGATGTGGTCGAAAATGTTGTTTAGGCTAACCTTGAATTACGGCTCTCTAGGTCAGCTGCCGGAGCACATCATTAAATGCTTGGTAACAGATTTTTTACTTAAGGTGGGAGCAAGCCAGGCTTACATTCACATAATGCCCAACTACCATGATAAAAAGACTGCCATCGTAAAAAAACTACTAGAACCGACAGAGACAGACAAAAAGAAAGAGAGGAGCTTAACGTGGTGCCCATCGAAACAAGGAAGTGCGCCTACGCGTATCAATGTGTTTGCCCTACTTAGAAAACATAAATACATACATACATCAATCTTGCCATGACTGTAGAACAAACTGTAAAGTAAAAGAACAAATAGAAAAAACTAGCCACGTGCGAATAAAGTAGTGATGGACGAGTGGCAATGGCTATAAACTACTTGAGCTTCACCGCATGGTAGTGGAATCTTTCTCCAAGCACCTAACGGTGTTTTACTGGCTACTGTCTTTGAGAGCCTTAGTAATATAATTAGGTTTAACCCGTCAACATCTTTGACCACATCATCACTTCCCTATCTTCTATGTAAAAGAACTAGCGTTTTTTTTTGTTTGGAACATGTTTTACAAGTATCTGTTGTTCAAGGCCGTCGTGTGGTAATTGCAGGAATTCATTTCGCATTTGACCCGTTTTATTGGATTTGTTACTTTTTTAAATTGTACTAATTATGTTCACCGCTTTAGTTTCAATTCACACCGAAGTGGCTACGGCAAGAAAATTTTACTGTCAAGCCATTTTCGGCATTGTCTCTATTAGTTTAATGTATAGTATATGATGAAAGAATTGACGGTGATGGCCCGCGAGCGGCCGCGCGACTTTTCAAGCGATACTATGTGTTGTTGTTATAGAGACAAAGTCGAAGATTGTTTGACAGTAAAACTGCGGCCACTGGCACTTCGGTAAGAATCGATCCTTACCTGTGTAAAGATAATGGCAGAGTGGCACCGGTCGTTTTGGCGTAGACACCACGTACACCTTCCGTTTCTTCGTGCGTCCCACCCAGTCCGCAAACTGGAGTGTGTTTGGTACAGTTGCACTCAACATTACTATGCTCACGTGAGCCGGCAGGAGTATTAGGACTTCTTCCCATACGTAACCACGCTGGAAATCAATATAAAGTTATTAACTTTCTTAGAGCCGGAAAAAGAAATACAGGGTGGAAACTTTCAGCGGGGCAGTAAGGGGAAGTACCTTATCCGTCGCAGCTACTCGGAAATGGTCTTAGGAGACTATCCACATTTTTTGTGGAATTTTGATACCCATTCACAGATTTTAAAAAAAAATATAGTTAGCAAGAAAATAGCCGTTTTTCATATATACATTTTTTGATGCTAATCGATCCTGTTTCTAATACTGATCAAAAACTTCTATGGAACCGACCATCGCTGGAGTACTCAAAAACGCTGTTTCTAGAATGTCAGGTGGAGTTAAATTTTCATCAGTATCCTAGGTGTTCCTTGACATTTTTGCTACTAAAGTTTTATCCAACAAAATATTACTCAAATTCGTATGTACGAAATAGCGCCAAAATGGAATAAGTCTGTTATTGGTCTATTGGCTCGGAACTAGGGCGATGCGCGCGCAGCGCGCTCTCCATAGATAATGTGTACTTAAATTGAATTGAAACCTCCTTGGTCGGGACACATTGTACTTTAATAATTAAAAAATTGTTTTAAAGCATTGTTTTGTTAGGAGAATATGTAATGCTTTAATTTATTTTTTAATTTTCTTAAAGAAGTATGTAAATAAAATATGCCAATAAAAGTCTGTATTTCATTTCATAATTAGAATATTACCGAATGAGATTATATAAATGAACTTTAAATCAATACGAGTATGTTAAACGGTAGAAATCCGTAAATCCATTTACCTCAGCGTTATTGATATAATGCACCTCATCGAATATAACAAACTCCAAGTCTCTCGTGACGTCAGAGCCACAGTAAAGCATCGACCGTAGAATTTCCGTCGTCATCACAAGGCAGGATGCTGACGCATTGATTTGCAAGTCGCCAGTAAGCAGGCCCACTTCGCCAAACATCTTGTTGAAATCATTGTACTTTTGGTTGGATAGAGCTTTGA
The DNA here is from genome assembly GCA_963854805.1 of Plagodis dolabraria. NCBI lineage: Eukaryota > Metazoa > Arthropoda > Insecta > Lepidoptera > Geometridae > Plagodis > Plagodis dolabraria. The sequence continues at coordinate 13,934,985 of OY978459.1, read as the reverse complement.
TTGGTGACGTGTAGATAGACCTAGGAAAAAATGTTTAATTATTTCGTTCAATTAAGGTTAATAAGAAAAATATTACTAACAACAACCATATTATTACTACATTTACAAATATTTATTGCGCAAAATTTTAACCTGAAGCAGTGATAGTTCAGTGGCTTTGACTATTGACTGCCGCGCAGCAGATCCATGGTTCGAATCCCGCTGCAGGCTTGAGCTTCACCGCATGGAGGAAGGGCATTTAGCGAATGCCCGTCTGGCTAGCGACCACCTTCAAATATAAAATCTGTCGCCAAGCACCTAACGGTGTGTTCCGGCAGCTGTCTTTGAGAGCCAGTAATTCTAGGTTAAGCCTGTTAACATCTTCGACCACAACATCACTTACCATCACGTGAGATTGTGGTCAAAGGCTTATCTATTGGATATAAAAAAATATAGATCAGACGAAATCGTTAGGTTTATATTTCTTTTTAACACTTTGAAATTAGTTATGTTTTAATATGTACGCATTATATTTATACAAGTAGCAATAGTACATGTTTTTTTTATTAATTTAAATTTAAAGCCACGAATTTTAGAATCAAAAATTCAAATAATATAAAGGAATAATTACCTACCGAGTGCAATTTCTCCTAGACATAGCAATCGCATATTCAGCAACAACAGTTTTACCAGCTGATGTATGTGCTGCTACAAACACATGATGTCCTTCTTCAAGTTTAAGAATTGCCTGGACAAATAAGTTATAGGTACATACAAAAGCCGCGAATAAATTTTATTATTATTAGGAAAAAGTCATGTACTTAATCCTTCTTATTCTTACTGCTGGTAACTGCGAGGCGGTAGGTATGTACTATTCTTTTTTAAGACTATTTTATGCATTGGCACAATGCCGACAGTCACATCAAAGCTAATTGTTAGAGATAATCATAATGAAGTGGCATGCAGAATTTGAACATCAAAGAACTGTTAACTCAGACAGTGGGGTCACTGGTGGAGAATCAGGAGATTCTCCATTGGCTTGCACGGCCCCACACGTTTGGGGGGGGAGCCTTGGTGAGCAAGGTCGCCCCTCTACAGACGCAGAAGCCTGATTAAGGATTCGGGCCTACCACTGGGGCAAGATGGTGAATGACCCTATCATGCCCCACCTCGGCGGAGGCTGCTCACGGGAGTTTTAGTGGGTTCAAATCCTACACAACCCCCTCCACTACCCCCGAGCAGGGCGAACACATTTCCACACTCAAAAAAAAAGGTTACGCAGACAACTACAAGGCGTACCTACTACGAATAACTCTTGACAACATTTACAAGAAATTAAACAGAATTCTTAATATACACGAATATGCAATCCTTGTAAGATATGTATGAAACAGTCAAACGCAAGCTGTCAAGGTATAAAAAGTGATAAACTCTGTAATAACAGTAATGTTAAGGATGTATATATCTGTACCTGCTTCTGGAAGTTATCTAACTCAAACGGATAACTGTGTGCCATATCCCTAATCTTCTCTCTGAATTCTGGCACTGGTTGAGACACGTCTATCATCTCGGCCCATTCCGTTGACGTGACGCCGAGCTTTATATTAGAACTGGTGATGTTCAGTATGGGAATCTCGGGGAGCTCCACTGGTGGCCTGATAATGGTGGCTTCAAGGAAATTGTCATTGTCAGGGGATTCAGTGTCGCGATCAATTATCTGAACAGGTTTGGGTTTCTTTGCAAGCTCTTCATCAGTCTTCCAAAGATCTGAAAAGAGAAGTTATAATGCTAAAATTTATAGTTTGTTAACATATTTTTTGCACTAGATATTAAGTCTAGTTACTTTAAAGAATACTATATTGTCAGCACACTTTGAAATACTGACCTCGTATGATACTTTTATGTTTGTAGTAAATATTTTTAATAAAATCTGTGCAGCCTCTTGACTATACCAATTATTAGATTATCAAAACTTGACGCATAGTCACTAAAAGAATTCAACTAGCAGTACGATACTTAACAGTTTGTTGTATCTTACACTCCTAGAGAGATATGTCGCCATATTTAAATCAATGTATACAGATATTTTATCGAATACTAACCTTAACATCATGTGTTTAGAGATGAGACAATAGACCATAGGAATATTATATGGTACATATTACTAATAACTGCTTAAAATTTTCATAAAATTTGTGTTAATAAGGCAGATTACAAGTCATAATAATAAATACAAAAATAGAAAATTAAGTGAGGTGCTCATATTTAACATAAGGAACACAGTTCCTTAATATTTTTTGTTGGTATTTTCTCCATCGTAAAAACGGTAATATACTCGTATACATGCGTCAAACTTTATGGTAAGAACTCTTACTAACAAGTTATCATGAAAACCAGATGTGCTAGGGCTAGTTGCCAAGTCCTAGTTTGACTCCTGCTTGCATATCATTTATCCATGATTTAAAAATAAATATATCTTTATCAAACTCTATATACAAACGATTTTTAATATTGGTACATATGGTGTGATACGTAACAATGCGAATCCGAATTGCAATTGGCACAATTTAATTGGGCTTTAATTTATAAAATATGCACGCTGCGAATTCGTATTGCAATTGGCACAATTTAATTGGGCTTTAATTTATAAAATATGCACGCTTATTCACTGGCGGCCTCAGCGACGCTCTGCGGTGATATAAATCAAATAAACGCACAGGTGAGACCTAGGCAGATTGATTTTCTACCACCAAAATTCCCTATATCAATCTGTGTAATAAATGTAATGAAAAATGAAAGTGAGTTGCCTTCTGCATCGCGGTGCAAATTGCCGCCAGGCAATTATCCACTGAAAGAATGCAAGGGTTGACGCAAAGCTATACCTAAATATGGTAAGTATTTGATGTGGCATAATATAGAATAGTCGTTCAGCCTGCCAACTGAACAAAAACGCATGCGCGGAAACGGTCAAGATTTTCTATTTTAGGGTGGTAACTATTCAGGGGAGCATTCGCAAAATGCCTTTCCGCGATGCTGTGAAGCTCAAGTCAGAGGTGGGTATCGAACCATGGATCTGCGGCTCGGCAGTCCATAGCTATTACCCCTCGGCCATCATTGCTTCAAAAAGTGAAATCGGTTTCAAAATTGTTTAAGTATGAATAAAAATAACAAACAGGCTGTTAATTATTTGCAGCGCTTGAAGCGCATCTCGCATAGTAGTTCTTAAACTATCAACTAGGTTAAGAAACATCTGCTGAAATTATATCTTGGATGGGTGTTCACGAGTAGCATTTCCTACGGTAGCATGGGTTGCTGTGATCAATCATTACAGAAAATCAAGACGATTAATTGCTCCAACAATGCCTCTCATACAAGAAGCTATTGGTCATTGCAATCGATCATTTATTTGTTTGAAACGAACTATGTGACTATGTGCCGTATTTTAAAAATGAGAAACGAACTTGTTTTAACCTTTGTGTCATTTTTGAGCCGGCTACTGGAGAAGAAAAGTAAACCTAGAAAAGTACCTAGACTTACGTAATGGCCACTAAAGTGCAATTAATTTTATTTTCTTTTTTATGTGACTGTGACAGAACGAACATGATGGCCACCAGTTGTTAGGCGGTAACCTCTGCCTTAACATGCATTTTGTCACAAGTGACCTGCACTGCGCTCATTACCCAGAGACACACAGTCATTGATCCGGTCTCATGTGGCTGTAGTTTCATAATTACTTACTGGCTCTCATGGAATGCTATCGGAACACACTGTTATATGCTTGGCGACAGGTTTTCTACTTGAAGTGGTACCTAGCTACATTCGCAAAATGCGCATCCACCATGCAGCCAAGCTCAAGTCGGCAGTGGATGAGGCAGTTCATAACTATTACCGCTCAATCAATGCTTAAAATATATTAGTGTTTGAAGGAACAAAATATTATGTTGAAATAATTAAGTTGAAAAACTATCGCGAGTCTATCCATATTAACTTATAATGAACTGGCTAGTACCTGCTTTATTTTTACTACAAAGATTCTGACTAGTTTCGGACCATTCGGAATCTATTTGGTAAACATAACACGGGTTCTAGCGGGTTCATAATAAGTTGAAATAATTAAGGCCAAAAATGTATTCGTAATAGCCGCTTGCAAAGAACCATACACTGTCGATTTATCGTTAAGGTATTTATGATAGCATGGAATATCATTTTCGATTAAGCAACTTGTTAACAATATACAATAATTGTATCGTTGTTTCGATCGGTCTGCAACAACGGATCTTACCTTATTTGGAAACTTAAAAATTGTACATTACCTACTAAATGGGCATTGTTATCAACAACTTCCTCCAAGTTGATCTTAATATCAATATCTACTTCCTGAGGGCTCTCTTCTTTCTCTTGTGGCTCTTTGTTGGCTTCCTCCAAGAGTGTGTATCCATCACTTGCAAAAAGGACACTGTCTTTACAGCCCGGTGCCATTGTAAGGATACCTGGAATGAGAAGATATGATATATAATAATAACCTATAAAAACTTACAACACCATATCCTTATATACTGTTTTTATAATAGTAGTGTCAGATTTTACATAAAGTAAGATAAGAGAAGAGTTTGAAGAGTGGAGCTGATATTTTTTTTATATTTGTATCAGCAAATGAATAAGGGAAATAAACATACATAAACTATACTTTTTGTGTCAATCATAACATCCAAATTACTTAAAGAACGAATAATAGAACCAAAAAAAAATTATGCTAGCAACACACAGTATGTATAACACAAGGACATAATTGTGATAAGCTTTTGGTTACTGATGCCAACCCTCTTTGGGAATGCCCTTGTTGGTAGTATATCTGCTATTTTTGGGTTAATCAGGTTGTTAAGGCATCTTGTTGAGCGGTAACACAATATTCACATCACACTTATTTTATCAGGTACATTTTTTCTTCTTTATCACTTTTGACATGAAACATGTGGATATGGAATATTTCTTATATTCACAACCTAGGACCTGCACAGCTAATAAATATTAGGCACATAACAAAATTAGTAAAATGTAGGTCAGTGCACAGACCTTTCCAATCACGAAGGTATGTCCCTTTGCATTTTATTATACTACTGTACGTACTTTTAGCATTAAAAAATAATGTACAACAAACATGGCCTAACTATGCAAATGCACATAAAAAATTTACTCTGGGGTGTGCGTTCGTGAGTGAATAGGTCTGTACTGGGGGCCGACTGAGTCAGTTATTTGTCATTAATATATATTTTTTTTTATGTTATTGTGACGGAACAATGATAAGCGGACTAACCTCTGCCTATAACAGATGCATTTCATCACAAGTCATGAATTGCACTGCGCCCGTCACATTGAGACATAGTTGTTAAGCCTCATGTGCTTGTAATTTCACTGACTCTCTAGGATTGCTGCAGGAACACACCTTTAGGTGCTTTGCGGCAGATTTTCTACTTGAGGGTGGTCGCTAGTCAGGCGGGCATTCGCAAAATGCACTTCCACCATGCGGTGAAGCCCAAGCCAGCGGCGGGATTCGAACCATGGACCTGCTGTGCTGCAGTCCATAGCCAATGCCACTGAGCCATCACTGCTTCACAATAATATAGCAGTAGCAAAGTGGTGTTTTTTATAATTGCTTTTCACGAAGGGGTATTTATAGCAATGAGGATAATTAATGTTGATCTGCAGCTCAGAACTAAGACCACATGTAAAAAATATTTTTTAAATTACTTTTACTTAAAACCAATTTTACTGCACAAATGAACTTAATAATTTTATAAATTTAATATAGCTTTCAACTAGATGATTAAAAGTCAAGTTACAAAAATTCATCAAAAAAAAAAACTTCTCTGCAATATAATAACATGCTGACTGCATTAACATTAATTTATGAATTAAATTACTGAAGATACTAATAAATTACTATACATACTTTCTCCTAAAAATTTTCCAGGCTCATTATTCTCAAGATCAAGCTTGATTTCAGTCTGTCGAGATGCTTCTTCCAACATTTTTTGGAGTTCCTCTTCAAATCCCGCTGGTAGGAAAGGGCTCTGCGTTGTTGTACCTCTAGTAGCCATATTTGGGGGCAGGGGCGCTCGAGACATTGATAAAGAATCTTCATCATCCTCTAATGGTATGTTAACCTCTTCTACACCAGTGATTTGACCAGTAAGTGGGTCTCTTACTACCTAGATGTTAAATGTAAATAAGCTAGAGATTTTTAGGTTTAATTACTTAGCATTACATGGATTCACTGTGCTTGTGCCGGGTCCATAGCATTGCAGAGGAAGAGGCTAGAGGGGCCTGAAATTTGCAACCCATGAGTAGGGTTAAGGGGCCCCTTTACAATGCATCAATGCTACCCTTCCTGCTCGAGCCTACTCCTCTACCAAATCAAATATATAAATTATTTATTTCTAGCATAGTTTGCCTAGTTATTCAGTGTCCTTTACTGATCGACTAGGTTATGATTGACCAGTGGCTTTTACTATCTACCATTTTTTCCCTCTTGTTAAGGTTTGCTATTTTATTAATATATTTTCATAGGCATTCATAGGTATATATTCAAGATTTACATATATTTACATTGCAAGCGTAATTTAGAGTCAACTTTGCAATTTTATTCTTTCAAGATATTTTAAGGAAACATGTTTTGGACTTTTTTGCCTTAGATAATATAATCAAGATTAATATATATTTTCCTTACAGCTACAAACTAAATAAATTTTGCTAAAAATCTATTCGAGTAAAGTTATTTAGCACATGTCAGCATCTTGCAGTTGGTCCTAGTTATTGTCTTTTTTTTATGCCTGATATGTTCGTCTTTGACCACTATCTCACCTGATGGTAAGTGATGATGTGGTCGAAGATGTTGTTCAGGCTAACCTAGAATTACTGGCTCTCAAAATGTCTTAAGATAGTTGTAAGGCTATGTTGGTGGCCTGAATATTAGAGCATTAAGCGAGTGCCTGCCTGTCTAGCTTAGAAAACCTGTTGCCACCAAGAGTGTTGCGGTAGCTGTTCTTCAGAGCCAGTTCCCATTTAAAGTTAACTCTCTATCTTTAACCTGGGTTAATTATCACTAGAAGGACTTCAGAATCGGGGTATCTCAACATATACCTTAAAATATTTTTTTCAGATCTCGCATAGCAAAGTTAGCTCTGCCGTTCTTAATTGATCAGCTAAGTTAAGCACTGTCCACCACGATCGTGACTTGGATTTGTGACCACTAGTGTCATTACTATTGAGCCCTTACGTGCTTGAGAGGACATGTTAAACCGTCGGTCCCATTTGTTGTCTTAGGATGGCAGTTGTTACAACATGGTGGTAGGGCATTCTGCGAATGCTACCTACCACCCTCAAGTAGAAAATCTGTCGCCAAGCACCTAACGGTGTATTCTGTCACTGTTCTTGAGAGCCAGTAATTATAGGATAGACTTAACAACTTCGAACATGTCATCACTTACAATCAGGTGACACAGTGGTAAAAGGCTAGCCTAAAAGCTATAAATATAAACTTGAATATCCACACAATAGTTTATGCTACAAAAATCAATAGTTTTTGAGATATAAATTAATGAAGTTTTAATTTTTCCCCTATTTATTTCTGCATTTGGAGTTTGTACACCTCCAGCTTACAAAAACACTATAGAGGTAGAGCAGACAATAATAGGCAGTGTTCTTTTCTCTACCTCTAGAGTAGGTGGTAGTAAGCAGTAGGTGGGTCACCTTGATTCAGTTCTGTCAAACTAATCAGCCTAATCCATGTAACTTCAATAATTATTTTGTATTTTTAGTTGTTCACATTGGTCTGTCCATAATCAGTTTTCTTTGTATTCATCTATGCGTAACAAGGTGCAAAATACACAAATTATTTAGAGTTATAATTAAATTTCGTTATTTTATATCTCAATATCTATTAATTTGCACAGGTTCAATATAGTGTGGTTATTCATGGTAAATAAAACTGTAAAACATATGAAGGTACATTGTGTCTTAAAACTGACTCTATGTATGAGCCTCTTTTTTGGACACTTAATGCTATCATTTATATTATTCGAAGTTCACGGTGCAACCAAAGTTCCAAGTGAATAAATTTAATGATTGTGTTTGTTTACTTCAAGCGTAGTATCAAGTCCGAAATCATCATCATCGATAAGATACAGTGAGTCGACGTTGCTCTCTCGATGCCAATGGCCCTGAGATCGTTCCCATCTGTGAATAGAGAGACGCTCTGGCTTCAGAATATAGTCCTTTACTCGTTCGTTGAGGTCTTCAAGCAAAGGAGGTAACTGAAACATATGGATGACCAATAAACATCAGCCGGCAGCTATAAATTACAGCAATTTTCGTTGAAATATGCACTCTGAGATTACTTTGAAATCAGAAAATTCTCCCGTGTCTTGGGCCATTGTGTTAATTATGTATTTGTGCAAATTTTACTCAGAAAATAAAACCATACAATAAATAAACAATGCGGTACATATGCATGTAGTAGTTGGTAATCTGTGGTGATACTGGTGATCACTGATCACTGATTAGTGATCTGTGGCATATCTGTGGTTGGAGGTGGACCATGGTACAATAATATACGAGGTAGACATAAGGTGCGTTCGTTTTGGCTCGATTGCGTTTGTAGCAGTAATTCAAAATTGGCATTTGTATCTTAGCGTTCGGAGAGAAGCTTCTGCTATTTTTGACCACCAATGACTGTATGCTATCCGAACGTCTTATACATATTTTGACAACCGCTGACAACCAAAATAACGTGTTCTGGAACTGCAGCTAAAGATATAGGTGCAACAACTGAAGCCAAAGATATAGGTCTGTAATGGAATCTGTCGGAGGCATCGCCAGTTCTATTCTTTATGATAGGAACCACAATATTTCTCACAAAATGTTAAGGTAGATGTGAATGTCCAACACAAAGGCTAAACAACAAGGCAAGTTCTCGAACCGGGAAGGCGACTTCCAGCATGCAGCAGATGCTCTGTACTGAGCCCATCGTGGATGCTGGATTCGCCGATCAGTAACAAGATAGACTTAATATGTTTTGTGGTTAATATAAAGATTCCTTGTTTCGTCCTGATCCAAGGAATCCATCTCCAAAATTCACATAAACAAGGGTATTGACATTTCTACAACAACTGTCAAACCAGCAGTAGTCAAAAAACGATCACAACGATCCCCCGGTAAGACGTGGGTCAAAAAAGCACTTTTCTCTGTCGTTTGTAGCGTTTTCAAAGCAATCCGAACGATGAGCGAAAACGATATAAATGCTCACGAAGTCCCAAATCGAACGCCCTGTGTGATCATTTTTAGCGTTTGTGAGTGTTATTTTTGGAACTGATAGACTGATGACCTGAGTGTAAGCGTCCCAGAATGTTCAAAGAATTTAAACCGTTCTTTAAGATAGTGTGGACTGTTGGGGTTATATAAAACGGTGTACAACGGTATATATACTCAAATATGAACCTAATCACTCTTATAATAAATATGAGAGTAAATATATTTTAAAAATAACCTGTTTTAAATTTAAACTCGAATGTGAACCTTTTGCCCTTGTTATAAAGACTAAATCGAATTAAACTCAAAAATAACTATCACAATATTCAAGGAAATATAAACCTAACCACATAAAAAATAAAGACGTTATCTAATCATAAGACAACCACTCAGAATATAGATTATTTATTTGTGTAGCCATCTAGCGACAGAAAAATAAGATGCATCAGGGCAACTTCGGATACAGGGGAAGTCCGGATAAATCAAATAACTTCTAAACCTGCGGGCATATCTTTTTGCCGGCAGCATGGCGCGAAACGCCATTTTGTTTCGTCCCTCGCTTTGGTCCGCGACTATCGCTGCGTTGCGCCGTTGTGTGTAATGTGACACAAAACAAAAACATGAATTTCGAACACTTTCATGAAGTAAGTACGGATATTTTCTACACGTCAACCTTATGATATTGGCTACAGAAGTAATTTTATTAAGTAGTCCAAACTTACGATGCGAACGTCCGATCTTTGCGTCGTATCTTAAACTTCATATTCGTTTTTCACAAAGTCATAAAACTGAAAAATCGTCTAAGTTAAGCGTTAAAAAAAAATAAGATTTTATAGTTATTTTATTGATAAACACTATACAAAGCATTGCAAATGGATAACTACTTTAGAAAACGAGAAAAAAATAATTACTAAACACTCTACGAATAGCCTCAAATCTGTCTGAACTTACCCTGATCACCTTACTGTCCATTTTAGCAAGTGAACTACCTAAATACATGACCTTTTGTTTTCGTAAGTTCTAATAATTAAAATTAATGTCATCTAGAGCAAATCAACACCATTAGTTCTAACAACTTTGATTAGATTACCATTGATAGTTGATAATGAATGACTGTTCACAAGCAGTTTATTGATTTTCTAGTAGATGGCTCTGAATTCAAACATTCGAAACCATCCATAATAAATATTGAAGTTATATAACTTGAAGAATAAATTATTTCATCCTTAGCGAAGGTTATATTTATAAGTTATATTACACACTCCTAAGTGTACTATTGTAGTATTGCTTATCGATAGTCCACTATCCATAGACTATCGATAATTTGGGCGAATCCGATAGTACCGATAGTCTATCGATAGTATCGACGTCAATAATATCGATACAATCGATAGTAATGCCCTATCGATAGTATTGACACCTGGTAAACTATCGATAACCCTATCGATATCCTGAATAGTTTTTGAGGTCAACTATCGATATTGAAATTATCGATGTTTCCGCAACACTAGTGTACATAAAATATATGTAGCAAAGAGAATCAAATACCAACAGCGCGTTCATTTTGAGATTATAGCTGTCATTGTTAAAGAATAGCTCGCGCGCATAGAACATATAATGCGCGCGCATGGAAATAATAAGTACCACGTACCCGTAGTACTTATTACTTCCATGTGTGCGCCTAATTCAATTTGATTTCTTTAAACATCATAATGCAATCATAGCAAATATAGTACTGTGTGACATACAAAACTATGTTTTCAATATATTTTACTGCGAAAAAATATGACAACTGATAAAACTCAACTGTCAAACTTGCAGTGGTCAAAAATCTATCACTAAAGACCTATCTCTGGACATAGATAAAAAACTAGGAGGAAGTATATCTATGATGGAGTAGCCATGCGCGTATACCAGATAGAGACAGAGTATAAATACCTAATATCGCAGAATTGCCAGTGTCCCATAACATTACCCAAATTACAATTAAGCTTTTAGAAAAAAAAAGCCACGCCTACTGAAAAAATACATTTGAATGGTACTTGCTCAAGGTGGACTGGACCGTTCAATTTGTTATATCGGGGAATTCAAAATTTAATGTATGTTGCTAGATAGGATAATTTTAGTAGGTGTATTGTTTTTAAATTGCGCAAATCGGAAATTATACCCTAAAGTATTTTGGCATCATAACTTACAAATATATAATTGTTTCTTAACTGTTCTTGCAGATTAGTAGAGAAATATATGAAATCAGATATATATACGTAAGATACAATAACAAAATACTTCATAAAGGATCTCTGATTTGAGTAAATTAAATACCTACAAATGTTATTCGATCTCGCAACAAATAGACAGACTGTTAAATTTTGAATTTCTCGCTACAGATTGAACGGTCCGCCTTAATGGCAGAGAAACCAGGTCAGCTAGTTTTAGAAAATTATGATTCTAAAACTAACTGAAAATGTACAGAATATTATTTTGGTAGAGTTTAAAACTATGGCATAATAAATATTATATAACTTAACCCATGGTACTATTGGATAACTAGCTTGCGCCTGTGGACTCAACTGCGTGGAATAGTTATATTGTAGTCCCCCGATAATACTCAATATCTCGGAATAAAGGTAGCCAATGTATTAATCCAGGTCCTACGGAATCTATATGCGAAATTTCGTTGAAAACTTCGGCGTTGAGTGACTTGAAGGTTTGTATGAGAAACAAACTCATAAAACCTTCGTACCTATTATATTTCATAGTGTGCACTTAAAATAAAACAAAGTAATAATGTATTTATAGCTTTATGGTATATAAAACATATGTGTGAATAACATTGAGATTCAACGTTTTGGCACCACTTACAATTAAATTAATTAATTATGCAATTTTTAATTTAATTAATTTTGTCGTCCAGTTGCATGAATCCATACACGATGAAGGACAGCATCCTTGTGAAAACTGCAAATCAAAATTTAATTGCTTTAATTTTACTGCATAATTGGTCAAAAGTGGTTCATACACAATTACCCACTTTTATGGGAAATATCTTCGGTCATTAGCTGGTATTCCGAAAATTGCTATAATTCGAAAAAGTATAATTTTTTATCTATGTTCACACTCTCTTTTCTCCCTAAACAAATTTCATCATAGTAGAGCGAGACAGATAGACAAAAGAACACTACTTAATTTTTATGGATTATAATCTCAAAATCAAGAAATTATTTTGTAGTAAAATGTAAGATTATACAATAATTTAACACGCAGACATTCATGTTATGATCAGAAATTCATATATGATTCGCATAGAATAAGTAAGAATAGTGAAGACATATGAAAAATAGCATTTACATGTGATACGTAAGGTGTTCCATATTTCGTCTGTTCTGTTTTTACAGCCGAGAATTCTGCATTTCAACATGTTTGGTGGAAGCAGCAGCGTTGAATTTAACTTACAATTTACAATACACACTTCAAAATCATTGTTTAACACGAAAAAAGGACACTTTCAAGCACCGAATAAATTTGTCTGCCACAAAACTGCTTTGTGGCAAACTAAGAAATCGCATACGCCGAGCAAGACAAAAAAAACTGATGCTGTCTCTTTCAAACTAATGCAAGCGTATATATCACCATTCTTGTCTCACAACCAACAGAATGTAAATGTCATCTCCATCATAGATATACTTCCTCCTAGATAAAAAACTATTACGTTATCTTTCTCTTCTCGATAATTTTTCGAATTTTGTTCTCTTAGCGTTTTGAAGAAAACTTTCAAAACGCTATTTTCGCTTGAAACATCCTAAAAGTAACGTTCAATGTGATTATAATTAGGGTGCGGTCCGCGATTTGCCAATAGTACCAACAGTGTTAACAGTAGGTACCCTCAGATAAATGAATAAGAAAGAGGGAGTCTAATGAAAATCAAAAATGAAGGATCAAATTCAGCCAATTTTATGTAAAGACACAACTCACTCACACAAACGTATCCAAATTCGGCCCATTTTGTCCTCATTCACGATAGACCATCACACGCTATGCACGTTACACATAATGTAATAAATAAAATAAAAACCATCTTGAGTATTAAAACACACGTAAGTATTGAATATAATGTACATTTTTTAATATTAAACAACGCAATATGTCTTAGGTTTTCGCGATTGTTACACATAGTAATTAAACAACTTTAAACCAGTCACCCCGTGACCACGATCACTGCAAAGTGTTTGAAACGTCGGGATAAAATAATGAAAAATATACGCGATTTAAACCGTTTAAAGTTGTTAATTACTATTAAACAACGCAATTTAGGTTATAATTTTGAATAAAAATGTAAACAAAAGTGTTGCCAGACATACATTTTAGATTGTTTCCAAAAGTGTGCAGTCTTCAAAAGTCGGTGTACGTATTACTTACTAAGGTTATATACATTAAATAAACAAGGTAATGTTTATTAGTGAAATCTTAGAGGCGATTGTAACTTTTGATTTTCTTTAGACTCCCTCTTTCATACTTATTGCTCTGAGTTAGGGGTGTTCAAACAAAAAAAGTATCGATATTTTTTTCGATATAATATATCGTTGTGTTGTATCGATAATTTGCGATATATCGGAGAAAAATATCGATATTTTCAATATATCGTAGAAAATGTTTTTCTTGTTTAATTAATTTAGCTATTCTATAATGTTAAATATTTGACAGATTGATATAAGTAAAAACAGCTAGGGTAAAGAAACAAATCAACTTTATTTTTTTGATTCGCAATATTTTTTTCTCTACACCTTGGATTAAAAATATAGGCTTGCATAAAAAAAATGCCGTTACGAAGGCTCATTATTCACAATTCGTGGTTTTACTTTTTAAACTAATTATTTATTTATATATATTGATACACAAAACAGAATACAATCACTAAAAGAAGACATATGATATAGGTTAACATTTACGAGCCGGACTATATTCCTAAATATGTGTACACATTATGATTAGCATAATTAGCAGTATGCACTTATATTATACTGTTAAAAGTTAATAGAAAATGATTAAATTAAAGTGGTGTTAGCAACGTTTACTATCAATTTGCCATAAAAAACAACTCTGCCAACATCCCTTGAAAATGTGAAGGTTTTGGTCAAACATGTCAAGTGAGCTATGGTGTTGTATCGGTTAAATAATATCGATTTATGTATCGATATATATCGGAAGTAATATATCGTGTTCATATATCGATATTTTTTGTAGTATCGATATATTTCGTGCACTCCTACTCTGAGTTTACGATAGGCAGTCGCACATTACACACGTCACACAACGGAATAAATAAACTAAAAATGCCCACTTGCGTGTTAAAACACTGCAAAAACAGAACATATTCAGTGAAGGAAAAGTTATCTGGAATTACTTTTCACACGTAAGTTGAATTTAAAGTACTTTCTGCTTATTCCGTCAAAAAATATAAAAAATACACACATTTATTATCCTGGAGAACGTAAAGTCTAGAAAATCTTAAAAAAATATGCGAAACATATTAAACAATAATCGTGAAGATTGTGCAATATTATAATAATATTATAATAATATTGCACAATATAAATAATATTATGTTATTGTGAAGTATTCTTACGAACAGATTTTGCTGTATATTTATATCTTCTAAAATTTTTCTCCCATAAATCCTACAATTTAGTTATTTTTGCTCTCATGTGGCAACACTTCTATATCTACATGTGTGCATGTATAAAAGTGTGGCTTCAGTTTGATGTTTTACGAGCCTCCGCTTTTTCTTATTTTGTCAGAGTAGGTACCTACTAACGATTGGACTGATTCGCATATGCTCATGGCCTTTAGCAATACTAACAAATCGGACTAAACAAAAGCGTGCATGTGACGTCATACATCCATCTAAATAAATATGTAAATACATAACCTCAAATAGTATATCACGGATTTAACTGTTAAAGAATACTAGAGAGAGAATGTCAATTTGTAAAACAGCTGTAAAAGGACTAATTTTAACGCTCAATCTTCATTTGTTGTGACTGTTGAGACAAATTCGTAAGGAAACCAGTGCTTGGTCCAAAATGCGCTCAGAGCGCAACCACCACAGGCTTGTGAGTACTATAAGCGCTGAGTGGTGACGTAAGTAATCTATGATATCACACTTATGAGCGATAGCAAACTTTTTGTGCTCATACAAATCGAACTAGCTGTGAGCGTACTATTGAAATCAATTGCACGTATCGGACCGTATCCCGAGCATAATGTGATGTAGGTATTATTTTTGCTAACAGTAGGCTATACGAACGAACGCCCTACAAACATTACACAGTTTATACAAAGTTACTTTATGCATTACACCAAAACCACGTCCAAAACAGAACGAAAAGACTAGTAAATTATTATATATCGAAAGCGAATAAACACAACACAAGTCACATCCAGATTTTCCAACTTCTTTCCCGAAAATGCCCTAAATCTATCGCGAAAACGCCATACATGTTGCATCTCTTGAAAAATAAGCACTAAATTGATTAAGAACATTGTAAAACTAGGTATTTTTGATATATTTTTAAGGTAGATATATAAAACAAATGTCTCAATTAAAATATCGAGTAATCAAGTTCATCATCGCAGTCCGTTGATTTCCAATAGTTGGCTTTACTTATACTTTTGGATTTTTCCTCAGCGTCGTCGGTAAACTATATGCAAAAGTATTGATTGAACGGGTGATAAAAGAGACAGATGAGAAAGTATGGGATGCACAAGCAGGGTTTAGAAAGGGAATGGGATGTACGGATGAGGTCTTTTCTTTACGATGCATAGCCGAAAAATGTTTGGCGAAAAGCCAAAAGGTCTATTGCGCTTTCGTAGATTTAGAAAAGGCTTATGATAGGGTGAGTAGGCATGAACTGTGGTTAGCGTTGTCTATGCATGGGCTGAATGGTAACCTGATCCAAGCGCTGAAATCCCTATATGAGGATTCCAGTGCTTGTGTTAGGATAAACGGGACATACACTGATTGGTTTAACATCGAAAAAAGTGTTAGACAAGGATGTGTAGCGTCACCGTGGCTGTTCAACTTATTCATGGATAATTGCTTGACAAACCTGAAAGACAGTGAATGTGGATTAAGAATGAACGAGTTACTCATCAAATGTCTTCTCTACGCTGATGACCAAGTGATACTTGCGTCGTCAGTAAAAGAGTTGCAGGAGATGGTAAATGTTATGCATGAGGCTTTAGAAAGAAAAGGAATGAAAGTAAACGTAAATAAGACGAAAGTTATGGTGTTTGAACGAGATGATAGAGTGACCGATTGCAATATTGTGATTGGAGGTGAAAAAGTGGAACAAGTGAAAGAGTTTGTATACTTGGGATCCATGTTTACAAAAGATGGAGAGTGTGAAAGTGGTATAGAAAGGAGAGTGAATGCTGGAAACTGGCCTTGGGTTGTATTCATTGGCCACCTGATAGTAAGTGATGATGCGGTCGAAGATATTGTTCAGGCTAAACTAGGTCCTTCTACCACCTGGTAGCTGCGGTCATGATATGGATGGGTGCCCGTTAGTGGTATTACTACCGAGAGCTAGCGTCCTTTGGAGGTCGTCGGTCCTGGTTATCTTATGATGGAAGTTGTTATAGCATAGTGATAGGGCATTTTGCGAAAGCCCGGGCTATCGGGTGGTACTTGTTAATAAACTAGTTATTTCATTTTCGTTATAATTTAAAATAATTGTTTTAGCAGTATTAAATCTATGAAGGTTCGTCACTGTCGGCAATGTTCTGTCATTAATCTCGACAGTACTATCATTATCCACAAGAATTTTACTTATCGGCTTATGAAAATCTTAACCCCTCATCTATTGAATCTGTAGATCGGGTATGGCGCATCGATTGTAAACTGTCGACGTTATTTTCCCTCGACGCCACGTCACGTTTTTTTTTAGTACAAAGTTGTTTTTCATTACCTAAACATGTCACCCTAATATACCCTAACTCTAATATATCACCTATATTAGGGTTAGGGTATATTATTTCCCTTCGATCAGAAATACCTTCTGATCGAAGCCTATACCATACAAAATAACATTATCATCCATTTAGTTTGAGTGGATCAAACAGCGAAATGTAAATATATTTTTTACAGATTTTGACGTTTTTTGGTTTAAAATCGAGTTCATTTGATGTAATCTCCAATCAACATATAATTTTCTTGGTACCAATGCAATCCTCATCATAGTCGCTTTACGGGAAAATAAATGAAAATAGACCTTTTTATGGAAAATTTTACAGGAAAAGGGGTTTGAACAGACGATGAAAATGGCGAAAAACAGCAATTTTAATTTTTTTTTCTGAAATTATTCCACATATAACTTTGCTTTTTCTTTTAATATGAGTATTTACTATGGTTCTTTACCCAATAACTATTACAGATTGTTGGGATAAATATTTTAAAAGTAGTAACGAGATTAAAACAACGCGATTTTTTTAAAGAGTTTTTTTCAGACGACCGGAAATCCGTTCGGGACACACAAAAGGGTCAAACAAAAAAAATTATAAAAAAAAACTATTCAGTCCTTATCCTTTTCATTTATTTTAACATCGTTATTGACTTGTTCCCTATATATATGCAAAATTATAGCTTTCTAGGTTCATTACTGTAGAAGTATTTACGAGATTATTATTAAATGACGTAAATATGGCGCCAAAATGTAATTTGAGCTGCTTTTAGATTTCATAAAAATATTAAACATACTTTCTGTAATATCAGAAAAATATGGACTATTTTCTCGTATAGCCAAGGATCCATCATTTCGAAAACAGTTTGCCATGTGAAAATTGGACTTACGCAGATTTTATGGTGAATTTGCAAACACGACTATTGACTGCCGACCGGCTAGCCGGTTTGTACTGATGCGCACAAATCCGGCAGGCCGGAGGATACATATTAGGGGACATCTTGTTTAAAGAAACTTGAAATTGAACCTTCAAATGGTTAATGCTTAAGAACCTAAAACTACTTATTTTTCACATATCTACTAAATCAGCTCCAAGGTACAAAATTTTATACACATATTTTTTTTGCAACACTAATAATTTGTGGAAAATAAGCCATTTCCAAAATTTTTACCAGTTTCCATATTTTAACTCAAAGTAGAAATAATTAATTAAATTAGGGCATCTACGACGCTCCTATAAAGGTCAATTACAATTTTTTTATAGAAATATTCTATATTGTACTGCCAGGTAAATCAAAAAAATATGTATAGGGCCACTGAGAGTAGAACGGGCAAGAAAGGCATTGAAAAAGGGTCATTCGAGTACCTAACAATTTTAACAATGTGCTACAAACTATATTAAAAAAAGATTACAATATTTTAAAAATATTACTATATTAAAATATATTGCAATATTTTTTTAATATAGTTTGTAGGATTGTTGAAATAACATAGGTGACAGGCGACAGCTTGGCAGAGGCGGAATTGTCCAAGCTTTTTTGTTAAGTAATCACAAACTGTATATAGTAGGATTTCTTATTCGGAAATTTTAATTATATTACGGAAATTCAAGTTGCACGTGAAAACATTTGTTTTTCACGTTGACTTGAATTTCAGTCCTGTGAGCGTTATAATATCTTTGGGAACTTTATTATCTAAGAATTACAATTATCCAAGAATGACCTTTCGTTTGTCTTGGTTAATCTAAAACCTCTGGAACTGCTATTTTATCTTTATTCCCAGTGTTGTAATCGTGATTGTCAATCTTTATTAAAATAACACTATCTACCTACTACAGTGGGGATTTATAAAAAGAGGATATTATATTTCGAATTTACCGTAACTTCGTCGTCGGATCGGTATTTTTCCGACTCGGCGACAGATTTTCTCAAATTTAGTCTTATGTATTTGAAAATCATTCCCCGACGTAAGCCCGCTCTCCCGGCCGCTACTCGAATCACACAAATTCTACATCCCGATTAGGTATAAGAAATGAAAATTAATAGTAGATTGTTAGACAAGGGTCGAAAGCAATCAACTTCCATTTAGACGGTATTGAGTCGGCCTCGCTGCGCTTGGGCGGCTATAGTCCGCTTAAGAATTGATGACTTTCAGCCGTATTGAACACTTATTTTCATTTCTAATATAAGGAACGTATAAAAAAGTAGATTTTCTAAAATATTTATTGATAATAATAACATGCGTATGGTACAATTTCTGAAATTGAAAGTTAAATATTTGTTTGGAATATTTTCATTTATTTTTTATATAAGTAGGTATCATCATATCAACCGGAACGTCCAACATTGAAGTAGGTCTCTTTTGGGGGATTTGCCATAATCCCCACACTCGACAGGCGTCTTGGCGATCGCAGTAGTAGTCAGTTCTTCAGAAGGTGCTGCTTCTGAAGAACTGACTACTTGCCATCTGACGGTATTTCCCCAGTCGCGTCTTAGGACACCCACCGGAAAGAAATAGGGTGACATACTAACCCGGCACTCCACGGGGTAGGTTTTAGTCTCTTTACAATTTGAACTATGAAACACTGCGTCCCTTCTGCGGGCCAACCAGATATTTTCGGATATAATAATATATTCTTTACAACAATGGTTACTTACCATGGTATCAGCAGGTACCATATATATTTTGTGCCTTTGTAGTTGATTACCGACCAACCTCCAACACATTCCTGCCCTAGCAGTACGAGCCTTTCCCGACATAAGGTGAGGAGCAGCCTCATCCACCTGGTACTCGGACCAAACAAAAACTACTTTCCAAGTATAAGAATTCAAATATAAAGTACATATCCTACCTACCTATCTACACTTATGTTTTTACAACAGTTACAACCATTACTGTGGCACTAAAGTAACCTGAGTTCAAAACTGTCACAATATGTTTTATCTTTGGTCCATATTATCGATCGTGGTATGTAGGTGAGGCGATTTACGCTAGAACATACCTAATTATGCATAATGTAATGAGCCATTAAAATATTTATATCTATGCAGGTGTTTAAGTTAATGATTTCGAAAACAATGAGACCAAGGTGAATAACCCACGTTTTTTTTTAATTGCCTCTTAATTGTGTTGTTGGTTTTACCTGATTGTTTCGGATAAATCTGGTTCTTACTCCATCTTTTTATAGTGTCGATAGATGCGTCTGTTTTGATCGTGTAACTGTACTGTATCAGCTTGATCGTCCATTGCTGAACATAGCCTCCCTATTAAGGGGGTATTTGCCATAATCCCTACGCTTGGCAGGCGTCAGGGGTTCGCAGTGTAAGGTGCCAGCTCTTTAGAAGGCGCTGCTGCCCACTTTCCAGTATTTTTCCCTTAGTCGCCTCTTACGACACCCACGGGAAGATATGGGGAGGTGCAATTCTAGCCCGGCACACCACGTGTAGTTGTTGCTACGCTAAGCTATATTTTGATAGATTTTTGTATAGGCGACAAATTATAAATCAGTAGTACCTCCCTACCTACTTACCTTACTTATATGCCTGTGAGGTGCCGGGCTAGAAAGATACACCCATATCTTTCCGTGGGTGTCAAAAGGGCAAAACACTAGAAGGTGCAGCACCATCTGAGAAAGGGCTTGTTTGCCATAATCTGGGGATTATTTTTAATTAAAAGTTGAATAGATGAAATAGTTGATATTACAGGTGAAATAACAGTTAAGCAGGCGTCTTCGGGATCATTGCTGGACCTGGTACCCTTAGCCACCGGGTGCCTATAGCGATGGCTCCTCTCGATGGCTCTCTACTCTATATGGCCAGTCCTGGCATTATAGATCCATTCGCTTTTCGATTCGCTATTAGCTTACACTTGGTTGTAAAGTTTTGTGTTGCACATTACCTTCCAGTGTGGTGTAGTACTGCAGTTGATCAACTCGGAAACCTGAGCGTGATCGGAGATATAATTTTTAAAATAGAAACAAATCTTTGGAAATTTAACTTATTCAATTCTACAGTAGATTTTAGGCCCAACCACCCACCCTAATGTGCCCTGAGCTGAGACACTAAGTTTGCCGTACAAACGTAGTTTGGTTATATTTTAAATACCAAGTGTTCTAAATCGGTGAAATTAGGCACGCATGTTCTAATATCGCAATATCTGTGCTTCTGGTTTACCAGTTTTTCGTTTTATTATTTATTTTCTTCAAAGGTGAAAACACGAATTTCCGTCTAAAGGATTTTTCTGAAAACTGGTGATATTAGGATCAAGGAAATGCATATACATAAAATTTCAGCGATTTTGCACAATTATAACAAAAATATGAAAAAACTACGTTTGTATGGAAAACGCTATGAATGCCCTTTTTTTTAATGCAATACTCCTATGACTCTGTATAATACGTTGTGACTGCTTTTAAGACAAAAAGTTTCAACAAGTAACTGTGTGACTCTATGGGAAAAGAACATCCCAACGAGTAACACTGTGACCGTACTAGGTGTGACTGCTTGGGTTGAACCCCATGACATACTCGTGGATAAATAATTACATACCCACTCACAGATTATTACGCTAGCTTTACTTTTACTGCAAAATATAGATGGATCAATATCTACCAATAAGTCTATTTCATTTTGATAGAGAACATTTTCAGAATTATTAATACCAAACAATAATATTTATTTTTAGTTTAATTAAGTATTCCCAACGTGATACTTGATTGTATAAACTTTTTACTAAAAAGTTGCCCAACGTGTAACACTGTAACACAAAGTCATATAAGTTTTGCGTTTAAGATAATAATTATTGTTTTATATTAAGTTTTCTGAATTTTTTCTCTACCAAAAAGAAATAACTTAAAGACAAAAAATATTCTCGTCTCAAATTAGATTATTACAAGTCGTACGGCGTTCTTTGAATTAATAATGTTCGTATGAGTACGAACATGATGGCAAAAAAGGCTTCGCGATTTAATCAACTTTTTATCATTATATCGACAAAGGCAGGATATATGAGTCAGTGTAACTTGATGGTCAAGGTCTCATCCCTCCTCCAGCCTGAGAGTGGATCTCACCAGACTCTGTACGAAGTTGCCAGTCGGCTTTTGTACTGACGCAGGTGAACATGCGTCGTAGTTTTCTCTAATCAACACAAATCGGAAAATTGTTTCGTTAAGTTATCCATAATGGCGAATAATCGGCTTTGTTCGTGCGTGACTGTGCTGTGCCTTCTTAATTTGATACTGGAGGCTACTAATGGACTATTGTTGGTAGGTCTATTTATTTTATTTGTAAAATATACTTATTGCTTATCCGGTTATATATAATCTACGTTATCTCTTTATATTAAAAAGAAAATGGCTAGAAACTTAACGTAACGAAGTGACTAACAAATCTGCAAAAAAATATCATAAAAGCTAATTACCCTTTGTATTGCTAGGTGTAACAAATAAAAGTAATTTGTTAATAACTTTTATATTACGAATAAAATCTTGTTTATTTAATTTTTATTACGAAGTTTCAAAAACTAATGATTTTCTTTAATTTTCACATGTAGACTAAAAGTGTATTAGAAATTATCAACAAAATCTGAGATTCTGCTCTCACAATTTTCTTTTGTTCAATCTTTTTTGAACGGAATACTTTCTCGGCGCATAATAAACAATAAAAGAGTTTTATTTGTGAAGTTTTCATGAATAGATCCAGAATATAATTTATTTATTATCAAACTAAATAGCTCATTGAACTATCGTATACTACAGAAAACCGTAGAGGTTCCATAAAAGATATTTGATACCAGAGGAACACTCGGTGTTTTACGAGTGATTTCACAGACAAGCGCTACCTATCGAAAAATTCTGAAGTGAAGCTATTTTAAAATTATTTAAAGAAAATAATTATTTCAAGAAAAACCTTATATCCTCAAGATTCTAAAAGCTATCGTTAGCGATCGCACCAAACGGCGGAAAAGTAGGTAATATTTTGTATTATTTTCAAATTTTCCGTATTATCGCGAATTTAGAAAAAGCGTTTTTCAAAATTGTCATATGGCGCTGTTCATTATAATATGTGTACCTACGAATAAATGTGTATTAACGATATTTAAATGTTGTTTTGTTACTTTTTTTTACCGATCCGTTACGAGCTCTAAAACTCCTAAGCATATCCCAATTATTCCCAATTGAGAATTTGAGATGTCTATGTGAGGTCTTTTGCATGTATCATTCTTATTTTGTTATTTCAAGATTTCGATAAACTAAGTACTGTCGATATTTACTGTCTTAGTTGCTAGAACGATTTACGTCGATATTCTTGTTTTGTTATTAAAGGTTTAAATAAATTTTATTCTGTCTTAGTTGTTAGTCAGAAGTTATTAGTACGATTTACATCGATTATTCTTGTTTCGTTATTTCGAGATTTCGATAAACTATTTACTGTCGGTATTTCTCTAGATCGTTTTAAAACCTACTAAACATAACATTGTAGAGTTGAAATGTATGTCCACCAAGCTCTTTGAAATTATGTTGTTCTTGAGTTTTTATGTTTCTTATGTTTTTCTTTTTCTTAAACCGCGTAGATTGAATATGGTGCTATATCGGGGTAGGTAGCAGATACCTATTTGTATATATATGTGCGTATTTTGGCCTAATGGAAGTCACGATTTCAACATGTTGTTCAAGTTTTCGCCCTACACTGTAAGCATAGTCGTTTGATTCAATTTGTAAGGGTATAGCCACATTGTCAAATTATTTTTTCAAATTTTTGTTGCTTATTCTATTTTGTTGTGGTAAGATAGAAGCCGTATTATTCGTATCAAAAATTACTCCTCTAAAATTAAAGCTTAAGATAGCCTGCCTTAATAAATTGTATTTTTTTATAGTTTTGGGGTGATTGATAGCGCAAATATATAGTGTAGCTATATAATCGGTTGCCAATAATAATGTACGTATTTTGTAATTATATATGGCATGGTAATATTTATCATAACTGTCTCTTTAACGCTATTAATTTAATGAATAAATTCTATGTCAATAATATAATATGTATGTATCAACTATACGTTATATAAATGTTCTAACATATTATAATTTGAAAAACTCAGTCTATGGTTATCTTTTAAGATATATATTTTATATTGAAGAATCTGGACTGATCACTTCAAAGGAGTGGTCAAAGGCGTGCTTATCAGCTGTCAATAAAAAAAGGACAGCCGATTTTCTGACGCCTTTTTGATAGTTATCCGCTACCTATGTGCTTAATATGTTAAGTAATATAAATTCTATGGAGTAATTAGCAGATACGCTAATAGTATAAGGGGCAATGGTGATAATGAGCAGCAACCTCTACTAACAGATGTATTTGAGAATAGTGACAAATAATGCTTTACTCTTCACAACAAACTGCATATATGTTTTTTTAAACGATTAATTAATACATTTAAGCTCTGTTTTCTTCCTATGTTTGCCTCCTGGTAGGAAACGGAGCTCACAATGTTATCTATAAAATTTTTAAGCCATAGACAGATATAGTTACATTATTTAATAATATATTTGTGTTTTCTTTTTATAAAAAGGATTAATTAATTTCATTACGTTATATCTTGTTTAAGATATTTTAAGATCTATAGCAGAGGAGTTGTATAAAAAAATCGTGATAAGTACATATAGTTATTCTTACTATTCAGTGTTGTCCTTCACGTCTTTGGAAATAATAAGTTAATAAAACATCAAACACGTTTCATGACAAGAGTGCATTTCGAAGCAATTAAAACGAGCTTAAACACTGCTGTATAGGTACATTGTTCTGTTATGAGGTTCTAGCACTACTAGCGTCTACATCGCAGGATCAGTCAGATGGTAGATACGAGGTTATTGCATTATCACATATACACATAACTGCCAAGTATAAATGATTCACTCATACTCATATACACACACTCACACACACGCACGCACCCTCACACACACAGACTTATCTCACAAACTCACACGCTTAATGACAAAAAAAAAAAAATGGGTAAAAATCGGTAATAATAAAGGTCATTTAATAATAAAAATATGGCACTGTTGCTTCAGCAAAAACGTAAAGCCACTGCTAGAATAGCGGGCAAAAAATTCGGTGCCATTCCTAAGTGTTGCTGACCTGCTTGTCCTTATGAATATAAAAAACATTATACCTACTTCACTAAGCATAAAGTGGTTATTCTTGTTTTAAGGTGGGAATCTTCCATTGTACATTTCTAGCTTCCGACCACGGCTTATCTTACGACGGATATTATATCGCGCTCCTTCTCGAAACTTATAAAAGAAGAAAACCAGGGCATTTTTTTTAAAATATAGTTATACCTGGCCTAAGGAATAAGGTAGGAGGAATAAGTAAATATGTTTATCAAGGTTCATTTAAATTTGCTTAGCCATTTTGGACGGGAGTGGGGAAACAATCATACACTTATATCTAAATATGATTACAAGCACTATCGCGTGCATAATGATAGTGCGTAAAACCGCGGGACGTAGGTTCAATTCCCAAACAAGGTGAGGAATTTATACTCAAAAATATTGTAAATGTATGTATACACTTTGGTTTTATATTAATACTTGGGTACATGTGTTGAGTGATATCGTTGTTTAAATCTCTTACAGGACCTAGGTATGTTATATGTATAGATACTTACTTACCTAGTACTTCTATATTTTTATTTACTATATATATTTTAATGTAATTAATTTCATATCCACATACTTTTTGTTTCAAATTGTTTTATCAATCCTAATAGACAGATTTTGAATAAATTATATGCAGTCTAGTCATTTTATAAGAATGTAATTTGACACTAGCTTGTGCTCGCATTTTCACCATTTATATTAAGAATAATATTTTTTAATAAAAAGTCTCATATCAATTTGTATTTTATCAAATAATTTCTTTGCAAGAATACAATAATTAATGTAAATTTTTAATTCTAGTGTAAAATGCGTTGTTTCTGTATTGTGCCTAAAAGCAGACGTGCAAGTATTTTAAGGCTAATGCTAAAAATACACCAAAAATATATACATAACAATTTAATCAAATTAATACATATATATCTCACTAATATTCCATAGGTGCATTCTTTAATACTAAACCAATTTTCTAATAACCACTGACTAACCTATTCCTATAAACATGAGCCTCTATCAGTTTAATAGCGTCAGGTAATTAAGCATTTCTCTTATGTATCTTCTATTCCCTTGCCCTACCTCTACTATAAATGGAACGATGGATAAATCGTGCGTATCTCCAATTGAGATCAACCATGGACCGATTCTGAACAAACACTGATAACGTCCTTAAATTCTACAAAATGCAGATACTTTTATACTACAACAAATTTATTAAAATCTATATACTGTGGGTTTTGCGTGATGTTAAAACAAATGAACAGAGAAACATTTGATTTCTTTATATAAAGACACGACCTTGGTTAGAGTTTTATTTTTGAAATATAAATATAGATGTGACTAGAATCCAGCAATGAAATTATCGAATTCATTGAGCAACATTATTTTTTGCATCAGATACATAATTTATTCAGTCTTATTTTAATCTTTTATTTTTGTCCTAAGCGCCTGTTATCGCTGTTGCATTATATATTGACTAAATTACTTAATATGGTGAAATATGGTTATTATTTCTATAAATATATTAGCGTAGGTATAACGAATAAACAGAATGATTCCGCTAAATCCCGAAGGGGTTAATTTGACATATTTGTAGATTTTAAATAATTTTGGAAACAAATTACTTACCAATGGCTTGATCCAACTTTCAATCCAGTCTTCTTTATCCGATACGGATCAAAACTCCTAATCAATTTTAAATCGGTTCAGTAGTTTAGGAGTCCATAAGGGACAAAAAACGTGACATGTTATATATATATGTATATGTATGTATAGTATATATATATATATGTGTGTATAGTATATATAGTGATTTGCACACCGTGTGCAATTTGATCCAAATTGAAAGATAAGGAAGCTTTCATCTCAATTTATAGTCGCAATTACCCGGGCAAAGCCGGAGCGGGCCGCTAGTATATTCTATGATATGGTCAGTAGCTAGTTAATAATAATATAATAATGTAATTGAATAACAAAAGTAAAAGTGTATTCTAAGAATGTAACTAAATAATTTTGTAGTTTATATGGGTATTGAACTATGAATAAATAATATTCGTAGGTATTGAATCCATTATTATCACGCCTTGAAGGTTCAGATATAGAGCAACACATAATTTTAACATAAGACCTGTTTAGTGTACCTATGTCTAGCAAATAAATAAATTTGATTTGACAGGGTTCTCAAAATTAATAAGAAGGTAGTGTATTAGAGTATAAATTCTACTATTCATCAACATCCGACCCTGATTCCACTCATAAGGGGTTGGTACAATATACCTCTTACAACATAAGGCACAACAGAAGATGGTACACTACATGTTTCCTAGCAATACATAGGACAGCGCAAGGTCATTGTAAAATTATATGTCTTTTGGGCCGGCCCCTTTCCTGACGCCTATTTTTCATGGGAACGATCTTGTTACGCTCTAACACAAGAGGGTAACGGATAACCTACAAACCCACTACCTCTCGGGTAAAAGGAGCTCTGATATGCGACCTCCGGCACGCTGCTCATATATCTTACGCCTTTGACGCATGATATCTTTTAAACGCGTTTGACGACATTCAAAGCACTCGTAGCGAAGTTTGCTTAGCCGTTCTTAACCGATCAGCTAAGTTAAGCGACGTCCGCCGCGGTCATGAGTTGGATGGGTGACCGCAAGTGACATTATCGCTGAGCGCTTCCGTGCTTCGGAGGGCACGTTAAGCGTTCGGTCCTGGTTCTACTCTTAGGATGGCAGTCGTTACAGCATGGTGGTAGGGCATTTTGAAAATGGCCACCGAGCTAGCAACCACCCTCAAGTAGAAAATCTGTCGCTAAGCACCTAACGTTGCGTTCCGGCAGTTGTCCTTGAGAGCCAGTAATTCTGAATAACATCGTAGACCACATCATCACTTACCATCAGGTCGGATAGTGGTCAAAGGCTAGCTATCAGCAATAAAAAATAGCCTGGTTTCTATTTTTTTTTTAATTTGACGGTACGAGCACGAGGCCCTTCTGATGTTAAGCGGACTAACCTACTATAACAGATGCGTTTCGTCACAAGTCACGAATTGCACTGCGTCCGTCACCCTGAGACATAGTTGTCAAGTCTCATGTGCCTGTAATTTTACTGGTCTCAAGGACTGCTGCCGGAACACATTGTTAGGTGCTTGGCCAACAGATTTTCTACTTGAGGGTGGTAGCTAGCCAGGCGAGGATTCGCGAAATGCCCTTCCACTATGCGGTGAAGCTCAAGCTGGTGGTGGGGATCGAACCATGGACCTGCGGCACGGCAGTCCGTAGCTATTACCACTCGGCCATCATTGCTTCAAAAATATGAAACTTCGTCCAATATTACTTATATAACATCACTTATTGATGATTTATCTGGAACAAATCTCTCTGAGAGATAAGACCACCCATTTGTGTACTTGGTTTATCAGTAATCAGTACTAATATTATAAATGCGAAAGTAACTCTGTCTGTCTGTTACGCTTTCACGCCAGAACTTCTGGACCGATTTGAATGAAATTTGGTATGGACATAGTTTGAGACCCGGGAAAAAATATAGGATAGTTTTTATCCGACTGCGCAAAAAGAGGTTAATGTTTTTGCGCGATAACCGACATACGCGCGGGCGGAGTCGCGCTCGGAAAGGTAGTTTCGTTACAAGCTTATAATGTTATTATGATGTTTAAATAAAGAGTTACCGATTAACAGTAGGTTCTGGTTTATATAGTTGCAGATCCTCACGCGCGTATGTCGGTTATCACGCAAAAACATTATTCTCTTATTGCGCAGTTGAATAAAACTTTTCTGTCCTTTCCCACATCTCAAACTATTTCCATACCAAATTTCATCGAAATCGGTTCAGTAGTTATGGTGAGGAAGCGAGAAGAATTGGTCCGAAGACTACCTGCATACATTGCAATAAAGAGCAAAATGGTTCACGTCTCCTCCCAATCTTAAGCTTGGTGACTTGGTCCTGATAAAGTCAGAGTTGAGTCGTCCACTTCAATGGCCATTGGGCAGGGTGGAGCGTCTCCATCCCGGTCCTGATAATATGGTTCGTGTCGTCACTCAGAGGACACAAAGGGGTATCCTAAAGCGGCCAGTTAACAAAGTACATGCCCTCTGCCTTATACCAACTAATTGTATTATCTTCGAACAGACAATTTATTTTATAAGTTATCTTGACAAATCATATCCATATTTTATAGTCAGTGATTTCCCTAACTTGTTGCACATAATTTTGGACGTTCCATTTTGTTAAATACTTAACTTTATTTATAGACATCCTCCTCTGAATAATTTACTTGAAATCATCACGATGATTTCGGTAGGGGGTATGTTCGATCATTTAGATTTGAGGTTGGTGAATGATTTTTGCCACTGCCCGAGATGTTTTTCGTGTCCTACCTTCGACTTGGGATGGAAACAGAAAAAGAATTGACACGATAGAGACACGTCTGTCAGTTAACGTCGAGCAGCCCCGTGGGTCGCATTACCTTTTCCAAAAGAATGTTTCTTTTTGTTAGCCCCGTGAGCTCTGAATTGAACTACTGTCGTGCAGAATTAATACCTATTTGTGTTGTGCTTGTGTGAACTTTCTAAAACCGACATCACTCAGAAGAAATCTCATCCAGCCAGCCTGTCTTGGGGACGTTTCGTGTAAGTAGGTACGTGGTGGATTCTTTTCTATTTGTTTGGATCGTTAGCTCAGCACGTCATCGTCATTAATTATTATACAGTCCACACAGCTCCATATTTTGAGGGTTCGCATATCGAACACAGACAGACAGACATAGTTACTTTAACATTTATAATATTGGTATGGATAAGTTTATTTTGTTATTATGATGTTTCAATAAAGATTTAGGTACCTATTAACAGTAGGTTCTGAACAGTCGATAAATTCATATGTATTCTATCAATCAACAATGATAAACTATATGGAATATTAGAGTTACCAGACGTAAAAAATACTAGGTATCTACTCACCGTGTAATTCATTCTATTGTTAATAACTCACGCGCATTATGCCGATTATTAGTTACAGGTTGAACAATAGCAGCGTAAATAATGTAATAATGATGGTTCCTTGTTGAGATTAAGAAGTGTACATTTTATCAACAATTAATTAATGCACTAGGAACATTCTGATTATATAATAGATTAAGGCCTTACTTTTTTTTTTTTTTTTGCCTGATAGTTTAGCCTTTGACCACTATCTCACCTGATGGTAAGTGATGATGTGGTCGAAAATGTTGTACAGGCTAACCTAGAATTACTGGCTCTCAAGGACAGCTGCCGGAACACACCGTTAGGTGCTTGGCGACAGATTTTCAACTTGAGGGTGGTAGCTAGCCAGGCGGGCATTCGCAAAGTGCCCTACCACCATGCTGTAACGACTGCCATCCTAAGACAACAACCGGGACCGACGGCTTAACGTGCCCTCCGAAGCACGGAAGCGCTCAGTAGTAATGTCACCAGCGGTCACCCATCCAACTCCTGACATGGCCAAGCTAACTTCGCTACGAGCGCTTCAAAAAACTTCGCGGAAACTCATGTAGCCATATATAATTTAAGAGCATGGCTATGGGATTAGATATGGACTTATTTTGTGGGGGCGAAGTACAAAATTTCACCAAGCATTAAAGCTAAAAATATATTAAATAGGATATTAAATCTTATTCAGCTAAAATTTACATTTTAGGTACACTAGTGACTTCAGTAATGCCAAGTAACGCAGTCATAATGATTTCTGAAGCGTTCTGCTTCTACAGATAAAAAAAACGAACATGCGCTCGAAGGGGTCACACCTCCTGTAGTGTCGTGTAGAAGCTAAACAGCCGGAGCGCGTTCCGAACCTCGGTTAGAGTGCACTCGGAGTGCACTCGAAGTGCAACTTTTCACTCACTTTCAACCTTCGGGTAGAGCGCAACATTTTACTATCAAAAGCGGTCGTTAAAATATTGAATCTTTAACTGACATGACCTTGATTGTTCTTTATGACAGTTCCAAAAATACTGCCCTTTAATGACGAAAGGATAGCTTTAAGGCTTAGTAATAGAGTCCCACTTTCTAGTACGGTACCCTAAAAAGTATCTGCATGAAGCAGTGATAGCTCAGTGGCTTTGGCTATGGACTGCCGCGCAGCAGGTCCATGGTTCGAATCCCGCCGCGGGCTTGAGCTTCACCGCATGGTGGAAGGGCATTTTTACGAATGCCCGCCTGGCTAGCGACCACCCTCAAGTTGAAAATCTGTCGCCAAGCAATTAACGGTGTGTTCCGGCAGCTGTCCTTGAGAGCCAGTCATTAAGCCTGTTAACACCTTCGACCACATCATCACTTACCATCACGTGAGATTCTGGTAAAAGGCTTACCTATCAGCAATAAAAAAAAATTAAAAAAACTGACTTCCAATACCTACTAAAGAATATGAAAAAATCATGCAAGAGGGGTTATGAAATTGTGAGCTCGTATTAATAAATGTATCTCAAAGTTGAGTTCGATTTCAAGATGCAGTTTCAACGTTTAATGTATAAAATCTGTCAAAATCTGCACTTTATGATCGAGCTCAAATTGGAGGTACATTTATTAATACGTGCCTTATAGTGTTTGAATCAGCATTGTATCGACTATCACACGTTATTTTTCATGCTATTAATTCTTGGAAGTAATTTGACTTTTCATTTCAGAAGTTTCCGAAACTTTAGCGCACTTGCTCCCCACACTTGGCCGATTTGTATTACTTATATTTTTAATTTAGAGTTTGCCCATACTTATACTATGACGTTTGTATATAACTACTGTTTTGAAGCCACCAAATAAGCGATAATAACGACAGGTAGGGAAAACCAATTATTTCCACAAAAAAATAATGCAACATGAGAAGGCCTCAACCTTGTTGTATAAAAACAAAAAAATAAATGTAGAAATTAAAAGCAGTTGGTGCATTCACGTACGTAATAAAAGAATACAGGAAGTTTCGCAACCGACCTGTCCACGCAATGTCGCTTCATGTTTGTCAGCGCAACTTGTTTGTGCCCATTTCTGGGCGCACGATACTTATCTTAAGCTGTTCTTTAACCTACTGTTATTGAACCAAATCACATTATACGAAAGCGTAATGAAACTGGTAAATAAAAATAACCAGACAAAACATTCTTGACGTGGTGTGGGATGTAGGCGTTCGCCAGAGAACAACATCATTACCATTAAAATTACTATTACTATAATTATACTAAACCACTAATTATGCTTTAAAACAATGTATTAATTTATCTTCTATGTTATAAGGTTAAATTCCTAAGATTTAACGGCGATAAAGAATCAGGAAGTCCCCAAATAATTATTGACATCAAATGCTGCCTGCAAAAGATTTCAACGCGCACATTTTCCGTTTGCATTCCTTCAATTTTATTGTAAAAAGGAGAGTGGGTATATAAATATATTACATTGTACCACGCAATGGTCTTATTCTATTGGGATTCTAATTTAATCTAATAGTACTGACATTGATATAGATTATGTATTACTTCTAAAATACAATCAGAACAGAACTTAGTAAAACAAAATCAGAAGAGGGTTTAAGTTCTGTTTTGACCAACTAGACCACAATTAGGTTTTAAACCAACTTCTAATAAAGGAGGAGGTTCTCAATTCAGCTGTTTTTTATGTTACCTCATAACTCTTTACAGGGTATACCGATTTTGATGTTTTTTTTTTCAATTCGAAAGCTGTTGCTTGTAATCCCATTTAAATTTGAATGAGATCTAACGAGTAGTATTTGAGTAATCCCTAATAATGCGTATTTTATGTTTAAAGTTGTTGTTTTTGTTAAAAATTTAATTATAGTTTAGTAGCTCCTGAGTCTGTGTAAGCCAATCAAACAGATCAAAACAATGAAAACTGTTAATGACAGTATCATTAGAATAGCCAACTTTTTTTTATGCTTGATCGGTTAGCCTTTGACCACTATCTCACCTGATGATAAGTGATGATGTGATCGAAGATGTTGTTCAGGCTAACCTAGAATTACTGGCTCTCAAAGACAGCTGCCGGAACACACCGTTAAGTGCTTGGCGACAGATTTTCTACTTGAGGGTGGTAGCTTGCCAGGTGGGCATTCGCAAAATGCCCTACCACCATGCTATAACGACTGCCATCCTAAGACAACAACCGGGACCGACGGCTTAACGTGCCCTCCGAAGCACGGACTTAACTTTGCTGATCGGTTCAGAATGGTTAAGCAAACTTCGCTACGAGCGCTTCGAAACGACGTTATTTGGTTTTTCCCAGTACATTACAGATGAAAAAATGTTGTATTTTTGTTATACTCGTAATAAATACCTAGATAATACTTAGATGGAAACTGGTCATCCTGGTTTTATCATAATGCCAATATCACCACAATGAATGAGCGTAAGCTCCACCGAACAGTCGTGTCACGGACCGAACATTTGAATCGAAATAATGCTTTGTAAATCATAATACAACCTACGTTTATGTTGTCAAACCCATAAATTAACTGAAATTGGTAATGCGATGCCATGACATGCTTGACGGGTCCATATAAGGATATAATGACACGAATTTGGTCGGCTTTACTGGGTCAAGGTGTACAGAAGATGTACAATGTCAAGTATCAATGACAATGAATGATTTTGGTAGTGTTAAAGAAAACTCTATGAATACGTAAAAGTGGAATCCATGTCTTATATTTTTCTGTGTTAACAGATTTTGTAGATTGTTACGTCTTTTCCCCTGAGGGATAGGTGGAGACTATGGATTTGCACGTCTTGACATACCTACCCCTCCATGAGTATGAATGATTTTGGTAGAGTTAAAGAACACTATAAATACGTAAAAGTGGAATTGATCCTTTATGTATTCTTTATGAATATATTTTATAAATTGTTATGCCTCTTTCCCAGAGGAGTAGGTGGAGGATAGATTTGCACTTGCTTCACCCCTCTTGCTTTTTTCAATCTCATGACTTCTTTTACACGGTCCGTCTATTAAGAGTAGGGAAGGTCAGAATTTTTACCAAGGTTTTCGCATACGAAGTGTCCATTCGCACTCGCCGTGTATACCTACTTTAATATGTCAATCTCCTTTCTTCTATAAGTCCAAATCATCTCAGCATATCTTTCTCAAATATCGTCACTATATCCTTGTTAATTCCACCCTGCATTCTTGTCTCGCTGTTCTTCGATATATCTTCAAACACACCACACATTATTACCAAACTAATAACTACTACCATATACGTATATCGACACTACAGTTCACTTTTGTTTGCTATGTGGTGTTAATTCTATAAAAAATCTCTAACTTTGAAATTCCCTAAATTATGGCACTTATTATTCTGTTTACTCTAAAATCCACATACGCTCAACACTTACAATGACATTTCTTAAAATAGATTATTCTATTCAATTGTGGGTAACTTTAAGATCACTTCAGAGAGCACCAAGCAAGTTTCGTGACTACTAAATCTGAATAAAACATACCCACAATAAAACAGATAGTCATTTTTAGGCCTGTCTTTCGCAAGATGATTATGGAATCGTTATCAGTATACAGGTAAATCTGGTTACAAACCTCAACTCAACTCAAGGATGTTCGAAATGGCTACGTCATTATCATCCTTTATATGTGAACGATGATATGAATGAACTTATTATCATTGCTGTTTGGTTTACGAGCTTGTGACGTTACAATCAATTACGAGGCCCACCTGATTTTAAGCAGACTAACGTCTGCCTCATATAGCTAGGTTCTAGGTTAGCCTGATCAACATCTTCGACGTCATCACTTACATCAGTTGAGACAGTGGTCAAAGGCTAACTTACAGGTATAAAAAAAAAAAGAATTTTGTTACAAGTGAAGACCGTCAAGCTGAGACACAGAAAAGTCTCATGCGTGCTTGTAATTTTCCTCAAGGACTGTTGTAGGATCAAACTATTACGTAGGTGCCTGGTGACAGATTTTCTACTTGAGGGTGGTACTTAGCTACCCCAGGCGAGCATTCACAAAATTCCCTTCCACCATGCAGTGAAGTTCAAGCCAGCGGCTAAGATTAATCCAACGAACTGCTGCACGACAGACCATAGCTACCCTCTTGGCCATTATTGATTTAAAAAATGTATGTTATATTCTTACGTATTTTTTTAAGATATTTAACCAGCTTCCTCATACTGCAAGCTGTATGGGAATAGGTATTTTAGTAAGCTTGTGTTAATAGAGATCCTATGTGTGCTAGTGCCTACGTACAAGCACAGTGAAAAAGGTAGGTACTACAATTTACTAATGATACTGGTCTGGTTCGTAAGTGGATGAATCGCCTGATTTCTCGCTTCGCGCTGGACTCTGGCTTATTTACTTGAGATATCCTGTGAAACTGAAGTGAACTTATTTTATGTGTATGTATCGAGATATATTCATTTAAGAAGATATAAATAACGCCGTAGAGTATAAGTAGGAGAGACCAAACTTATTATTACTACCGAACTGGCCGCTTTCGTCAGAAGGGCCACCTGCACAATATAGATACGTGGAAGTCTCGTATATGCTGGTCTATTTAATCGTCTGTTTCTGCCACGTACCTGTAAGTTGTGTAATGTTCTTCCACCTGTAGTTTTTCCTACAATCTAAACCGCTCCAACAGAGTACTTTCTCTTAATGGTAGGCAACGCACCAGTAATGCTGTGGAAATTACAGGTGGTCATAAGGGACTATGACCATTTACCATCAGGTGGACCGTCTGCTTGTCTATCATCTATTGTATTATAAAAAAAAAACAGTGCGGAGCGAGACGTCAACTCAGGCGATCGTGATCGTTTTCAAGGAGAGCTTCAGGCAAGCTCTCCTTGAAAACGATCACCGGATTTAGTCGAAACTATTGTCTGAGCTATCTAACTTATTCACGCCAATTATCCCTTATTATTTACTGAAACATCGTAGATTTTTTAACTTCAATATAAAGATGTATATTTGACCTCTATTTATCTTAATGAAGACATGATTCGTATAAGGATGTGCTAATAAAACTGGCAATGTTATTGCGGTATGCAGAAATGTTTACTTGTACTTCTTGCAGAGAAATATTAGTGATGCAAGCCTGCAAAGTTGTTGTTTGCCGCGAGTACACATATTGACACCCGAGGAAATGAAGGATTCTTGGATTGAAGGTTCTAAATATAGAATACTGCGCGTACCAAAGGTTTCAAAGGTACGATGCGCAAAATAATGTTACTGCCGAGCGAAACACATTTTTTTTCACCTCACTACAATAAGTAAAATTATAAGTGTAAGATAAACAGCTTAAATAATGCTGTACATTTATAGCAAAAATTAAAAGTAAAATTGCTAAAATATATAGTAAGTAAATTAATTTACTGGATCAAAAACCTTTTCCACGCTAGCGCATAAAAAGTATTTTTCCACGTAGATTACGAATGATAAAAAACACCTTTCCGGATTTGTGAGGTAAAAATAATATTGTTATGTATTTATAATGCAATTAGTTGCTATTGGTTACTGCTTTGTTGGATGAATTGCAGAAGTAAAAGCTTTAGATTATCAATATACTAGCTTCAATTCTTATGCCAGTTTAAAGATAATTTCATTATCAGTTTGGAATTTAGAACTGCGTCGGTAATTGGTAATAGGTTCACCAGTCACCACCTATTACTTGCGTCTTGCATGGGTTAGTTTTGACCATAATGTAGCATATTCTCTGATATTTTTTGCTTGTTACTGATGAACGCATTGCTGTTTCATAAAAATGTCAACCTTATAATTACCTCGTATAAAATTACATGAGAAATTAGTTAGGCAATTTAATTTATTCACGATTTGAGAATTGTATACCGTTCATAACTTACATAACGTAGGGCTGCCTCACAAACCTGCTGGGATGTAGGCTTCTAGTTCTGACCCACCGTGTTAAGGTTGGCGCTCACTGATCCTTTCGGCACCATATCGATCAACTAGCGATAGTCACAGCTATAGCTAGCTAGCTTTGTTACTAAACGGCGCCGTTCAACTAGTGGTAAGAATGATATTCAGCCATTCAATGAAACAGCTAGACTAGTAGGCTAGTCTTGGATCGATAACGTTTAACAACCAACTTAGCCAAGTCATCATCGCACAGTCACTTTGCGTTTCTTTACTACTTCTCGAGCATATTCATTAAATTTGCGTAACTTTTTCTTGCGCATTGCCGGCCGCTGCCGTGGCACGTACGCTTCGCTCACTCGGCTCAGCCTTTGTTGCTGTCACCAGTAACCTAATATGCTTCTCCTCGCTCGCTCGTACATTTTATGGATGACCTAAGCTGCAGCCGGTTAGTTCATTAAACTTTGTATGAAACATTGAGGCTGCATTTCATACAGGCCGTTAGTTAAACAGAGCCGCTTAGGAAAGTGGCTTGGCTGTTTATTAAATGGCTGATTTATCTAGTTGGCTGTGACATCGACGTCACCTTAACTAAAGCTGTTAAGTATTCTTTCTGTGGTACGTCCATACTGCAACGCCCACTAATCAACTCCGTATCGGCATCGACTCGTGACAATCTCGAGAGTAGTGTGAGAATGAGGCAAAGCGACGCGCGACGTTGATACGTTGCCGAGGTGTACGTGTGCGTTGACCTTTATCTGTCTGGAGGAGGCAAGTTTCGTAACGTTGCTAGAAAGCTAAGTTCAACAGATTATGGCTATATTGCGTGCTAGTAAGTTTACTTTACTATTGTGGGATTTTCCTTGTCTAGGATAGGTTTTGCACATTACTGAAAGCATTGTTATTAAGACACTCACAATATATTATGTACAAATGAATAAAATGTACGGAACCTTTCTATTATCATAGAATTAGTGAAAATAATAGAGCAAGTAATGTTCAATGATTGTTAAAAAATCATGGAACACCAATAGACGTTATTTCATAAATTACACCTAAAATAGTCAAACATATTTAAAAATAGGTTTACTGGTAACACAGATGACAGAATACGAACTTATACAAATTATTATCAATTTAATGAGTATGAAAAAGTATAAAAGATATCGTAAAAAAAATTTCTCCGAACCTCGCGTATTACGTGATCCAATACAATAGTTAGACGATCTTGTGTAGATTTTGTTACGGGTCACTTTTGGGTCTGTAGGTTGGTGTACCAGATGTGGGTCTACGGGAGCAGGAAACAGCAACAGCTTGAAGGTGCTAAGAATCTATCCATAGTAGAAAATGAAAAAAATGTGGTTGTGGCAGTACCTACTCAAGTATATTGCAGAGCGTATTCATGGTGAATGTTTTAATGCTAAACTTGATGCTAAGTCAGCAGCTATGCAAAATATAGGTGATATGTGCACTAGGAACAAACCAGAATATGTTTACATTTTGAATTTCCTGCAGTTGACGTCAGCTCTAACCTTAAATCTACAAAAAAACTTCTGAACCTTCTCAGGTTTATAAAATTTTTAAGCTTCTATCAAAAGAGCTCAGCTAAATACTAAACCTGTTTCATACAGGATCTATAAATACTATGATGTCCTTGTGGAAATGATGTCTGTACATTTGAGCAGCCCGTAAAACCAAGTGAGTGAGTGAAGAAACCGAGTGAATCAAGATCCATGCTATCAGGTCTAGAGACAGAAAGGTACTGTTATTATTCCGGACTTCCGGAGATAAGTTGCAAGAGGCGGAGGCATTGGCTGCGGCTTATACCTATTCTTGAAGCATTAATCAGTATCAGTACTATAAATATTATAAATGCGAAAGTAACTGTATCTGTCTGTCTGTTACGCTTTCACGCCAAAACTACTGGACCGAATTGAATGAAATTTGGTATGGAAATAGTCTGAGACCCGGGAAAAAACATAGGATAGTTTTTATCCAACTGCGCAAAAAGAGGTTAATGTTTTTGCACGATAACCGACATACGCGCGGGTGGAGCCGGGCCCGGAAAGCTAGTGTCAAATAATTGAAGCAGTGATAGCCGAGCGGTAAGAACTGTCGTGCCGCAGGCCCAAAAAATTCTATTAGTATGCCGAACTAATTAAATTAATTAGTTAATTAATATATTAACTATTAACTATTATTTATTATTACTATTAACGAATTCTACCAGTTTTGCATTAAGCCCTGCTATGCGATTAAGCTTACAAATTATATTGAACAGAAAGATCATAATGATTATTGTTTGCTGAAGAACATAGTGTCAGAAATAAAAGGAAGACTATGATTATTGATGTGAAATTTTGAATTATTTCTTTTATTATTTCTGACACTATGTGATATCCGATCGGTATGATAAAACTACAGGCTGATTCTTTTTCTCTTGTAACGGGTTCGATTCCCGGTTCAACCATGTAACTATTTAAATATCTATGAATGCAGTTTAAATTGTTTTTTAAATTCAAATAATTCTTCTTTCAGTAAAATGTTCCATTTACAATATTCAAGGTCCATTCAATCCATTTGGCATCGCCGTGGGACGCCCTGTATATTGTGCTTCCTCGAGAAAAAATATTTTAGTTTGTAGAAGATCTTGAAACATGTAAAGCAGATTATTAATTTGCCCATAAAATCGCGTTATTTATAGGAATTATGCAAACGCAACCTGTTTAGGTCCGTAACCCACCTGCTCGATTAGAATAGCGCGCAATGGCTACAGGCTCCAAGGCTAGCCATTCTCTGTTTTAACTAAAACTGTGCAATTTTGTAATATAACGCCTAATAGTTTTAATTAAACATTATGTTCTAGGAACATTAGTTATAACGGCTATCAAGCTACGTACATGAGGAAAATATTTTAAATCATGTTATTAAACTTATATTCGCGTAGGTGAAGACATAAGTATAATATTAATAATTATGGAACTACAACATGCCTTTAAAAACATATATCATCAGCATTACCCACTCATGTACCGGAGGGAATAGTCGGAGGTTTCTAAACACACATATTTAGCCCGATCCGTTTTCATCTCAAGTTCTTTTCAAACAGAGAGGCAAGTTTTGTTTTTGGTGTCATCTGTATCTAAGCGGTGAAGTGGTCTGACTGCTCTGGAACATGTGTTACTGGAAGAAATTATTCACTTTTTAAAGTTATTTTTACTGGCAGTTTGCCTTTATTAACGAAACACTACACTACTTTGCACTTATATTAATAATTATTGTAGATTATATTTAATGGTTGAAAATTTGAATCTGATAGGGTGTTCCGTAAATCAGGAATATCGTGCGAAAAAAATCTCTACCTGGTACAGTTCCGGAGCTAGGATTGCTCAAAATTCCAAAGTGATGCTTCACGCCACTCTGCCAGTGAAACAACCAAACTTAAATAAAAACATACACAATAAACAAGACTGGTTTCATCGTCACAAACTTGGAAATCTAGGTTTTTCTGTAGTGAAGACTACCTAACCTATTCAGGGAAAATGCTAAAAACCTCGTATTAATATTATTAAATTATTATTATTTCGTTGACTTCTATTAAACCTAACAAACATCTTTAGTTGCATTTTTTTATTGTTTAGATGTTTTATCGTTTTTATACCATCATTAATTTGCTCGATTTAAGGGGTGCGTTCTTATATGTCGTCCGACGACGGATGATCGCTCCAAGCAGAGCGACGCTCGTCGTCCGCCTTTTAAGAACGGCTCTGTATCATATCTGTATCAAGAACACTACTTAAAATGTTTCACTGACTCGGAAGAAATGTATTTACAATTATGTACTTTTCCACGACACACAACTAAAACAAACATACAAAATATAACAATAATAATAATACAATTTTGTAAACAGAAGTCTACGTAAACAAAAAGTAACTAAAACAAAGAAAAATCAAGTCCCAACTGTCAAATGAAACGTCAGGGCGATATTTATCCACCGATTTCGTGGGGCGACCGGTGCGTCGTCGAGCGATATATAAGAACGCTCCGGAAGATCATCGGACGATCGCTCCGGGCATATAAAAACGCTCGGGGCGTCGTCGGACGTCGTCGGACGACAAATAAGAACGCACCCAAGTAGTCTGATTCGAACGTAGCGTGGTGAATCCTAGCGGTGCGGTGCCGATAATACTTGGATTAAGTTCAGATAGTTTAGAACACATAAAATACTTTTCATTTTTATCATAATTATCACTTTTCGTTATTGTCTACGCGAGTGAAACCACAATATGCAGCTAGTCAGTTTTAGGTAAAGTAATCTCAATTATACAAAACATATTATAACTATCTATATAAGGTATACAGTCACAGATCAAAGTGACAATAACTTCGTTTTCAATTAAAAAAATTGCTAAAGCAAGGAAAATAACAACAATTACCTTCTCTAGTAATACCATAGCAAAACCAGAAAAGTAGCTTGACTAGATACAGACCAGAAGGAGATTCAATTACCTACCCTAGTCCGGATACTCTGGGTAGCCCAAATCTTTTAGTTTTATAGGTATCTATGTAATATGTATTGGTATACCGTATATTATATATAACAGCCGGATTGTCCACTGCTGAACACAGCCTCCCCCATTAGTTAGGGGTTTCCCATAATCCTCAAGCTCTGCAGGCGTCTTGGTGATTGCAGTTTAAGATATCAGTTCCTCAGAAGATGCTGCTGCCGATCTTCCGGTATTTCACCTTTAGTCGCCTCTTATGACACCCACAGGTGACATTCTAGCCCGGTACACCTCAAGGAGCCGGTATACTATAGCTAATCAACTCGTAGCTATATAGACACGATATTTATGATTGTTAATTATTTGATTCTTTTAAAATAAATCTGCGCACTCTGGACACGCTACATATTTGCCATACTATGCAGCTGTGGCAAGAGCGCAGTGACGCGCACACATACTAGTAGGATTTGGTGCCGCTCCATGAAGTCCACACTTCTTGTTTTTAGTATGGTACGAGTAATACACTATTTACTAGAGCGAGTTTGTCTCACAAATGTCTATGAAAATTCGCAGTTAATATAACCACCTGGAAAAGTTTAAGGAATAAGACATTTCTCTCGTAAATTTGTAATTTTGTAATGCAATTCGCCTAGCAGGCGTTATTGCAAACTTAACAATATTAAAATAATAAGGTTGCTTCATCATTAACAAGTTTAAAACCAATTGCCAAATTGGTCTTGTTTGTAGTACAACGCAAGTTGAACTATAGGTGTCGCTCCATCCCGATACGATGGTTGAAGAACGAGAGCAAGAATTTCAGTTATTGTGTCATGTTAGCTCAATTGGTTAGAGCATAGCCCGGCTAAAGGGGTGGATGGACGCGGGTTCGAATCCCGCACATGACTATAATTTTTTCTCTCGTAAATTTGTAATTTTGTAAAATAAGACATTTCATTCACATTTAAAACATTCCTGAGGGATCACATAATATAATTTCGACGCGGACGACGTTGTGAACAGTAGTGTTTATTATATATCTCACGCCTACGTTACGGCAAACATCCAATCTCCATTTATTATGCAACGATCAATTGGTTATCCGGTCATGGACATCACCATGTTGAATGTTAATAACTAAAATTACTCAAACTCCACTAGGAAAATTCTAAAACAGCACCTCAGAATAGTTCTCGCCACTGAATACGAATCATGCCATCAAGTTCTTATTACAAAGCGAGTATAGTAAAATGATTTCATGTAAAAGTGAGCTTTCAAAAACGTATTTTTTTTATAGGTACTGTATCACAAGGTTGCCACATACCTAATAATTAGATATAAAATTTGCATTGATACGATTTAGATACAATAAAGACACAACATTTTATTAAGCGTAATTTTAAGGTTGTATTAACGTTTTTTTTTCAATCAAGTGAAATATATAGAATCATATTTTAGGATCGTGCTTAGTATTTGTCATATGATATCCTCTAAAATATTATATATTTTATTCATATCTGTAAGACGTACACTCTTTCTAAAAAACATGTTCAAAATTTGCCTTTTGAGATTCACTTCACCGTAACAAAGATGTTCT
Organism: Plagodis dolabraria; assembly: GCA_963854805.1. Taxonomy (NCBI): domain Eukaryota; kingdom Metazoa; phylum Arthropoda; class Insecta; order Lepidoptera; family Geometridae; genus Plagodis; species Plagodis dolabraria. The sequence continues at coordinate 13,891,598 of OY978459.1, read as the reverse complement.
AACTGACAATTCTGACAACGCCCATTTATTTATTTATAAAAAAATATTGGTACTCTTCTCAACGAGCTCTAGACGATGACAAGCTATATGTCAGGGTGCAGAAAAGGGTCTTTTCGGCTACCCTCTCTTGTACTGGAGCCCACCTAAAAAAATATCTAAATTTCAGGTTTTTACCTCCTTCCGTTTATGAGCTAGAGAGAGACCCGTGACATATGGATGGAACAAAATGCAATAAACAAAAAATAATTCTAACCAAGATTATGGGCGCACCGAGCTTTTTAGGCGCGCCGCGTATGTGTGCGTAAGTAAGGCACGCCAACAGCATCCGTCCCCGTCCGACGGCCGAAGTATTACTAAAGAGGATAGGGACAAAGCATCGAGGCTCTGACTAAAATGGTCGGAACATGCGTGAATTTGAGTATTCCCTTCGTATAATAAAAACAAATACCTATTTGAAAAATGTAATGTATATACGTTATAGAAAACATGTTGTTTTTTTTTATTATTCAAATACGTATGACTCTCCGTTAAATATTTACGCCGTACTAAGGGTTTATTTCGTTTTTTAGATGTAACTTTGGATTATTTTTCTACCGAGAAAATTTAAAGTAATCGTGTTTCCAAAATGTATGATTTATAGAATGAATCTTTAAATATAATATATATATGTATATATATATATATAAATTACATAACTAAAAATTAAGAAATAATATGTAGTATCGCTGCTTCGGTGCAGGCTTAAATAAAAGGTTACGTGTGGCAATGTAAAAAAAATATTATATAACTAATAGCAGCACTGTTTCTGAATACGTCTTAACACCAGCAATATTTCTCTTACTCGTATATCCCTTCCATTTCGTTTTTAACAGTACTGTTATAATATAAGGGGATCGCAGTGTAAGACGGCAGATCTTCAGAAGGAACTGATTCTGGTATTTTTCTTTTATCACCTATTACCTCCTATCTACCATGAGGATATGGGGGAGTGCTAGTCTAACCTGGTAGTCCACAGGGTTGTTGCAGAAACCTCACATAAAAGAAAATAAATATATAGCTTTGACCTTTTATTTTCAGCCAGAGTCTTCCAAGAGAACTTGCGTTATCGGGGCTGGATATTCCGGTCTTGGTACGGCCAGGTATCTGAAGGAGTATGACGTTGACTTCACGGTGTTTGAGGCTTCGAGACACCTCGGAGGAACCTGGAGATTCGATCCACTAGTCGGCACCGACGAAGACGGAATTCCTCTGTTCACGAGCATGTATAAAGGCTTGAGGTAAGATTTGAGAAGACGCTATAATTACTATTACAAACGGGATATTTATAGTGTTTTTGATTAGTTGTGATTGATGTTTAAATATCGTGAACTCAAAACTAATCGAAATTTATTTTAAAAAACGTACAAGAAAGAGGGTTCGTCTGCGCTCTTAGTGCCTACCATCCACTCGCATAGACTTCACTTTACTCGTGATCATGACGCTTGCAACAGTGTGGAAATATCGAGAGCTCAAAAGTAATCAAAGCACGGTAAATATCCCGTTACTAATAATAATCATAGTGTTAATGATCGTGACAGTTTAAAAACTCATATTTGAGAAGACCTTTAAAAATACGCTTTGGGTCAAATAATACCATACCTTGTATTGAGTATTCTCAGACTTGGTTAGAGAAGTTGATCATCCAATTCGAATCCAATACGATGAATTCACACGTACTGTTTGTTGTCTGGACCTATTCAGTTGTCTTAAAAAAAACTACGGCATATTTATTTTATTTGAAAAATAAAATTATTATGTGTACACGATGACTAACGACTTCCCGCAACTCACTCTAGCTACTTAATCGGGCAAAGGTATCACCTGAAGGGTATACCTCTAGAGTTACTACTACGTACTACTAGAGTTATCACGATAATTCTGAACACTTCATTTTGGAAGCTACCGTTTATAGTTTATATAGAAAAATATACTGTTGACCCAATAATGCTTCCCCGATTATGGGGGTTTGCCCCACGCTTAGTAGGCGGCTTCGGGATCGCACTGCAAGATGGCATAGTTCTTAAGGTGCAATTCTAATCCGGCACTCCACGGGGATAAATCGTATACTTATACAAATTACATTGCTGTCCTTGAGAGACAGTAATTCTAAGTATTACCTGGACAATAGCTCGACCGCATCTTCACTTACAATCAGGTTAGATAGTGGTCAAAGGCTAGCATATCAGCTATAAATAAATAAAAATAACATTGAATTATAACGCCTGTTAATTACCCACTTATAATCGTATCTATTGTTATATTAATAAGAAACAGGTTGTCGTGCAGTTTGTTTTACAATTATCTAACATCCGCAGTTTCACTCGGCCGTTGAATAAACAGAAATAAATTAGCATTATTTCATTAAATACAACGTGATTTGGCTAATTACGTTAACGATGGGTTTAGCCTCTGCAATTATGTTCAAGTAGATATAATATCACAACATAATAGTAAAATACATATTTACAAATAAATTAACATACCTGATGTAAAATTACATATAAATATATTATTATATAGGTAAGGAGGTAAAATATTCATAACAATAATAATGTAAGTAATGTGTATGTACGTCATCTAGTCCACAATTAACAAAACACGCACGATTTTCCAAATTCAATTGGATTGGTTAATTGATTTGGCGCTTAGAATTAATCACATCCGGTCTGTACAATACTTAGGGAAGGCTGTGTTCTGTAATCTGGCAATCTGGCTGATACAGTATAGGATTTAAATTTTAAGTTTGTTTCAATATAGATATTTCTAATCAAATAGCTGACCTGCCTAGTGCCCCAGCAACTTGGGATAATTGGGTACTGTTAACTACAACTAACTACTTCACCCATGTCCAATATTCCTTTTCATAATGCGGATGTTCTCTTAAGATTATAACTTATATTTTCTTCACAGGTGTTTACAAAAGTAATTTTGTGCTTAACTTCATATTCGTATTAGGAATATAGTACTGCCAACGTGGGAGACCAAGCTACAATTTTGCACCCCTCTCCCCAAACCCTTACGTGGGAGTGAAATACATATTGGTCTATGTTATAATTATTGCAAATACTCGTATGCCTAAAGTATGGCTATCCCTGTCAGAGAATCGGTCCCCAAACGCCAAAAGGTGTGTTTCAGCAGCTGTCTTCCAAAATAATTCTAGGTTAATTATGTTTACCATCCTCGTATCCATCACCACTTTTCTTTAGTTAATGAAAAATGTGATTTTTCGCAATATAAAAATATGTGCCAGGATTTTTTTAGCTTTAGTTTATGAAGATGGTAAGAAAGTGGTTAAAACTAATGACATTATTTTCTAGAACCAACACTCCGCGGCAGACTATGGAGTACTCTGGTTTCCCGTTTCCTGAAGGAACGCCCTCGTACCCTGAAGGGGCATGCTTCTACAAATACTTGAAGACATTTGCCAAGAAATTTGACCTTTTAGATCATATACAGGTGAATATTGTTTTAGAATATTATTATCATATTAGATATTAAATACTACGGGAAAACTAATTATCTAAAAATAACTCTTTATATGGATCTTTTCCCAGTTCTCATCACGAGTAAATTTATTTTATATATCATATATATCATTCTTAATTGTGCCATGCAAAAAGTGCTTTAAAAAGACGAATTTAATTATCTTACTAGGGCTTTTAAAAGGTTACCATGTCCATACTGTACATCATTATCAATATAATATTATTTAAGTACATACCAATTGCTGTTCGACAAATAGGTAATAGTAATAAATCAAATAATGGAAGAGAATAAATTGTTTGACAAAATAAAAAACATGGGAAGTTCGTCAATAAAGTTACTGAAAATAAGCCATTATTTTTACGAATTCTTACTCATGATAAGCGTGGTATTAATCCAAGGATGCTTTTTCTCAATTATTCGAAGCGTAAGCGCAAGAGAACATCATAGTTACTAATCTATGCAAATAGAATTTTCCATTTACACCAACGCAGTGAACGAATTAAACGAAGAATAAGAAACTTGAGTTGTAATGCGATAATATGGTCTCTTAATTGAAGCAAGGTGAAAAATTAAGGAAATATTTATTTATGCGGCAATTTGTAATGCCTACAGAATTAAAAAATTAACAGCTTTGATTTAAATATACTATACCTATTCAGTAGAGAATAGATAATACCACAATTTTACAGTATCAAAACGTACTTGACTGTTTTCATATATCCACACAAACACTTAATAATCACTTCCGTTGACCTTTGCATACAACAATATTTAAAACCCACACAATTAAATAAATAATAAGACTAAATAAATCTAGTGAGTCGGCTGAGTCTACCTCATTCCTGACATTGTATACCATAGAAGTAAATTGCATTCTGTAATAATCTAAGAAGTACAAAGACTGATTTAATATTATGTTAAACCATAGATCGTTTGAAGACAATGAGTTTACTCATTACTAATTATAAAAGCCTTGCAGCATCAGAGCATTCAGAACCTAAGGTCATGAGTCACAATGTCCGATTCAGAACCTGTTTGACATTACTTAATCTGGTATCTACTACTGCAAACGAGTATTTTGAGATGAATAACGTGCATTTTATTCAAATTAACTTATATCTATAGAATATTTTTCGTACTTTAGTTTTAGTTTAGCCAGCAGATACGAGATAAAACTCAAATACAGGTGCAGCAAAAAGAGTCTGGTCGATGATCTTCGATGTACTTTTAGATTTCACGTCAAAACTTTTGTAACTTTAGTGTAGTTAATGATCAAATCATGAGAGACTGGTATAAGTATGTCAGCCTCGGCTGTCCTTAATAATTAATTTTTGGCACTTCTTTAATCATTGCTTTCTAAGCGTACATTTGTAAATTTTCCTCAATTCAGAACAGGCATACTCCTGAAAATGGTAATGATTTATTGCTTTTGTAGTTTCGGAGCTTAGTAACAGGAGTAACTTGGGCGGGAGGCCACTGGAACGTCACATATATGAAGGCTGACACGAAGCAGAACCGCACAGAAGCTTGCGATTTCGTGATTGTGGCTAGCGGAGAGATTTATCCGACATGGCCGAAGATTAGTGGGATGGACAGTTTTAAAGGTAATAATTAATTCTAAATTATAATAGATACAGTTTTGCCTCTTAATTTTATTGTATTATTATTGTAATTAATGTAGGCAGATCGTTGGAAGTAATTTAACTCAATGTGAACCGAAGTATGTATATTTTTCGATTGCCTTATTATTGTTAATCTGCTCATAGACAGAGGTGTGTTTTGGGTTTCGGAACACCTGCAGTACTTGCGTTGCTGCACATATAGGGTGCACATCAGGGCAAACTATCTTAACATCCTGATTACTTTAATGGTAGCGGGCATACTACAAACGAAAGCATTCCCCAGGAAGATTGGTATCCGAACAGCAATAGAACTGAATCTACAACGTTTTACAATGATGACCTTGTGTTGTCTTGCGTTTTGTTAGACGAGACATACAATACCGATCCCAACACGCATGGGATAAAAACGACGCGGAGTAGGAAGAAAAAGACGACGATAAAAGGTTTGGATAAATTATAGTGACTGGTATCGATTGGGGTTGATGTGAGAACTTTACGTAGTATGGTTTTTGAGCGATTTTAAAAAAAGGATTATATTATGAAGCGCTCGTAGCGAAGTTTGCTTAACCATTCTGAATCGATCAGCAAAGTTAAGCAACGTCCGCCGCGGTCATGAGTTGGATGGGTGACCGCTGGTGACATTACTACTGAGCGCTTCCGTGCTTCGGAGGGCACGTTAAGCCGTCGGTCCCGGTTGTTGTCTTAGGATGGCAGTCGTTACAGCATGGTGGTAGGGCACTTTGCGAATGCCCGCCTGGCTAGCTACCACCCTCAAGTTGAAAATCTGTCGCCAAGCACCTAATGGTGTGTTCCGGCAGTTGTCCTTGAGAGCCAGTAATTCTAGGTTAGCCTGAACAACATCTTCGACCACATCATCACTTACCATCAGGTGAGATAGTGGTCAAAGGCTAACCTATCAAGCATAAAAAAAAAAAAAAAAAAAAAAAATATACTAAATACGACTGTTTTATTTTTAATGTTTGTAACCTTATAACTTTACACTGTGTTAACCGATTTTTTTTATTTGAAAGCTGATGCATCCCGTGTATTCCGATTTAAATTTCATGAAAATCGGTTTAGCCTTTTTTTAGTTACAGTCCAATAACTGAAAAGTGTTTTCCTATCTTTGAAGATATACTCATTGACAGTGAATGAAAATCGGTCCCGTAAGTAGCAAGGGTCCCCCCTAAACAGGATGAAGAAATTTGTTTACCCAAAAATGGAACCGACTTCAACACTCAAATGTGTGAAATAACTTGTCGAATTCGTGGCATGCGCACAATATTGTGATAATAGGTACTTTTGAACTATCATGATTTTTATCGATCTTTTCCTTATAATTTACAGGAAAATTGATGCATAGTCACGATTACAAGGAACCAGAACCCTTCAAAGGCCGCCGAGTCATGCTTATTGGTGCTGGAGCTTCAGGGCTAGACTTGGCCACACACCTTTCCAATGTCACATCGAAACTCGTCCACAGCCATCACCTTGAATACAACCAGCCTCAGTTCTCCAAGACATATGTGAAAAAACCAGATGTCAAAGCTTTCATGCCTAATGGAGTGCTATTTGAGGACGACACGTTTGAAGAAATCGACGTTGCGATACTCTGTACAGGTTGGTCCCAATATCTCTTACATAGTCTACCTTAGCCTATTGAACTAGCTGGGGTGAATACTTGGATGATAACCTACAAATATTTGTTCACGGATCATAAATATTTTTTGGTGTCCATGTCTCCCATTTAATTGCCCCGTGCCTAAGGGCGTGCGTGGGATGCCTGGCTAGAAAATACCAGAAGGTGGGCAGCAGCACCTTCTGAAGTACTGCCATCTTACATTGAAAACCCCGAGACTCCTGCCAAGCGTGGGGATTATGGCAAACCCATACGAATGTGCCATTTGTTGAACAATTGCACATCATGGCTGTTGATGAAGTCTCCCACTAAATTCGAAATCCTATATCAATGTATGGGTCGACGATATTATTATATTGCAGTTATTATTATAGCTAACGCTTTTGATTCTTTTCTAGATAGGTTGACTTGACACGAATCTTTACTTTTGTAAAATTTTGAAACGGCATCTTTTTTTTGGAAGAAGGGCCAGACTGCTTGCCATATGTTACGAGAGCACTTGATATATGAAATCAAATTTAAACAATCGCTGTGTAGATCATGATTCAATAACTCTACATAGGTCCACAATTAAAACGGCTAATACATTGGAGCTAAGTACTTAGAAAGTCATTTCCTGTCGCTTCATAATCAACAGGCTTTAAGTGACCAATCGTTTAGAAATTTCTACGCGACGGCACACACAGAAGTATTCTTACGCTTACGGTTATTTCTGTATTTCCGCATGTGTTCTACCTATGTATGGTATTGAATGACCGACATAAGTGTGTTCCTAAACTTCTTTGTAGTTGTACGTATGTTTACAATAAAGATGTATGACATTGTTATCTTCTATTGCTTTTAAAATTATAAGGAAAACTAATAAAATCAACCTTCATTTTATGAGTGAACGTAAATTAAATTTCCTGGAACCTGTATGGTTTTTAAATATATGTTGTTGTGTACCTTAACAAAGTTTCCGAGTACTTCAAATGTATTAAACATATACCTACGAGTATACGTGACTGTTGAACAAGGCCACGGTTTACGTTTATTCTCAGTAATAGATTTGGGTATAATAGTTTTTTTTACCTACAGTAAAATATAACGCCCAATCTAACTAATGATTTCTTGCTTTAGATGGTTTTTCCGACCATTAATACATGAGTGTTCAAGCGAACTGATGTTTATGTGTCAAGTTGGGGGCGATATTATTTGTATAATTATTTATGTTTGTAGGCCTTCCCCGTTAGGGGCTGTTTCTGTAATGTCTACGCTTGGCAGGCGTTTTGGGTATCGCAGTTTAAGATAATAGTTCTTCAGAAGGCACTGCTGCCTACCTTCTGGTATATTCCCTTCGTCGCCTCTTACTAATCCCCAAGTAAGTAACGGAAAAGTGCCATTCTAGCCCAGAACGCCACATTTCTTGCTCCAACAGCGTGGCTTTTCTTCGTGGCATACCACGGCACACACCAGTTTCTTCTGCGTATAAATAACTTCTTGCTTATTACCAGCATACTCGTACATTGCTGTGTAGACTGATGCATATCATATATACTGATGAATATCGCTGAGCTCCAACATGTCACTAATGTCCAAGAGAAACAGAATCGGAGATAGCAAACAGCCTTGTTTACCAGCATTGACCGCTTGTAAGTCGGACCAGGCACCGTCAACAACAACCTTGATGATCCGATCTGCTAAAAACCTGGAGATCCACTCGCACAAGCAACGTCTCGTCGAAAATTTGAAAGATTTTTTTATGCCACACCAGATCTAAGAACTTCGCTATGTTCAAACTAGCCGCTTACGTCTCACCCTTGGGCTCCACCACTTTTCATCGACGCGTAATGTATACTAGAAGACCACCATCTGGGTGACCGCGACGATAACCGTACTGGCGATTGCTAATCAGCTGGTGTATCTCTAGATAATGTTTGACGCAGTGACAGCCGAGCGGTAATAGCTATGTACTGCCACCGTGCCGCAGGTCCATGGTTCAATCCCCAAAGCCACCTTGAGCTTCACAGCATGGTAGAAGGGTATTTTACTAGCTGGCTACCATCTTTAAGTAGATAGACACATCTATCACCAACCACCTAACAGTGTATTCCAGCAGCAGTTTATCCTCGACCTATTTATATCATCACTTACCAATAGGTGAGACAGCCAAGAGCTAACCAGCTGTACTGTAATAGAAAACACTGCTACTTCATCACTAGAAGATAGTATCGCTGATGCTCTAAGTAAAGCGCCAAAATATTGACTGTTGCCTTGCTATAGGTATGATTGGAATTAATTAAATTACGTATCTTCATTGGACGATAAGTAGATACCTTTAACGGACCGGAAAACGCGTTAAATCATTTGGTGTATATCCCTGTGATAATGTTATAAAATTAGATAATAAGATTATATTGTAACGTTTCAGGATACCATATGAGTTATCCATTCTTAGACGAGAGCTGCGGGGTGACTGCTACGGGGATGTATGTACTGCCTCTGTACCAACAAATCGTGAACATCAAGCATCCCTCCATGGCTTTTGTTGGGATCGCCAGAAGAGTCATAAATAGAGTTATTGATGCACAGGTAATGTTTGTTCGTATATTATTAAAGACAGCGCTTTTAGTGTTTGGATTGTTTGGGCGAGCCCAATTTGTTGAGAAGATTATTTTTGTTTAAACACGGCACGGGAAGTCCTACCTAAAGAAGTCGATGTCATTGATATAAAATTACATACCTACCTATTATGTATGTGCGCTTAAATATATATTATATTCTATTGTTATATGTATTTAGACACAATGACAAGTTACTCAGCTTCCACATGTTTCAATTACATTCATATATTTTACGATTTCCATATTGTTACAAAGAGTGACCAATTATTTTACTTAAAAAATATCGTCAGTATCGTCACCAATAATCTGTAAGACCCACGGATTCATAATGAAACATTGCTGTGCATTTTAAAAATCGAAGTTTTGAAACGGTAGCGCTACCTGTGCCCAAAAGAAACTGATAGATTATATCCCAGTGAGAATTCAATCAGCAGCTATACTTATTGCGTCTCTTTGCTCACTCACTATTAAAGGATTTCTAACAATTCCTTCAAGAGAATACAGATGTGATGGATATGATATGTTGCAGGGCCAATACGTAGCAGCGTTAGCAGCGGGCAAGTTCAAACTGCCATCCCAAGACGAGATGCTAAAGAACTGGCTGGACCACGTCTACGCACGAAGCAACTTCAAAATTGTGGATGTAAACGTTGTAGGGTCCGAAATGGTGAGTGGTGAAATAAAGTTTCTATATACATAAGGCTATGTATACACTATACACAATCATAAACGAACCTAAGTAGTTTTAATTAAACGCTATAGGCATGAATGTATGTGTGCACACCATAAAACAAACATTATAATATACTCTTATATTAATTCAATTTTAGCTGTTAGCCTAGCTTTTGGTTACTATCTGACTTGTTAGTAAATTATGAATATTTTAAACATAATATGGTCATAGCATAGTGTGTAGTGTATCAGCCACATTGTCCACTGTTGAACACAGCCCTTCAGGGGGGGGGGGGGGGAGTCACCATAATCCTCTAAATATCATGTGAGATATCAGTTCCTCAGAAAGCGCTGCTGCCCACCTTTAACCTCCCTTACGACTCCCATGGGTAGAGATGGGGGGTGACATTCTATCCCGGCCCCCTACGGGCATATAGTCATAATGAGAGTTCTAGAAAAGTGCCATGCTAGAATTGCCTAAAAGAAGCAACGAAAAATAATACCAGACCGCGAGCTAAAGATCTGCCAACAAAACTGAGATCCCCAAGATAGCTAAGATGTCAGCCAAACTTGGGAATTATGGCACCCCTCTCTAACTTGTGGGAAGCATTTGTTTAAAAGTGAACGTATACGTATTTTTTTTCATTTGGGCCTTATTTTGGCCACTCCAACGAGTGCTTTATTATGCTTAGCTAAAATAATATATGATTTACATTCTGCGTGTACACAAACATATATTAAAATTGAAAGGAATAAAATTGTTATTATTATCTAATAGTAATTTCACAGGCTACACGATTTTATACATTCTACAATACAGCAAAGTCAAAGTCAAAAGTCAAAATCATTTATTCAATTTAGGCGTCTACGACGCTCTTATGAAGGTCAATTACAAATTTTAATATTGAAATACTACTAAATAAACAAATTTTAATATTGAAATAATACTAAATACATTGTACTGCCACGTTCAGCAAACAAAAATTATAGAGCCACTGCGAGAAGAACGGGCAAGAATTTTTGCCTTCCTTAATCTATTCGTATGAAAACTTTTTATTGAACTGTTTGCAGGACCAGTATTTTGGAAATTTGACTGAAGAAGCGGGGGTGACTCGAGCTCCCCCAGTTCTAACCATGATGAGGGATTTCAACGCTAGGAACCGATTGGAAGATTTGCTGAACTACAGAGATTACGACTGGACAATACTGGATGATACACATTACAAGAGAGAGTATATGCCAAGGAAGGAATTGCCGTGTCCTATTGAAGATTAGGTTTGATTAGAACGAGGATGCCAGTAATAAAAACAATTGTTGGTTGCTGATGCATAAGATTATGTATATTGTTTATTATTTTTATAGAAAATACTAGTGTAAAACTATTTTACTCAAAATATGTGAAACTCATTAGGTACCTGACGTTTAAAGGAATATCTACTTAATTGCTGATACATGGCCGCATAATAACGTGATCACCCAAAACCTTATCTATTTCCTATAATGCTTTCTTTTTATTGACTATGTTATGAACCTTATGAGATATGACCGACGTTTATGTTGAATTTAATGAATAGTTAATAATATAATCATATATATAATTAGATAATATTAAATAGATTCAGGTGATACATTGCGGAAATCCATATTCTCGGAAATCTATATTATTTTTAAGTGTTTTCTAAAATATTAATTTAATGTTTTCTAATAAAATAACAAATATTTTATTAGAAAACATTAAATTAATATTTTAGAAAACACTTAAAAATATATCTACTATAATAGTAATTTTCCTGTTAAGTCGACGTGACGTCATAAACGCCACGTAATCAAAACAGAAGAGTTTTCGCACGATCGCAGATCAAGAGATCTCGATCGTTTGCTCTAAGTGTAAAAAATTTAAATATTTGTTATTATGAGTTGAATTTAATATTTTTTGTATTGAAAGTCGGCATTATGAGATTATTACATACTTTTAAGAATCGGTTCTCTGGTTTGGAGAAAGGTATATGAAAACTTTTTTCTGTGTAGAGTTTATACGTCAACCAGTGGCCTTCAATTTTACCTAGACACGGTGCTTCCCTCAGTACGGGGACAGTGAGAGTTTGAATTATAAGTAAGTTAGGAATTCTGTTCTTGCTACTGATGTATTCCTCTATAAAGCTAGTACCAATGAAAAAGCATTTTAATTCAAAATAAAACCCTATTCAAGAAAAAGTAAAACGCATAATATCCACTTTTGGCACCTGGCAGGCCTCTTTGAGATCACCGTGTGAGATGGCTGTTCTTCAGAAGACTCTGCTAATTTCCTTCTGGCATTTTCCACTTCAGCCTGTCACCTCACAGTAATGTAGTACTTAGTTTTTATACACAACTATTGGACGAAAATTTTACAATCTTAACGCCCCATGCAATCTTAACGGTAGACGCTCATTTGCTTCTATGTGTTTTAGGTAGCCTATATTAAATGGCTTAAAGCAAACTATTTACAACAAATATGTTTAAGCCCTGTAAATATGTAGGTATGTTTATTTCCTTGTTAAGAAAAAGGTCTGAGCATGACAATGTACCATATGCCAAACTGAAAATGTACATAATCATTTTACCTTTTTAAGAATATACAAAAAAATTATCAGTAAGTTTACTGATTTGATAAATGTTAAGAAATGTTACGTAGGTAGTTACTACAATAATAAATCACAAGTTAGTGTTAACTAATTTAATCAATTGTTACCAATAACATAATAAGACTTAAATAACAATAAATAAGTAAGTACCGAGTTAAAAACAAATTTTATTTCCTCCTAACCTACCTCCATGGTTTTACCGATTAATTTAAGTACGAGTATTTATAGACGGACAGGTTTTTTCCCCGACATATCAGCATTAGGTATATGGAGTAGGTACTAAGCAATAATTACTATTTCTAACAGTGTTATTTATATACATTGATTTATAGTTTTATACATTGAAAAAATTACAACCTAAAGCCCCCTTAAGACGCTGTCAAAAATTGAAATTTGGTCACTATCGGTCTGCGTAGGAGTGAAAGAGAGGTAAAATCGGTGTGGAAGGGTGTGAAATCGCGATCAGTTTAGGTAAAATCAGAAAGTTTAATAACACAAAACTAGTGACTTAAATCGAAAATGTAACTTTTCTTGTCCCTCTTGATAAAGTTTTGCTGTTTTATTAAAATATTTTCATACACATTCATATATAAATAATTAAGATATTTACGTTACAAGCGTAATTTAGAGCCAACTTTGCAATTTTAATCCATCGATAAAATTGTAAGGAAAGGTGTTTCGGACTTTTCTTGGCCGATTAGTATGATCAATATTAAAATACATTTTGCTAAAAATCTGTTCAGGTAAAGCTATGCAGCACTTGTCAGCGTCGTAAGAAGTTTTACCAACAGAAACGAAAGAATATGTTTGAGCTATGAGTCACTCACCACGATTGCTCAATTGGTTGAGTACGGCGTTAAGAACTTAGGATTTCTAAATTACCTTTCATTGTAATTTTGAGAATAATGATTATTGTTATAGATTGAATGAGCTTGAATCATTTGGACACAATACAATGAAATATGATTCGGACTTCAGACTGTGAAACTGACGACAGATATACGCTGTCACTGATATTAATCATATTTCAATAGCAATTTGTTTGATTTTCTTATTCGCCGGGAACGAGTTGATAATTTTCCAATGTTAAGGTGACAAGCTGTTCCTAGCCGGTGGTTCCTCCAAGGACCTAGTAAACTTGTGATCGTCGATCACTGTGTACACGTAATTCCTGTATGTGTACAGGTTTTCCAGCTTCGCTTCCGTGTCAACGGCCCGGATCTTAAACATGACTGGCGGCACTCTATCAATGCCCGACTCCTCTGACAGCTCAGCGTAGTATTGGTCCTAGAAATTGTGATAAAGCAGTAAGAATTACAGAAGCAAAGGCAGAGCAAAATAAAACAAAACCTTAACAATAAAGTGTGAAAAAGTGTGTGAAAGTCGGTACTAATCTGACTAAAATACCGTAGCTCAATTTTGAGACCAAATTATTACATAATTTTCAGTGAGTGGGGTGGTAAGTCAGTCCCAGTAAAAAGGTCATGTCACTAACTCAATATAATTCCTCGCTTCGCTCCAATCGCAATCGAAAAAGTTTGAAAACAAAACTACTTCAATTAATTTTATATAACTGGAAAACTGAACCTAACAATATATAAATGGGATATGTATTATATGGAGATGTATCTATCTTATTAAATTGCTCGCCTGGCCAGCTACCACCAGTGTGTTTAAAATACTCTTTTAAGCTTAGTTTCATGCGTGTGAGTATATCATCAATCACATCATCTATTCCTGGCAAATAAGATAAAAGACATTAAAACGGCAACCTTCGGCGGTTACGTGATGGTCTCTGAGAATTACATTACAAAATTACAATTTTACGAGAGGAAAAATTATAGTCATGTGCGGGATTTGAACCCGCGTCATCCAACCCTGTAGCCCGCGTGTGATCTAATTGACTGAGCTAACATGACAATGACTCATAACTCTAATTTCATGACTATGATATTTCCTCTCGTAAATTTGTAATGTAATCTGCAGAGAGTGCGCAGAAATAAAATTATTAATATTCTTACCTCTTTCTCAGCAAGTACATGGATGAAAGAGAGAGGCAGGCCTCTGGACTTGACAGCATCCGCGTGTCTCTGCCAGTCCTGCATCATCTCTTCCCGAGATGGCAGCGTAAAGTTTCCTTTGACTAGGGCTGTAGCATAACGAGCCTAAAACGTACAAAACAAAAACGAATTAGATTCTTTTCTGAGTACAAATGTACCGGTATTACACAAATCGTGAACAAATATGTGTAAAAGGCTAGCTGTAAATACATAAAAAAAACACCTTCATCAATTATTTTAGAAATCTTTTTTTGTCAAGAACTTGAATATTGTATACATATACCTGGGCATCCAAAGCGATGACGAGACAGGCGCGGATCACAAGCCCCATGATGACCATGGTGGGCTGGTTGATGTTCACCATGTATTTATACAGGGGAACCACCTGCCGGGGATTTATGCTCAGCTCACTGGTCTGGTCGAGAAATGGGTAATCGTACTCAAATCCTGGTGAAAGAAATATATTGTAAAGAGAGAACTTTGAAGAGCTGGTCTAATCCAAATAAAGGTAGAGCCGTGTTCACGAAATTTCTTAACTTGTATGTTAAGAGTTAAAGCCTTAACAACGAGAGAGACAGAGAAAGACAGAGAGAGAGAGAGAGAGAGAGAGAGAGAGAGAGAGAGAGAGAGAGAGAGAGAGAGAGAGAGAGAGAGAGAGAGAGAGAGAGAATATGAAGGGGCAAAACAAAAAAGGTAGGCAGTTACGTTTATATGAATCTTAAATTTAGTTTCAACTGCTGCTTTTCAGCGGGTGTTCCACGCAAAAAAAATGGCAATTGTGGCAAAAACAGTAACTATTAATGTGATATTACAATGTAAAACTGTGCTATTACTATGGAGGATTCATTCCCACTGTCCTCCACCAGTTTGTCAATTATTGGTGTAAATTAAGATTCTATGAACAGCAGCAAATAGTACATTGATAGTTGGTGGGATCAGCATTTAAAAGTTATGTTACTGTCAACCACAGATACTGTGTACTGTCCTCTAGAGGTGGCCTATAAGAACGTTGTCAAGAAAGCTTGTCACTGTGCACCCGAAAAGCTAAGGGAACAATTCTAAAAGGTCGTGTCACTGTCACTGTCCCCCTACAGTGGACTGAGATAATAATTAAAAAAAAATTGTGCTAGTCTACCATTGAAGGAATGAAGAAAAAACGGGTGAGGGACAGCGGGGTTGAAACCTATGCAGATACTCGTATTATGCTGTAACATTGTGAAAATCCAGACCCCTTTCTACGCAGAATCTAGAAGTTTGGAATAATCACCTGTGCAATAAATAATATCATCAACCTCTTCAAAAGTTCCATCAACGAAAAGCGCTCCAGTTTCATTAAGCTCTTTTACATCTGGTTTTCTCGTAAAATGTGAAGGGAACTTCGTCCTAAAGTTGACCTTCGAGTGGTGGCTGTGGACGAGGGCGCGGCTCACTCGTCCCACGTCAATGCCGATGTCCATGCCAGATGGACCAGCGCCGACAACGAGCACGCGGCGGTCTTTGTACGGTTCTGGTTCCCGATAGTCGTGGCTGTGAATTATTGACCCTGGAACATTCAATCATACAAAATAACAATGAAAAGAATATTTGAACGAAGAGTGGGATTAAAACCTGCGATAATCTGAATAACCGTAGGAAATAATAGTTAGAATTTATTACGAGTATTTTTGTATTAGGCACAGATTAAAAATCTGGATTACTCCAAATCAGACTATGGTTAAACCCGCAATAAATCAACTTATTCCGAAGTAAGTATTCTGGTCAGAGTAGCTAATAAAAAAAATGATTTAGAATTCAACACCTACGATTTTGGGCAGCAAATGCTATAGAATGTCACTTAGACCAAAACTGGGGACTGTAAAACCATACTGGTCCAAGCATCATATTATGAAGAAATGCCCTGCAACGACTTCGACCCACATGAGATGTCTGTAAATAGCTTTCTTCTACTACGCTACGCTTAAATATTTATATTCTTTAAAATGAGGGTCGTAAGTGTTTAGCTTTGTAATTTAACTAGCAATGACAAGGTTATTTGTCGTAAGCACATTGGCTTACCTCTGAATTTAGAGTAACGTTGAAGCTAGCAATAGAAGTAACTGGAACTAAAAATAATTGTAGCTTTCAAGGGCAACTTATATGATATAGGTAATATAAAATAAATAAAAGTTTTATCGAGTTTTGTGCCAATTAAGTTGACATCAAGCATCTTATTGTAGAAGAGAAAGGCGTTGAGGAATCAACAAATTCTTGCTATATAAAGTTCCATGGGTAGGCAACCTTCTTAAAATGAAAGACACTAATTCCAGATTTGGACTTACCATTGAACTTGTTTTCTCCAGGGAAATTCGGCAAACGGGGCTTGCTGAAGTGTCCATTTCCAACTATGACGTAGTCGTATTCTTCTTCAAAGATTTGATGAGTCTGTACGTGTTCGTGCCTTACTCTCCACACGTTGTTTTTTCTCGTCACTAATATTACGTTGTGAAGGAACTGAAAAAATTTAATGGCACAGTTCAAATTTCACTCATTAAACATAAGGTCTTTTATTTTTTTAGTTAACATGGCAATGTGCGTTTTATGTGGTAATTTCAAAATGTTAACATTTTGTTTGCATTTTAAATACTAAGCATGATCATAAATTCTTGATTCAAAAAAAATGTTATACGATATCAATTCTCACCATGAATTAACTAGGCAAACCCGAAAATAATTATGTATAAAGTTAAAACAAATAAAAAGTATTAATAATAGTAAAAACATTAGTTAAAATAAATATAGTATTAATAATTTATGATTTAAAAGCTCGCGATTCACACGTTGTAATTAATGGGTATGATAATTACCTGGACTAACACAATCAAAAATATGTTCAGCTATAGAATTTCCCGCCAAAGATTTAAGCGTATTTACATTACGAGCAAGCAGCCTAATTACTGGCCCATAAATAGTAGGTACTTAACTCTACAGCGCACTTTATATATGTTTGTATCTATTTATGTGCTTTTATCTGGATATGCTAATCCCACAGCATCGAGTTCGCATTAAAAAAACTTATTCACGGTTTGTCATTTTAATTCAAGAATAAAACATTTATATAAAACTCCTTTCTCGGCAATCGAATATAATTGGCAGTGTTACCTATCCAGACTTTGGAGTAATCCTATGTCATGTAGAAAGGCTACCTATAATAATATATAAATAAAATAAAATATCTAATGTATTTTAACCTATTACATAAAAGGTATTCAAGGCAGAAAAAGTTGAATAACACTTGTCTTAAGATCGTTGTATTTTTGTATCTGACTAGTAATAAAAACATTAGTTAGGTTTATAATGAATTAACTTTGCATGGCGGAAGGGCATTTTGAGAATGCCCGCCTGTCTAGCTACCACCCTCAAGTAGAAAATCTGTCGCTAAGCACCTAACGGTGTGTTCCGGCAGCAGTCCATGAGAGCCATTGAAATTTCAGGCACATGAGACTTAACAATTATGTCTAAGGTGACGGTCGCAGTGCAATTCGTGACTTGTGGCAGAGGTTAGTCCGCAAAACATCAGGTGGGCCTCGAGTTTGTTCCGTCACAATAACATAAAAAAAAATAAAAAAATGAACACAATTACTCCTTAGCATTATTACATATAATATTTTGGCAGGTAAATTTAAACAGTTTTGGCCTAGAATGGTAATATAAAAAATTCACCTGTATGTGTTTCTCTATGTCAAAATGCTTAGCATAATCTTGGAGGTAGTTGTAGTAGATCTCCCAACTTGGAAAAGATGGTATACCATCAGGCAGTGGGAACCCTCGCAGTTCCATGGTTGGTTTTGGTAAATTCGTTCTGAAATTGAGAACCCGTGCCTTGAGTTAAGTAAAACAAGAGTTACTTCTCAACGATTGCGATAGATGGCTCTGACACATTTTTTTATTATAAATAAAACAAAATTTGCAATAAATGTAACTAAGTGCGTGTACGTAAATTAAATAAGATTATACCTCTAAGCACTTAAATATTGTAAATATGTATGTTTACGGCATTATTATACATGTTATATTCATAGCTTACTTCGTAAATGTCATTTTGATTTTATCATACACAATACACATACATAATATGTTAAGTATTATTACCGTAGGTGTTTGTACATGCTTGTGTGCAATGGCTGTCCATTTTCGTCAGCTTTTATTCTAGGGTCATATCTCCAAGTGCCTCCCACATATTTAGTAGCTTCTAGAACCGTGAAATAGATGCCTTCTTCTTTTAAATATCTAGCAGTAGACAGCCCGGCTACTCCAGCACCAATGACACACACTCTTTTTGCTTTGTTTTCCTGTAAATGAGATAATAATAACGATTCGAGTTCGGTTTCGCATTCAATTATCAAGATGAACAGATAAATTAAAGCAATATTATTAGTGGCTATAAATTAACCAACCAAAATCTAATTAAAATTCAGGCGTTACTTTTCGGAAATTCATACATAATAATAACAAATATTTTAAGAAGACATTAAATTAATATTAGGTAATTAAAATGGCAAGTAGCTAACCCGGAAGAATTGTCGAAACTATTTTCGAAAAATCAAACCTCCTAGCACGGTAATGGTATATAGATAACATTACCGTGCTCCTAGTGATCATGCTTCGTGTAAAAGCGAATTCGCCGAAAATGAAGCCGGCTTGGCTACGTGGCGTTTATGACGTAATGTCGGCTTAACAAAATGAACGGAATTGTCACTAGACATATTTTATATATATATTAGGCATTTTTTAATATTAATTTGATGTTTTCTTACATCTATATTTATATAAGACATGTATTTTAATCAATAGACAAAAGTCTGAACCGCCTTCGTAAACACACATCTTAATGTCAAATCGAAAACAAGACAACAACCATCACTCACACTACAATACAATGTCTTTGTTAGTCAAAGTGTGTAGTTTAACGCACAGAGCAAATAATATGTTTTATCAATCGGCTATCTACCTTATTTGCATTAATAATCATTAAAACATAAAAGTACATTCACAATATGTAAACCTCCTATATTCAGATTTAAATATTTGTTGTGTTTAAACGATAAAGTCAAGGTTAAATGTCAGTGTATGTTATTATTGTAAGAATCGATGCATTTACCAACGGCAGTCTTACCATTGTAATCCACCTCTGCAATCACAATCTGCTACGTGCATGTACCATTTTTAAATATACGACAGCCACAACTTTTACATAAATCGAATGTATAACTAGTTTATATCAAAACAAGTTGATAAAAGTCGTCTGTACTACTCGACGTTGTTACAAAGACTATCTTTAACCATACTTTGGTGTCGAAACGATGTATATGCCATTGCAAAGATTTGACATTATCTACCTTGCTTAAAATAAAATACACTCGGTAAAATATTTACATAATGTAATCTTTATCAGTTTATATCGCATTGTTTTTGCTTAAGTGTACTATAGTATTGTATTCAATGAAACCATTTATGCACAAGTAATAGGTTATCTAAGTTTATACCTACGTAGGCATCAAGATAATTAGTCATACCAATTTTTGATGGAAATGTATGCAAAGATCATCCGTGTGAGTAGGTTCCCGGCTTTGAGCAATTGGGACTTCCATCCCGAAGACTGGGAGGTCCGAGTATTTTGTACCACTACTATCGGTCCTATCGGTCGTACTAGAAAAAATGACGACCATGCTGGGACAAATCTGACGTTTTGGAGGTGAGGATAACATCATCACAGTTTCGCATTTATAATATCAGCGCCCCACAGTTTTATCTGCGTGATAAAAAAACGGTGGTACTGATATAAATTCTATATCCTATATCCTTAGTCGGAATACAAGGAACCCATGTACCAAATTTCAACAAAATCCGTCCTGTCCTAGCCGTTTCGGAGGTGAGTAACAAAAACTTACTTTTGCATTTACAATATTAGTAAGAAAGAAGTAAGATGAGAATGAAGATAAGTGGTAACACACTTTCACATTTATAATATTAGTGAGGTCATTGAAGATTAATACTTTTTTGAAGCGCTCGGCGCTCGTAGCGAAGTTTGCTTGGCCGTTCTTAATCGATCAGCTGAGTTAAGCAACGTCCGCCGCGGTCAGCAGTTGGATGGGTGACTGCTAGTGACATTACTACTGAGCGCTTCCGTGCTTCGGAGGGCACGTTAAGCCGTCGGTTCTGGTTGTTGTCTTACAATGGCAATCGTTACAGCATGGTAGTAGGGCATTTTGTTCAAGTAGAAAATCTGTCGCCAAACACCTAACGGTGTCTTCCGGCAGCTGTCCTTGAGAGCCAGTAATTCTAGGCTAGCCTGAACAACATCTTCGACCACATCATCACTTACCATCAGGTGAGATAGTGGTCAAAGGTTAGCCTTAGCAATAAAAAAAAAACTACGTATGCACTGATTTCATGTAACACATCTACCAAGTATATGTACCAAAATAATTAAGGAGATCACTTTATTAATTATATTAAAGTGTAAACACCTACTCACTTTCTGCTAAAAATATCTAAGAAAACTACTATACGACTCAATTTAAATTTATTACATTATTTCAAAACTAGATTTAATAATCTTGAACTCTCAGAAGATGATTATTTTATTCATAAATATAAGTCCTTAATCGTTTGCATTCTAACTTCTTATACCAGATATTATTTTTTTGTCTACCCACAAGTTTTCACCAAAATGAAGCGCGAAGCCTATAGCCACGGTAATCAGTACTTCAGTACTAATATTATAAATGCGAAAGTAACTCTGTCTGTCTGTCTGTCTGCCTGTCTGTTACGCTTTCACGCCAAAACTACTGGACCGATTTGAATGAAATTTGGTATGGAGATAGTTTGAGACCCGGGAAAAAACATAGGATAGTTTTTATCCGACTGCGCAAAAAGAGGTTAATGTTTTCGCGCGATAACCGACATAAGCGCGGGGAAAGCTAGTGTTATCTATATAGATAACATTACCGTGCTATCGCTGTCTTTACAGGAACAAAAATCGATATAATGTTGTCTTAGGTTTTCGCGATTGTTACACATAGTAATTAAATAACTTTAAACGGTTAAAATCGCGTATATTTGCATTATTTTGTCCCGACGTTTCAAACACTTTGCAGTGATCGCGGTCACGGGGTGACAAAAAAATGACAAATATGCGCGATTTAAACCGTTTAAAGTTGTTTAATTACTGAAAATCGATATTTTTGAAATACGAACAATAGCAAAAACTCATGAGTGTAGCAGCTCTAAAATTTCGGTTAATAAATATTGTGCCTCTACAGCAAATCACATCAATAACATTTTATTTATTTATTTATTTCTAATTATTATGTAGCAAATATGTAATACAGTTCCTGATTTTTTCCGTTTTTAATAACGTCAATTTTATATGAATTTGTTTAAAAAAATCGCTCACTCTATTTAAATACTGCGTAGTTTTGTTTTGCTCATTTATACGCGAATGCACTCCGTATGACATTTTTCAATGACTCTTCTTCTTAACGTGCACTCCGACGCATCCATCCAAGTCATGACTGCAGTCAGTATTATTATATGTTCTATGCCGCAGCGGACGTTCCTTATTGATACGTAAATATTGTACTATAATGAAAGCTACATTTATATATTTAGGGGGTTATAGCAGAAATCACATCAGTAATATATACATAAAATATTAATTGGTGCCCCGATTTTTTAGAATTAATGTTGGCTCTTAAACTCTGCACAAAATACTCCATTAGTCCTCAATGAATAAAATGCACACAATAAATAATAAATTGACTCACCTTGGTGTTCAATTCAGCTAAACATACAGAAAAACACACTATTAACGTACAAAAAAAGTTCACTTGCGCAAACATTTTAATTAAACTAATTACGTACAAATTAATATTGTTACGAGTGAGGAACGTCCGATAATACTGAGGCGATTGGGCTCTCTTGCACACGTTTGACCTTATGATCGATCCACAAATAGCGATAACTACTTTTATAACCACATTAGTTGGTTACCTATTACCTTTTACATTAGCATCCTTCCTGATAGCACACCTTTTTAGGAAATCCCATCCTATTCTATCCTGTTGGTACGGTACTTATTAAACAGTATTAATAATTATTATTTCCTCGTAGGTGCCGGGCCAGAGTTTCATTCCTCCATATACTCGTGTGGCAAAACCAAAACTAAAAACAAAATGTATGAAAAGTGTGCAAATATTTCGATAAAATAACTCAATTGTATGAAATACTTCTTCTTCTCGCAGAAGGGCAAGATTTTTTTTAGTAAAGATAGATATCTCGATGCGCAATAGGCGTTTTATTTATTTTAGAACTATTTATTCGTAGTAGCAGAGCCACATTTTTTTAGAAAAGTCCCTTTACAGTTTACCTGTTTTGGCGACGACATCTGATGGCAATTGAACTTGTAGCCAAAGTGGATTTCTGTCATTTGAGGAGAGGTACTATTAAACTTTATCCAGTAGCTGAAGTATACCTAAGTATCTAGTGGAGTATTCAATGGTATCTTAAACAAAAGAAATCGAAACAAACATGAAAACGCAAAATGTCAGCATGCACCAAGTGAAATTGTACTACGCCATTTTTAAGATTATATATCGACGTAAGTAGACAGCTAGTGAAAAAGGCCCTTTTCCGTACCCCACTGTGAATGAGACTCCCAAGAGGCGTAAATTAGATTCACAAGAGCCCATTCGACGCCGACAAACGTATTATATTTTAAATTAACCATAAAAAATGTTAGTGGTCCACTAAAGGGATGGTATAGTACACTAACATGTGCAGATAAAACAGAGTGTAAACATTTTCTGAAAAATAGGTGATGAAAAATTTTTAATATCTAAGTTCTGTCAGCCAGATTGTCCACTCCTGAACATGGCCTCGCCCATTATGGGGGGATTTGCAATAATCCCCACGCTTGGCAGGCGTCTTGGGGATCGCAGAGCGAGATATCAGTTCCTCAGAAAGCACTGCTGCTCTCCTTTTGATGGGTTACCCTCAGTCGCCACTTACGACACCCACGGGTAGAAATGGGAGGTTGACATTCTAGACCGGCACTCCACGGGCGGATATCTAAGTAAGATATATAAATTTGAAAATATTAAAGCTATAACTAAGTGAATAAACTGTTTGTTATGAAATGGCGTAGTAAACGCTTACATCTATTCTTTATGGGTCTATTTTAACTGTTATGAAAGAACTTAGTACTAAATAAATGAAATAATAATAATAATTTATTTCACAATACACAGTTACAAGTTGTTACTCTTAACTTTATTTCAATTGAAACAATAAATTGTAATGATTTTTCTAACAGTTAATGACATGCAGATCCCACACTAAGAAATAAATCTTGTGTCGTGGGAGTCTACTTCCTTCTATAATACATTAAGATTTGGTTATTAAATGATATGACTGAAATGTAAGCATTATATAACATATATAAAACTGTTTTTTGAATTTTTAAAGCAGTCTAACCTTAACTTTTGTCCGGTCAACACCTATACTCATTTAATGTAATTTCCTAACATTTTATACAAGTAATGCAGTGTAATTAAATTAGTTTTCAGCAAATCAGTGCTTTTTAAAAAGAACCCACAGCGCGCCATCCTAACAGAACGAGATGCAACACATACATTTAAGCGGTAAATAAGCTTTAGTAATGGGACTGTTTCGCTGGTCTCAGTAGTATTATATATTTGAGCCATTTGGTGTATAGACATGGGTCCCCGGAGACCGAAAGCTAGTCGTATTTTCGGAAACTAATCAGAGCATCTAGAATCTAGATGATGCGCCGACGCATTCGTTTTCAATAATTCTTGGCGTATGAATCAACAATCATAACAATCATGTCTATTACGATATTCTCTTGAAGGTGATGGATATAGTTTTTTCAATGTACTGTCACTAAAGTCTGACCCTCGACTAGATTAGCCAGTCGAATGTAGGGGTCGGCGAGCAAATCACGCCCTCCATTTCACCATATCGAAACTTGAATAAAGCTAAAGTTTTCTTATCAATTTGGTTGCTCGACCCTTCATGCCGATATTTAAATTTAATTTGACATTGACTTGGGTGTAAACATACAAATGTATACAATTTTTTTTAATGATGTTATCCTAGCCTTTGACACATATATCACCTAATGGTAAGTAGTGATGCGATCGAAGATGTTGGTCAAGCTAACACGATCTTCTACTTGAGGGTGGTGGTTAGCCAGGCAGGCGTTCCCAAAATGATCCACCATAATACTATAATGCCTGCCAACCTAATATGACAACCGAAACCGGTGGAGTGAAGACGCGACGGCTTAGCGTGCACTCTGAATAGACAAAGCATGGAAACGCTCAGTAGCTCGCCTCTAATCACTAGCGATCAGTTATTAATACAAATTATTATTAACAAGATTATCTCCACTCCGACATACCTACATACCACTTTTTCTCCTAATCGCATACTGAGACAATGTTTATTTCGATCCCGGAAGTGGCAGATCTTCTAATACAAACGACAGCAGTCAAAGAAGATAAGAAAAGGTTAAGAGCATCAATGGTCGCTTATCGCAATAAACGTAACAGTTATCTATTATAAAACATTGGTAGTAACATGAGCTCTATCATATATCGGAGCACGTGATATTCAATGAGATGTGCTCGTAATATCACCACCGTTATATGAAGAAACAACGTCCTGTGTGTACTGTGTTTACTTAGGCTCGATACAGTATGTTTTGTCCAACAACATATACCACGACACAAGAACATATTGAACAAATCGTTGCCTTACTAGTAAAACCAGTTATCTGCACTTTTTGGCCAAATTGACTTAGAAATGCAGCTCTATGTATTTTTTTCCCCTCTATCGTCTGGTAAAACAGAATTAATGCTCTGACCTACGGTTGCCGGTATATTCAGTTTCACCGACAAAAAATTCTTCAGGTTAAACCGTAACAAAAAGGGGAATTTTGAAGCATATATTGCGAAAATTATAAGTTTCTCTTCAGATTTAGCTTCATAGTCATTTAATAAATGTCTGAATGCTAAAATCAGCTTTCTGAAGTCACTGAAACAGAAGTTAGAGTACATTTTATAATTATAGGTAAAACCAATTAACTGCACGTGCATTTTATAGAGTTTTAATGGGTATTATTCTACGAGATATAACATAATAAGGCATTCTTAAAAACATATATATATATTACATGTTTTTTCATGAGTAATTTCCAGGCTCTAAAGTTTTAATAAAGTCAGATCTTAGCTTAAACTTTCAAACGCGATTAACTCGAAACGGCACTAGATGCAGTTAATTTTCACAGTAAACCGACGAAATATTAGTTTTGTTTCTATGACCAGCCGCCTCCCTGACGCGAAAACCTCCTTGAGGATGTTCTCTTGTTGGTTGAGAAACATTCTGGTTCACGTAAGCGGGCAGAGAAGTCGATGGAGGACTGTATGAGTCTGACGACGGAACATCATGATGTTTTTAGTCGATACTGGGCCCCTGTGTTCCTGATTTCATCCATCCATCAAAAGCATTTTCTCGCATGTCAATAAAAGTAATCCTCATTGAGTGCTTTCTTTTTCTGAGTCACCTACATTACGATATAAGAACTGGAGGATAGTCCTAAGCAACAGTTCATAGATTTATAAGCACAAAACTGTACGGTTCTTCAACAATATGTACTAAGGTATAAATATTCTCTTAGTCACTATAATAGATTCGAGTAGCTTATACATACGAGCACATTGGAGTCACTGATTAAACTGGAATTTGCCCCAACGTGTCGACGAAGATGCCTGCCCTATTAAATTTCATATTAATTGATAAATACTTGACCAGCGATGTGTATAATCGAATGTTCTCACTGGTTCTATTTAAACTGGCTGAAATGACCTCTAGTCGGTTATGAATAAGGTACATTTTCCGCGGATGTATGACAGCGATTGATGTGAGAGGGCACGCAATTGTAAGTGACCACCGTCACGATATGGTTATGGCAATTGACAGAGAATTTCATATGAATTCTCTGTGTGTTACTGTGCGAATGACATCGCAGATAATATCAAATTGAGTTGTGAGTGAATTACTTCTCTTTACTTTGTATTAATAGTTGATAGTTATGGAAGTTCTGTAGTCGGACATCCAAGAAGCGGTTTCCTGATGGATGTTGTACGCTAGAAATTGGCATCAAGGTTCAAAATGGACTGGAAGAATAGTGCCAAGTATTGGACTAATGTTTTGTGAGCTTCGGTCTTTCCATTCTAGTGTCGAGTAAAGTCCATAAGGAGTGAAGAATATATATCTGCTCTGACTTTCGTGATTAGGTAACTATTAGGAATCCTTCCAGTTAATCTTTGCTCATAATATAGAATGGGAAGATGCATCGGTTAATGAAAAGGCTATAGGTTACATTTAAAAGTTACAGATGTCCCATAAGTTGAAACGCTTGCGAATCCGTGATAAGACAATTTAGCTCCTATGGATTGGAATGTGGGAACTTGTAGAAAAACGAAGAAACGTTGCAAGCAGTGGAGCATGGATGTGTTGAGTGAGGAGATTGGCTACATATAATTATTATATTAGAAGATATTTGAAAGCGGCGCTATTAAATAATAGAAGTTGAAAGGTTATCGTTTATCTTGGATGTTATCTTATGTTATTAAGGCAGAAGAAGATAAAAATAATATATTTATGAGGTTGAATGTGAAAGGAAAGCGAATGAGACGATGACGGATGTTAGAGGAGAGTGGAAAACATACATCTTTGAAGCGCTTGTAGCGTAGCTTGTCTAGTCGTTCTTAACCGATCAATAAGTCCGCTGCGGTCATGACTTAGATGGGTGATCGCTATGTTGGTAGCATTACTATTCAGCCTTTCCGTGCTTCGTGGCCGATCGTTGTTTTAGGATGGCAGTCGTTATTGCATTGTGATAGGGCATTATGCAAATGCTCGTCTTGAGTAGGTTGCTAGCCACAACCCTCAAGTAGTAAATCTGTGGCCAAGGTGCATGGCTTACTGGTAGATGTCCTTGATACCCAATAATTCTAGGTTAGCCTAAACAATATCTTCGAACACATATAATTTATATCACCACATATTACGTACCATCAGGTGAAATAGTAGTCAAAGACTAGCCATAAATAAAATAAAAATTTTATTGGCCCGACTCCGAATTAATTTGTAGAACATAAAGCAGACCATAAAAAGGAAACTAGTATAACAACCTATACATGAAGGGATCTATTTACGAACACATTTTAGCCATGAGTGGACTGCACAAGTTTATAGTATAATAGAAAAAATCAATAGTAGAATACAAATATTGTAGACTACATAACAAATGTTTAGTCAATTGAAATATAATCATAGTGTCATACCGAAGTTTTGGCGCGAAAACTGTATATATTTGCGTTGCTAGTAAGGTTTTAACAATTTTTATTGAGTAGGTAGTTTTTTAATTTTCAATATTTTTATATGATTGTGACGGAACAAGCTCGATGCCCACCTGATGCTAAGTGGAGTAACCTCTGCTTATATTAGATGCCACCGTTGTAAACTCTCATGTGCCTGTAATTTTACTGGCTCTCAAGGACTGCTGCCGGAACACACTGTTATATGCTTGGCGACAGATTTTCTACTTGAGGCAGGCGGGAATTCTCGTACACAACGCGGTGAAGCTCAAGCCAGCGATGAGGATCAAAAAAAGACGCCTACCAAGCGTGGGGACAATGGCAAATCTCCCCATAATGAAGGGCTGTGTTCAGTAGTTTACAATCCGTCTGATACATAAAAACACATGGAGATATAATTATTATTTAGTAACCGGCTAGGACTCACGTTATATTTACTGGATATATACATCTCTTATTATATATAGAGATGTATATACATCTTTTATTTATGCAAGATTCAGTCGCAAATATTTGATGTGGCTTTGTATGTATTTGATAAAAATATTATCGTGTAATGTCGAAAAATGATAAACCTCGATATTACCATCGCTGTAGGAAAAAAGTCTATTGTTATCATTCATTATTCATGTCATCTTGACTCTTTTATCATGGTCAAGGGTTCACTAGATATATGCAGAGAATACTTATCTGCTAAGATATTGTTCGTCCAGAAAACGTAAAACTTTTGTTAATCATAAATTTTCCAGAGAGAGAGAGACAGAGAACCAGGGAGATATGATTAAGTGTAATTTATGCCTTGTATGCTACTGCTACTTTATTTAGAGACTACATATAAAAAAACAACGTTGAAAGTTGAAAAACATAGGTAGTGAATAGAACCAGAACAAGCTGAACTAAGGAAAAGACAAAAATTATACAAAAAACTTTTTTCCCATAGGATAGGAGTAGAAAAAAAAATTCCCTAGCTTCATCGACTGAGGTACCGATGACAAAAAAAAATTAAAGTATCAAGTAGTTATCTATCCTAAATATGACCATTTTAGATTTTAGTTCAAGATTTGACACTGAAAAAATAAGCATCTGAAATACGCCACTAAGAATTACTAAAATTTATTTTAATTTTGAAATTTCTATCTGTTGTCTACCTAGAGTCCAACAGCTTTTATTATGTAATATACGAGTAGGTAACCGAAAATAATCTATCTAACGATTATTCTTATAACAGCTACGGAACCCATCTCTATGCATGGTTCGACATGCGCTTGACCACTGTGTAACTATTATTCTCCTCATATGGTATACATTTGTGATTTTCATAATAGTTTTTATAAGTTTTTTATTTCTCTCTATATATGACATATACAATTTTGCTATAATATACGAGTACTATTTATATTTGTTATTTACGTATTTGAATTGTCGATACCCAAAAAATATTTTGGGAAATAAATTAAGTAACAAAAGTTAATTAATATAATCGCATTTTTTTCACTGACTGTGGCTTGGCAGAGGTGGGAAGTTCCAATCATTTTTGTCATGTCAATAATCAATAAGAGATAATAAGAGAGAATCAGAGAGATAAGAGATATAAATAGAATAGAGAGATAAGAGAATAATCTAGAGAGACCCGGTTTATGCCAAGAATGTTACGCGAGGCTATTGAAATCAAAAAGTACCCAAATTTCAATAGGGATGATGGTTGGCAAGTACCACCTGCTTGGGATCCTGTTATCAAATTAATTAAATCCCAAGGCCGACATAAATCTGCAAGACCTCTGGACACTGTGAGCGAATACTGCGTGAATAGGGAACGTTATGATTAATATAAAAATTTCTGACGGTAGACCAAATAATTTCTTAATAACTCATGTGACAAATAAAATCAATTAGTCACCCCGTGACCACGATCACTGCAAAGTGTTTGAAACGTCGGGATAAAATAATGAAAAATATACGCGATTTAAACCGTTTAACAATCGCGAAAACCTAAGACAACAATAATCAATAATTTTGAAATGTTTTTTTTTATTTGGATTTGTTTAGTGCTGATTAAGTATTACAAAAAAAATTTTGAGAATTGTATAGTGCGACTCTTTTGGAATTTTATTATCTTTGATAAGAACTTTTTATTTTACTATGCCAATTTTAAACCTGGCACTACTATTTTATTCATATTCCTAGCATTGCATTGTATTGTATTGTAAGCATGCGCATTTTATTAACCAAAATACAACTATTTTTTTTAAATCAACCAATAGTCGTTCGATTTCACATTATATTTTCAAGAAAATAAAGACTAGACTAGAAGTCAATATATTGTTTTTTTTTTATAAAAATCAAAGATTCGCACGAATCCATTCCATTACACGAATTGCTCGTTTTTGCAAGATAAAGTTGGTCTCTATATCACCTTGATCAGATACAACCCTCAAGTAGTCAACCTACCACCAAGCTGGTGAATTTCGGCAGCTGATCTTAGAGCTAGGTCTTTTCTAGAACATCTTCAACATCATTACCTACCGGCGAGATAATGGTTAAAGGATACTTACCTTATCAGCAATAAAAAGATAACAAAAGTAGATAGTAGCCCACTCGATGCATGCAAATAACACGCAGTCTACAGTCTTACACTTATACAGATATATGTTTTTTTTTCTTTTTTTTTTATGTTATTTTGACGGATCAAGCTCGGGGACCACCTGATGTTAAGCGGACTAACCTCTGCCTATAACAGATGCATTTCGCCACAAGTCACGAATTGCATTGCGCCCGTCACCTTGAGACATAGATGTTAAGTCTCATGGCCTGTAATTTCACTCTCTCAAGGACAAACGCTGGAACACACCGTTAGGTGCTTGGCGACAGATTTTCTACTTGAGGGCGGTCGCTAGCCAATATAGCGGGCATTCGAAAAATGCCCTTCCACAATGCGGTGGAGCTCAAACCCGCGGCGGGATTCGAACCATGGACCTGCTGCGCGGCAGTCCATAGCCATTGCCACTGAGCCATCACTGCTTTAACTGTAAAATTTTAGTTATAGTAGCAGTAGAACTCTTTGTGCGGGTTCGTCCAGAGATGTACTGTACTGTACTGTATCAGCCGGATCGTCTACTGCTGAACACCATAGAGATATAAATCTGAACACATCCTCCCCTATGTAGGGGGTATTTGCCATAATCCCCACGCTTGGCAGGCGACTTGGGATCACAGTGTAAGTTGGCAGTGTAGGATGCTCTGCTGCCCACCTTCCAGTATTTTTCCCTTAGTCGCTTCTTACGACACCCAAGGGATGATATGGGGAGGTGCAATTCTAACCTGGCACCCTAAGAGGCTATTATAACTATTAACTGAAAAATGGTTCGTGGGGTGCCGGGCTGTAATATCATCACCATTGCAACCTGTGGGTGTCGTAAGAGGCGACTAAACTAATGTCAAACTTTATTGTTGGCGAAACACTGGTATCAGTATCATCACAATGGTATCTGTACAAAATCACTAAAATGAGGGTATTTTTTTATAAAAGACAGTACCAATTTCTACTCTGAAAAGTATGAAATGACTTGTAGATGTCCGGACCATGACTAAGATGTTGAGCTAAGAATAGTTGAATAAGTATGGTGCTGACTTCCAAAGTCAAAGTCAAAATCATTTATTCAATTTAGGCGTCTACGACGCTCTGATGAAGGTCAATTACAATTTTAATATTGAAATAATCTACAATGTCATATCATCAGCAAAAAAATTATAGAGCCACTACGAGAAGAACGGGCAAGAAACTCGGGTCATTCTTTTAAACGTTTTTTATTGCGTTTCTACAAGTTATTTCATACTTCCAGTGTAGTACCTAAACCGATTCTGTCTTTAAAATCATAATGCAAATACATCACAACCTCATATAAATATAACTTCTAATGAAACAGTAACCACCCTTCGTGGCTCAAAACAAAACCATTAAAACAGTGACACTCATGCGTTCAATGCAAAACTTGTGAAGGCGACCGCATCGTTAAAGTTTCCTTTGTGTTACGCTGACCGCACTTGGGACGGAGCGCCGTGGACCAGTGGGAAACCATCCGAGAAACTGACCGGCGAACTAACAACCTGGAAAAGGTGGTAAAGGAAGCTCATGCTCGAATATGAAGTTATTTGCTCTTTTTGGTGAAATTGCGTCCTTTTTTATTCATGATTATGTCAATAATCTTTGATCACTATCTCACCTGATGGTAAGTGATGATGTGGTCGAATATGTCGTTCAGGCTAACCTAGAATTACAGACTCTCAAGGACAGCTGCCGGAACATACCACTTAGGTGCTTGGCGTTACATTTTGTACTTAAGGGTGGTAGCTAACCAGGCAAATTCGAATAATGTCCTCCCACCATTCTATAACGACTGCCATTCTAAGACAACAACCGCAGCGCTCAGTAGTACCTAACGTCACTATCAGTCACTCACTCAAGACCACGGTGGACGTTGCTTAACTTAGCTGATCGGTTAAGCACGGCTAAGCACACTACGATACGAGAGCTTCAATAGTTTCGATCATTGTCATCTTGCCCTTATTCAGTCCTCCACTGATGTGAGGTCGGTATAGACCTGTTCAATCACGAAGAATTCGTATACAGTAAATTATTAATGCGCATTTCTACGGTCTTGCCTTGTTTGTTTATGACTTCATAGTGTGGGTGTAAATGCTGATGGTATAATTAACTATGATCGCTTGGGTAGGCAGTATAGTATACTCAAAAATATGGAAGAGCGTGCCTTCGTAGAAGAATAGTCTATACAATACGAGTATGCTTTCTCTATCTCGTTACAACCTATTCAATACGAGTGACGATCGAGAAAATAAAATTTTGACCCGCAATATGTTTGGTTCTTGTGAACGCAGCCGACCTCGAATGCTCCAAAAAGAGAACAGAAATTTATTTTTCTCTCTTTAGCGATAAAGACGGTTTACAAGATCGTCACTCACTCGATCGTCGATAACTCGTCTAAAATAGTGTTCATTGTCCAGCAAATACCATTAAATCATCCAGGTAAGCGAATACATTTTTCAGACTATAATTTATAAATTACCTACTCAAAAAATTTTATGAAATTTATATGGGGCCACCAGGGATATCGGACTACTATGTAAAATGTTATGCGTGGTCATTAATAATCCAGTTCCGTTTTTGGAAGTTGAAAAAAAAAAGTTACTTAATGAGCTCTACAGAATGATATCCCACCTTTTCCTCTAGATAATGATATCCAATCAGTTTGCTAGCAGTATATAGAAAGTTTGAGCGAACGTTCATAACTTAGCTCTTTCAGATCATACAACAGGTCAAATTTTGACAGTAAAAACTAGAAAAAAAGCTATTTCAAGTTGGTATGAACAAGTCAGAGATTATGGTGAGTTAAATATAACAAAGTTCTGTGACTGTCTCTCCTCACTTACTTTTTCGAATGTTTATGAAAAATCTGAGCTAAGACTAGCATTTCCAGAATTTCATGATATGTTTACGCTGATATTTAATTTGTGCTTTCCTGTATCCTTTATAAAAAAAACAGCAATAATAGTAGTAATCTTTGGTTGACAAAAGGTTTAAAAATTTCTTTAAAAAATATAGTAGTTTATTAAAAGAAATATATATACACAAGTCTCGACAACGCCAAAATAAGAAATACATTTATAAAACGAAAAATAAGTGCAAAGCTGTTTGGTAAGTAATCAATAGTAATGTTGTTGAAAATAATACAAGTAATAATATCTATAAAATTATTTTTAATGATCAAATATATACAGACTCAAGGGATACAACCGACGATTTTAATGAATTTTACATTTAATTGACTAATAGTAATAACTTTAATTTTAATATACGTGACATTAATGAAACAATGGATGGTAATATTATAAATACAATATGTTTAAAGCCGATGGACCTGAAGAAATATGCAAAATTATAAATAGTCTCAATAATACAAATTCAGTAAGAGTTGAAAGAATAAATACGAAAATTAGAAAACGCTGCTCGAAGTACATATGTGAAATCTTGAGCTACCTGATAAATCTTTCACTGGAAGAAGGCAATTTTACAGACATATTGAAAAAATCAATCGTGAAACTCTTATTCAAAAGAGAAGTAACTGATATGAATAATTGTCATCCAGTGAAATTAATACCAATTTTTGAAAAAGTTATGTTGAAAGGGCTCTATAATTTTATTATATTACTAGTCAAGATATACTCAAACAGGAACAATTTGGATTTCGCAAAAATAGCAATACTTCGCTGGCCTGTTTTAATTTAGTGAAAATTATTTCTGAATCAATGAACGAAAGCACACCCGTTACTGCGCTTTTCCTCGACATGAGTAAAGTCTTTGATTTTGTGGATCATAAATTACTAATCTATAAACTTGAAAGGTACGGCAAAAAATTCAAGTAGATCTAAATATAAAACATTTTTTTTTGGTGTCCCGCAGGAAAGTGTTCTGGGCCGTTTTTTTTTCTCATTTATATAAATGATCTCCCAAACGTCACTAAACACAAAACTATTCTGTTCACAGATTACACAACAATAAAAATAAAATGTGAAGATAAACATATATATATATATATATATATACACTTATGAAACTGATATAAATCTCGCGCTACATAAAATTCTTAAATGGTTACATAACAATAATTTAAAAATCAATCTTTCGAAGACTAAAATGATCCAATGTCGTAATTACTGAAAAGCTGACATTGATTTAAAAGTATTTTATGATGGAAACCGAATAGAAGAAGTAATAACTACAGAGTTTTTAGGAATAATGATCGACAAGCATTGCGACTGGAAGACACATGTAGGATATGTCTGTAATAAACTTGACCGGTTTGTATATGATATCAAACGGTTACGCGTAACAGTTTCCACCGAAGCTGCAATTAGTGCGTACCACGGCTATGTGTCGTCGGCGGTCTTACGGTCTTCTTTTGTGGGGTAACTCGGTCGAGATTGAAAAGGCTTTTTAATACAAATTAAATGTGTAAAAGCAATTTGTGGGGCCTGGTGTATGGACACCTGCAAACTTCTCTTCAAGAGTTTCCGTATATTACCACTTAGATATAAATATAAGTTCTTCTGCCCTTACAGTAATCTGACCGTATAGAAAAGAAACTCATATATAAATGCCATTAATGTTTTTAATAGGATACCTGGTAATTTAAAAGAATTATCTTTACCCGTGTTTAAAAGGAAACTGACATTGTGGTTACGTGAAAATTGTTTTTATAACTTAAACAAATTTATGACATACAAAACTAAATAATGGGAAATAATTTATGAATTTATTGACTAAATAACGAAATTTGTATAGTTAAATACCTTTTTATTTGTGAACATTCTTGTATTCTGTGAATTGTTAAACATTCTTTGTTTTTTTCTCTTTAATTGAATTAACATTTTTAACACCATTTTTAAGATACTGTTATGAAATCTCTATTTATTAGTTTTATTTATTATAACATTCGAATACATTAATACTTAATAAAACTTATTTTGTAAATTTTATGTAATCTTTACACACCATTGTTATGGTAGAATGTTTGAACCATATTTTATTTTACCACCAGCTGTGCTTTATACAACATTCTAGTAAATAAATGATTTGATCTGTTGGAGTGCAACAGTGTTCTTTTTTCGTACCTTCTTTTCATTTTGCGCTAAAAAAAAAACTGTCGCGAGTCTTGTGCATAATTATTATTAAGTAACCGGCTAGGACTCGCGTAATATTTACCTGATATTGCTCCGACCAGTTTCGAACTCATTTGTAGTTCTTTGTTTGGGAGTCTTGATTGTGCACAGCATCGAGCGAGGGTCTCAGCACGTAATTAGCATTATAACGGTTGCGCCGTAGCTGTCAAAGTCCAAACTGTCACTTCTGTCACTATCACTGTGATAGTGTCCAATAGTGCCTTCTTTTCATTGCCTTCTTAAGACATAAGTACCTTACTGAAGTGAATGTGCATTATTATATTTAATTTATTTATTTATTTAATTAATTAATGAATGTAATTATTAATGTAACGCTCCTGTAAATGATATTTTACTATTCTTGATATTTTTATCAAGTTTGTAAGATTTTGCTTTGTTCTTAGCTTAAATACTGTCTTTATAATATAAGTTCAAAGGTACCTAATTCTCTAAGACATCAGTACTTCAGTACTAATATTATAAATGCGAAAGTAACTCTGTCTGTCTGTTACGCTTTCACTCCAAAACTACTGGACCGTTTTGAATGAAATAGTTTGAGACCTGGAAAAAAACATAGGATAGTTTTTTATCCAACTGCGCAAAAAGAGGTTAATGTTTTTGCGTGATAACCGACATAAACGCGGCCGGAGCCGCGCCCGGAAATCTAGTTAGGAATATATGAAAAAAGCTAGTTACTTATAAACTAATCGTAAATAACTTCCGACAGAACTAAACACGCACACCCGCACACATGAATACTGCTATCTGTGACCGCACTCACTCAATCATGTTTATAATGTTGTGGTCTACCCTACAATTTTAATATGTTTAATTTTCGTTGAGTGTTGAAGGAATGTTGTGATGGTGTTTTTATACATATTGTAAAAGATGTTTGATGTATCAAGGGGTTTAGCTAATATTCATGTGTTGTTTATTAACTTTCATATGTAGTTATATTATGGATCCGTCGGAATGTCACCTCACAGTGGGAAGTTGCTGACAGCTGTAACACAGGTACGACCACGGATTTAGTGGGTACGACCTAGCACGGCTGTCAACGTTTCTATGTAATTATTGCTATCGTAAGTTACTTGTTGTATTTTTTTTAAAGCATGTACTTATAGTGTACTATTACTGTTTTTGGTAATTAATTATTCTTATTTACCGGCGCTATGCCATTATTATGCCCCGTGGGGTAACATGTTAGAATTGCACCTCCCCATATCAACCCGTGGGTGTCGTAAGAGGCGACTAAGGGAAACATACTGGAAGGTGGGCAGCAGCACCTTCTAAAGAACTGCCAAGTTACACTGCGATCCCCAAGACGCCTGCCAAGCGTGGGGATTATGGCAAATACCCCAGGCTGTTTCCAGCAGGGGACGATCCGGCTGTTACAGTACAATATGCCAATATTTAACAAAATACTAAGAACAATATACAACACTACAGCTACTACAATAAAAGCATTTAGACAACCTATAATTCATAGCAGACTCACAGGCAGTCCAAATGCTCCAGCCCACTACCAGCTGGCAGTGTGCCCAGCATGCTGGCAGCATTGCCCCGTTGAATTGCAATTGTTATTCTTGTATTTAAACATTCGTCTTTGGGCTATCGTCTTACACAAAATATTAGATTGTTAACTCATTCATCTTTCCAAACTCGTAGTCACAAATTAGATAATGTTACGAGGTTACAATTTTTATTTTTAATTATTATTTCTAAAGGATTATTTGAATGTGTTATCATCTCCATAGTCTTCTAGATTCTAAAGTACATCATTTTACTTTATTCTCGGCTGTAGTACCTTCTTTATTGACTTCTATAATAAATAATAAATTGTCCAACCGAGCGAGCAATTTGTCGAGGTAATGGAAAAATTCCATGGAAATCTGTTCGAGCGTTGTCATCGGGTCGACGCCGCTGCGTCGCCACCTCTATTAAAGCCGATAGTCAGTATATAAATGTACTATATAAGTATTGACGTATGCAATACGGTTATTTTGGGATATCACGGCAGAGGAAATAAAAACCGACTTTGTTTTTTGTGGGCTGTGGGGGTAGAAAACAATAAAAAAATATCAGTAACGAGGTCTTTAGCTTCTAGTTCTGATATATAGTCACTAATTGTGATTTTAACTTGGCAGAAAATATGAGCGCTGTCTCCAACTGCTGTGATCTTAGTTTGATAGATGGATAGCACCTATAACGAATTTCTATACGCGGCAGAATTTCTAATAGGGAAGGAAAGGTAACACAATAGCAATTGTTTCACGTAAAATTATGCCAATAAAAGTCTGTATTTCATTTCATAATTAGAATATTACCGAATGAGATTACATAAAATAAATGATGTCATTGGTCTAACAATTTCACATTACATTTGACATTTTCTTAATAAATATTTTCCAATTAGCAATGATCTTATACTAAATGTAAAAATTAGAGGCGTTCCTTTCAGTGACACAATGAAAGTATTAAGGATGCCCATACAAAGCCCCTGAATCTCCTTGGATCCTGGCCACCGACAGAATGAGTAAGCCTTAGATTACTCGCACAAAGGGAAGCTTTGCTGGACACTGGGGCTTAACTTTTGTTGTCACCGTGTGTTAGATTGCAGCAACGGGAAT
Organism: Plagodis dolabraria; assembly: GCA_963854805.1. Classification (NCBI taxonomy): domain Eukaryota; kingdom Metazoa; phylum Arthropoda; class Insecta; order Lepidoptera; family Geometridae; genus Plagodis; species Plagodis dolabraria. The sequence continues at coordinate 13,853,044 of OY978459.1, read as the reverse complement.
TCTTTCATTCTTCTGGCTTGTAATAATAAAGCCGGTCGGTATATTACTAAGAGAAGAAATATCAAAAACATTTTAAATTTTGATGTACCAACATAATATATGCATAGGTTATCTGGAAGAAATTACTGTTAGCTATAAGGCCACTTTTTGTACACTGTAATTAGTTTGCTTTTTATACTACTACCCAAAAAAAAGCAGTGTTATGTTTTCAGTGTTCATTTCAGGGGTATGTTATGTATGTTTATGAGTTTCTTTATTCCGCCGTATATAACTTCTAAACAGATTAACCGATTTAAATGAATGAAAAATAGTTAGATTTGTCTTTAGCTCAAGTGACATTAAAAAATAAAAAAAACATATCTACTCAAGCATTTTAGACGCCATATTGTGAAATTTTTCTTTTCTTCGAAACCCATCGAGTGGGTTATCAAAATGAAAGGCTTTATTTAATAAACGATTCCATAAGTATATAATATGTATTTGCACTTTTAATTTCAATGAAATGACAAAAATCAATTATTAGCAGTCGGGTTTTTTACTTTTTTAATCAATTTACACTAAGTGGTCAAAATGCTGGCACATATTTGGCTTAACGAATAAGCATTCATTGCAATTAAACGGGGCAGTGCTGCCAGCATGCTGGGCACGCTGCAACTGTATGGGGGCTGGAGCATTTGGACTGCCTGTGAGTATGCTATGACTTATAGGTAATCTAAATGCTTTTATTGTAGAAGCTGTTGTGTTGTATATAGTTCGTAGTATTTTGTTTAATATAAAGAAATACACTTGTTTATAATGATTGTGAAGTACAAATAAAGAATTTTCTATCTATCCATGTAATATTATATTCATATATTTTACAAATCACAAGCTTGGAAAGTTCTTGTTTATGATTCTAAATCTGCGTGGAAAACTGCTTTGTATCCGTAACTTATACAGAGGTTTATTTTACTGTTATAGAGTATCGAATTCCAAAAAGCACCTAACATTTTTATTTATATTTTATCCTTGAAAATATAAGCTACAGTGAACGTATATAAACAACAGTGTGTGTAAGTTTTAGTGCCTATGGCACAAATTATGCTCGAAATTGTGATATATTAAACAAAGTCGTAGACCCATTCGTTCAAGAGATACAAATGAGCAGCTGAGACACGTGATCTCCAGCTTACATGTTGTAATCGAGTAATTACTTCTACAGCTTTCAAGTAGGACGCTTCAATTTTTTGTTCCACTGGCACTAATTATGCTCAATATTCCTGGCTATATTATCTAACCACATCTTCAACCATTTCCTATATACAGCATGTGTCAGCTGGAGTACCATACCGTCAGTTAACACACTAAGGGTCCATTTCAGAATGTCCTAATAAAGTTTCGGGTTGCTATGCAACACATAAAATAACTGAATGATAAAAATTACACTTAATATGCAGCGCGTTTCAAGCTTTAACCGATGGATAGGCTAAATCGATGTCTGTGAAACGCAAATATAGTGTTTTATTTATTAAATTTGTTCCGGGTAGTAAAACCGGAACTTACTCGAACATTCTGAAACAGGCCCTTATAATCACACCTAGCATCGTAGTTTCTTTGGCACATACATTTTGTGATGGTTGCCAATATTCAGAATTAAGTAATTTCAATTGAGTAAGCTGTAGACATATTAACTTAGTTAGCGATGATCTCAGAGTAGTGATCATCGCTAATTAAGTTAATATTTCTGGACATGTCATAGTTGACCACAACTTACCTATTTCACCCACAACAACAATAATAATTCACCGCAATGATTTTACCATTTTTGCATGATGTAGGTATATCGATAGAACATCATATACAACTACCATTCATAATTGAATTGTTACTGTGGTAAATTCTGGGAATAACATTTCTCCTACGTATAAAATGTATTTTCATATCAACCCACACAGTAAGCACATGAAAGTAATCGGTACTTTTCCTTGTACCAACAAATAGGGCAAAATTTGGGGTATTGTTCGACGGCTTACATCACAGCTAATCCTCTGTAATTCTTAATGGAATCATACAGGTGATCGAACAAACATCTTTTGATATTTAATAGCACATAATTTCTCAACATTTGTGAGTTGTTTTTTTTTTTTTTTTTATGTTTGATAGGTGAGCCTTTGACCACTATGTCACCTGACGGTAAGTGATGATGTGGTCGAAGATGTTGTTCAGGCTGACCTAGAATTAAATTAAAAGAGTATTTACTGTTAAATACTCACCTATATGCATAGATTGAAACAATATATAGCGAGTCTTTCCATTGAGCGAACGAAATATTATAGAAGAACAATTTTATAGTTATAATATTCTGACTATGTGAAGGATTTATGTTCTATTAACAAGGTACTAAAATATATCAATATGAATATGTAGAGATTTAAATTAAAAAAAAAAGCGACTTCAGTCATAAAATACGCGTTATTGGAAACTAGCTGTCCGGGCGCGGCTCCGCCCGCTTGTAAGTCGGTTATAGCGCAAAAACATTAAACTCTTTTTGCGCAGTTGGATAAAAACTATCCTATGTTTTTTCCCGGGTCTCAAACTATTTCCATACCAAATTTCATTCAAATCGGTTTTGGCGTGAAAGCGTAACAGACAGACAGACAAAGTTACTTTCGCATTTATAATATTATTATAGTACTGATACTGATAACTCATTTGAGTCGTATTTACTACTCGTCCGATCTTATTCAAATTTAAACAGGACCTCATGAAAATCACCATGTTTCGAATGAACTGCACTGCGCTCGTCATAGATACATAAAGTTGCTTGTAATTTCACAGGCACCCATTAATGCGAACATTACTGCTTGGTGGTAATAGGTATAGTGGCAGTATACTTGCCCGGATGAACTTACATAGCTATAGGTGATTCTAAAAACATAAGATATTGCACAGTTTTTATTATATAACTAAGAAGATCATTAGGAAGGGTTTTCAGGAATATGAAAGTAGGTATATACATTGGAAAGAAAAATTGGATGATACCTGAGATTTTGCTGAAAGAAAATCCAATCGAGCCAAACGATACGGTTAAATATGGCCACAACAGTTTTAAAACATTAAAAATAAATAAAATCTGACCTGGTATTGAAATCAACCAAAATGTACCTTTTTTATGCTATTATGACGGAACGAGCTCGAGGCCCACCTGATGTTAAACGGAGTAACCTCTGCTTATAACAGATGATTTTGGTCACAAGTCTCGAATTGCACTGCGCCCGTCACCTTGAGACATAGTTGTCAAGTATTATGTGCCTGATTTTTCACTGGCTCTCAAGGTCTGCTGCCTGAACACATAGGTACTTGGCGACAGATTTTCTACTTGAGGGTGGTTGCTAGCCAGGCAGGCATTCTCAAAATGGACTTCCACCATGCACCTGTTAAGTTTGCTTAAAGTTCCAATAGGTTTATAGGTGCAAGAATGCGCAGTCTCTTGTCCTAATTACATATATGTAATTTAATATTGTATATAAATGTTTCCTTAAAAGTTTGAGCACCACTCTATATTCGTATCGTAACGTAATCGGCTAATGCTGGCAAGCTATTATCATTGCGCACATTACTCTTTGCGACCGCGCCTAATGCGAGAGATCGAGTTCGATCACATTATTCACTAATACGTACTGATGCTTCAAAAGTACCCTTCGAGGGCGGAAAAAGATGAATAGCGCTTATGGAATCTAATAAAGTGGAACATTCTTAGGAGATCGCGAGCGTCGAGGTAATTTCGAATTCGATTGTGGACAGAATTTCGTGTGCGAACATTGAGTAGGTAAGAACGAAGTCTATAGATAGGATTCTATTGCCACCATTTTAATTACTGTAGTAATAATTATTAGGATGAGTGCTAGGTAGTGTAGGTACCTATAGAATAGTTTTCGATTGATCGTAGATCGCATGGTAGCTAATAACAATATTTATATATAAAGTCATATCTTTTTGCGTTGAGTTTTCAGATTGTGCAGAGTTCATATCTATACACCAGACCTAATGTAGAGACCTTGTGTAGAGCTCCCACAAGCATTATCTAATATTTATTAGGTGTACCTAGTTTGAGTTCATAGAGCGGTACTAAACGCGGCTTGTATAATATTATGTGACCGGTGGCAAGTGCCACCGGTCTTACCTTGCTTCTTATCTGTTGGTAGCTACAAATTGACTTGATATATCGTACCATACACATGCATATGTATAAGTATAAGTCTTATAGGAGCATTCCTATAAGACTTATAAGATATGGATTACCCTGCGTATCCAGACCAGACATGAGGCAGGCGGTAGGCGTTTGAATTTTGAATCTCTTGCTGGCCTCCAGTTGAACTACATTTTTGGTTTATTGTGCCAATACGGTCGAAAATCTAAATGATACAGGTAGTTATGTAAACATAAAAAAGCAGCAGTTCTACATAAAGAGTATTTCCAATTTTACTTTACTACGAAAAATATTGCCCGAGTCGGACGTCGCACTAATGGGGTTCCACATTTCGTAGCCACACGGCCTGTACATTAGGATATGGTACATATTATAACCAAATTTTCGATTAACTAGTTTAGTTTTTTAGTATTACGTAGTCTCAAAAGAAAGATTATCTCTATTACAATGATTATCTGAAATTGCACATTATGACAAAGGGCAAATTATAAAAAGTTGAATAAATGAATGTATAGTAGGTGGAAGTACCTAACCTACACCTCGGAATTCAGACGTTTTTAGATTATACGAGTAAATATATACTAAAAAAGTAACAATAGAGAAACAATGGCCCTTTTCTCAACTGATCGTAGGATCTCTGGTGTTGTAGCAGTAACAACATTAATGAGACTCCACGGTTTCGTAGACGTTCGTAGACTTGATTTTATAAAGAAGACAAACCTGCGCGCGGGCCTTAAAAGTATTTTTAACAGTGATGATGTTGAAAAAGTTGATATTTAATATAATTTATGGGCTTGTGTTATACCAAAATATTATATGAGAACAACACAAAAAACCATTGTAAATAGGTATAAAGTATTAAATTATCTACCCCATTTATAAGAATAAATTAACTTGTGGAAATCAGACCATGTATATTTGAGATCTGATGAAAAGCTTCGAAGCAGCATGGTACCGACTTCGATGAGTTCTTTAATATTTTTTGAAGTTGGATATATACTGCTATTTTCTTTAAATTGAAATAGTTTCCTAAACTCTTAATTATTTTGTTTTCATTAGTATTATTATGGCTATTTGAATAATTATATTTCAAAATATTGTTTTGTATCAAAGTATTAGTAAGAAATCAGTCAACACATCATCTATCTGTACTTTTGAACGATATTTACAAAAGTATTTTCAACGTTTTGAGTTTTTATAACATAGATATAGTTCGTAGTATTTTGTGTAATAAAGGCATACCGCCGTAATAAAAAACATAGAGATACTAGCTTTCCGGGCGCGGCTCCGCCCGCGCGTATGTCGGTTATCGCGCGAAAACATTAACCTCTTTTTGCGCAGTCGGATAAAAACTATCCTATGTTTTTTCCCGGGTCTCAAACTATCTCCGTACCAAATTTCATTCAAATCGGTCCAGTAGTTTTGGCGTGAAAGCGTAACAGACAGACAGACAGACAGACAGAGTTACTTTCGCATTTATAATATTAGTACTGATACTGATTAGTACTGATAAATAACATTATATTCCAGCATTCGTTAACTATTACTTAAGTACCTATTACAAACAAGTAACAAAGGGAGTGGCGCCATTTAGCGGGCCGCAAGCCACAATCCGCTTACTGCGAGCCCGGCATTAAGCGCGCATGAAATATGCATGCCCACTCAGGATGGCACATACTCCCCCTTCTGTCCCCACTCTGACACCTTCTACTACGCAGAATATGACGCTTTGATAATTAATTATCATACTTTAACATTCCAGTAGTTACAAAAGTGGTTTTTGATTTTTTTAGGGACAGAAACGAAACTCATATGAGAAAAATTTGACAGATTTTGTGTAGTGTACAAGATGGAATTAAACACACGAGAATTTGGCAAAACATGAGTGTTTCAACGCCTATTATATTCAAAGAGGTATTAGCGAGTCAATGCTCGCCGGGCGATCGGAGTAGTGCAGCACTCGCCCTGATGATGATCATCTGATATGATCGAAACCCAGGTCAATGTTTTCGATCCACAACGTGTTTTGCAGGTTAATCAATAATATTGAAATGTGTATGAAATATTTCTGCCATAACATGGCAGATATGTTGGGTAAATAGACACTTCTGCTTAAACCAGGCGTATTGATATGTTTTTTGTTGTTGATTCTTGACTATTCGGCTTTATATTCAACGGAGAACTAGACGCTACGCAGTTAACCCCTAGGAATATTAAATATTCCTAATTTAATACCCATTAGATTTAATCATGTACGTATTATGATAGTGGAAGCCAAACGATTCAAGTATTTTATGCAATAAGTAAGTAAAGCAGTAGTTTTATGTAGTAAAGTACTTCGAGAGTAAAATTAAAGGACTTATTCCTGCCTTGATAAAATTCTTCAACAATGCCATGATTGATGGCCATAAACCAGCCCAATGGGTAGAATCAAGCAATGTCTTGATGCATAAAAACGGTGACAAGGACATCATTGAGAATTAAAGACCTTGTTGGTCTTTAATTCTCAATGATGATGTCAAATCCTTACAAAGTGTTCACTAACTCTTTTGGGGTAAGCCCGCACTGTAGTAGTTATTCGTTAATTATGTTTTCTGACAGCTTACTCTTGAATCTAAATTGACTTGTACACGGTGTAACGGAACATACCTTGAGTAGGAAGTTCCGTCACTAAATACTAATAATATAATTGAATGTGGTACAGAACCTAAAGATCAGAAATAAATTATTCATCCTAAGTAAGAAATTTTTATAGTCAATATTTGTGTATGCTAACCTTTTTGATGTCTTAAATCTGGAATGAGATTGTGACCTCATTTTATGTTTAAAAAGAAAGAGGCATAGAATAGTTTGAAAATGTTGAGAGGATCTGTCAAGAATACAAAATGACATGAAAAATTGAAATCCTCATAGTATTTTTTAAAGTAATTTTCGCTTAAATCTAAAATATAAGAAATAGGTATGATTTGCCTACTATGAGAAGATACTAGAAAGAAATCATACTAGAAAAACGATTTATGGAGAGCATAAAAATTATGTGGAGAAAATTTATGTACGTAAGTTTATATTGAATTATTTGAGTATTATAAAATTTACGGGATTGATACACTATTCAACTAGTATACACTAGTATTCTTGGGTCTATCAGTTCTAATCTACTGCAATAGTAAATTAAATTGATTTTGTGTTCTAATCCTACCCCAATGTTTTCTGAATATTGTTCTAGAAAATTTATTTTGTCTAAGTATTCATGTATTATAAACGTGTACGATTATTCTACTCAAGTATTTAAGTTGATATAACGAATGCTTTAAGTATTTTCAACCAATATGGATTGACACTTTTACGACAAAAATGAGGCATGTAAGTCCTCGTATATATGTATACAACAATACGAAATATAAATTCTATTCAACCATGATAATACATTGTTAAATATTGGTGCAAATGCGACCACACCTTCAATAAGTCTTTCTGCTATAAGGATGAAAGATGTTATATTCAACATGAGAAAATCAGAGGGAAATTAACTCCTCTAAACCTTATATATTCATATTTGAGTACTTGAGTCAGAGTTTAAATATAATTCACATTCGTTATCACAAACACGTGATTTTACAAAATTTAGGCAAAGTAAGTCCTAAAATATATAACCAAATTTTTCATTGAAATCAAATAATAATATGGATTGTACCACAATACTTTAAATAACATTATATTTCAAACCAAAACATATCATACCAATGATATTAACTAAGTAGACATGATTTCTAGTACGAAATATGTAAAAGTAAATTGAGAAATAATCAATCAATGACACTCATTATATGGATATTGTGAATTATCCAATAATGTGTTCAAATTAGGAAGTTAAGCAGTATTTGATTTAAGGAGAAGGCTTTACCTAAGTGAACCGATGAGCATTGGCGTCGTGCGCCGTAAAGAAGGCCTTCTGAAACGTACTCCAGGGGTTGCAAGTCCCTGGCACTTCAGAATTTGAACTTTTCCTTAAAACTGCTAACTAAAATACGATGGATCCATCTAATAATCAAAGTTGCAACTTATCAAATAATAAAATCTTACAATAACAATATATTATAAAATGCCTATTTGCTAGTTTACTACCAATAAACGTTATACTTTCAAAATTTAATAGTGTCGAAGTCAGAGTCAAAATAATCTATGAACTATCAGTATAGTCCATTCTCCTACTCTTTTAATTAGACCAATTTTAAAATAATACAATTTACTTAATCAAATTTCATCAAACAATTTTGTTCAATACTTTATCTTATATAATATCCATTTTACTATATGACGTTGAGAACATAAGTTGAGGAAGTAAATGGTCAATTTGTATTTTAGAATACAATATTCAATATTTCGTAGTTTTCTTTATATTTCCTACAGATTTAAGTTTGTTTAGATATACATATTACGGATTTTGTAGTATATAATTTAAATTAATTTATGTCTTTTCTTTCCTATTTAGATCTTCAAATGATTGAAGTCGCCTAAAATATAAGGTGATTACGGAGTTCATTGATTATCCATTTTGGTATATTTCCTTTATCAGCCTCTCGCACAAAACATAATAATAATATAATTAATTCATACATCTTAGTTTCCTAGAGTTAAAGTCAAGGTAAGCTAACCTAACATAGTAAGGTATTTTAGAGAAAATATCTTCATCTAATATATTTCACTAACTATACTAGATAAGCTGTTATGCATCTTAGGTTGTTATTGTTAAGCTTTAATATATTTTGCAATTTTTGGGGAAATCTCAGGAAGTCTTAGGAGTCATGACAATATATTATTATGAGTACAAAAATTCAAGTAAATTCTAGTTTCATATTGTTTTCCTTACAATAGCCAATACATATCTAATTTATAGTTATTTATGCTTATGCTATTTTAAGCCAAATTCTATATTACTTATTTTATCTAGATTTTATGTCATGTTTTACCGGTATCTATTAATAATTTGAGATTATTTATAATAATAATTTATACGCGTGGTATTAGATTTGGGTTTTGTACAAATTACTTTAGGATTCATATATCTGCTTTTATCTAATTGTAAAATATATTATTTGTTTTTCATTTCAATTTCCCGTAATTTCTATTTTGTTCTAAGAAACAATTATTTACTCCCCAACAAAAATATTTATTCGTTTAATGAATTAATACTCTAACGATTTAATGGTACTTCACTTATAATTGCTTTGCCTTGAATCATGGTCTAGAAACAAATGTTTCATGTAACATCTCTTACAATGATTTACCTAGTTTTAGACTTCAGTTTCCCTAATAATTTACTATTGGTCTTAAATACCTAATATCAATATTTTATGAGATATTTATTATTTTCTGTTCATTTATTTAGAATATCTACGTTCTATTCCTTTACATCATCAATTAAACAATTAATATTCTAAATTATATTAGTGATTTGCAAATATTTTACTATAAGAGTACTATAGTATAATATAATAACTTGTATAATAGGTTCATATAGGTATCTTTATGATTCTTATTTAAATTATAAATTATAATTTGATAGATTTAAATTTTAGGTTTAGTAGATATTATTTAGGAGTATTATCTGTTAGGTTAGACAAGTTCTTTCTTAATTACCTTAAAAGAAAATGGATTACTACAATAGGTCACTTCTTAAGGTCCTACCACTATACTAGACGATTCACATGCCATATTTCAAATCACAATAATTTTAGATTAAAGAAAAATATTTAATATGTTATTTTAGGCTTCTTTAGTAATTCGAAAATTTGGGATCAGAATTTTTAGTCAAGCACGATCGTTGAGTTTTAGCAAAAATAGGATCAGTTTCAGTCTTAGGTTCAGTTTTGGGGATCAGGATCAGTTTAATTCAGTTCAGTTTAATTTAGGTTGTTTTAGTTAGTTTTATTATTAAGAATGCATGGGTTAATTTATTATTTAATTAAAAATTTATTAATTTGGGTTTTTCAAATATATTTACAAAAAAAAAAAGTATAGGATCCTGGGAGGTTACAATTTGGAGTGCCTTGACCAGGATTTTAGTAGTTAAGAAAAGATACATTTTACCAGGATTTAATCGGGATTTTGCAAGAATTTATTCAAAAGTTTATTTAGGTAGTTGAAATTCAATTTATCGATATAATTTATCTTGGAATAATCAGTTTATAACAAAAGTTTAGTTTTTGTTATTTGTGATACTACGAGTTGATGAGAATATGAAATATGAGGAATTTATTTGATAGTTAAATTTGATAGTTAGATAATTCTTTGATCTAAATATATATTTATTATTTATTAAAAAAAAAACATTAGTTGTAGAACAGTGATGATAGATTAATATGGTTAATTCTAGGATGATTGTGATTTGTAAAGGTGCGATTTGTTGCCGTGAACATCGCACAATTTGTTGCCGTGAAGAAGGAGAGGTATTAAGAAAGATTTAATAAGATATTAGTATGTTTCTTAGCTAAAACGGTATTTCGATCGTGCGCTCGTAGAAACAAGACCTTTTGAGGATGCTTCGTGTAGAACCGAAACGCGTCAAAAATTCTTCCGGTTTGGCTGCGTGGAGTTTGTGACGTCACGTCAGCTTAGCAGGAAAATTAGGCGGAATTGTTACGACATATATTTTTTGTATTTTTTTTAAGCGTTTTATTAAAATATTAATTTATTGTTTTCTTGTAATATTTTAAAAATATTTGTTTTTATTATATATGGTTTCGGCAAAGTAATGCCTGAATCTATTCATTAAAACTGCATATAAAATTATTTTCAAGTGGGGTTGATTGAAATTGAAAGCGTATTAAAATCAATGATTAAATATATTCAGTCAGGGGGTTGTATTAATTACTTGCACATATACTCAGATTTATGCACGAATTTGTGTTATAATTATTGGTGATCATTAATAAATGAATAAAATAATATTAAAATGGAAGTTGATTAAAGCTAAGTAAAATAAATTATTAAATATATTCAGTCAGGGGGTTGTATAAATTACATACGTACGTATACTCAGATTTAAGGAAGAATTTATGTAATAATTATTGGTGACCATAAATAAATTAATTAAAATAAAATATTATAAAATGGGGGTTGATTAAACATTGAAGCGTGGTAAAATCATTTATGAAATAAGTTCAGTCAGGGGGTTGTTCTACCTAATAATTTTACAATTGCACACCGAGGAATTGTGTAAAAATATAATAATATTTCTTTCAAATTTTAAAATGATAAGAGTAAATCTGGTTATTCGTTGTTAAATATAATTATGTATTAAAAAAAATGATTATTTATATTAAGGAAGATAAATAATTTACTTCAACTTGATTATATGGAAATAAACTTGAAAAAAAAAAAACAAGGAGTATATGAAATATTCTTAGATATTAAGGAAAGATGGCGGTTATTAAAAAAATGTTTACGATAATATTAAAATCAAATGTTTGGAAATCAATCGATTGCCTTGTTTATCATGAAAAATATTTTGATCAAATTTTGTTACTGCCAAAATATTGTTTTAAGATAAATAATTTGTCGGTTATCAATATGTCATATTTATTTTGAGCTTCTTACTAAAAGGAATTGATTTATTGTTAAAGAGTATGAAACACAATGATAGTTAATGTTTTGAATGGATTGCATAAAAGAAGGAATGGAGAGCTTTAATAATTTATTGATATCCTTGGTTTGAAGCAATGTGTTGTCAATTGAATTCAGATGCATTACCCTATCGACGGAGCTATAATGCTCAAAACAGTACATATCAGCGACTCATATGAAGGAGATTTGGTGTTAGGTTAAGTCAGAAGACAAGTCATCAGTATAAACTGATTTCATACGAGTCCCACTGTACATTAAATATTGCGGTACACTATACATCTCCAAAACCAGAAGTTTGATTACATGAAATTGGTATTAAGTGGATTAGTGGTGAGCATACATAATTAAAGTTTTTAGCCTTAAGAGTAGATTTGGTTTTTGGAAGGGCTTAGGGGGTGTTTTTCTCTAAGCGTATGATTGGTTTGCAGTCTAACACCAACCTTTGAATCATTAGGATTAATGCGCAACACAAAACGCATTTCCTTACCAGGATTGTATCGACTTGGTGAAAAGAAATCTTTATTTATGATTATCGCTATAAAAGCTTATATATTGACTCATTTAATTTTAAACTTTTGGAATGGTTTAAAAACACTCATATTCTCAAATACACCATGTCTGAGTTCATTTGCCAATAAATTTTATTCGAATTATAAATAAATTAAAGATCATATTTATAATAAATATTTTAGAGAGATTGTTGAAAATTTATTTTGGTAAAATTATCATATCAATTGTGCAAATTTTGGGGGTTGGATGTAGCGAGGCATACCGTTGGAAGGAAGTTCCATCACTAAACACAAATAATATAATTGAAATAATGATACGAAAATTGAAACTTAGATATATAACAAGAAATTCTTATGAGATTATTTGCCAATAATTTTTATTTGTACTCATTTATGATAAATATTTGTATTTTTATAGATTTGATTAAAAAATTTACTCCGGTTATATAATCATATCACCTGCGCAAATTTTGGGGGTTGAATGTAACGGAACATACCTTGAGTAGGAAGTTCCGTCACTAAATACTAATAATATAATTGAATGTGGTACAGAACCTAAAGATCAGAAATAAATTATTCATCCTAAGTAAGAAATTTTTATAGTCAATATTTGTGTATGCTAACCTTTTTGATGTCTTAAATCTGGAATGAGATTGTGACCTCATTTTATGTTTAAAAAGAAAGAGGCATAGAATAGTTTGAAAATGTTGAGAGGATCTGTCAAGAATACAAAATGACATGAAAAATTGAAATCCTCATAGTATTTTTTAAAGTAATTTTCGCTTAAATCTAAAATATAAGAAATAGGTATGATTTGCCTACTATGAGAAGATACTAGAAAGAAATCATACTAGAAAAACGATTTATGGAGAGCATAAAAATTATGTGGAGAAAATTTATGTACGTAAGTTTATATTGAATTATTTGAGTATTATAAAATTTACGGGATTGATACACTATTCAACTAGTATACACTAGTATTCTTGGGTCTATCAGTTCTAATCTACTGCAATAGTAAATTAAATTGATTTTGTGTTCTAATCCTACCCCAATGTTTTCTGAATATTGTTCTAGAAAATTTATTTTGTCTAAGTATTCATGTATTATAAACGTGTACGATTATTCTACTCAAGTATTTAAGTTGATATAACGAATGCTTTAAGTATTTTCAACCAATATGGATTGACACTTTTACGACAAAAATGAGGCATGTAAGTCCTCGTATATATGTATACAACAATACGAAATATAAATTCTATTCAACCATGATAATACATTGTTAAATATTGGTGCAAATGCGACCACACCTTCAATAAGTCTTTCTGCTATAAGGATGAAAGATGTTATATTCAACATGAGAAAATCAGAGGGAAATTAACTCCTCTAAACCTTATATATTCATATTTGAGTACTTGAGTCAGAGTTTAAATATAATTCACATTCGTTATCACAAACACGTGATTTTACAAAATTTAGGCAAAGTAAGTCCTAAAATATATAACCAAATTTTTCATTGAAATCAAATAATAATATGGATTGTACCACAATACTTTAAATAACATTATATTTCAAACCAAAACATATCATACCAATGATATTAACTAAGTAGACATGATTTCTAGTACGAAATATGTAAAAGTAAATTGAGAAATAATCAATCAATGACACTCATTATATGGATATTGTGAATTATCCAATAATGTGTTCAAATTAGGAAGTTAAGCAGTATTTGATTTAAGGAGAAGGCTTTACCTAAGTGAACCGATGAGCATTGGCGTCGTGCGCCGTAAAGAAGGCCTTCTGAAACGTACTCCAGGGGTTGCAAGTCCCTGGCACTTCAGAATTTGAACTTTTCCTTAAAACTGCTAACTAAAATACGATGGATCCATCTAATAATCAAAGTTGCAACTTATCAAATAATAAAATCTTACAATAACAATATATTATAAAATGCCTATTTGCTAGTTTACTACCAATAAACGTTATACTTTCAAAATTTAATAGTGTCGAAGTCAGAGTCAAAATAATCTATGAACTATCAGTATAGTCCATTCTCCTACTCTTTTAATTAGACCAATTTTAAAATAATACAATTTACTTAATCAAATTTCATCAAACAATTTTGTTCAATACTTTATCTTATATAATATCCATTTTACTATATGACGTTGAGAACATAAGTTGAGGAAGTAAATGGTCAATTTGTATTTTAGAATACAATATTCAATATTTCGTAGTTTTCTTTATATTTCCGACAGATTTAAGTTTGTTTAGATATACATATTACGGATTTTGTAGTATATAATTTAAATTAATTTATGTCTTTTCTTTCCTATTTAGATCTTCAAATGATTGAAGTCGCCTAAAATATAAGGTGATTACGGAGTTCATTGATTATCCATTTTGGTATATTTCCTTTATCAGCCTCTCTCACAAAACATAATAATAATATAATTAATTCATACATCTTAGTTTCCTAGAGTTAAAGTCAAGGTAAGCTAACCTAACATAGTAAGGTATTTTAGAGAAAATATCTTCATCTAATATATTTCACTAACTATACTAGATAAGCTGTTATGCATCTTAGGTTGTTATTGTTAAGCTTTAATATATTTTGCAATTTTTGGGGAAATCTCAGGAAGTCTTAGGAGTCATGACAATATATTATTATGAGTACAAAAATTCAAGTAAATTCTAGTTTCATATTGTTTTCCTTACAATAGCCAATACATATCTAATTTATAGTTATTTATGCTTATGCTATTTTAAGCCAAATTCTATATTACTTATTTTATCTAGATTTTATGTCATGTTTTACCGGTATCTATTAATAATTTGAGATTATTTATAATAATAATTTATACGCGTGGTATTAGATTTGGGTTTTGTACAAATTACTTTAGGATTCATATATCTGCTTTTATCTAATTGTAAAATATATTATTTGTTTTTCATTTCAATTTCCCGTAATTTCTATTTTGTTCTAAGAAACAATTATTTACTCCCCAACAAAAATATTTATTCGTTTAATGAATTAATACTCTAACGATTTAATGGTACTTCACTTATAATTGCTTTGCCTTGAATCATGGTCTAGAAACAAATGTTTCATGTAACATCTCTTACAATGATTTACCTAGTTTTAGACTTCAGTTTCCCTAATAATTTACCATTGGTCTTAAATACCGAATTTCAATATTTTATGAGATATTTATTATTTTCTGTTCATTTATTTAGAATATCTACGTTCTATTCCTTTACATCATCAATTAAACAATTAATATTCTAAATTATATTAGTGATTTGCAAATATTTTACTATAAGAGTACTATAGTATAATATAATAACTTGTATAATAGGTTCATATAGGTATCTTTATGATTCTTATTTAAATTATAAATTATAATTTGATAGATTTAAATTTTAGGTTTAGTAGATATTATTTAGGAGTATTATCTGTTAGGTTAGACAAGTTCTTTCTTAATTACCTTAAAAGAAAATGGATTACTACAATAGATCACTTCTTAAGGTCCTACCACTATACTAGACGATTCACATGCCATATTTCAAATCACAATAATTTTAGATTAAAGAAAAATATTTAATATGTTATTTTAGGCTTCTTTAGTAATTCGAAAATTTGGGATCAGAATTTTTAGTCAAGCACGATCGTTGAGTTTTAGCAAAAATAGGATCAGTTTCAGTCTTAGGTTCAGTTTTGGGGATCAGGATCAGTTTAATTCAGTTCAGTTTAATTTAGGTTGTTTTAGTTAGTTTTATTATTAAGAATGCATGGGTTAATTTATTATTTAATTAAAAATTTATTAATTTGGGTTTTTCAAATATATTTACAAAAAAAAAAGTATAGGATCCTGGGAGGTTACAATTTGGAGTGCCTTGACCAGGATTTTAGTAGTTAAGAAAAGATACATTTTACCAGGATTTAATCGGGATTTTGCAAGAATTTATTCAAAAGTTTATTTAGGTAGTTGAAATTCAATTTATCGATATAATTTATCTTGGAATAATCAGTTTATAACAAAAGTTTAGTTTTTGTTATTTGTGATACTACGAGTTGATGAGAATATGAAATATGAGGAATTTATTTGATAGTTAAATTTGATAGTTAGATAATTCTTTGATCTAAATATATATTTATTATTTATTAAAAAAAAAACATTAGTTGTAGAACAGTGATGATAGATTAATATGGTTAATTCTAGGATGATTGTGATTTGTAAAGGTGCGATTTGTTGCCGTGAACATCGCACAATTTGTTGCCGTGAAGAAGGAGAGGTATTAAGAAAGATTTAATAAGATATTAGTATGTTTCTTAGCTAAAACGGTATTTCGATCGTGCGCTCGTAGAAACAAGACCTTTTGAGGATGCTTCGTGTAGAACCGAAACGCGTCAAAAATTCTTCCGGTTTGGCTGCGTGGAGTTTGTGACGTCACGTCAGCTTAGCAGGAAAATTAGGCGGAATTGTTACGACATATATTTTTTGTATTTTTTTTAAGCGTTTTATTAAAATATTAATTTATTGTTTTCTTGTAATATTTTAAAAATATTTGTTTTTATTATATATGGTTTCGGCAAAGTAATGCCTGAATCTATTCATTAAAACTGCATATAAAATTATTTTCAAGTGGGGTTGATTGAAATTGAAAGCGTATTAAAATCAATGATTAAATATATTCAGTCAGGGGGTTGTATTAATTACTTGCACATATACTCAGATTTATGCACGAATTTGTGTTATAATTATTGGTGATCATTAATAAATGAATAAAATAATATTAAAATGGAAGTTGATTAAAGCTAAGTAAAATAAATTATTAAATATATTCAGTCAGGGGGTTGTATAAATTACATACGTACGTATACTCAGATTTAAGGAAGAATTTATGTAATAATTATTGGTGACCATAAATAAATTAATTAAAATAAAATATTATAAAATGGGGGTTGATTAAACATTGAAGCGTGGTAAAATCATTTATGAAATAAGTTCAGTCAGGGGGTTGTTCTACCTAATAATTTTACAATTGCACACCGAGGAATTGTGTAAAAATATAATAATATTTCTTTCAAATTTTAAAATGATAAGAGTAAATCTGGTTATTCGTTGTTAAATATAATTATGTATTAAAAAAAATGATTATTTATATTAAGGAAGATAAATAATTTACTTCAACTTGATTATATGGAAATAAACTTGAAAAAAAAAAAACAAGGAGTATATGAAATATTCTTAGATATTAAGGAAAGATGGCGGTTATTAAAAAAATGTTTACGATAATATTAAAATCAAATGTTTGGAAATCAATCGATTGCCTTGTTTATCATGAAAAATATTTTGATCAAATTTTGTTACTGCCAAAATATTGTTTTAAGATAAATAATTTGTCGGTTATCAATATGTCATATTTATTTTGAGCTTCTTACTAAAAGGAATTGATTTATTGTTAAAGAGTATGAAACACAATGATAGTTAATGTTTTGAATGGATTGCATAAAAGAAGGAATGGAGAGCTTTAATAATTTATTGATATCCTTGGTTTGAAGCAATGTGTTGTCAATTGAATTCAGATGCATTACCCTATCGACGGAGCTATAATGCTCAAAACAGTACATATCAGCGACTCATATGAAGGAGATTTGGTGTTAGGTTAAGTCAGAAGACAAGTCATCAGTATAAACTGATTTCATACGAGTCCCACTGTACATTAAATATTGCGGTACACTATACATCTCCAAAACCAGAAGTTTGATTACATGAAATTGGTATTAAGTGGATTAGTGGTGAGCATACATAATTAAAGTTTTTAGCCTTAAGAGTAGATTTGGTTTTTGGAAGGGCTTAGGGGGTGTTTTTCTCTAAGCGTATGATTGGTTTGCAGTCTAACACCAACCTTTGAATCATTAGGATTAATGCGCAACACAAAACGCATTTCCTTACCAGGATTGTATCGACTTGGTGAAAAGAAATCTTTATTTATGATTATCGCTATAAAAGCTTATATATTGACTCATTTAATTTTAAACTTTTGGAATGGTTTAAAAACACTCATATTCTCAAATACACCATGTCTGAGTTCATTTGCCAATAAATTTTATTCGAATTATAAATAAATTAAAGATCATATTTATAATAAATATTTTAGAGAGATTGTTGAAAATTTATTTTGGTAAAATTATCATATCAATTGTGCAAATTTTGGGGGTTGGATGTAGCGAGGCATACCGTTGGAAGGAAGTTCCATCACTAAACACAAATAATATAATTGAAATAATGATACGAAAATTGAAACTTAGATATATAACAAGAAATTCTTATGAGATTATTTGCCAATAATTTTTATTTGTACTCATTTATGATAAATATTTGTATTTTTATAGATTTGATTAAAAAATTTACTCCGGTTATATAATCATATCACCTGCGCAAATTTTGGGGGTTGAATGTAACGGAACATACCTTGAGTAGGAAGTTCCGTCACTAAATACTAATAATATAATTGAATGTGGTACAGAACCTAAAGATCAGAAATAAATTATTCATCCTAAGTAAGAAATTTTTATAGTCAATATTTGTGTATGCTAACCTTTTTGATGTCTTAAATCTGGAATGAGATTGTGACCTCATTTTATGTTTAAAAAGAAAGAGGCATAGAATAGTTTGAAAATGTTGAGAGGATCTGTCAAGAATACAAAATGACATGAAAAATTGAAATCCTCATAGTATTTTTTAAAGTAATTTTCGCTTAAATCTAAAATATAAGAAATAGGTATGATTTGCCTACTATGAGAAGATACTAGAAAGAAATCATACTAGAAAAACGATTTATGGAGAGCATAAAAATTATGTGGAGAAAATTTATGTACGTAAGTTTATATTGAATTATTTGAGTATTATAAAATTTACGGGATTGATACACTATTCAACTAGTATACACTAGTATTCTTGGGTCTATCAGTTCTAATCTACTGCAATAGTAAATTAAATTGATTTTGTGTTCTAATCCTACCCCAATGTTTTCTGAATATTGTTCTAGAAAATTTATTTTGTCTAAGTATTCATGTATTATAAACGTGTACGATTATTCTACTCAAGTATTTAAGTTGATATAACGAATGCTTTAAGTATTTTCAACCAATATGGATTGACACTTTTACGACAAAAATGAGGCATGTAAGTCCTCGTATATATGTATACAACAATACGAAATATAAATTCTATTCAACCATGATAATACATTGTTAAATATTGGTGCAAATGCGACCACACCTTCAATAAGTCTTTCTGCTATAAGGATGAAAGATGTTATATTCAACATGAGAAAATCAGAGGGAAATTAACTCCTCTAAACCTTATATATTCATATTTGAGTACTTGAGTCAGAGTTTAAATATAATTCACATTCGTTATCACAAACACGTGATTTTACAAAATTTAGGCAAAGTAAGTCCTAAAATATATAACCAAATTTTTCATTGAAATCAAATAATAATATGGATTGTACCACAATACTTTAAATAACATTATATTTCAAACCAAAACATATCATACCAATGATATTAACTAAGTAGACATGATTTCTAGTACGAAATATGTAAAAGTAAATTGAGAAATAATCAATCAATGACACTCATTATATGGATATTGTGAATTATCCAATAATGTGTTCAAATTAGGAAGTTAAGCAGTATTTGATTTAAGGAGAAGGCTTTACCTAAGTGAACCGATGAGCATTGGCGTCGTGCGCCGTAAAGAAGGCCTTCTGAAACGTACTCCAGGGGTTGCAAGTCCCTGGCACTTCAGAATTTGAACTTTTCCTTAAAACTGCTAACTAAAATACGATGGATCCATCTAATAATCAAAGTTGCAACTTATCAAATAATAAAATCTTACAATAACAATATATTATAAAATGCCTATTTGCTAGTTTACTACCAATAAACGTTATACTTTCAAAATTTAATAGTGTCGAAGTCAGAGTCAAAATAATCTATGAACTATCAGTATAGTCCATTCTCCTACTCTTTTAATTAGACCAATTTTAAAATAATACAATTTACTTAATCAAATTTCATCAAACAATTTTGTTCAATACTTTATCTTATATAATATCCATTTTACTATATGACGTTGAGAACATAAGTTGAGGAAGTAAATGGTCAATTTGTATTTTAGAATACAATATTCAATATTTCGTAGTTTTCTTTATATTTCCGACAGATTTAAGTTTGTTTAGATATACATATTACGGATTTTGTAGTATATAATTTAAATTAATTTATGTCTTTTCTTTCCTATTTAGATCTTCAAATGATTGAAGTCGCCTAAAATATAAGGTGATTACGGAGTTCATTGATTATCCATTTTGGTATATTTCCTTTATCAGCCTCTCTCACAAAACATAATAATAATATAATTAATTCATACATCTTAGTTTCCTAGAGTTAAAGTCAAGGTAAGCTAACCTAACATAGTAAGGTATTTTAGAGAAAATATCTTCATCTAATATATTTCACTAACTATACTAGATAAGCTGTTATGCATCTTAGGTTGTTATTGTTAAGCTTTAATATATTTTGCAATTTTTGGGGAAATCTCAGGAAGTCTTAGGAGTCATGACAATATATTATTATGAGTACAAAAATTCAAGTAAATTCTAGTTTCATATTGTTTTCCTTACAATAGCCAATACATATCTAATTTATAGTTATTTATGCTTATGCTATTTTAAGCCAAATTCTATATTACTTATTTTATCTAGATTTTATGTCATGTTTTACCGGTATCTATTAATAATTTGAGATTATTTATAATAATAATTTATACGCGTGGTATTAGATTTGGGTTTTGTACAAATTACTTTAGGATTCATATATCTGCTTTTATCTAATTGTAAAATATATTATTTGTTTTTCATTTCAATTTCCCGTAATTTCTATTTTGTTCTAAGAAACAATTATTTACTCCCCAACAAAAATATTTATTCGTTTAATGAATTAATACTCTAACGATTTAATGGTACTTCACTTATAATTGCTTTGCCTTGAATCATGGTCTAGAAACAAATGTTTCATGTAACATCTCTTACAATGATTTACCTAGTTTTAGACTTCAGTTTCCCTAATAATTTACTATTGGTCTTAAATACCTAATTTCAATATTTTATGAGATATTTATTATTTTCTGTTCATTTATTTAGAATATCTACGTTCTATTCCTTTACATCATCAATTAAACAATTAATATTCTAAATTATATTAGTGATTTGCAAATATTTTACTATAAGAGTACTATAGTATAATATAATAACTTGTATAATAGGTTCATATAGGTATCTTTATGATTCTTATTTAAATTATAAATTATAATTTGATAGATTTAAATTTTAGGTTTAGTAGATATTATTTAGGAGTATTATCTGTTAGGTTAGACAAGTTCTTTCTTAATTACCTTAAAAGAAAATGGATTACTACAATAGGTCACTTCTTAAGGTCCTACCACTATACTAGACGATTCACATGCCATATTTCAAATCACAATAATTTTAGATTAAAGAAAAATATTTAATATGTTATTTTAGGCTTCTTTAGTAATTCGAAAATTTGGGATCAGAATTTTTAGTCAAGCACGATCGTTAAGTTTAATAAAAATAGGATCAGTTTAGGATCA
Organism: Plagodis dolabraria; assembly: GCA_963854805.1. Lineage (NCBI taxonomy): Eukaryota > Metazoa > Arthropoda > Insecta > Lepidoptera > Geometridae > Plagodis > Plagodis dolabraria. The sequence goes on along the minus strand of OY978459.1, from coordinate 13,831,031 downwards.
GTTTCAGTTTTTGGGATCAATTTAGTTTTTGGGATCAGTTTAAGTTAGGTGGTATTAGTTAGTTTTATTATTATTAATGTTTCTTTATTAATTATTATTTAATTTAAAATAATTATATTTGGAATTTTTTATATTTGGGTTATTTTAAAAAAAAATAGTATAGGATCCTGGGGCCGTTACAACGGATGCTACGTAAACTTTTTATTAGTGTTGTACCATCTTATTGGCTGAGACGCACGATATTGGTCAGCTGGGCCAACTTTTGATTTGTTCAGCACATCGTGACTAGACATTGTGAAATAGATAAACGTTTAGGTAATTATTACGATTTGATTGTTTCTGATGTCTTCATACCTTTATCGGAAGCATTTCCTCTAACGGAATAATCTGTTTTTCTGCCTATTTGTTTTTTGTGGTAATTTTTACAAAAGAACGATCTAATCGATCCATTTAGGTACATGATATTATACTGTACTCTATCAGCCGGATTGTCCACTGCTGAACCATCCTCCCCCCATTAAGGAGGGTTGCGCCATAACCCTGCCGCCTGTCAGAAACTGTACTTAATTTATTATCATTATTATTTTTAATATATTTCTTTTATAGTTATGTTCATTACTACACCCCCTTTATAATCGGTTTTACAGATCCTCTCCATCCAAAGGTTGCCTGGAAGAGATTGCTTTCAGCAATAAGGCCACCCATTGTAACACTATCAATCTGAATCGTAATTTTTTATCTCTTTCATTTATGTGGTGTGACAATAAAGTATTATCTATCTATCTATCTGCCAGGAGGCGTCTTGGAGATCGCAGTTTAAGATATCAGTTCCTCAGAAGGCGCTGCTGCCCACGTTTCGGCATTTTACCTTTAGGCGCCTCTTACGACACCTACAGGTAATATAATCATAGTGACTCAGTTACGTTCGTTTGTATTGAATTATGTTAGCATAAATAGGATACCAAATTCTGAAGCCTCTGCAAACACGTAACAAATTGAATTTTCCCACCGACACGCGAGCTTTAACTTAATTAATTAGGCTTCAGGTTTCAGAACAAATGTACGATATACATTCAAGTATATGGTATATGTATTTATGTTATATAGGGAAAGCAGTAAGCGGCTTGTGGTAATGGGCGGGGCGGATTGGTGCGATCCTCCACTCAGAGATTACGTGGGCGGACGTGCATACTTTATGATAGCTTAGTCCTTTGTGCCTGTAAGGGACTTTAATGGTACCGAGCTGTAAGCTTTCCTTTATTTAAAGCGACTATGTAATCATTAATCATGTATACATTAAGCATTTGCGTTTTTTTTGATAAATACATTGTCAGTAACAGTCCAGAGTCAATAGGCTCGTCCCTTATAGCATGGGAACAAAATATGTACGGCGAAACGTAGGTGTTTAGTCACCTGTTTGGCTTTCATTTTAAGCGTGTTTATGGTTTTCATTTTAAGTAAACGCATAGTTTATTAACGTACTCATGCCTATATATATGTAGTTTTACCAGGTGATCTCTTCGATGGAGGTCTCTTCAGAGAGTTTTGTCTTGGAGAGTAACACCGCAATATCAGATATCCTTGAAAAAATATTGAGCAAATATTGCGGTGCGCTTAGGCGTGAACTGCACTGCAGCTAGCTGGAAATAAATTTATTGTGATTAATTTATTATGTAACATGTCATCTATATATTATATTCAACAAATACCAAAATGGCTGATTTATAATGTAGTTTTTAAGGTATCATTAAAATAAAATAAGTGATTTTCTTTTACAGAGTATTGCAATGCGGAACCCTTGAAGATCGAGACCCAACTGGCACTTGGGCAGTTTTTAAATATTATTTTATTTTAATAATATAATAAAAAATACTGATGGTAAGTAATGACCTGTAGGTATGTTTTATCAGTTGTCAATAAATGTTTCTGTTTCTGTAAACATTCTGGACCTAGAATGGGAACTAGCACCCAGGGATAGCTTTTAGAACACACCGTTAGGTGCTTAGCGACAAATTCGTCTTCAGGATGACAGCTAACCAAGTAAACATTCTCAAAATACCCAACCAATCTATCTATAAGTAAACAGAAATTAAGATAAGTTAATGTTCATATGTTTGTTATAAAATTTAATAACACTGTGAACATTAGCAAACATTATAGTTAGTTGGATAAACATCGCTCAGGCACGCTGCACCCTCTCACCATTTGCATAACAAGCACCGATTCAGCAATAGCTTAAAAATAAAAACGCTGCCATAATGGCTTTATAAATACGTTTCCCAAAGTATTTTCTATTAAATAAACTTCGCTTCTGCGCTGCTCGTATGAATAAATCATATCAAATAACTATCAGGGGAGATGGGAGCATTCTTTTCCCGGTTTACATAAAAACATTTTCGTTTGGAGTTGATGTGGCCTTTTTTTGTCAAGCACAGATTTTAGTTATGATTTTTTAATAGGGATCCGCTACTTTGCTTTTCTAAGATTGTGTTGTGACTGCGATTTCCGGTTTATGTACTCTCTCTATCACAGTTTTTGTTGTTTTGACATTCAATGTTTTCCTATATAATGTTTCAGGAGAGTTGGAGACAGGAAGCCGACTGCCCATAAAACTGAAGGCAAAAATGTATGTATACAATTTTATCCTTATGTTTCCTACAATATGTTGTTGGCGAAAACATATTTTCAATTACTATACTGTCTCTACACATACACACACAAACTTTTTTCACAATGAACGGCTGTGCCCATTTGGATGAAACTTGGAATAAACATAGTTTGTGTCCTAGATCATTTCATCATTGCCTGCCACGCGGGTCTGCCTGTCCTGCCACCGCAGACCGCACCTATTATATTCATATTTTGTCCTCCGTGAGAAGTAGTTATTGTAGAGAAGACTTATAGTACCGACACAACAGTTGCGGGGTAATGGTAGGAAAAAGTTGAGTTCTCCGTTTTTATTTTTGCAAAAAAAATCTCCCAAATAAAAGATTACATGCTACCGTAATGTGCTCTTTTCTGGAATTTTCCTACCTATCGAGTTTCATCATCTCAACGTATCGTTCAACACATTGAATTTCTCAAGAAGCGCGCGAGACAACGTGTGGATTCCCCGAGGATGTGTCGGAACGGGCGCGACACCTCTGCAGTTAAGCCTCTCAGCTCGCGAACCGGTCACACTGATTGAATCGGAACTGAGAGGCGTATTCTGCAATATTAAAGAAAATAGTAGACATATTTTCATTCTTCTTCTCAGTCAGGCACTCTTGATAGTTGTTAAGATAATGGTACCCACATGGTGGGTCTTCAACGTCATCAGTCTTACAAAATTTACGATCACGTCATCTGTCTTCTTGGCGGTGATCGATGATGTGAAAATGTTCCTCCATTATTGGCAGTTGATAGCATTTTGCGTGCACTCTGATATGGATGACAGTTTTGCGGTTTTGATCAGATCAGTCCAGCGAGTTGGCGATCTGCCTCTAGCTCTCTTTCTTGCTACCTGACCCTGGATCACTAATCGTTCCATCGAGTCATCTTTCCTGTAGATGTGCCCGAAGAACTTTAAAATTAATAGTTGAACCATGCATCGTCGAAATCCTGGTCTTGATTTTGAGTTCATTAAGGATAGACAGGTTTGTGCGGAAGCCAGTCCATGGGATCTTCAATAAGCTCCTCCATACCACATCGCTAGAGTGCCGATTTTACGGCGGTCCAGTAATCTTAAGAAACAGGTTTCAGCACCGTAGAGGAAGATTGGAAAGACTAGACAGTTCGTCAGTCACAACTTTGACGAAAGAAAAAGTTTGCACTACGAGCGGTTTGAATCGATTTCAATTCTATTTTATAAGCTTATTAACTTAAGACACTGTCAAATACTGAAATTTTGTCACTATCGTCTACTAGCTTAGGAGTATAAAAGAGGCAGCGATGATGAAATCGCGATCAGTTTAAGTTAAATCCGAAAGTAAGCTTAATAACACAAAATTAGTAACGTAAATAAAAAAATAAGTTTTCTCGTCTCTCTTGATAAGGTTTTGCTATTTTATTAATATATTTTCATACACATTCATACGTAAATAATTAAGATATTTACGTTACAAGAGTAATTTAGAGTCAACTTTGCAATTTTAATCAAAACGTATTTCTGACTTTTTATGGCCTTAGGAAATGTGATCAAGATTAACATATATTTTTCTTAATAAATAAAAAAAAAATTAACTAAAACAAACTAAATAAACTTTAAATAAAATCTGTTCAAGTGAAGCTATTTAACACTTGTCAGCCCTTACATTGACGCCTGCTTTAGAGGCGTCAATGTATTAATTACAATGTAGAACAAGTTTGGTTCGCGAGATTTATTTGTATGAAAACACGTTTGTTAGTAAAAACTTATAATAAGAAAGGTGTACCTTTTATACAGTTTATGCTTTAAAGTTAGCTCGATCGAACTTATAATGTTATATTTTACTAGAAAAATAAAATATTATAATTTGTCTTTTGATCAATCTGACTCAATTCAAAGTTAAAGTAAAGTATATAGCAGGTATACACAATTTCATAAAATATGAATTAATTTTTCAACCACTAACACACCCTTACCTTCACATACAATAACTCTCTCACATTTAATCACGAGTACACACGCTTTTGTTCTGTTACAGTTAATCAAATTACAGGCAATTATTTTTGTTCCCAGACTAAAGAGACCTGGAACCTATCTTACGGGTCTAGAGCCTAGTTTAGGTTCCAGGTACTCCACCACTTATGTTTTATACATTTTATCTGCCTTTTACAATAAATAAAGAATTTTATAATTTATTATTTTATTTATTTATAATGGTGAAGCCATGAAAAAGGCTATTTCGTGTATAACCATATATAATACTTTACAATTTAAATTATATAATTATACGAACTGAAGAAATGAAAAGCTTATATTTCAAGAATATTTCTAACACTTATGTAAAATAAATATTAGGTATGTTTGTGATGTGGTTCGTTAGATTCGTGATACTATATAGGTAGGAAATTTGGCGATATTAATAGAATCATTCAAATTCATTACTTCAAACTTCGTTAGATCGTCTGTTTTCTAATAATTTATTAAATTAAGCTATAAAATACCATTTAATGTAATATGCAATTGTCTCATCTGTGATAAAGCTAATCTTCGTGGTCAGCATCCCCAATAGATGCACCTATCTCGGTGAGACAGTAGGAAAACTGGATCTATTTAGCCCCATTTTCTTTAAATTTACTCAGTACAACATCTTGTATAGACAACACAAGGGTGTTCCCCCGAAACAATTGTTTCCCTTGGGCTTTAGTTTTCTTTACTTTCGACCAGATTATATAAATACATTTTTTTCACGTTACTGCTAATTTACCGGCGACACGTGACTGAGTGATGGCCATCAATAACAAACACTAAATATTTTAAAAAATCTAAGTTGTTTTAGTTGGACAAGCGTAATGAATGAGCCAACGAGTGATGCCCAATACTGTACGTTGATTAGTATTATTAATTACACTCGTTTAACTGAAAACAACGAGAATCTTATCGCTACCCATCGCTCCTGTTATATATATATCGCTAAGTATTTTTGAAACAGACAGTTCTGTCCTTTTCTTATATATAGGCTTAGGTACTGTATTTTGTTTTGAAGTGCTTCCTTTACAGTTGATCAGCTGTAATGATTATATGTTTTACTTTTAGGTACCTATAAAGAATCGATGTTATTAAAATTGAGAAACACATTGATCCTACATTTTATTTTCATTGCCAAATGGCAAAAGTAGTCTTTACAATACAACTAGGTAAGTATACTTATTTAAAATATTTTGGATGTTATAATATAATTTTAAGTAGAGACTAAGTACTCGAGGATTTCGAGTCACTGTCTTTTAGAGTGCTTTATAGCATCAGTAATTTTAAAAATATAGAATAGGGTAGCGGAGGCAACGAGACTTCCAAAAGAGATTTTATGATCCTCAGTGAATGCAGGCATTACGTTCCATTTTGTATTGGATCATTTCTCATGACTGAACTTTTGAAGATCAATATTAGGTGGAGTTATATCGGCATATATACATTGTTCATAGTAGAAGCTAGTCTGTTCTGAATCAAACGTGAAAATCCGAAACGAAAATCTTTTTTCCCCTTCACACGCTCGTGAAGGTGTTGTTTATCATTCGAAATCTGCGTAGAAAAGTGATTTTTAACCGACTTCCAAAAAAGGAGGAGGTTCTAAATTCGTCTTTTTTTATGTTTGTTACCTCAGAACTCTTGACTGGGTGAACCGATTTTGAAAATTCTTTTTTTGTTCGAAAGCTGATGCTTGTCGTGAGGTCACATTTTAAATTTCATCAAAATCGATCAAGCCGTTTTTGAGTTACGCTCTAATAACTGAAAAATATTCACCTATCTTGATGATACAGTCGTTGACAATGGATGAAAATCGATCCCGTAAGTAGCAACGGTCACTAAAAAGAGTGAAAATTTTTTTTACTAAACAATGGAACCGACTACTAAAAAACATGACGTGTTTTTATCAAAATAAACACCCATATGTCATGAAATATATCATGGTCCCAAGTAATAAAAGGAAAGCCTATTGCTACATAGCAACACTATGTGTCGGGTACAGGTCCAGTCTCTTACCTGCTCTGGATTAAAAAAAAATAGCCTTTAAGTTTGAATTCGAAGTTTTACGCCAGCGCAGTGATCTAAAATCTAATATTTTTTTACCTGCAGATGAGTTGTATGCCCTCCATATTTACTAGACGAATTCAGGGTAATTACCTGAGTCACTACCAGTCTTGCACTTCCGAGCGTCCGGTGAATACATCGCCGCTAATCGTGTTTTTTAGGAATAATCTGTGGACAATATAACTTCCTTGTGTCTTTAGACTCTGCACCAATTATACAGGCACTGTGAGAGATAAGAAAACTGTTTCATTTCACGCGTTATTATTACTTTTATTGTTGAAATAGAAAATATCGTAATTTTGTTTTATCTTAGGAACTAAAGCCAATGAAATGAATGAGCGAGATATGTGTATCGTTTGGTGTGAGAGAGTGAAAGAGATCGCAGCATAATGGTGATCGGAACGTCTCGTGGCGGTTCGGTGGTAACACGAATTGCTTATTTATCTCTTTCTAACAACAGATATGACGCATAATATTTGAACGTTCTTTCCTTGTCATTACAAACTGCATATACATGTGCGTAGGTATGAACATAGGTAAATTCTAGTAAGCTTTTAGAGCAGTGGTGTTCGGATATAATATCTCTATGTATTTCAACTCTCTGTCTAAAATAATATACTTATGTCAATATTTTCGTAATAGTTTCAAAACAAAAAATATTTCTCCTCTTGTGCAAGCAAACTATATACACTGTTCGGTTATCTGAATAAATTGCCTATTTGAATTTGAACGTGAAATAAGTTTAAAACAGATCACAAATTTACGAAAGAAAAAATGAAAATATAAAATTAAAGTCATGTGTGAAATTTAAATTTTTCCTCTCGTAAATTTATAATTTTGTAATGTAATCCGCAGAGAATGCGCGTTATTGCAAACATAAAAATATTCAAATTGAAACAGAGAAGTTGAAAATAAGGTACAGTACATTTGAGACAGGGCGACGGTGCCATTTAAAGCGTATTTTGTTTCCCAGATGCATTAAAATGTATATTTTTCGGATAGGTAAAAGCCTTTGACTTCCTGTCTTGAATACGCAACCTTAAAAAGGACCCAATCAAATAACCTCAGCATACATAAATATTTTTTTAAATAAAGTTTAGATGCAAAATGAATCATTATAGCCTCTGCCGTCGTTAGAATTCTGCTCAGTCTGGCAGTCTGCTGTTGACGCTATTCCTCGCGACGACAATGGTGCCCGTCAAACAACTCTATAATTATACGCCTGTTTCTGACAACCCATATTTTAAAATATATATTTCGAGGAGGGCGTGTGAAAGATAAAATCTTTGAATAATCGAAATGGGCTTATATTTTAGATATAATGTTGTTATTTTCATTGTTCATAATGTTCATTCTACAGTGTGCAAGCTCGCTTATGAGCTTCGTTATATGTTACAAATTTCGTTGGTCGAGCTTCGTTAGTATTTGAGCTCCATCACTATTTCATACAAGGTGGTCATTTATTTAGTATATGTTTGTAAAAATGAAAGTACTTGCCTAAATAAACTGTGAACCTTATTTTCTTAATTGCGCCTAAACCACTTTTTTTGATAGGTAACTTTGTTAAACCACGTTACTATGAAGAAACATGTAGGCGCTATGGCTAAGTTGTACTCAAAGAGCAATTATTACATTATCCATCGTCATGCCTGTTTTCCCAGAAGTGGTAGGCGAATTGTTAGTAGCACTCTGGATCTGGACCTAAGTCCAGATGCTACTAACAATTCCTTTGTCAGACAATAACTTGCTGTCGAAAGTTAAAACCTTGAGATTACAAAGTGGAGTTTTTACTCAAACATTGCCAAGAAAGTCTTAATGAAGGTTAAATAATTTCAAATCAGTCAAAATTATATTTTACAAAATGCTTTCCCATTGATTAGGCGGCTACTTAAATATCACCTAATGCCCATAGTTATATTATACATAGTTCAGCTACCTATCACTTACTGAGAATTAAAGAGAAAACCAAATACTAAATCGAATGAAGTACTTCAAGATTTTAACGTTCTGCTAAACAACGAACGACACGCACAAGATAAAAAAAGAAAATCGACTTTTCGTATTTTCCTATTCACTCTCTATTTTTGGGTATGAAAGTCATAAGCTCATAGTATATCATGGAAGTTACGAAGCACCCTATTTTGCCAGATATTGGAATAGCCAGTGAGCCTATTACAATCCACCGCGTACAGTTTTACACTCCGAACTGTCATTGAAAATTTAATTGTAAGAAAAACCCTATATACCCAGAACCTTAAAATAAACAAAACATCAAAAATCCATCATATATTGAACTCAAAATCAATTTATAACATTATCATAATCGAAACACGAAGCAATATAAAAATCTGTTTAACCTGTGAATTACCAAGTTATATGAAAGGGGAGGTCCGCACCAGACTGTCGAGAGGGAGGTGCTCATGAATATTTTAAGAAAACTCTATACTTCACTCGATATTCTCGTTGAATAGGGATGGAGACATTTTCGGTAAATGTGGCTGGGCCCTTAGCGGCTTGTAGGAGCTATTAAAAGATTAAATAGGAGTGGCTAGGTTATGAATAATAAAGATAATAATTGAAATGTGACGTCACAAATGATATTTTTATTTAATGCTTAATATGTTAGCCTTTGATTACTATCTCACCTGATGGTAAGTAATGATGTGGTCGAAGATGTTTTTCAGGCTAATATATATTTAAGGAGCGAGGGAAAGGCGCGAACGAAGTGTCCCACTTTCAGCTTGGGCAAAAGTGGTTTCATACGTCTGTCCGACGGATGGCCGGCTGTTATCCTTTACAGGCTTATCTGCATTTCTCAACAGATTTTCATTACTTATTGTTTGCAGGTTTACAGTTTGAGCGTGTTACAGTGAGGGTAGTGGGCCTCACAGACTGTGATGTGGGTGGCTGAATAAATTTTTCTTTCGATCTTTACTATATGTAATATATATCTTGAATAGTTATTGAATAGATTGCGTTTGGTATAGGTAAACGTACCAAATGTATTTAATATTTTTAACGTTTTCAGGGTGAGGTAACTTATGGAATCGTGTGAATTGGTGTTGGATAACTGATGGTCAAAATAATACGAGTTATTATTTCAGCTAATCTTAATATCATGTAAAATGAATAACCAACCTCACACCTCACTCGCGCGATATTAACTATTGCAATTTTGAACTCCACCCACAGAAGTTCTATCTTACATGCGTGGCAATAGATTTTCTACTCGACGATACCACCTAGCCGAGAATATTGGCCAATCATTCGCTCTATGTGTTACAACTTCAATTAAACCTTATCCAAGTAGACCAAGTTGCAGGACTTATATAGGTATAGATTACTTCTAACCCCATTGGTTAGCCTAATTACTCGTCCGAAAATCCAAGCAATTGACATCACCAATCTGCGTTGCATTCACTCATGCTAGAGCCCTAACCAGTCAAATTGAAAAGTCCCCTTTCTACCACTTACCTTGAAACAGCTAATTGACAATACATTTTAAACCCTACACCATCGCAATAAAGCTTAATACATATTTGAATGGCTTATAAAAGGGTGCTTCGATTTGTCATAACCGCCTCGGGCGCATCCTAATCTAGTTGTCGCGTCCTACGCAGTTAAAATCGCAAGGCTAATAAAATATTTTGACCCCTTTATGAGATGAATACGCCCATGGTTTGGTACAATCACGATCTTTTAAGGTACAAGATTTATTATGTAGGCTGAAGTCTTTCACCGTTTTTAATTTCTGATAAATATATGGACTGGATGTAAACGGTTACACAAAGAAACTAGCATTCAAATCGGTCCACAACTAAGATAAATAAAAACATATACACTTTCAAGAAAATCCTCTTCTCTTAAAAGGCCATTCAAAATATATTTCTAAGAGTAAAAACATGGAATGGTAGTTTTTTATACGGTAGATATACTTTAATACATAATGAATACAAAAGCATATTATCGTCTGGTAAGTAAATTCCCCATTCCATTTCTTCAGATGTTTTTTGGCCTCGTGTCGACACGAGTCTATTGCCATCTATACCGGGCATTTAAGTAAAGAGGTGGTGTATCTGTCGATTTAAAAAGGAATCACACCAATATGGCATAGAATAATAGAGAACACAGACAATAGCCAGTAGTAGGAAACACCTGTGGCGCAACTTATTCGCAGATTCTTACTACTGTTGTTCTAACACTTTGACTGATTTATCACCGTTATTCCATATTTCAAACTCTTATTTAATTTAATATATGTGAATTTTCGACATCAATATACTCTTTCAATGTGTCGTGACTTCAATAACTTGTAAAATTGTCGACTATTCTTATGAAGAATACATCTAATACATACTTGGGAAACACCGCTTTGTATATTAATGTAGCCAGCTAGTAATCTAGACCTCAAATATATATTTTTCACCTCACAAGGTCGGAAAGGTTATCAATAGAAATCTGCGTGGAAAAGTGCTTTTTATCCGCTAGCGTGGAAAAGGTTTTGAAATTCTAACCTCTGTAAAAGTTCCACACATATGAATGAGAATCCACACTAATGAATTTTCTTTATATATTACCAATTTTAGCAACCTTCCTTTAATTTTTAATATATATTACCTACACAGTTTATTTCAGCTCTTTTTCTTACACTCAGCATAATCCTCGCATGAGTACATAAGGTGAAAAATTGTGTGTTGCACTCGGCAGTACAGTTTGCATTGATACTTTAGAAACCTTCTATACGCTCAGGATTCTATATTTTGAACTTTGACTTTGCTAATGGTTCAATCCTGGAATCCTTCACTTCCAATGACAAGTTTCAATGTAATTATTCGCGTCAAATAACAATTTGGCAGCCTTGAATAATAAACGCACATTAATATCTATTATGAAATAATGTAACCATTAAATGTGTGGTCTGGTGCTAATAGGGCCAAAGTCCGTTTTTGTGAGAAGTGTGATTTTACCGCCAAAATTACGTGTGACTATGATCTATGATAAATGGGCTAAAGTGTTGACAATCTTTAAAAAAATACTATTTCTAAAAGGCCAAGGTAGTCCATGAGTCCATGACGTTTTAATAAAATATTTTTGGTGTAAAAAGGCCCTAGAATATTAAAAAATAAAAATATTACTCATCTAGTATAATGGAGTCAGAGCTAAAAAGGTCATAGTTAACGCCTATTTTATATTACGGTGTTAGCCCTAACTGAAAAAAGTTTTTAATAAAGCAAAATAGAACAATACATATATTGGCCCATTTTGGACTATAACACAAATTTTTTACTATCAAATTTCGATCCACTAAAAAGGTCTAAGGTAACATTGGACATTTTTACAGTGAATTACAAATAAGAAACTTAAATTATCCTCTCTGCTAAATAAGCTTAACTTTACATCTGCCTTTCTTACATGTAACGGAACGCAATTTATGCTAATAGTCTGTGTAGCTGTCAAATTTCCCTCGTAAAAAGGCGCGTAATTTTAATTTTGTACTACAACATAAAAAATTGTTTACTCAGTGTTTATAAGAAAAATTAAAAGATTTCCTAACCGAAGTGGTATAATATTGCGCTTAGTCGGGTGTGTTGAAGACTGCCTTAAATCAATCTGTTGATAACGTTCAGATTAACTAGTGATCCTTCTTATTGCTTTTGTTTTTTGTAGATAATAATCTGTGAACCTAGACATGTTTATTTGTTTAAATTAGGCCAATATGTGCAAGAACATTATACAGAAGTTCCTGGGTCATCAAACATACGGTTGTTATCAAAAGTCTGGCAGAAAGATCGTGATTTTGAATAAAATCAGGCAACAGTGGTACTATTTGCAACCTCAAATAACAAAGAAGGTTTGTAAAGCATGAGTACAATCTTAGCAAAAATTAACAGGAAGTCATCTGGCCCATCATTGCCTGAAATCTTGTATGTTCTTATCTAATCAATCTTGTTTTCTAAATGCTTGTAGCGAAGTTGACTTAGCCTTTCTTAACCGATCAGCTAAGTTAAGCAAAGTCCGCTTGTGGCATTACTACTAAGCGAGGGCACGTAATGACGTCGGTCCCGTCTTAGAATGGCAGTCGTTACAGCATGGTGGTAGGGCATTTTACGAATGCCCGCCTAGCTATAGCTAGCTTAAGTATAAAATCTGTCGCCAACGGAGTGTTTCGGCAGAGCCAGTAATTCTGGGTTATCCTTAACAACATCTTCGACCACAACATTACTTACCATCAGATGAGATAGTGGTCAAAGGCTAGCCTATCAACTATAATATAACATAAAAAATAGGAATATATATTTCAGTCTCCTTTTCTCCTAAATTTTATGCTCTTGAATGTACTTCCCGACCCCTACGAAACTATTCGGATGCGTCAATAATTGAAATTTGTGCCCGGAGGCATTCATGGCAAATAACTTTATCCAGCATTTAGCTTCCAATTTGATGCAGTGCGTTTCGGGAGCGGAAGAAAGGGGCCTTAGCGATATGAAAGGGCAGAAAGTGACTTTTTTAAATACTGATTAGACTTTGACCACTATCTCACCTGTTGATGTCAATTTTGCCAGGTAGGTCTTATAAGAGACGCAGTAGTGTGCGAACACGACTGTATTTAGGTGTGAAGAGCACTTTAGCAAGTTAAATTACCGGGCGAAAAAACAAGAAGTAACGTCTCGGACTGACGAGCGCAGTTCAGGGTCATGCAGAACAAGGATGGTGATACTGCAAACTAACTATAAAGTTGTGATGCTTACGATCAAGCGGCCGACTTGTACCTAGTAGTCTCGTCACTACAATACAAAAAATATGGTTGAAAATGTGAGTAGGTTAACCTTAGCAGGGTTAATATCTTGGAAACCCATAGTGGTAGCCGTAGGGCGTAGAGTGATAAATACTTTATTAACTTATAAATTTACGTGAGGAAAAATTATGGTCTTGTGTGGGATTCAAACCCGCGTAAATTTGTAATTTTGTAATGTAATCGGCAAAGCATTCAAAAATAAAAATATTAAAATTATAGGGTTGCGTCATCATTTACAAGTTAAAGCTATCCATCCCCATATACGATGGTTAAAGAACGGGAGGAAAAATTTGAGTTATGAGTCATTGTCATGTTAGCTCAGTCGGTCAGAGCATACGCCGGCTAAAGGGGTGGATAACGTGGGTTTGAATCCCGCATATGACTATAATTTTTCTCTCGTAAATTTGTAATGTAATCCGCAAAGCATGGTTATTGCAAAAATTAAAATATTAAAACTTTTGACATGTTGCAACTACATCTAGGAAATAAAAGGAACCGACTTCCAGAACTGATCGGTCATGATTTTTAATGCTTGAAGTCAGATCCATATTTTTTTAAAAATTCACAAATACGGACTCACTCTTTCGTGATACTCACATTTCACTCTTTTCCTGACGCTCACAACAATCGGCAATAGTTGCAATTACATTTTAAACAAATTCATCCAGTAGGCATATTGACAAACACTTTTTTCAGTCCATTGAGTGTAATATAAAAGCTACTAAATCCGATTTGATGAAATTAAAATGAAACCAACCTGAAAGTACCTATCACAAAAGTTATTACATCAATATTAGATAATACAGTAAAAAGATATATCAGTCATAAATAAAATAAAAAAATAAATTGTATATTAGTCTTATGAAGTCGATTCAGAATCACTTTCGGTTTTTCATTTCATTTGGACATGACTGTTAGCGAATATATTCAATCCCAATACTCGAAAAATCATACGTGCGATATGGAATTTAATCCAATCTTATTGAAAGTATGTTATATATGGTACTGCTTACTAGTTATAATGCACACAATAAATAGTTCTTATGACTGTCAACCATTTGGAAAATAAGGTAGGTACTAAACAATATTTATACGCGGTGTCGTGACGAGTATTTCACAACTATTCGGATATATAATTCTAGGTTAGCCTGAACAACATCTTCGACCACATCATCACTTACCATCAGGTGTGATAGTGGTCAAAGGCTAACCTATCAAGCATAACATATATATATATATATATATATATATATATATATATTACATAGATGTCAGCAAAATAATTTTAAGTTTATGCTTACTGAAATTCTAATCAAAAAGAAATTACCAAAAACCGTGCATGAGACAACAAGACACTACCACGCAGACTTCAATTTTAATCCTATACACGCTTTGGTTTTAGGAATATATTATAATTATAATGTGATTTGATTTGTTCAAGAATCTTAAAATAATCACTGTTTTTACATCTCTTAACATTTGGTTCTGACACCTCATGGTAAACTCATCTATTGTATGCCATTGACCTATATATACTAGACGCGACATCTCAAACGAGTAAAGTCGACCGGTGCAAGTATGCTGGCCGGCATACTCTCCCCCACACGCAACTGGGCACTCTGTACTCGTAAAACTTACACGCGCTTTACGTTCGAATATTGTGTATTTTGAATACACAATTTTCGAACGTAAAGCGCGTATAATCTCTACGAGTGCCCAACTGCGTGTGGGGGAGAGTATGCCGGCCGGCATACTTGCACCGGTCGACTTTCCTCTTTTGAGATGTCGCGTCTAGTATATATAGGTCAATGATGTATGCAGAGGCATTATAATATAAGGCTTGAACTACATATAATCCTAACCTGATAGCCCGAACTTATTCAAGTGATTCGTAGGACTCATATTTTCAAATAAAATTGGGTAAAAACCACGTTAGTTTACATAATACAAAACATGATTACTAAATATTTCATCTCATTACTGTTTGACAGAAGTTATGTACATAACGGCATATTGCCTAGCGACGTTTAACTACTTGATTTTTGACTGCATCCATGCAACCTATCTGTGGTAAGTTTCCGATAAGCTGTTGTTGTTTAGTTCAAAATAAAAATAATTGTTAGTGATTTGTATGATTAAGTAAACAGTAATTTTGTAATCGTGACGATTTATAGCGTGTGGTTCAGGTAACAAAATTAAATACAGAACACTGGGTCTATGCAATTATGATAATTATTCACTTTGACTGAAGCCATTCGTGTAGAAACTTGCAGTAGAGGACGATAATAGGTACAGAATGCCGTGACTTTTTGTGTCGTTTGCTCATATTTTTCTACATTATTATTTACCTTAGCAAGTAATAAATTCAGTCAACATACAATATAGGTACTTACGAACTCTATTAGAAAATTTCCAAACCAATAGAAAACATAATGTTGTCTTAGGTTTTCGCGATTGTTGCACATAGTAATTAAACAACTTTAAACGGTTTAAATCGCGTATATTTTTCATTATTTTATCCCGACGTTTCAAACACTTTGCAGTGATCGTGGTCACGGGGTGACTAATTGATTTTATTTGTCACATAAGTTATTAAGAAATTATTTGGTCTACCGTCAGATTTTATTATATTAATCATAACATTCCCTAATCACGCAGTATTCGCTCACAGTGTCCAGAGGTCTTGCAGATTTGTGTCGGCCTTGGGATTTAATTAATTTGATCACAGGATCCCAAGCAGGTGGTACTTGCCAACCATCATCGAATCATCTCTATTGAAATTTACACAGAAGCCGGCCCAAGCCTTCCACAGTTGAGCGACAACCTGCCATCTTACCTACTATCGGCTCCTTTGTGATGTTATGTGTTGAAGCTACGAAAAAACTAAAAATAATATAGGAAATTAGTTCGTACGTCGTATCCGACTGAACTTCTGAACAAACGTTGACTTGTTCACGGGCAGGTTTGTTATTTTATCGAAAGAGAAATCAGTACATATGAAGTAGGCTTTGGCTCATATGTGTACTGTACCACAGACCTATATGATACAGTAAAAACTGTAGTAGGTAGGGACTATCCTACTTCTATACTAGAATAACGAACTAAATAATTTTTGACCATCTGTAGTCAAAGAAGGATCCCTTATGATTTCCCCAGGCCTATCTGCCTACACAGTTTTATTTTAATCAAAAAGACGACTAAAAAAATAGAGCAACAAATATAATCCTTCAATAATACCAACAGAAAATAATCTTATTGAAAGTCAGAAACTTCCTGTTGAACTTATTTATTTGTTTATTAGTTGTACATAATTGGCTCGATTATGAAACCGTCCGACGCCCAAGATGGGGCCCGGACGTTCCCCGTGCCGTAATTATACCCGCTTTCAACTTCGACATTATCACCTCTCGGTGGAAATAGGAATGGGACAGGTGAGCTATCGTTAAGTTTTTAACAGATTAGTCATATTTTCAAACTGTAAGATACATTTTTTCATAAAAAGAAAGGTCACTTGTCAACTTATTAAGTTAATCAATTTTATTTATATTCAACGTTGAGATATCAGACAAATATTAGCTGTGGTACAAAATCTAACACTTTAGGTGCTCAAGTCACAAGTGCTCCTGTGTCACAATTAGGTGCTTAAAGTGGTTATAATAAGGTGATCGGTGATCGTTGTCTTTGATCGATGTTGATGAACTAGGTCATTTGTGATATTGTTATTTGCCAAGAGTGGCTCGGCCATATACTGATTATTACATTAAGCCTATATTTTTATTTATAGCTGATAGGGTAGCCTTTGACCACTATCTTACATGATGTAAAGTGATGATATGGTCGAAGATATTGTTCAGGCTAACCTAGATTTACTGGCTCTGAAGGACAGCTGCCGGAACACACCGTTCGATCAAAGACAATCCAAATCCAAAAGGCCTTCACCGGAAATAGCGAGCTGCTGACATTACAGCTGGTTATTTCGCACGGCTGGGCTAACGTGAGCCATACTACTCCACAAAAACGGGCCTCATAATAGCGTAGAATTACGGAAAAGAGCCTACGCATCCACACGTGGAGATTGTTTGTTTTTTTTATTCCTGATAGGTTAGCCTTTGACCACTATCTCACCTAATGGTAAGTAGTGATGTGGTTGAAGATGTTGTTTAGGCTAACCTAGAATTACTTTTTTTGATTATCATTTGTACCAGTAAGCCAAGTACCAAGTAGGTCTTTTGTGCAGGATTTCATATTTCGCTACCGGGCAGTATTGTAAAAGCATTTTTACATCAGTCATTGCTCTTGACCACTTGGTTTGTAACATGAGTCATAGAAAGCCTTCAAGCTCTATCTCACCAGATGATATGTGATATAAAACATGCATATCCTTTGATTTATATTACTCCAGATGGTGTGTACTATGGGTGGATTGACGCTTACCATCAAAGGCACTAATGGTAACTACACATTGTATTTGCATGTATTTAAAGAAGAAACTGCTATGAGACAAGAAAAAAAATATCCACCTTAGACAAGTAACGTAATCTCCATGGTTTGAAAATGGAGGCAATGTTTCATGCCGTAAAGTTCCAAATTTGAAATAAATCGAAATAATTTTGTTTGTGTACAAAGAACGTATGTCTTATCTGTATGTCGTATCAGATGTATAAAACAATAATTCAGTAAATGGTTATTTCGTTTGTATCGAGAAGTTGTAGCTTCCATGTCTTTGAAGTTCTGATGCTGACTAGCGCTAAGGTGTCATGAGATGGTATTGTCACCCAGAACCCAGCTTTTGACAATGTTTAAGCGAGATAGGCAAAAGTAAGTTAAATCACGAAAGGTATGGAGGATATTTTGAAGCAATGATGGCCGAGCGGTAATAGCTAAGGAATGCCGTGCCGTAGGTCCATAGTTCGATTCCCACCGCCGCCTTTTGTTTTCACCGTATAATGGAAGGGCATTTTACAAATTCTGGCTTTGCTAGCTGCCACCCTCAAGTAGAAAATCTGACCCCAAGCAGGTGCTTGGCGACAGATTTTCACACTGTTAGGTAACAGTGTGTTCCGCCAGCAATCCTTGAGACCCAGTAAAATTACGGGCACATGAGTCTCAACAACTGTATGTCTCAGTGTGACGGGCGCAGTTCGTCATTTGCTTATGACAAAATGAATCTGTTATACGCAGAGGTTAGTCCACTTAACATCAGGTGGGTATCGGGCTTGTTCAGTAACAATAACTTACAATAAAAACAAACGGAACCGGTAATGTGGTAGTATAAAATGTTCTTTTTTTAATATCGATAACAGCTGTACCTCATCCCTTTTTTGTATTTTCTTCAGCATAGAAGAGCTCTTAATAAAAATATTAGCCAAGCACGATCGTCAAAGAAACAGACTTAATTTAATTATCTTCACCTTTTAATAAACTGGGCCTTGCAGACAAATAGCAATTAAGTTATTTTCAATGTAACGAAATATTTCTCGCTTGTTCTATAATATTATGTAATTAATTATTTTGAAATTTGCCCTCCAGTTTTTATTTAAAGTTCGTTTTGGAATATATTTGCAATTTAAAAGTACTTACCTACTTGAAAAAGTAGTTTGTTTTGCACCATTTTTTTTTATTGCTGATATACTAGTCTTTTTCTGTTATTTATTATTACGGAAACCGCACGAGACCCACCTGGTTTTATCCACGGTATCCTCTGCCTACAACAGTTTCATTTCGTCACAAGTGACAAACCGCACTGCGCCCATCACCCTAAGATATTTCCTGCTAAGCGACGTGACATCATAAATGCAACGTAGCCTAGTTGGAATAATTTACAACGCGTATCGCTTCTACACAAAGCATCTCCAGAAGGTCCTCGATCGTACTCGCACTCTCAAAGTTAGTCGGCTTAGCAGGAAATTTAGTCGGAATTGTCACTGGATTCTAAAGTATTTATTAAATAAGTATTTATAATCGGAGTAATATATCAGCAGTTACAGGACAATACAGGCAGCCTATTTTATAAAGCGGACACCATACTACAGCAAGCAAACAATAAGACTCCTTCGCCTTCACTTTGAATTATAAGGCGAAGGAGTCTTTATTGCTTTCTTGCTGTGGTATGTTGTTGGCTTTATAAATTGGGCTGCCTATAATGTCAATGACATGTGAAAAATGGTTGCAACAGTTTTTTTAATTGTTAATAAGATAGCCTTCCCCGAAGGGTGCCTGGCTAGAATTGCACCACATATCTTCATGTGAGAGTCGTAATAGACAACTAGGATAAAATATCTGAAGGGGGGCAGCATCGCCGTCAAAAGAACTGATCTTGTACTGCGATCCCAAGAAGACTGCTAAGCGTGGGAGGGATTATGGCACCTACTCTTCCCCTTCCAATCAACGGAAGAGGCATTTTTTAAACGGTGGTAATGTCGAATGTTGATATGAAGTTAGCCTTAACAGATTTCTACTTGGTATCACGCCCTATGGTGAATGATGTTGAGGTCGCAGTTATTAGTTAGGCTAAGCCTAGCGGCTGGCTGCCTAAGCCT
Organism: Plagodis dolabraria; assembly: GCA_963854805.1. Classification (NCBI taxonomy): domain Eukaryota; kingdom Metazoa; phylum Arthropoda; class Insecta; order Lepidoptera; family Geometridae; genus Plagodis; species Plagodis dolabraria. The sequence continues at coordinate 13,810,984 of OY978459.1, read as the reverse complement.
GGCTGGTCTCAAAATCAACTCAAGACAGTCTTGATTGACCTCCCAAGAACGGAAACACTCAGCAGCGCCACTTAATGCAAGCGTAAATGCCACTATCGGTCACTGATCGAAATCATGCCCGCAGCGGACTTTGCTCAACCTTGTTGATAGATAAGAACTACTAGGCAAGTTACGCTACGAGCGCTACAAAAGCTCTAAGTGAAACTGCAACTTAGGTATGTACCTAGTTCGTGAACAGCTAGTAAGTTTTATTCGAACGTTTATTTGAAATTAATAATAATAACAAATATGTTTAAAGTGAATAAAATTTAAGAAAATATCGAGTCTCGATCGTGCGCTCGTAGAGTCAAGACCTCCTGAGGATACTTCGTGTAGAAGCGAAATGCGTCGAAAAGTCTTCTGGTTTGACTTCGTAGCGTTTATGACATCACGCCGGCTTAACAGAAAAATTAGACGGAATTGTCACTAGATATTTTATTTTTCTTGAAAACAAAAGTAACGCATGAATCTATTGATTATTGAAATTAATATTTAGTATAAGAATTATACCTGCCAATTTTCAAAATGCAACCGTACAGAATTAAAAATATAAATGGCATACGCTGGCAATATTATATTCACGCCTTAGGGCAAGCGTGCATAGTGCAGGTAATTCGGTAATACAACGCCATAATGCTCGCCTCGAGCTACCGGGGTCATACATAACAGTGTAGAGTTTGTCTACTATGACCATGCGATATAACAACTAGTTTTCTGTGGCTCTACTATGGTTCCACCCTATTGTATATGTATAATACCATTACAAAGTGCATCTGCCTACCCATATTGTTAGTTTACTTAAACATGATAAGATTGCTATTTTATCATAACAAAGTTGAATATAACCACAGTGTTGTAGCGCTCGTATGTAGCGAATCTTACTTACTCGTTCTTAGCCTATCATCTAAGTCTGGATTGGATTCGTCAGTCTGGATTGAAAGTGACTTGGATGGCTGACTGCTGAGCGCTTCCGGGCTTCGCTTGCTGTCCTTGAAAGCCAGTAATTCTAGGTTAGCCTGAACAACATCTTCGTCCGAAAGTTATAAAAACAAGTTATTAATAATTTGACTTCATTGTATTTTCTATGCTGAAAATATTGTTGTTTTAATATATCTTATTGTACAACAAGATATATTACATCAATTGTAAATATTAATATGTACATTGCCTCATATTTGAAATAGATCCTGAAACAATTATGCACTAAAACGGAGGACTGATAGTCGCTCCTATTATATTTGTACACGTACATAACGAAATAAAAAATATAATATATGTACTAGCGGCCCGACCCAGCTTTTCACGGGTAATTGCGACTATATCCTATATCCTATCCTTCAAATTGGACCAAATTGCACACGGTGTGCTTACCGCCAGTGTTTGATAAAATACTTCCCAATACATCACCAGTTACAAACAAAAACTGAATAAGTCACTGACTTATGATGTCTATTTCACCACCAGTGAAAAAATAGAGATAAACAAATTCTTATAAAAATATGCATATAACTCAAGTACCAGGATTTCAGAAATTAATAAGAGTACTTTTCGAGTAAGATAAGCTTCACATCTACAACGGATATCAGCCAGCGTTACATGTAGCGGTTGAAGACTACGTCTAAGTTTTGAGTTATTTCGATTACGGCGGTATGAAGCACATCTATTACATGTATATAGATAGACACACTAAAGATATCCTAAGTAGGTTTCTTCGGATTGTATTTCGTGATAATTGTGTCAGTCTCAAAGCGGTTTAAGCTGTTGAATGCTCACGTTGGTTGGTTGGCTGAACCATTACATCTAGTTAAATAAATGCGCTGTTGTTCCTCTGATCATGTCATGGAACGGGGCATTCTTATTGTCTTTCTAGGTCATATTTTCTTTAGTTATAAGTTTCTGAATAAAAGGAGGGCCGTGCTTATAGCAGGCGTAAATTTTAGACAAAAAATGATTGCTCTGGAGGCATTACCCAGAGAAAATAGGGGAAAACATTAGTATCACACGTCGCCTTCCCTCTTAATAATTTTATATCTCAGAGTGATGGCTGCAGTGCAGTTGCTCACTTATGACAAAATGTATTTGTTATGGGCTGAGATTACGGATTAACATTAAGTGGGCTCTGTACCTGTTTCGTTTCAATTCCACAAATAAACAAGAAACGAGAAAAAAAACTTTTGTAAACAAGCTTTTAATATGTTCTTGTTAATAAAAAAAGAAATAAAAAAATTAAAATCTTTGGGGTTTCGTCGTTTCTTTACTGAGTTCCTATGACCACTTTCCAGCTCCATCGTCAGATTGGACCCTGGTTACCATTAAAAGACAAACTACTCGTCAAGATGATTTAAATGAGCCCAAAATCGATGAGGTTTTGTCTTTTCATTGTGAAGTTCCTTTGGCCACCTTTCAGCTCCATCCTGAGATCAGCAACATGCCATCATAATATTGCATTGTCACGCGTTTTACATGTATGCAAAATTTCAACCCAATCGGTAACCGGGAAGTGGATCAAATTTAATTTGTAAAATTTAATGACAAACATCGCGGGGACTAGATAAAAGCTTGTGATAAGTAACCTTTTGCAATCATAGTGGAGGAACATTTCTTGGATTCTCGTGAGAGACAGAACAAAATGAAAAATGAAGCATACTAAATTAAGCATATCTTTCAGTAAAAATCATATGTAAAGTTAGACGATTTTGTAGCACGATGCCTACCTTAACCGTGTAGCGTAACCAAACGCCGGCGGAACTTTCAATCTGCTGATGTCATATTGACACCCCTATCACCATCACGTTATTTTACTGTCCCCAAAATACAGCTGCAGTCTTCTTGTCTTTATAATAAATGTCATTTTTACTAGCAAAGCATTCTGTCATGTGTGTTTATAACAGTGTAATTTATACAGATACGTTTATTCTCTGTACACATTTTTGTGGGGGTGTAGGCCACTTTGCAGCTTGCTTTGCTTCCGGCCGTGTGTGAACCCTGTCACCTTGCTGCGGTGTTTCTATGGAGATCAACGGACTTTACCGTATTATAAAAAAAAATATAAATCTAACCGTTACGTTTTGAAATTAGCGATGAAGTAGGCCAGAGCTCCACGAATCGAGAAGAGCAGTATATCTTCTCTTCCATATCTAATATATAAATCAGTTTATATTGGTATTGTGTTCTACACACAGAACAACACAGGCACATATAAATAACAAATATTGTGCTTTGGTTGTAGGTATGGCTACCAACCCAACTCAGGAGTGTTCTCGTTGATAGTATAAGCACATAATAAAAAGGACATGGACAATATTGACATAGTATAAGCCCTCCTTTTGGTACGAGTATATATGTTATTATACTTATGGTGATGAGGGCGTAAAGATGAAAAGGAGCCTTGTTCGGCATGCACCCAATGCAAAAACCCAATTTCTCTCTATACGGCGTTTAAATCGCCAGTTTGATTTATATTTTTTTTATGTACCTATCTATTGTCATTTGCGCCATCAAGACAAACCTAACGAAATCTCATACATTAAAAGAAGTTTCGCCGTCTAGAAGTTATGGTGGAATAATGAAACTCACAGACATACATGAACACGGAAAACATAACAGTCCTTTTTTGGGCAGTCGTGTAAAAAAACAGTCGTATCATTGATCGCTGAGGCGTCAGTCACGAACCTACCCTTTAGTTGCGCATTCATTCTTTAAGATATGAAGATTGAAACGTTAAACTTATGTTTTAAAGTTTTTAAAAACAATTTCAGGAAAGTGCAATCACAAAGTAAGGCAGACAATGTGTCTTCGAGTGTCTCATCGCCCCGGCCGGAGCCGGACGATCCTTGAACACTATTTCCGCTACGCTACCGTCTACGGTGTACCTCGTACCTACTAAGTATACCTTCTTCTATTTGCTTTCAGTTTGTAGTGTGACCACATCTTAACTTAATCAAAGAACGATAGATTTTCAAAACACTCTTTCCATCGATTGTCGGTCTATTTTTATCATAAGAGTAACACCCAATTTTCAACATACTGTCATATATCAACAAGAGTTTTTATTTATCAATTACCATTACGTATAGGCAAATATTTTTTTCAGATAATTGAAAGATACCTTAAAGCGCTCGTAGCTTATAGTTTGCTTGGCCTTTCTCCGATCAGCTAAGTTAAGCAACGTCAGCCACGGTCATGACTTGGATGTGTGACCGCTAGTGACATTACTACTGAGCGCTTCCTTACTTATATCAGCTCTATATCAAAAAACAGTTAAATAAAGACAGAGATGAAGTGAGAACTTTCTATTTCGGCATAGAAGATGTTTTTAATGTTTTTTATGTAAGTTTTTGGTTTGAAGATATCGCTATTTGAATTAAATTTAACCACTTCATAGTATTATCATCTTCATAGCTTACTGACCAGCGGATTAAAGACAGTAGTGTTATTATTATAGTTCTGTAGAACAAATATATTAGTTTAATGTAGAAACTTTAACCCACCGACCGATAGGTACTAATAGAGCTTTGCTTACGCTTTTATCGTATTATCTTCTTTGCAATGAAAGTATGCTCAGCCTAGCAAGCGATACACCACAGGGGACAAAAGACTAATAGCTTTTATGGGGCGGTCCAGATAACAGATTCTTAAGCCATTTTTTTGTTGAATCTCGACTCTGTGGAAGGAAATAAAATATTTACTTATCGAACCTCGAGTGATGTCCATTTTGCTCTTGACATGTCTTTTTATCTTCACTAAAGCTTTGGGGATATTTACTTTAATATTACTCTTTGATCTGATACTGATAAAAATGGACATGGAAAGATTGAGAAAGATTGATTATAAAAAATATATTTTATTAACATAGGTGTAAAAAAATATTTAAACCCCAACATCAACATATAACATATTTTCATTACTTACATATTTTTTATATTCATACAGGTTAGTCTTTGACTATAATGTATCCGGATGTTAAGTTATGATTCGCTTGAAGACGTCTTTCTGGCTGCCCTAGAACCGCTTGATCTCAAGGAAAATTATAGGAACACGCCAATACGCGCTTGGTGACAGGTTTTCTAGTTGAGGGAAGTAACTATGACAGGTGGGTATTTGCAAAACGCCCTATACCACAACGCCAATTTTAGTATAGGAAACTGATTACAATATACCATTAAGTATTCTCTAACATTGTTATTTTTGCAACCGCGATGTTTCATCAATTTCATGTCGACGTCTGGAAGTCCACAACCTTGCGATTTTCACGGCATTTTTTACCTCGCACTGCCATATTATGGAACCAGCTGCCTGGTGAAGTATTTCCGAACAGTTACGACTTAGGAACCTTCAAGAAGAGAGCATATTCCCTCCTTAAAGGCCGGCAACGCATCCTCGAGACCTCTGATGTTGCGGATGTTTATGGGCGACGGTGATCCACATTACCATCAGGTGAGCCGCCTGCTCGTTTGCCCTCCTATCCCATAAAAAAAAAGAAAACCGCTAAACCGCTTTTGTTTTATGCGGAGCCGATATCGTCCATTAATGAATGACTTGAAATTCAACTGTCATCGTTATCTATGATGCGCATGGATTAATAAATCTGCTAACAGAATAGGCTTTAAAAATAACAAATAAAGGAAAAAATTATACACCTGCGAGATTCTAATCCACCGTACCTGCGATCAACATGCGCTCTGCCAATTGGAAATAGGTTTGGAAATGTTACATGTAATAATTTCAATTTTGTTGTTTATGTATATTTTATTTGCTATTTATTACACGTTATAGATGTCTGTGGTGTGGAAGCGAGATGGAATGATTAGCGGTGCCATATTCAAATTGTTTTTATTTAACCGGGTTCTAAGCAAGCATTTGAACGCAGCCTGCATTGTGGAATTTGTGGTTCATGCTTGCCTAGAAAATACTTATTCACTCTGTCCTTGAAGATTCCCGGATTATTTCAATAGGGAAATACAGATGCTGGTACTGCTGGTAGGGTGTTCCATACTTCAGCCGTACGCAAGATCAAATGCAAATCGTTCTGTGCTTATTTCTTTATATCGATCATGTACGGATGCCTTCGTGTGCTTCTTTTTGTCCGATAAGAGCTGAAATGGTCTGCACTGCATATACGCTCAATTCGTCAGAAAGAACACTGAAAATAATTTTGTCAAAATTTTGTCAGTATAATACTTATTTCTTTCATAGATGATAGTTTAAAAACGACATCACCGTAGTATTTTTTTCAGGTCCACAACGTTATACTTCTAAATATTTTATAATTACGGTCAAAAGTTACTATTCACTTTACACTTACGATCAGCGCACGATCGCGATTTAGGCGGAATTTCACCATATATAATTTTTATTATTCAACGCTCAAATATTTATTTGATATTTCTCAAGAATATCACTTTATTATTGATTAAATTGAAAAATGAAAATTCATTCATTCACAAAAAAATTAAAGCTTATTTCGATGTTTCTGCTTACTGTTTAGAGAAACACCCCTCTATTATCGCATATAAATGTTTATAATGATTCGATCAAAACAGATGTTCGGCGTCAATTAATGGATAATTTTTAATCGAATGTGGCTGCAATAATGGGAGCTTTTATGTTATTTGGACATCTGGTACAAATGATTTGCCACTACTATGTATAAGATTTATTACATATTCGATTGATTATTTGCCTACACTACAACATACTAAGTCCCATTCTCTAAAATGCTGTAATATAAATCTTAATACTTTGACTATCTATCACCATAATAGGAAAGTATTTTTCAGTTATTGGAGTGAAACTCAAAAACGGCTTGACCGATTTTGATAAAATGTAAATGGGACCAAACGACAAGGTACCAGCTTTCAAATAAAAAGAAGAATCAAAATCGGTTCACCCAGTCAAAAGTTCTGAGGTAACTAACATAAAAAAGACATACTTATTGAGAACCTCCTCCTTTTTTGAAGTCGGTTAATTATCAAATCTATACTATATTATTCTCAGCATATATTTACTCCACCCTTGTTTAGTTAATATATGATAATAATAATATTATGTAACTAACATAATACGAAAATTATTTACAACCTATTTGAATTACTTTATTGACATAATTAAGAAATGTATTATGACAAATCAAATTACTCTAATAACTATAGATTAACAATTACATATATAGCCTTAATATTATGTATTTGCTACAACCTAACAGGGCATGTACTCGTTTGTTATGTATGTATATAATACAATAATAAATAAATAAATACTTCAAAGTTACACGTGCTTAAATTGAATGAGTATTGATAAATTTAAAATGTTTTCTATGTAAGTACAAGTATGATTCAAGTAAGCTATGCATTTCAAGTGAATATTTTAGTTGGCAGATGCTGGGCACGCTGCCAACTGGTAGTTGAGCCTTTGGTCTACCTGTAGGATTGCAATGGCCTTTGGGTTGCCTAAATGCTTTCAGTGTTGTAGCTGTAGTGTTGACACTCATTCCGACCTGTGCCGCCACGCCGTGCACACCTGTCTACAGCTCCGCCAGTATCTCCCAGTGAGACCGCAATAGTCCCCGCACTATTGCCGTCTCACTCGGGTCATCGTTCCGACGCTAGTTGCAGACCAGTGCCTTGGAATACCTAGTCCTGACGAAGTTTTGTTTTCTGTGCAGAAGCTGAGCAGCCACCGACCGCCGTGCAACGTGAGCTACGAGCTCGCCGTGCCGGCGCGCAGAGGCGCTCTAAGACGTCAGGCATTACCACCTACCCAAGTCCCTTGTTTCGGACGAACAACATCATATCGGGCTGGTGGTCTTGTTTTGACCGCACTTTTCGGTGCGCATTTCACCACTTTACTACCCGACACAACATAGTAACAGTCGCGTAACAACACACTTTGTGCTGTTAAGCGACGTCGTTCAGGCGTGGGGTAGCGTCAGCCAAACCCGTCTGAACGATCAAATCCGCCATTTGCTGCGGTCGCAGTGTGACACCCTACGGTGACAACGGCCACTGTTGTTGTTTTGGTTTAACCTTGCACCGTGGCCTTTCCCGCTTCACGGGTCAGCCGAAGCAAGCTGGGCTCCGGGATTACTGGCCTTGGGGTCGCCCCTAGTCAACCCCGGAGTAGCGCTTAGGAGCACCCCTCTCCGCCGAGAAAAAAGCTCGGAGAGGGTACACAACTAGGGCACACCCTAGGTACACACTCCCTCTCACACAGTGAGCTCACAAGGTGTGTGAGGGAATTCAAACCCTTGATAGGGCGTCCTGAGTATTCCCCTCAGGATGCAGTCCCGTCCCTCTAACGGTGAGGTGCAGGTCCTTCAGACCTTCGCCCTCCGCCACCCCGATCTGTATGTTGCTCATATGCAACTCCTAGAAGAGGAAGCGAGTGCCCGCCTCACGGACACTCTTATTGCTCCCTCCGGGACTTCAATCCCGGAGGCCAACGTCCCTCCTCTGACCCGGTCCTTCTCAGAGGACAGCCCGCTTTCGCCCGCCCCGGGCCCGGACAATAGACGCACGGTGGCAGCCCCTCCCCGTGAGAGGTCTCGCTCGCGCTCACCGATCGGGAGGCCAGCGAGCACCCGTCCCTCCATCGCCGTTGTCGAGCCCACTTCGGACTCCGAAACGGAGATGGAAGTAGATCCGAGTCGCGCCTTACGCACTGACTCGGACTCCGATAACGAAGGCTATACCGTCGTTGACCGCAAACGCAAGCGTGCTCCTAAAGCCGCTAGTTGCGCAACTTCCGCCCCTCCCGCCAAGGCACCCGCTAAGGCCCCCGCCTCCGGCAAGAAGCCGACCCCCGCCCCGCGCCCCGCGTCTCCTCCCTCCGCTCCGGCCACTACTGCCGCGTCCCCTCAGGACGCGAGCGCGCGCCGCGAAAAACCGCCTCCACCCCTGTTCATTCAGGACAAAACCAAATGGGACATGCTGTCCCGTTTAGTTTCGGATCGTGGGATCCATTACACTAATGCCCGCTCCACGCAGCAGGGCATTAAAGTCCAAGTGCCCACCAGTAGCGACCACAGAGCGCTAACAAAGCTCCTCCGTAAAGAGAGCATAAGTTTTCATACTTATGCGCTCGAAGAGGAGAAAGTCCTTCGCGTTGTGATTCGCGGTGTGCCTAAGGAGATACATACCGATGCGGTATGTGACGACCTTAAAGCACAAGACTTCCCTGTGCATGCGGTTCACCGCATGTACAGCGGGAAGGACCGCAGTCCATATGACCTAGTACTCGTAGTACTAGACCGTACACCAGAGGGCAAGGCCATTTTTAATTTAAAAAAGGTCTGTGGCCTCTCAGGACTCGATGTCCAAGCCCCATACAAAAATGGAAGTCCCTCGCAGTGCCATAACTGCCAACTATACGGGCACGCCTCCCGTTTCTGCTTCGCTCGCGCTAGGTGCGTTAAGTGCCTAGGCGATCACGCGACAGCAGCGTGCACTCGCACCCGGGATTCGCCGGACCCACCCAGTTGTGTTCTATGCGGTGCTCAAGGGCATACCGCGAATTACCGTGGTTGCCCTAAAGCACCACGAGTGAACCACAGGGTGGCAAGGCATAGGCCGACCCGTCCCTCTTACGACCGTTACCAACGGGTAAGCCCTAAACTAACGGTAGTACCTGCCTCACAGGTAATACCCGCGCCGCTCCCAGCCCGTAACGCAT